>JAZHEH010000479.1:1922500-3122500 GCA_036589455.1 Ateles fusciceps | reverse complement strand
CCCCCAGTTGACGGCGCTTTGGGCTGAGTTACATGCTCCATAGGCATCTAGAATTCCTCTGAAATTTTCATAGTCCTCTTGTGTAATGGGCAGTGTTCTGCAGCTGGCTAGCCATGTGGTAGATCACCTTTGTGATTGTCCTCTGGACCTTGCAGATAAGCAGTGAGTGCTCATTATCCTTCAATGTGCTAACTGCCTGTGAGACAGCAGATAATGCTCCAAATCATCTGAATCTCTCTAGAGAAGAGATGGAGAATTCTACTTTAATATAGATTTGGCTGGCCAAAAAGACTTTGGAAGTTCCAATCATCATCTGTTTATCCCCAAAACTGAGGTCAGTATTTTATGACATATCTATAAGCCTTCCACAGCCTATAAGCCTTCTATTTTATTCACAGAAGAAGAAAAGGGACAGAGGGAAAGAGAGAGGAGGGGAGAGGAAGGGAGAGGAGAGGAGAGGAGGGGGAGGGTAAGGCAGAGGAGAGGAGAAGAGAGGTACAAAAGTTTATATGATTGTTGAAGACTTACAACGTGAAGATGCTGCGTTTTGGGGGAAGACACCAAAGTGCATAAAATCACCCTGCCTAGAAACATAAAACTCACAAGTAACTGTAATACAAGATAGAGTGCAGTAAACATAGTAAGGGTAAAACTCAGTTCTGTGAGAATTCATTTAAAACTGATTAGTTTGTATCCACAGAAATTAAATAATCTCAAATATATAATGAATACATAATATGAAATAAGTGTTTCAAACTTGATAGGTTCCTTATATTTTACACAGCAAAACAGTTTGTAAATTTTCAAACAGCCAACAGTTTTGATTATGAAAGATAAATGATGAAAAGTAAAGCTATGTCTGAACACAATAAATAATGTGTATTTTTCTGATTCAGAAAAAATATTTCAATCATTTTCACTGGTTTCATCACACTCTAGGTATAACAATAATCTAGGTATAAGAATAATATGTGTCTAGTCTGTGGAACAATTATTAATTATTGTACTGGCTTGTAAAAACATGTAAAGATTGAAAATTTTCAGTAATTCAGTTACTCTGAAGTAGTCTAAGAAGACTTACGTTGTACCAGAAGATAGCACATTGCCTTATATCCCTACATGTTATATTATTTTCATGGAGGATTAATACTAAATTGTGATTTCTACATGAAGGAGTGTGAACTTTACAGGAAGATCTTCATATTTAAATCAGGTAAACATTAAGCCACATACTACCTTAAACCTAGCTCTAAAGACATGTTGCAATGACATGATCATTTGTCAACAGGAGACCACTGACTTTTCTCATGAAATAATTGTATTGCCATTATATAAAATTGTATATCGACTGGTTTATTAATGAATTGCAATAAAAAATAATTTGAAATGTTAGGTGGCATTTTGTGCACTTTTTTTTACTGTTGAATACTTTTTCAATAGTTAACATTAAACCCTTCATAATCCTTTATCATAGCATTTCATAGTCGTGAAATTGTCTGTGATTATACATAAACATTGATATTAATCTTTAAAATCTACTATTAAGACAAGCACCAACATAATTAAGAAACATAATAGAGGTACTTGTTAGACCCTTTGTGTTACTATAACAACATAATAGAGATACCGCTTAGTCCCTTTGTGTTACTATAAAGGAATACCTGCAGCTGGGTAATTTATAAAGAAAAGAGGTTTATTTGGCTCATGGTTCTGCAGGCTGTACAAAAAGCACAGTGCCAGCATCTGCTTTTTGTGAGGGTTTCAGGCTGCTTCCACTCATGGCAGAAGGAGAACAGAGCCGGTACATGCAGAGATCACATGATGAGAGAAGCAAGAGGGAGACAGGGAAGGTGTCAGGCTCTTTTAAACAACCAGCTCTAGTGGTAACTATTAGAGAGAGAATTCACTCACTACTACAAGAAAGGCACCAAGGCGTTCAGGAGGAATATGGCCCCATGACCCAAATCCTCTCATTAGGTTCCACCTCCAAAATTGGAGATCATATTTCAACATGAGAATTGGAGTGATCAAACTATAACAGGTACCAAATTATTTTCTCTGAGTATTTATTTCATTTATAATTAAATCATAGATTACATATTGAAATTTATTACATAATTAGAAACAAAACTTAATATATTCGAAGCTGTCCACTAATTAGAAGGTATCTATGCCAGTATTGAAAAATATATTTTGTAACTTAATTGCATTTTCTCTAAATATGTAACAAATTTAAAATCTTAATTTTTAAAAATTTTTAGAAATCGAAACCCCATTGTTATGAGTTTCCATGTATAATGTACTTATTAGAATATTACAGTTCTAAATACATGTAAAATTCTCATCTACATTGTAATGTAATTTTTGTTATAAAATAGTTTCAGATTTACAGAGAAATTATAGAGTACAAAAAAATTTCAGAAACTCCACACCCAGTTTCTCCTGTTATTAATATTTTGCATTGGTATAGTACATTTGTGGTCTATATTGGTAAATGTTCCACGTGAGTCTGAAAAGAATGTATATTCTGCTATTATTGGATAGAGTATTTTACAGATATCCATTAGATCATGCTGATGATAGTACTGATCACATCGTCTTTATTTTTACTGATTTTCTTCCTGCTGGATTTATCAATTTCTGAGAGGGGAGCAATAGAAGCTCTAACTATTATGGTGAATTTGTCTATTTTTCACTGTGGTTCCATAAATATTTGCATCAAGTATTTTGATGCTTCATTGTTAGGTGCATACACATACAATATTTTTGGAGATTTGACTCCTTCATCATTATGTAATGCCCTTCATTATCCCTGACAATTTTCCTTATCATGAAGTCTGATTTGTCTGCTATTGATATATTGATCCAAAATTTCTTTTTATCAGTTGTTAACATGGCATATATTTTCCACCTCTTTATTCTTAACCTAGCTCTGTTTTTATATTTAAAGTGAGTTTTTGCATATAACATATAGTTGGATCTTGTCTTATTTATGTACTCTAACAATCTTTGTCTATAATTATGTTTTCGATCAATCAGAATTAAATTTATAATCATCTATTTTATCACCTAGGATTTAGAAAGAACTTTGTGACAGTAAATCTAAAAGCTAAAATATAAAAAGGATGTCTATGCTGTATCAAATGTTTCTGATTGTTAAAGTATTTTATTACTTAAATAATTAAATGTAAATCTAGCAGCACTAACACGTTGTATAAATGGAGATTCCGCACTCTTTTATATTAATGGTTTAATTAATACATTTTCAAGATCAATCTGGCCACATCTATTAATCTTAATAGCTTACGTATAATAGGAAGCAATCCAAGTCCTATAGAAGTATCCCAAAGGAAAAAAGTGTATCAGTGCATCAGATTATATACAAAAATATTTTGTTGTAGTTTTTTTAGTATTAACAAGAAGGAAGCAGAATGGGTGGAAGAAAGGAATGAAGAAAAGGAAGAGAGATAGGAGAAATGTAAAGAAAATAAATGTATATATTGTGGCATATGCATCCAATGGAGTCTCTGTGGAAGGGTTTCTAGTCTGTTTTGAAAAGTGAGAAAAGCAACACTCAGAAACAAATATCACACCATTTCTATAATACAGATGATGAAAATGCCTTATATATGTGAATATACACCTAGGTATATATGTACACACATGTGGATATATGTATATATGTTGTACATATATTGCCTATGAACATATATAAACATATATGTGTGTGATTAGATGTATATCTAAGGAGTGGTAGAGATGATGCACGAAAGTTTATTGACAGTTATCTTGGAGTAGGAAGTTGGAAGGGTAAAAAAGGGAAAGTTGGGAGGAGAGAAGAAGGGGAGAAAAAAAGCACAACATAAATATCCATGATAGAACAATGAAGAGCATATATAATATGTACTTAAATTATATGCTTCTATGTAACTCATAATGAGATTTATGATAGGATATTTACCAAAGTATTTATTATTTTCTCAGAAGTAGTCTAATTTTTAAAATTTTTATGTTGTATAAATTATTCACAAATCATTCTAATATACTTATAGATAAATGTGTATTGGGTTTTTAATTTTAATAAGAAAATTTTAATAGTAAAAATAAATAAAAAGTGACATTTTAAATGATTTGCAATTAATTGAATTCCATGAAGTTTTGGATTGTACCTTGATCTTTCTGATTATCATGGGTAATTTTTTAAAACTTTTAGATTATATGGCTAATGTATTGCTTTTTTAGATTTTTAGATTATATGGCTAATGTATTGCTTCGTTGATTATGTAATAACAGATGTTTTATGATAAAACAATTAAAATGTTTCTGTTTACCTCCTATACTGGTTTCTATCTCCATTTACTGATATTGTATCTTCCTTATGTAGATTTTCTGGCTTTAAACAATAAAAACAATTTCCAGTTTTTATAATGTAGTAGATATTTCTGTAATGTAACTTCTTATTACCCTTGCCTTGATAATTGTATGTGTTAAAGGATCAGTAAGAAAAACTTGTTGAATTCATTATTTCATTCAAAACTTACAACTGATAAAATGAATCTACCTAGCTTAGGAGCTCTACTATTATTAGCAAATCCACTTGTAATTTACAATATATTTCAATATTATAGATTCTTGTTGTATTATAGACAAAATAAACTAAACAAATATTTTCAAGTTTTGATATCTCCAACTAGAGGAGAGGACTCTGTAGTGCTTCAAAGATACTATCTTTGAGAATAGAATTGCACATGAAAATATGATTATTTTTCTGTGTTGTTCTAGTTCTCTACTTTTACATGTTGTATAGTATTTAACCTTAATGTATAAATGCCATCACAAGACTTATGATTCTGATTGCTAATGTATAATTTTATCCATTTCCTTTAAAATCTTTTTCCACGGCCATCCATTGGCAAAGATACTTTTCAAAATAGTCCATCTATTTTAGTTGCATAATGTTATATAAAGGGTTAAAGTGATGGTTTCTCTATCTGGAGAGGTAGAAAGAATTGCTATTGTGACATGATTTCAGATCAATGTTAGATTTTAATGCTCATGCTATCATAACTAGCACTAGCATACAAAAACATGGCAATATAAAAATGATTTAAAGTAATTAACTAGTTGAAAGGGCTGCGGTGTGGATGCTGTGCCATTTCATCTTAAAATCTGACACATTTATATGAACATGATCATCAGTTTGCTGAGCTGTTTCTGTCCCACAGTGACCAAAGCTCAACCACTGGGGAGATAAATGCTTTCAATTATTTGAGGATTACTGGAGACCCTATGGAGCAGAGAACAATTAAGAAATAGATAAATCTAAGGCATAGAATAAGGAACCCTAGATGTCAAGTATAAAAATGATAGGGTGTTAGTAAATGCCAAGCACTGAAAACCTCTCCATTTTATCTCAGCTTGGTTATCAGTTCTCACTTAAAATGAAATCTGTTAATCCCTACTTACAGACTTTTAAGTCTCCAACTTCTGCTGCTAAATGCTCACTGTTTCTTCTGATTCCTTGATGCCAGCAATGTCCAAACTAAGTTCATTAAATCAGTGGAAATCCCTGTGAATACCCAAGCAATGATTTAGATTAGCATAGTTGTTTGGTTTGTGCATGCTGAAACTGTGATGCAATAATATCTTATTCTGGAAATGGAAAAGAGTCTCTCATACCTTATAATCCTTATAAAGCAATACTAGTCACTCTTGCATATTATCTTTCAGATTTTCTATATATTTGTGTAACTACAATCATTACAACTAAAATATTCTGCTGTCAGTATTTTGAATTTCTGTGGAGTTCCTTTTGAGTTGGTATTGGTTATACCTACTGAACAAGAATAGAATCCTAAAGAAATGCATTTAAGGGGGTAAACTAGCAGCTAGAAAAGAAGAGCAGGAAAAGCCTGCACTGTATACCTGACCCCCAGGTTTACATATCTATACATACCTTCTCTGCTTATTCTGCCTTGTTTTTCTTCAGTTAATGCCAAAAACCAAAAATCAGTGAGATGATCAAATGAAATTACATAGAAGCAATACAATAAATATTTATTAAGACATATGAATATTAACTGTTATGAGAGCTCTAACTCGGGAGGAATCTTATAGAGATGGTGGAAGAACATCTGAGTATGTTGTGTGTGTGTGTGTAACTATTGTTCTTACTACATTTATCCATTACTTCCAAATGCAAATCCAATGTCTACTGTTAGATGACTGCTTATATTCTGATCTTGATAGAGAGTGACTCTTGATCACATAGAGAAAATTGGCATGTCAGTTTCAATAACCACAATCGTCAACACAACCAAGTAATTGCCATTTATGTGGTCTTCAGATTGTACGAAAACCCTTTTTTTTAAGCACTAATGACTATTATTTCTTTTTCTTACATTTCCTCCATTTCTCTCAAATAAGTATACCTTATAATTTCTTACATTTATGCTTTTAATAGTTTTCTATTGCAAATTTAATTGGTCTTGCTTAGTATTGTTTGATACAATTTTGTATAAATCCATCTGAGACACAATATTAAAAAATCTCTTCTTGAATAAAATATCATAATAAAATAAACTCTCTATTAAACCCAGGGAGAAATCACTGTGTTAACGCTTGATATTGATTTTAAAAATTGTCTTTCTTTTTCCATTCTTAAAAAAATGTTTAATCAATTGGCATTTCACTCATATTATTAATGTTTTTAAAATGCCATATTTTTGCAATGTGATGCATTTTCTTTAATTGAAAAAAATTACAGTTTATTTGTAACAATATTTTTATAAAATAATTTCAGAAGTATAATTTTAGAATGATTATTAGCACAATTTTCTCTATCAAACATAATGTGTTATTAATATCCATATATTCCATAAGTCCTTTAAAGATGGTAACTAAAAACAAAATTTATTCTGGGCATTATAAGATCATTTGAAAGGAGGTTCAAAGAGTTTATAGTCTGTCTTCCTCAAAGTGTCATTTATTTAGTTAGTTAGTTAGTTAGCTAGTTAGAAATGAAGTCTTTCTTGCCAGGCTGGAGTGCAATGGCACTATCTCAGCTCACTGCAGCCTCTACCTTATGGGTTCAAGTGATTCTCCTGCCTCAGCCTCCCTGGTAGGTGGGACTACAGGTGCATGCCACCACGCCTGGCTAATGTTTTTTTTGTTTGTTGTTGTTGTTTTGTATTTTTAGTAGAGACAAGGCTTCATCTTGTTAGCCAGGATGGTCTCTATCTCTTGATCTCATGATCTGCCCTCTTCCGCCTCCCAAAGTGCTGAGATTACAGGCATGAGCCACCGCACCTAACCAATTTTTGTATTTTTTTTTTTTTAATAGGGACACGGTTTCACCATGTTGGCCAAATTGGCCTCGAACTCCTGACCTCAAGTGATCCACCAGCCTCCACCACCCAAAGTGCTGAGATTACAGGTATGAGCCACTGCACCCGGCCCTTCAAAATGTCTTTAGATGATTACTTCATAAAGGTGAGAAGAAGCAGTGAAATGGTAACTTTAAATTATAGTACAGTAGGAAAAACAAAAGTCATTGCTAAACAAATTCTACTTTATAGAATGCCAGATTTATTTTCGTCAAGTCCTGGATCAGCTTTTGGATCCTTAATGTTTCTTGAGGTTATACTATTATTTCAAATGCTTAATATTTTATGTTTGTGAAACATGGCCGGGACATTTTGATGGAGCTAAGTTAAAAACAATAAATGCAGAATACCCATTTTGTCTTTTCTAAGGAAAAAAGAAAAATTATTTTGAGTTGATAGTGTGGTTAAATTAATAGTCTTGAGAAGTTAGCATTATTTAGACAGCCTGGTCAATATGATTCATTTGCAGATTTTAAAAAATTCTCCTGTAAATTAGAATACTTATTTTTCTGTTTTATGCTATATGTATATATTATATAGTGTAGATACAGATACAGACGAAAACACATTTGTGGATGAATGTTCTGCTATCTGCTTACATGGAAAGTTTCTGGATACCACTAAATATATAATGCTTGATAATGGAAAAAAAAAAATTAAGCAGATGGGGCAGCATGTGCAAAAGGCTTTAAAGTCACCACAATTCCTTCCAACTCGTGCCTTTTGAGCATCCTAAAGTGCAAAAAGTTTCTATAAAAGCCCATTCAGCTAAATCAGATAAAGTGCAAAATGGGCTTCTTTAAAAGCCCATTCACTTAAATCCATTAAAAGATAGTTAAATAATCTAGCTTTGGGTGTTGGGGAAATCTCAGTGTTAGGAATTGTGAATCACATTTTTCTGTTTCTGTTTATTGCTCCAATATTAAAGGCAAATTGTAGCCAGGTTTCAACTTGTATCTAAGACTTGAGGGCTTGCACTTTGTATACAGACTACATTCCTGGCTCCATCAGTTTTGAAATTTTTTTGAAATTTCAGTTTTGAAATATTTTTCTTTTCTTTGTTTTAAAAAATTATTTTAAATGTACATTATGTCTTTCTGCATCATTGGCATTCTTGTAAGCCATCTTAATCATTTTGGAGATATATGTGGCATAAAATAATTTATTTATTAAATTAAATGTTAATGAATACAAATTAAATGTTAATGAATTTATTGATTTTACAATAAATGGTAGCAGGTAAAATGGAATATTTATTAGAATATTAGCTAAACTGGTAGATAAAACAGGTAACTTAAAATACTTATCAAACAATTGGCACAACTACCACCACCGTATGTCCATGATTAATAAACAGTTGCTCTTCCAACTTGATTGTGATTGCCACCTTATCAGGGAAGCCCAACACATATTTTCATTTAAGAAACAAAGAATAGTTGTTTGTGACATGGATTTCTGGATACTGGATATGTAAATGTTAACAAATTATGACCTTATTCTTTATATAGTATTATAAGACAGAGAAATTTTGGAAGGGAGTTTTACAAGTAGTGATATTTACCACCATTGGTAGCAGCAGCAACAGCTTTCTATCATGACATATACTGATAAAACACTATAAAACTGGTAAACAAGAGAAGACTTACTAAGGCCTCTATAGACCATAAGAATCATCCTGATACTTATCATTAAAAAATTATCTACTCAATTGATGTCCTACCTGATGAAAAATTTTTGCGGGTATGCCAGAAAGCTCTGTTCTCAAGCTTATTGAATATGTTCACCAGTGACTTGGATGAAGAAGCAAATAAATGTTCATCAGCTTGTGAATAACATGAAGCTAGGAGAAATAGCAAAATGCAATATGATAAATCAGTAACCACAGAGCTCTCCATATAAAATAAACTAATAAATACCTATCCAAAATAGGGCAGACATGACTTAGTAGTAATATGTGTGGTACTGAAGATTTTATGTGATAGTAATTGATAAAAATAACTATATGATATAATTGTTTATCAAAAATCCAATGCATTCTTTGACTATGCTGAGTCAGATATAGAACATTATGTTAGTCTGCTTGGGCTGCCATAGCAAAATATCATAGGCTAAGTGGCTTAAGTAAAAGAATATTATACCCACAACTAAAATTTTATACCTTCATAGGATACACTACAGTGCCAGGCACATGTGTATATGCATATATTATTCAAAAACTCATTTGCAAATGAGTTGTATTTTTAATTGCTAAATTAAATGAAAGAAAATAAGACAAAATTTGATTCAAATTGAAAGGCTCCATTTATGTTAAGGCCACTTTATTAAGATTACTAAACTATTTCCAAAAAAGATTTTCTTCAAAATTTTATTTAAAACATTCAAATCAAGTTGTCATGAAATTTAAAGTTCTTTCTTCCAATCTGCCTACTGACAAAATTGATAGTGAAAACCTTCTCGATCAGTCCTTCGTTTTCAGATATTTTAAAACAAAATGATTCAATGAATTAAATACAGTATAATTTGATGTAGATATATTAATGTTTAGAAATCTTATTTTCCTAGTTTACATTTTTCTCCTAAGTAAAGACATTAAATGAGACCATTGACGTTAAAGTTTTTAGATATTTAAGGGTCTAGGATTTGAGATATGCTGAAGGAAACATCAGAGATGATATCACTGGCAGGAACTACAAGAAGGCACTGAACCAATACTAAAATAATAAATTTCAGTGTTCTTATATAAACATTTATTATATCTGGCATACTTCATTTTAATATTTATTTACCTATAGGATTAGAAGAAAGTCTATACTCTTTCTATAAACAGACTATGTGCTAAAATTGTCATCCAGAAATAGTAAACCAAAATATATTTATGTCATTCTAATGCCTTGTTCCTATTACTCATATGTTACTTTAGTGGTATTAGTTTAATTCAATTTACTGAGAAATATAATTATATAATTAACTAACTCATGTTTTTAGTTGAAATATAAACTATAATGGTTCTGGCACCTTTGTAATGGCAAATACATTAGGGAGTGTGACAGTGTCAGATTCCATATGATTTTATGAGATCTAAAAAGAATCCTTTGGTTGTTTCAATAAGTCAATCAAAATATTTATTAGGAGTCTACTGTAATCAATTTTTAGCATACTATAATCCATTTCCTGATAGTGCTATTTCAATTTGAAAATAGGTTCAGGAACTATCACTGTATGAATTACGGAAGATCAACATTTCTACATTATCAGCATAATATAGATGAAATCAATTAATTGTACACAAAGCAACCGGCTTAAGAAACAGTTTATACAGGGTAAATATTTGCAACTCTAAGACAAGAAATTGAAATATATAGAGAAGCTATATAGACAATTAAAACATATTGCCCCAATAGTACTTATGCTTAGTTAATAAGAGTATATGCAAATATATACATGAAAATGCTTCGTTTCATCAGTAATAAAAGAAATGCAAATCAAAATCACGAAGTTTTTTCATGCTCATAAAATGAGCACACATTTTTAATTGAATATTCAAGACCAATGACTTTAAGATGAAATAAATATGTCACTAGAGAGCATGTAAACAGTATAACTTTCTGAATTATTCAATTGATTATTCCCCTTTGTGTGATCCTTATTCTCTTTTCTAGTAACTAATCAGAAAGTCAATATAATTTATATATGGAAATGTTTTTCTGTTTCATTTGTGACAAAAATTTTGGAAAAGATCACACAAACCCTTAGTAGGAAAATTATGTCAATTCGATTAAATATTATGAAGGCTCTGAAGTGACATTTATGAAGATCTTTAATGATGAGAAAATGTTTATTATATAATATTGTATAATGTTGAGGGGTTTTTTTGTTGTTGTTCTTTTTTCTTTGTTGACTTCTTTTTTTCAGGGCTTTATGCCATTCCCCTGCCTTCTGGCCTCCATGCCTTCTAACAAGAAATCAGCTGTTCATTCTATTGAGGATCACTTGTATATACATGATGAGATTCTTCTCTTGCTGCTTTAGAAATTCTCTTTGGCCTTGAGTTTCCACAATTGGAATATAATGTTTCAGTTTGGTTCTCTCTCTGAGATAGTCTGCTTGAAAATCCTTGAGCTTCTTGGATGTGTATCTTCATTATATATATATAGATATATTTTATAGCACTTTAGGTTCTGAGGTACATGTGCAGAACATGCAAGATTGTTGCACAGGTACATATATGGCAATGTGGTTTGCTGCCTCCCTCCCTGTCACCTATATCTGGCATTTCTCCCCCATGTTTTCCCTCCCCCAACTCCCTACCCCACACTGTCCCTCCCCTATGCCCCCCCCCCCAATAGGCCCCAGTGTGTGATGCTCTCTACCCTGTGTCCATGTGTTCTAATTATTCAACACCCGCCTATGAGTGAGAATATTTGGTGTTTGATTTTCTGTTCTTGTGTCAGTTTGCTGAGAATGACAGTTTCCAGATTCATCCATGTTCCTATAAAGGACATGAACTCATCGTTTTTTATGGCTGCATAGTATTCCATGGTGTGTATGTGCCACATTTTCTTTGTACCGTCTATTATCAATGGGCATTTGGGTTGGTTCCAGGTCTTTACTACTGTAAACAGTGCCACAATGAACATACGTGTGCATGTGTCTTTATAATAGAACGATTTATAATCCTTTAGTTATATACCCAGTAATGGGATTGCTGGGTCAAATAGAATTTCTATTTCTAGGTCCTTGAGGAAGCACCTCCCTGTCTTCCACAATGATTGAACTGATTTACACTCCCACCAACAGTATAAAAGTGTTCCTATTTCTCCATATCCTCTCCAGCATCTGTTGTCTCCAAATTTTTTAATGATCGCCATTCTAACTGGTGTGAGATGGTATCTCAATGTGGTTTTGATTTGCATTTCTCTAATGACCAGTGATGATCAGCATTTTTTAAATATGTTTGTTGGCCTCGTATGTGTCTTGTTTTGAAAAGTGTCTGTTCATATCCTCGTCCACTTTTGGATGGGTTTGTTTGTTTTTTTCTTGTAAATCTGTTTTAGTTCTTTGTAGTTTCTGGATATTAACCCTTTGTCAGATGGGTAGATTGTAAAAATTTTTTCCCATTCTGTTGATTGCCAGTTCACACTAATGATTGTTTCTTTTGCTGTACAGAAACTCTGGAGTTTAATTAGGTCCCATTTGTCTATTTTGGCTTTTGTTGCCAGTGCTTTTGGTGTTTTAGTCATGAAGTCCTAGCCTATGCCTATGTCCTGAATGACATTTCCTAGGTTTTCTTCTAGGGTTTTTATGGTGTTAGGTCTTATGTTTAAGTCTTTAATCCATCTGGAGTTAATTTTAGTGTAAGGTGTCAGGAAGGGGTCCATTTTCTGCTTTCTGCACATGGCTAGCCAGTTTTCCCAACACCATTTATTAAACAGGGAATCCTTTCCCCATTGCTTGTTTTTGTCAGTTTGCAAAGATCAGATGGTTGTAGATATGTGGCATTGCCTCTGAGGCCTCTGTTCTGTTCCATTGGTCTATATCTCTGTTTTGGTACCAGTACCATGCTGTTTTGAGATTTACAAAGAAGACAAGGTAGATAGATCCCAAATAAAAATAAAGTAAACAAGAAAAAGGAGATGAGAAACAAAGATGATGAAGTGCTAAAACTGTTTCCTTGATGCAATGAGGTTATGGGTTTTTTTTTTTTCCCTGAGTCTTTACATGTTTATGTCTTTTCCAAAATTCTGCAATGACTATTGGGGAGAACAACATAAAAATATATTTTATATCCTGATGATAGCAAGCTTCCACTAAGGACATGGTGTGATAGCCTCTTCAATAAATTGTGCCTGGTAAGCTGGATAAACATATGCAGAAGAATAAAACTAGCCCCCTGATTTTCCTCTTAAGCAAACATCAACTAAAAGTAGATCAAAGACCAAAATGTAAGACCTAGAATTATAAAACTACTGTAAAAAATTTAGGGGAAATGCTTCAGGATATTGGTAAATAATTTTTTGAAGAAGACCTCATAAGCACAGGCAGCAAAATCAAAAGTAAACAAGTAAAAAACTAAAAAGCTTCTGCACAGAAAAGGAAAGAATCAATGGAGTAAAAAGACAACCTACAGAATGAGAGGGAAATATTTGCAAACTATTCATCTGACAAAGAATTAATATTCAGAATATACAAGAAACTCAAACACCTCAACAGTAAAAATCCCCCAAATAATCTTACTTAAAAATGAGCAAATTATCTGAGCAGATATTTCTTAAGACATACAAATAGCCAACACATATATGAAAAAATGTTTGACATCACTAATTATCAGGGAAATGCAAATCAAAACCATAATGAGCTATCATCTCACACCAGTTAGGATGGTTATTATCAGGGACAAAATACTTACTAATGCTGGTGAGGGTGTGGAGAAAAGGAAATACATTGTTGGTGGAATGTAAGCTAGTACAATGGAGAAAAGATGCAGGTTCCTCAAAAAAAAAAAAAATACAAATAGAACCACCATATTATCCAGCAATCCCACTACTGGGGATTATTTATTCAAAGGAAAGAAAACAGTTTTTCAAAGAGACATGTAAACCTCTATGTTTATTACAGCACTATTCACGATAGCCAAGATATGAAAACAACCTAAGGGTCCAACAACAGAAGAATGGATAAAGAAAATGTAGTACATATACACAGCGATATATTATTCAGCCATAAAATAATGAAATCCATTTGCAACAACATAGATAGTACTGGGGGACACTATGTCAATGAAACAAGCCAGAAACAGAAAATTAAATGCCACACATATTCTCTCTCATCTGTGGAAGCTAAAAAAAAAAAAAAAAAGTTGTCCTTTTAGTGGTAAAAAGTAGAATGGAGAATACTAGAGACTGAGAAGGACGGGGGAAGGGAGAGATAGGGAGAGATTTATTAAAGGATACAAAATTACAGCTAGATAGAAGGAATAGTTTCTAGTGTATACCACTGTAGGATGAATATAGTTAACAAGAATACGTAGTTTCATATAGCTAGAGAAGGATATTGAGTATCTCCAACAAAAAGAAACGATTAATGTTTAAGATGAATGATATGCTAATCTCCCTGGCCTGACTACTATACATTATATACCTCAAAACATCACTATCACATGAATATGCACAATTATTATTTTTCAATTACAAAATTAAATTAAAAGTAGCATGGTGATCTAAATTTGATCTACAGTGCTTCTCTGTCTAATACATATAGCAGAATTTTTAAAATTAAAGTAGTGGTTATTTGTAAAGAAAAAATGTAGAACAAGTACAAAAATAAACCTGTATAAATATAAGTTGTAAACTAATTTTTGAGGTAATACATTATTAACATCTGAAGGGAAATCTGCATAAAGTATTGAAAATCATGACCCATCAGACAAGGAATTGTCCCAATTTATTCAATAGTCTTGAGAGAGAAATTGTCTATTAAACATCAAAATAATGCCATTACTTGTTGATCTAACCCACTCTCGGATTTTATCCTGAAGAAAGAATTTTAGATTATATAAAAGTTTATTACTAAAATAATAATTATTATTTTAAAAATTAGCTAAATTTAAAAAACTTTTTCTTGTCTGTTATTTTTTAAAAGAAATTAGTTTCAATACATAAACTCAATTCAATGTTATACAGTTATTAAAATTATGTTTCAAAATCTATGCAATATCAGGCCACGTGCAGAGACTCACATCCAATCCCAGCAATTTCGGAGGCTGAGGTAGGAGGATCACTTGAGCTCAGGAGTTTGAGACCAGTCTGGACAACATGGTAAAACCTCATCTCTACAAAAATTAGCCTTGCTTGGTAATGCATGCCTATGGTCTCATCTACTCAGGAGGCTGAGGTGGGAGGATCCCTTGAGCCTGGGGACATTGAGGCTACAGTGAGCCAAGATCATACCACTGCACTCCAACCTGGGCAACACAGTGAGACATTGTCTCAAAAAAAAAGTCTATGCAATATCATGATGAAATACTTAACATACAAGGTAAAGTGCAAAAGTAAAATGCAAATTAGTGCATTTAAGATCCCAATGGAGTAAAATGACACATGCTTATTTATATGTAAAAGAAGATAAAAGAAACACATGGGGCCACTAACAGTAATTATCTCTGGATGGTGAGATTATAGATGACATTTTTATGGTATTTTATCCATATTTCAAGTTTTCAAAAATAAACATATGGAACTGATTTATTTTGTTATTTTAGGACATAGTTTAATAACCTTTGTTTTTCAGAACAGCTTTGAATTTATAGAAAAATTATAAAGATAATACAGAAAATTTCCATGTGCCCACTGGCAGCTTCCTCTATTATAATCATGTTGCTTAATGATGGGGGATGCATTCTGAAAAATGTGTCCTTAAATGATTTTAATGTCATGAGAACATCACAGAATGCACTTACACAAATCTATATGGAATAGCCTACTACACACCTAGGCTAATTCATGTAGCCTACAAACCTATATAGCATATTACTGTACTGAATATGCTACGCAATTATAACACAATGGTAAACAGATGTATTAAAAGGATTTTTCTTTTCTCAATAATGAATTAACCTTAGCTTACTATAGCTTTTTTACTTTTTAAACTTTTGCATTTTTAAAACTTTTTAACTCTTGTAATAACACAGCTCAAAACACCAACACATTGTATAGCTATACAAAAATATTTCCTTTCTTTATGTATTTATTCTATAAAGTTTTACAAGTTTTATTTATTTATTTTCACTTTTAATACTTATTTGTTAAAAACTAAGACACAAGCAAACACAATATTAGCCTAGGTCTACAGAGGGTCAGGATCATCAATATTGCTATCTTTTACCTGTACCTTTTTTCCCCACTGGAAGGTCTTTAGGGGCAATAACATACTTGGAGCTGTCATCTTCTATGATAACAATGCCTTTTCCGAAATACCTCCTAAAGGACCTGCCTCATGCTGTTTTACAGTTAACTTTTTTAATACATCGAAGAATTACACTCTAAAATAATGATTAAAAGTATAGTATATAAATAAACCAGTAACAGTGGCTTGTTATTATCGTCAATTATTACATGCTGTACACAATTTTATGTACTATATTTTTATTTGACTGTCAGTACAATTTACACCGTCACCACAAACATGTAGTTTGTTTACACCATCACCACAAACATGTGAGGAATGCATTGCTTTACAACACTGCAACAGCTACTCTGAAGTCACAGGGCTGTAGGAACTTTTCAGCTCCATTAAAATCTTATGGGGCCATGATCAGACATGCAGTTAATCATTGACCAAAGCCTCATTTTGTGGTAAGCAACTGTATTAATATCTTACATTCGTATGTTACATTTGTTACAATGAATGATGCTGATGCATTATTATTAACCTATGCCCATAATTTGTTAAAGTTTCTTTAGCTTTTCCCTAATGTTCTTTTTCTGTTTCAGAATCTTATTCAGGATACCACATTGCCTTTAGCATTCACATCTCTTTAGAGTTCCTATTAGCTCTGACAATTCTGAGTTTCCCTTGTTTTTGATGACCTTAACAATTTTTAGGAGTACTGGTCAGATATTTTCAGAATATTCTCAGAGGTGACATTTGTCTAATTTTTTTTCCATGGTTGAATAAAGAGTATGAGCTTTGGGGAGGTAAGTCGTATAGGGAAAGTACCATTTTTATCACATTATATCAAGGGTATATGCTTCAACATGATTTATCACTGTTGATTTTGACCCTAATCACCTGGCTGAGGGAGGGTTTGTCAGCTTTTTGCACTGTGGAGTCATTTTCCATGCAACTTTGCCTTTCCATACCATGCTCTTTAGAAGAAAGTCTCTATGTGCAGCCCACATTTAAGGACTGGGAAGTTAATTTCCACCTTCTTTATGGAAAGTTATCTACATAAAGTATTTAGAACTTTTCTGTATGGGAGATTTAGCTCTTTGTGTGAAATATTTTATATACAAAATAAAATATACAATTAATTCAATGTTGAAATAACATTAATTTTCTGAGAGATAGATATATTTTCTTAATATCTGCTAATTACTCATGTAGAGTACAATTTCAAGTACAAATATATATATATACATTTGTTAGCATTTTCTTTTGTCCTTAAGAAAGAAAAAATAATACTATGTAATACTTTTTTAAGTTTTCAGGACTGGGTAAAACATACATAGGAAAGGAAATAATTTTCCCATTTTTATTTAGCTACCTAGAATTTCCCTTAGAAGGATGATATCAAATGTCTACAAACAATGTAAATGCTGGTTTTTAAGAGGTAGTGTACACATATAATTTTTTAAAATTACATATTATAACATGGATATTTAAAAGCCACTTTAGATTATTCTCTATAATATTTCAAATAAATTTACAATTTGTTCTATACCATATCTTCTAAATAATAAGAAATCCAGTGCCCTATAATATGAAATTGTGCTACTAAAGATTGTATTAATCCCAGGTTCCACATACTAATGTTTTTAAAGATTGTGTTATTATTTCACTATTTATAACAAAAGTAATATTTTTCAAATGACAAAAATTAAAAATCACAAAAAAAATGGTGGATAGGAAGCAGGACTAACTTGCAGCTCCCACTCAGATGGACGGAACAGCATGTGGAGACTCACACTGTGAACTTTTGCTCCAAGAACCACTCTTTGGAATATCCAAAGAATTTACAGACCCTTTGAAAGAAGTGGCTTGCCACTGCGAACTCCATGAGACAGCTGAAAAACTGAGTAACCAGCATGTGAGAGTGGAAAAGTCCACCTCCGGACAAACATCCTGACTGGGGAACCTGAAAACCTAAATCACAGGAGAAGGATTTAACCTTTCCTAGAGCTGAAAAAGATTTAGGGAGCCAAGCAAACTGTAAAAGTAGAAGCAGCAGGAAGAACCCTGAAGGAACTCCCCAGTACCCAGGAGGCTTAAAGTCTGGGGCAAGATATCAGCTCTGCTCACCAGTTGCCTGGATATTAACTCAGTGCTGCTGGCGAGACATGATGGAAGTGAGACTGGCCTTGTTGGCTGTGTGAGAGCTGGGTGAGGCCTGTCATTGCTGGCTTTCTTCGATTTCCATGGCAACCTGTATGATGCAGCAGAGGCAGCCATAATCTCTCTGGGAATATAACTCCATTGGCCTGAGAACCACATCCCCATCTCATACAGTAGCTGCAGCAAGCCCAGCTCAAGAAGAGTCTGAGCTCAGACACACCTAAACCAGCCCCCATATGGCGGCCTTTCTCTGCCAACTGTAATAGTGAAGACAAAAGACATAATCTCTTGGGAGCTCTATGGTCCTGCTCATTGTCTGAGGCACCCCACATACTTATCCAGGCAACTCTAGGGCAAGCTTGTATCCCCCCTTATGCTACCACAGCTGATGCTCTCTTAAAAGTGCCACTTTGTGGCTGGAGGTCAAGCAACTCAAGCTCTTATAGCAACTCATAAAAGAACAACTCAAGAAAGGAGAAAAAAACTGGCTAATTCCATAATCTGTAACATCCTGGTTAACCAGAGGTCCTGAGTCTGTCCATGTGACAACTTTACTGCTAGCAAAAGCAGCATTCAAGAAAACCAGTGCTCTAAACAAAACTACAATCAAGGATCTTCAAAGAGTCCGTTTCACTCCCCCTACTACCTCCACTGAAGCAGGTGCTGGTATCCACAGCTGAGCGGTCTAAAGATGGATGACATCACAGGACTCTTTGCAGACATTCCCCAGTACCAGTCTGGAGCCCCATAGCTCCACTGGGTGGCTAGACCCAGAAGAACAATGACAATAACTATAGTTATTCCCCTAGGGGAAGTGGAAGAGCACCACATCAAGGGATCACCCTGTGGGACAAAAGAATCTGAAAGCAACCCTTGAGTCCCAGATCTTTCCTTTGACATAATCTACACAAATGAGACAGAACCAGAAAAACAATTCCTGTAATATGACAAAGCAAGGTTTTTTTTTTTTTTAACACCCCCAAAAGATAATATTAGTTTACCAGCAGTGGATCCAAACCAAGAAGAAATCTCTGAATTATCAGAAAAAAGAACTCAGAAGGCTGATTAAAAGTACTCAAGGAGGCATCAGAGAAAGGTGAAAACCAATTTAAAGAAATTAAAAACTAATACAGGATATGGACAAAAAACTCCAGAGAGAGTATAAATTAGAAAAAAAAATTACAACTTTTGGAAATGAATGATACCCTTAGAGAAATGCAAATTACACTGGAAAGTTACAATGTAATTGAAGAAGTAGAAGAAAGGACTTCAGAACTCAATGACAAGGCTTTTGAAGTAACCCAATCTGACAAAGACAAAGAAACAAAATAAAAACAATGAACAAAGCCTTCAAGAAGTTCAGGATCATGTTAAACAGCCAAATCTGAGGAAGAAAAGAGAAATCTAAATATTTGAAGAATGTATTTGAAGGAATAATCAAGGAAAACTTCTCTGGCCTTTCTAGAAATCTAGACATCCAAATACAAAATGCTCAAAGAACATCTGGGAAATTCATCATAAAAAGATTATCACCTAGGCATATATTCATCAGGTTATCTAAAGATATTTCATGCAAATGGACACCAAAAACAAGCAGGAGTAGCTTTTTTATATTAGACAAAACAGACTTTAAAACAACAACAGTTGAAAAAGACAATGTGGGACATTATATAATGATAAAATCACTAATCCAACAGGAAAATATCACAATACTAAATATATATGCACCTAGCACTAGAGCTCCCATATTTACAAAACAATTACTACTGGACCTAAGACATGAGATAGATGGCAATGCAATAATAGTGGGGCACTTCAATACTACATTGAAAGCACTAGACAGGTCATCAAGACAGAAAGTCAACAGACAATCGATTTAAACTTTATCTTAGGCCAAATTAACTTAACAAACATTTACAGAACATTCGACCCAGCAACTGCAGAATATATATTCTATTCATCAGCACATGGCATATTCTCCAAGATAGACCACATATATGATAGGCCACAAGACAAGTCTCATTAAATTTTAGAAAATCAAAATTATATCAAATACTCTCTCAGACCACAGTGAAATAAAATTGGAAATCAACTCCAAGAGAAACCATCAAAACCATGTGAATACATGGAAATTAAATAATTTGCTCCTTAATGATCTTCGAGTCAATAATAAAATGAAGATAGAAATTAAAATATTCTTTGAACTGAGCGACAATAGTGGTATAACCTATCAAAACCTCTGGAATACAGCAAAGGCAGTGCCAAGATGAAAGCTGATAGCATTAAACGCCTAGATCAAAAAGTCTCAAAGAGGACAAATAGACAAACTGAAGTCACACCTGAAGGAACTAGAGAAACAAAAACAAACTAAACCCAAATCCAGGAGAAGAAAGAAAGCCAGAATCAGAGCAGAGCTAAATAAAATTGAAACAAACAAAGAAAAATATACAAAAGATAAATGAAACAAAAATCCAACTCTTTGAAAAGATAAACAAAATTGATAGACCATTAGTAAGATTAACCAAGGAAAGAGAGAGAAGGTCCAAATAAGATCAATTAGAAATGAAATGGGAGATAACTGCAACCGATTCCACAGAAACACAAAAGATCATTCAAGGCTACTAGGAATGCCTTTATGTGCACAAGCTAGAAAACCTAGAGAAGATGAATAAATTCCTGGAAATACACAACCCTTCTAGATTAAACAAGGAAGAAATAGAAACTCCCAACAGACCAATAACAAGCAGCAAGATTGAAATGGTAATAAAAAAAATTACCAACAAAAAAAAGTCCAGAACCAGATGAATTCAAAGTTGAATTCTATCAGACATTCAAAGAAGAATTGATACCAATTCTCCTGAAACTATTTCACAAGATAAACAGAAATCCTCCCTAAATAATTCTGTGAAGCCAGTATCACCATAATACCAAAACTACGAAGGACAAGACAAAATTGAAAACTACAGACCAATATCCGTGATGAACATAGATGCAAAAATTGTCAACAAAATACTTTATAGTCAAATCTAAGAGCATATTAAAAAGATAACACACCATAATCAAGTGGGTTTCATACCAGGAATGTAGGCATAGTTTAACAAATGCAAATAAATAAATGGATGCAACACATAAACAGTTTTTAAAACAAAAATTACATGATCACCTCAATACATGCAGAAAAAGCATTTTACAAAATTCATCATTTCTTTAGGATCCCCTCAACAAAGTTGGTATAGAAGGGACATACCTTAATGTAATAAAAGACATCTATGACAAACCCATGGACAGCATTACACTGAATGGGAAAAACTCAAAAGCATTCCCCTGAGAACTGGAACAAGACAAGGATGCTCACTTTCACCACTTCTATTCAGTAGAGTACTGGAAGTCATAGCCAGAGAAATGAGACAAGAGAAATAAAGAGTATCCAAATTGGTAAAGAGGATATCAAATTGTTGCTGTTCACTGATGATATGATTGTATACATAGAAAACCCTTAAGATTCACCCAAAAAGCTCCTAGATCTGATAAATGAATTCAGTGAATTTGCAGAATGCAAAATTTATGTACACAAATCAGTAGCACTGCTATACATCAACAGCAACCAAGCCGAGAATCAAATAAAAAACTCAACCCCATTTACAATAGCTGCAAAAAAACAAAACAAAACAAAACAAAAAACTTAGGAATATACCTAACCAAGGAGGTGACAGACTTCTACAAGGAAAACTACAAAATACTGCTGAAAAAAATTATAGACTACACAAGCAAATGGAAACACGTCCCATGCTCATGGATGAATAGAATCAATATTGTGAAAGTGACCATACTGCCAAAGCAATCTACAAGTTGAATACAGTTCTCATCAAAATGCCACCATCATTCTTCACAGAACTAGAAAAAACAATTTTAAAATGTATATGGAACCAAAAAAAGAGCCCACAGAGCCAAAGCAAGACAAAGTAAAAAAAACAAAAAAAAATCTGTAGGCATCACATTACCCAACTTCAAACTATATTACAAGGCTATAGACATCAAAACAGCATGGTACTGATATAAAAATAGGCACACAAACCAATGGAACAAAATAGAGACCCCAGATATAAAGCCAAATACTTACAACCAACTGATCTTCAACAAAGCAAATGAAAACATAAAGTGGGGAAAGGACACCCTATTCAGCAAATGGTGCTGGGACAATTGGCAAGTCACATGTGGAAGAATGAAACTGGATTCTCATCTCTCACCTTATACAAAAATCAACTCAAGATGAATCAAAGACTTAAATCTAAGACCTGAAACCAAAAAGGCTCTAGAAGATAACATCAGAAAAACCCTTCTAGACATTGGTTTAGGCAAATATTTCATGTCCAAGAATCCAAAAGCAAATGCAACAAAAACAAAGATAATAGATGGGACTTAGTTAAACTAAAAAGCTTCTGCACAGCAAAAGAAACAATCAGCAGAGTAAACAGACAAGCCACAGAGTGCGAGAAAATGTTCAGGAACTATGCATCTGACAAAGGACTAGTAACCAGAATCTGCAAGTAACTCAAACAAATTAACAAGAAAACAAAAAACAAACAAATAATTCCTTTAAAAAATGGGCTAAGGGCATGAATAGACAATTCTCAAAAGAAAACATACAAATGGCTAAAAAACATATGAAAAAGTGTTTAACATCACTGATTATCAGGGAAATGCAAATCAAACCACAATGTGGTATTACCTTACTCCTGCAAGAATGGCCGTAACAAAAAAATCAAAAAGTAACAGATGTTGGTGTTGATTCATTGAAAATGGAACACTTTTACATTGCTGGAGGGAATGTAAATTAGTACAACCACTATGGAAAACAGTATGCAGATTTCTTAAAGAACAAAAATTAGATCTACCGTTTGATCCAGCAATCCCACTATTAGGTATCTAACCAGAAGGAAAGTCATGATATGAAAAAGACACTTGCACACGCATGTTTATAGCAGCACAATTCATGATTGCAAAAAATATGAAACCAGCTCGAATGCCCATCAATCAACAAGGAACAAAGAAAATATGATATTATATATATATATATATATATATATATATAATGAAATAATACTCAGACATGAAAAGGAATAGAATAATGGCATTTGCAGCAACCTGGTTGGAGGTTGGAGACCATTCTAAGTGAAGTAGCTTGGGAATGGAAAACCAAACACCATATATTCTCATTTACAAGTGGGAGCCAAGCTGTGAGGATGCAAAGGCATAAGAATGATACAATGAACTTTGGGGACTCTGGGGGAAGAGTGAGAGTGGGATGAGAGTTAAAGACTACATATTGGGTACAGCGTACACTGCTCAGGTGATGGGTGCACCAAAATCTCAGAAATCACCACTAAAGAACTTATCCATGTAATCAAACACCACCTGTTCCCCAAAAACCTATTGAAATAAAAAATAAAAATTAAAAAATGCTTCATATATAGCATATCTCTCTTCTCATTTTTGGGTGGTAGAGAATTTATTGTTATATTGTCATATTTTCATACTTATTCAAATAAAAATCAATGACAAAATTTAATATTCAGATGAAATCTGTGTGCATTTTGGTGGATCTGAAACAAATGACAATCTAGTTTTTAGAGGTTACATTACTATTAGGTTTTCTATTGAGCTGTAAATATTTTGCCAACCATTGAAATCTCTACTTTTGAGAATGTGTTTGCTGAGGTGCAAACCATTGAACACATTATGTGGGTAGAAATCCCAGCATCCCCCACTCACTATGTGACTATGAGCACATTACTTAACACTTTTGGACTTCTTTCTTCATTTATAACTGAAGATATTAAAGTCACTCTGTCAAAGACTATGGTTGACATACATATAAAAGGAATAAACTGTTCTTGGCATACAGCAAACACTCAGTAAATGTTAGGTATTTGATTGTGATTTTATCTGTTATTATGTTATAACCTACAATCCAAAGGTGATGTATATCAGAATGAAAACTCTTCTTCAGAAAAATACTGCAGTTATACTTATGTGTTTTTTATTATAATTGTACATGTCTTTATAAACTTCAATATATATATGCTAGTATATAAAAATTTATATATATAATTTGTATATATACTAGCATATATGGATTTATATACATACAAATTTATAAATCCATGTAAAGTTTATATATATAATAGTATACATAAATTTATATGTAAATTTATATATAAATTATATGTTTATATATAAATTATATATAAATTAATACATACTAGTATATATAAATATATGTAAACTTACATATGTATATATACCTACATATATGTAAAACTTACATATTTATATATAGTATATAAATATGTGTAAATTTTTTCTGTAACATGGCATATTAATATTTTTACAAAATACATTAAGATCCGACCCTGAATCTATTCTATCAGTACTTTCAGAGACCTTATTGGAAATATTTAGCATACTGTGAGTGACATTCTATCATAAATATGATATATTTTAAAAGATGGCATAAACTTTGAGTTCTAAAATATTTTACATTCACATATATTTAATGTACTCATTTGAACATTCATCCTTACCAACAGTATTAAGGAAATTAAATAGTAATATTTAAATTGATTCAGGTAGCTACTTTTTAATAATCCAGACTTAATAAAATAACTATTTTTATAAGTTTAATATATTTTCTAAAATAACTTCTGTCATATTTTATTCACTTACAATTTTATTTTATTCTTATAGAGATTTTACCTTTTCGTACTTCTTTTGATTGAATGGGAAAAGAAGATTGTACTACCCCTGGGTTACTAGTTTCAAACTGCTAGAATCTCATGGGTTTCTCTTTTATTTAAAGTTCATTCAGGAGACAAATCATTCTAGTGGGAAAGGCATACAATAGGGATTTCTATTTGTACTTGTATTCTCTGTCTCTATATGTATCTATCTATTATCTATTATGTGTCTAGATAGATGTGCATTTATCTACTATGTTTTGTCAGGTAAAGATGAATATATTAATAAAAAAGAGGGTGAAGGAAGATAATGTAGTACCATTTGCTTAAATTACTC
Source organism: Ateles fusciceps (assembly GCA_036589455.1). Classification (NCBI taxonomy): domain Eukaryota; kingdom Metazoa; phylum Chordata; class Mammalia; order Primates; family Atelidae; genus Ateles; species Ateles fusciceps. The sequence continues at coordinate 3,096,992 of JAZHEH010000479.1, read as the reverse complement.
TTTCCAAACTTCTGGTCAGTATCTGTCTTCATTTGTACACTCATTAACAAATAGCTTTGAATATTTATTTATTTATTTTTGATTTATTTTTTATTATACTTTAAGTTCTGGGGTACATGTGCAGAATATGCGGGTTTGTTACATAGGTATACAGGTGCCATGGTGGTTTGCTGCATCCATTCCCCTGTCATCAACATTAGGTATTTCTCCTAATGTTATCCGTCTCTAATCCCCCCCACCCATTGCTAACCCTTCCCTAGACTTCCCACTTCCCAATAGGCCTCGCTGTGTGATGTTCCCCTCCCTGTGTCCATGTGTTCTCATTATTCAACCTCCACTTATGACTGAGAACATGCAGCGTTTGGTTCTCTGTTCTTGTGTCAGTTTGCTGCGAATGATGATTTCCAGCTTCATCCATGTCCCTGCAAAGGACATGAACTCATCCTTTTTTATGGTTACATAGTATTCCATGGTGTATATGGGCCACATTTTCTTTATCCAGTCTATCATTGATGGGCATCTTGGTTGGTTCCAAGTCTTTGCTATTGCAAATAGTGCCACAATATGTATTGTTTTCCTGGTACCATGTCATATGATTGGTGAACAATGGTGAATAACACAATCAAGAGCCCAAATTCTATGTATTTGAAATTCTAGTAAAAAAAATGGTAATTTAAAATATTGCTAAATGACTAATGTGGTAAATATTATGTACATATATAAAAGGTAATAATTAGAGATCATTACATTCTTAGAAGAAGGTTTAAAAACCATTCGATCCAAAAGTACTTGGATTGGTAGAAGAAATGTACCCCAATTGTAAAGGTAGAGTATATTTCTAGGATCAAAAGGGCCAAAGGCATAACACTTCCCTAAACCTTGCTTAGGGATCTATGGATTAAAGCTTGTCCCAACTGCACCCTAAGTGTTTCTCACTGGGAGAAGTATCTCGATCTAGTCACTCAGAGTATTTCCAATAGACTAAGGCTAAAATAACAATAAGAAGTAGTAACCCAAATGCCTGAAACTTTATGTGACACTATACTCCCAGTTGCTTCTAACATTAATTCAAACCATAACATATTAAATGTTTTAAAAATGTTTTCAGCTTTCCTACCACATTTTCTCCTACCTTTCTTTTGCTACTTTTTGTTTCCTATAGAAATAGTCAGGTTTTTACATTTTATTTTATTTATTTTAATTTTTTTATTTTTTAGTTTTTTTGAGACAGAGTTTCGCTCTTGTTGCCCAGACTGGAGTGCAATGGCGAGATCTTGGCTCACTGCAATCTCTGCCTTCCAGTTCAAGCGATTCTCCTGCCTCAGCCTCCCAAGTAGCTGGCACTACAGACGCCCACAACCATGCCCAGATAATTTTGATTGTTAGTAGAGATGGGGTTTCTCCATATTGGTCAGGCTGGTCTCAAACTCCCAACCTCAGGTGATCCGCCCGTCTTGGCCTCCCAAAGTGCTGGGATTACATGTGTGAGCCACCACGCCCAGCCTACATTTTATTACTATGAAAAGAAGTTTCTCAAAATATTTCAGATAATTATCAAATGTATGGTAAAAATGGCTAATGAAATGATTGAATTTTTATCCCATGTGAATTAAGGAAAAAAATACAACTGCATTTAGCTTAGAATACACAAATGCATGAATTGCAAATATCTTATCTCCATAAACTATTTCTAAGGGAATTTGAATGGGGATCCATTCTACACTGCACCTACCCTGAAGAAAGGAGGCTGACATTATTCACCATCTCAGGATTTTATTGTGCAGATGTAGTGTCCTGGACACAGGAGACTCTGCATTTCTTAAATTCTTGACCACTGTATCTGCTATTACCAATAACATCCCTAGACATTATCCACAGTGTACTTTCCCACAGAAATGGTGAATAAATAGCCCTTGGGTGTATTTCAAAGTAAAAATGTAAAAAAGAAAATATATTAAATTATTGTATGTAAAAAATCTGACATATGTTTGCCTTCCACATTATCTTTTTCTTTTCCTTTTGTTTTAGTCTCATTGGAGGACCTAGCCATCATTTATTATATTCTTTAATTAGAAAATATGTTATGTTCCAAACATATACGTATAGTAAAATTTAAAGTGCAATGTTTTAATGTATTAATTGGAGATTGCTTGTAATAAAACCCTACACTCACATACGCACACACACAAATTTTTGTTAAAATCTGTAATGAAAGGTTTTTACTTACACATATACATATACATACACATATTGCATATGACTATTTACATAGTGTGAGTTTTGACATTAATGTTTTGTATCTGAAAGGCTTATAACACTGAGATCAGCAGAGATCAAAGTCTTTTGGGAAATTTTTCTCTGATATTCTAAAATTCATGCATCCAAAAACTAGGTAAAATGGAGCAAAAATAAAGAATACAGGTAACATTTTCTTACTGATATTAAACACGAGTAAATAATTCTTATGAATCTAGGTATCTAACATGTTTTTTTCACATATTTTGCTCATATTTTTTGCTCATTTTAAATTGTTTTAGTTTATTTGTTTTTGTCTTATGATTGTTCTCTAAGAGATCTTTATATATTGTGGATATAAGATCTTTGTCAGACAGTTGTAAACATTTTATCACTGTTGCTTGTTTTTTTTCATTTTCTTAGTTGTTTCTTCTCAAAGTAAAAGTTCTCAAATTTAGAAAGTTCTGGGCTAAAATCCACTTGGCTGTGATGTCTTATTTATTTTATATATTTTTAAATTTAATGTGCAAATACTTGTGGTTATGTTTGTGAGGAACGTTTGCAATTTTCTTTTCTTACAATGTCTTTGTCAGATCTTTCCCTTTGTGACTTTACTGTCCTCATGAGATAAATTAGAGAATGTTTCCTTCTCCTTTATTATCTGAAACTTTTAAAATAAAATTGGTATAATTTCTCCCTTCAGTGTTTGAAAAATTCATCAGTAAAACTGATGTGAAAGTGTTTCATTTGCAGGAACTATATACATTTGTATTTCAGTTTCATAAATACACATAAAGTTATTCAGGTTTTTTATTCTTCTTGAATAACTTTTAGTAAGTTATATTGGCATTTCTCTACTTCATCTAAGTGACTGAATTTGTCAGCAAAAATTTGATCATAATACTCCTTTACTATCCTTTTAATGCCTGCAGTATCTATAGTATATTCGTTTTTCATTTCTAATCTTGGTAATGTCTGTTTTTTCTCTACCTATTTTCAGACCTGCTAGGTGTTTTGAAATGTGCTGAACTTCTCAAAGAACCAAGTTTTTGCTTTCCTAGTTTTCTCTATTGTTCATCTTCCATTTTGTTAACCCCTAAATCTTATCGTTTTTGTATCCTTGATTCTGCCTTTTTTGGGTTTATTTTACTCTTTCTGATTTCTCAAGTGAAAATGGAAACAATTGACTTTCAATCTCTTTTGCTGTCTGGTATACTTATTTAAAATCACAAATTTCTTCACAAGCACTGCTTTAGATGGGCCTTATAAATTATAATACGTTGAGTTTTTATTGTCTTTTAATATGTAATATTTTTTAATCTTCCTTGTGATTTATTATTTGACTCATGGATTATTTAGAAGAGCATTGTTTAATTTTCAATTATTTTGACTTTTCTGGATATCTTGTAATTAATTTTAAGTTTTATGACCAGCGTATAGTCTATTGTGATGAATGTTTCATGTGAAAACAATGTGTATGCTGAAGTATTCAGTATATTGTTCTGCAGTTGTCAGTAAGAGCAAGTTTTCCAGAGAGTAGATTAGATTTTCTACATACTTATTGATTTTTCAAAAATTGTTCTGTCAGTTACTAAGAATATGGACTTAAAATCTCCAAAATTTATTTTAGATTTTTTTATTTCTCATTTTGTTTCTGTCAGGTTTTTTTTTTACTGTATTTTGAAGCTTTGTTATTTACTGCATTCTCATTTAGGATGGTTATGTATTTGTATTGAACTTATCATTTAATCATTACATAATATTTCATTTACACTCACTTTTCTCTATCCATATAGACATACCAGCTTTCTTAATGCACCTGGTATATATTGTCCAATTCTCACTTTCAATTGGTTTGTATATTTTTAGTGTTTACCTTTTGGGCAGCATATTACTGGGCTTTATCTTTTTATTATTTTGACTAACCATACTTTTGAAGTAGAGTGTTTAACCTTTTATGTTTATTATAATTATTGCTATTGTTGATTTAAATATTTTATCTTGTAATTTGTTTTCTCTTTCTCTCTCTGCCTCTATTAACTATTTCTTCTTTCTGCCTTCTTTGGATTCATTAAACATTTTAATGATTTTATTTTACTTTATTTATTTGTTTTTGAATAGTTATTTTTTCTTTCCTTGATACTTTGAGATATACACAATAAAATTCACATTGTATATGTATAACATTCAATGATTTGTTATACATTATTAGAGTTGTACAACTCTCACCTCAATCCAGCAACAGAATATTTTCCTCATTTCAAAAAGTTCCCTCATGATTATAATTAAATCAGCCTTCTGCCCACAGTTCTAGACAAGCAATCACTTCTCTGTCTTAATAGATTTTCCTTTTCTTGGAATTTCATGTAATTAGAAACATATGTCTTTTATGTCTGGGTTGGCATAATGGCTTTAAGGTACATTCATAAAATAATATATGTGAACTTACCACACTTTGGTTTTGTGTTCACCAGTTGACAACATTTAGATTATTTGCAAATTGGGACTAATATGAATCATTTTGCTATGAATATTGCATATTAGTTTTTGGATAGATTCATGTTATCATTTTTATTGAGTAGATTTCTAGTGTGGAATTTGCTGGATCATACCAAGTTCATATTTAACTTTTTGAGAAACTCCCAAACTGTTTTTAAAAGTGAATATCCCTTTCCCCATTCCTACAAGCAAAGGAAGAGTATATCAGTTTCTGCATATACTTGCTAACATTTGATATTATCAGACTTTTTATTATAGTCATTCAGTATTGATTCATTTTGTAATTTTAATTTGTATTTTCCCATATGACTAATAATATTAAGCATCTTTTTATGTGCTTATGAATTATTTGTATATTTTTGGTAAAATATCCATCCAGATCTTTTGTCAATTATTAAGACTGGGAAATTGGCTTGTTCTTACTATTGAGTTGTATTCAGCATACAAGCATTTTAAAAATATGCAATTTGCAAATGCCATCTCCCACTCTGTAACTTGCATTTCATTTTCATTTTCTTAATGGTGTCTTTTAGAGCAAAATTTTTAATCATAAGGAAGGTGCAATTAATTATTCTATTCTTTAAAGGATTATGCTTTTGGTGTTATAGCTAAGAAATTATTGCTGAACCTAAAGTGACAATTATTTCCTTCTGGAAATTTTATGACTGTGGCTATTATATTAGGCCTTTGATATATTTGAAATTAATTTTTGTGTATTGTGTGAGGTAATTTTAAAACATTTGTTTGAAATGTACATTTAAGAATTTGTATAGGTTGATATATATTTTCAGCAACAAAACTATGCAAATAGAAATGTTTTCAAGATTTTCTATTTTCAACATTTCTTTCAAAAAGTAAAGTGTTCATATATATTTTAAAATAATATTTACATAATTACTCGCTTAGTTTTCTGGTACCCAATGGCATACTAATTGCCACCAATTATCACCAAAAAAACTATAAAATTTTGAACACTTTTCTTTTTTAAATAAGACAAATATGTAAGCACTTCTTGTAAGCATTTGTCACAAGATAACCAGCAAATCTTTGTATGACAGAAAACAACTTATAATCAGTATTCATCTCATTTAAAAGATTTGTTAATATTCTCCTATATGCTTAATTGTATTAAAAATAAGTTAGAATGTCTTTATAGACAATGGAATAACTGAATCACTAATTTTCAGTTGATTGTAGCAGGCATTGAAATTTAAAGTTCCTGTAAGTGGTAAGTTTCTTCCCTTGATTACCTTTGATTCCAGTTAAAGAAGCTAACTGGTCTATCAATGGAGAAAATTAAATTTTCAGTATAAAACATTTTATTCAAATTAAAGAAAAAATTTAGATTTGGATAAGTGTTTTCATAAATCTTTCCTTTTGTAGCTCTGAGAGCTAAAAGTAACTTGTTTATGTTTTATATCTTGAATAATAGCCTGACAGAGAAGGACTTATCTCCTGCTTAGCAGAACTGTTTGTGAACTGAATTTTCTCTGTTAAAACTAACTACAACTAGTGCTTAAGATAGATATCCAGTCTTAATAAAATGATGAGATGGTGAAGCAGAGCTTGTAAATCCTGGTTTACCATATTATATAACTTCACCAACAAGGCATGGAATCCAGTCTCTGATTGTAACATTAGAGGGGCTGATGTACACTCGACTAAGAATAATGAAGTGGCAGATAAGGTCAGTGGTCTCACTGGTCTGCCTTATTACACAGCAACAAATGGATGATGTATCCCACTGCCTAGTCATTTCCAGAACAGGGCCTGGTACTTCTGGAGCCATAGATTTTATAATTTACGTAGTCCAAAGACTAGGGCCTTTCTTCCAAAATCTGACATCCAACGTGGATAGATCTCATTTCATTATCTCAGAATAAATTAGCAGTAGGGGATCTCTGCATATACGACTTCTCTAGTTTCTGTATGTTTTTTCAGGATAAATAAGTACTACCCGGTATGTGTCATTTGATCTGATATGCTTGAAAGGCCTATGAACACAAACAATTTGTTCTTATTCTATTTCATTGTTGAATCAAAATCTAGTAAATAGAATAAGGAAAGAGATTTTATAAATGCCTGCACCTCCATTATATTGTATAGCAAAACTTCACGTTGCATGTTTTTCTAATACTATTTTTCATACCTTCAATTATATGACATTACTGACTGAGAAAAGAAGCCTGACTTATTGTTTTCAGTGTATACTTTCATTCATTTTTATTGCAACAGAAAGAATATGCATTTCTCTGATTGTGTATTTCACTATTAAGTAATAAGCTTCAAAAAAGGTTTATAAACACTTATTTAGAAACTTCGTAAAATACTGGACTGAGTAGTATGTGACTTTCAGCATGGAAGAAAAATGTAGAAGTTGTATTATTCTGGATCTATTCACTTACTCAAAATATTATAAGTGAAATAAAATTTCCAGGTACAACACACACAATGTACATGTTTAATGATAGAGGATGTAGCTTCTCCTTATTTCACATAAATTTAGTAAAATCTTGCAATGTTTACAATATGTGCATATATGTGTGCATATATTAACATGCTTGTATATATGTATATATGTGTGTGTATATATACGTGTTTATGCATGTGTATACATGTATGTGTGTATATATATGCATGTGTATATATGTATATATGTGTGTATATATATGTATGTGTATATATTTTAAGCATTACAAAATATATATGCCATCTTATATATATATCATATATACCATTATACCATTTTATATATAGATATGTACACACACACACACACAAATACCCACACACACACATATATGAAGATCTGAAGAGAATCAATATCTTCATTTAAGGAAAATGCCCTAAGTGAATTCATTGCCAAGTTTTTATGTAAGATAAGTTCCTTAAGAAAGAGAGGAGTTATTTCTGATGAAAAAGTAGGTTCAAGGAATGGAGCTCAATGATTTTAGCCTCATCTGTGTCTGCACAAATATCTCTATCTGAAGTCTCAAGGTCTCATTCATTCCCAGCTAGTGTTCTTAACTTTCTACAAAATACCTGGTAGGATGGTGTATTGAACTGGTGTGGCAATCTGCACATTTAAAAATCAGATTTTGATCTGATCTTCATCTATTTCTACCCAAACAGGTGATGGCCATAGAAAGTCTCAAGAATCAGTATGAATGGCCCAGACAATTTCTCTTTACAACTTGAGTGCAATTTGACACAACAGTCTCAGTGTCATCATGCTCTTCACTAGAGAACACTCTTAATTGAGATTCCTGACACTTTACCTAGTACTTTTGGGTTTGAAGTTTATGTTGTTTCAACTACAAATGTAATAATTACTGGAATTACCTGATCTTTTAAAAATGATTATTATTACTATTATTATTTTTTAATGACAGGGTTTCACCATGTTGGTCAGGCTGGTCTTGAACTCCCGACCTCAGGTGATCCACCCGCCTTGGCCTCCAAAGTGGTTGGATTACAGGCGTGAGCCACCACTCACAGCCCTGAAAAATTAAAATGTAAGCCCCAAATATTATCCCACCTAAACCTCCTAATTGTTCAGTGAGGTAGATACTGTTATTCGATTTCCATAGGTAAGGGAATTTGGCTGTAGAGGGCAATATTACTGTCCAAGATCACACAGCTCACAAGCAGGCCCTTGGTTCCAAGCCTTTGCTCTCTGACATTACTTCATAGTTTCTTAATTGTTTTAAAAATAGGTTGAAATAATGCTTCCAAGTTGTGAAAAGTAGATTTATGTGTGTCCTTGGGAGTACTGCCTCAATGACTAGGGTGATTATTTTAAATAAATAGCTGTGGAGAAGCTTAGTGTATATTCTTTTGAATATGTAGTGATTGATATAGAAATTATGCATTTTTTTGCTGCAGCATTATGTACAGTGTTGGGTCCCAAAACAGATTATGCAGGTCATCAATGACTCAGCTTTTCTCCTGAGTTACATACTTTTTATTTTTATGGGTTGAGCACTTTATGCATATGGATTGTTTTACTTTGTATATCGGTGACTTTTCAGTCTTAAGTAGCATTTCATTTTGTGATCTGAGCATTCCAGAATTGATACGCTTTAGGATTGTGAGATAATCACTATTTGATTGTAAATATTCTTTAAGTGAATGTATTTAACTTCTTTTGTTAAAAAACCGTATGTCAACATTTTGATATTTTAATGTATAATTTCATATTTATCAATTAACAAAGCATTAAACCTCATTTTTAAATTTTTTCCAATAAACATTTTTACAACAATCTTTTTAGATTCACAGAAAACCTTGGGTGAGCTTTAGTCATTATTCTTAAGTATGGCAATTAGCTTACTTAATTTTGTTGATATATTTGCCTTTTAGGAAATCATTTATTTATTTGGCTAGTTTTGTAGACATCGCTTCGCAAGTAAACAACAGTCAAAAAGCTTGATTAATATGTATTTTCAAAACACACATAGATATCTCTGAAATCTGATTTAGGACATTTCTGTCCTACTAGAATACAAACTAAGGTATTCTAGTCATTATTTTTCCCTTACGTATGTGTTCTTCCTCACAAATTCTCTCCTAGGTTCAGGAAAAGCAATGCCACTCAAAAAAGGCAGTGAAGAACAAAGGAAGATAAGGTGAACTCTAACATATTTTCTCTACTCAGAGTTCTTTGGCCCACCATGGTGGAACCTCCAATCCTTGAAATTTCAGTGGAAGATAGATACTTTTGTAAAAAAAAATTATGCTGATCACCCAAGTTGTCCTCTAGTGATGAAGACCCTGAAGCTATAAAGAACCAAAGAAACGAATTGATTTGCTTCTAGTGCTTCTCCAGAAAATAGCAAGTCTAGGTATCTAGACATGCCTAAAGCAATTGAAAGCAACCTTTTTACCTGTGTTAAGTAGAATTTATAGGAGGTTATCGCTTTAGAATGAGCTCCTTCACTAGGCTCAACAGACGAAACCAATATGGAGTTACTCATGCTGAAGTTTTATATCACCAAGACAAATCTGTTTTTTATCCGAACTTCCAAGAAATTCGGAGAGATAGAAAGGTAATAGCCAAATCCCCAAACAGGCCAGTTTTAGCTGACATGATAAGGAAGTCCCCCTGGCTGTAACATTGACAGTGAAAGTAACTTTCAAACACCCAATCCACTTTTGTTCTGTATCTACTTTCTATGGTCCCTTTCTGCTTATAAAGCTGAATGCCTCTACTCAGTTCACTGGGACACTCATTTTATTTTATAAGAATAAAGTGTTATATGATTCTAGAATCACAAATTAAAGCCAATTAAAATCTTTAAGCAAAATTTGTTGTAATTTTGCCTCTGAAACCTAGATCCTCTAAATCTGCCCTAAATCTGCCCATTGTACCCCTTTGTTCAAGATCCACTACTTACTTTGTCAAATGAATTAATTCTGTTTCAGTTTTCAAAATTTCATCTTTTTCACTTAATGAGTTTCAATAAAGCATGAATAATTCTTATATTTAGGACAAAGAAGGTAAAGTTCTTACTTATTCCCATGGGAAAAATTTACAATGGGAACGCAGATATGCTTGATCACAAAAGTTTGTCTTGGGGGTATAACATTTCATGTGATATGACTGGTTACATAAACTTATATTCAAAAGTTGTTCTGCTCAGAAAAATGTGTCACTTATAAAAGAAGCAGTTGCTTCTGAAATAAAGCAAATGCTGCTATTTGTGGGTTGATTCTCTCCTGGTAGGTTATTACCAGGCCTCTGTGCTGCATCCTTAGAGCTGGCCTTGCTTTTAACCTCTTCTCTGGGAACTTCCTTGGCAGTTTCTCTTTCTTTCCTACAAAATCCAATTTCCAATAGCTATGCTTAAATTAATTTTAACATTGCAGGAAAAGAACCCTTGCATCAAATTTCTCTCCCCCACACACAATTGTCACATTGTTACTGAAATTTTTGAGGTCACTGGACATATTTGGATTCCTGATTCAACTTTAGCAAATTGGAAATGGGCAATACTCTGTCTAGGCATCCAGTTAACTCTCCTCTCCCAGGGCTGCGTGTTTCTTTTCATGTCCTTATTTCATTATTCATTTTGAATAATAATAAAAGAAACAATTTTAATCATCAATACAAATTAGATTAGATACTGCTTAACTTCAATGAATTACCTCAACTGTAGATACCAAGACATTCCATAAGGAAAAAAATAGAACACTGTATCTTTGTAGGGTAGAGAAAAATAATAGTTCTACATTGTTTCATATTTTTATATGAAATATCATAACACCGCCATGCATTAATAGTTAACTTTCAAGTTTTTCTCATCTATTAAGATGCTATCATAGGCTGGGTGCTGTGGCTTATGCCTGCAATCCCAGCACTTTGGCTGGCAGATCATTTGAGGCCAGTAGTTTGTGACCAGCCTGGGCCAACATGGTGAAATCCTGTTTCTACTAAAAATACAAAAATTAGCCTCTTCGCGTGCCTTATAATTTTGCTAAAACTAGGATATTTTAGATAAGCTGCTTGGGAGGCTGAGGTAGGAGAACTGCTTAAAGCCAGGAGGCAGAGGTTGCAGTGAGCTGAGATTATGCCACTGTACTACAGCCTGGGTGACAGAAGGAGACACTATTTCAAAAAATGATAATAATAATTCAAAAAATAAGTAAGTAGAAAGCAAGTTTTCATTAAGAGCACATAGGCTGGAAGGAAATGTAGTTTATTGCTGCAATTGTCTGGTGTTAGATTTTAACTCGTGGAAGCACAATCAGCACAGATTAGAGAAAGATGGAGGAGAGACAGTGGCCAAAGAAACTAAGATATATTGTAATTCCCACAAATGCCCCCTGGATTCATCAAAATACTGTCATGATAACAGCCACTCTATGCTATAAAGGAGAGGGTTTACCAGTGGCTTACTGCAGGCTTAAAAAACTGAAAACAACTTTCTCTGAAAACATATCAGGAATAAATATGCTCTTTCTCTGATTAGGTATGAAACATAATCAGGAGCAATCATTCCACAACAGGCTCTAGAACCTGCAGGGGTTGACTTCAGTGATTTACCTGCTGTAGTGGGTATAATCCTGGAATGAAGCAAATACAAAAAATTTGGTAATTATGCAGTAACTAAAAAAGTAATTTCCAAAGTACAAAGTCCCAGTTTTGACATTTTAAATAAATTTGGAGAAAGTTTACATGTCTACCTCAATATGAGGGAATTTTGCTTAAATAGTTACTTGAGTACCTATAAAGACAATTTTTCTGTATGGCATTTTTTTTAATGTTTCAGTATCCTAATATGTACAGATTGATTAAAACTGCATTTGAGCTTTGGCTGCATCTCTCCTACATTACTATTTATATAAAGAATTTCTTAATTTTAATTATCTGTGAAACACCCATTTAGAGAGACATTTTCTTAAATCAATGTTACCCCTTACAACCACTCAGGGGTAACAACCTCATATTGCCAATACCAAATATGATCCTGGCTGTTTCTATTTCACCCAAATCTACTTCACCCATTCTTGCAGAGTAAGAGAATAATAGATTCCCTTCACTAGGCTCCTCTAGAGCTAGGTGTGATGACATAACTGCATTGTTGCCAATGGAATATGAGTGGAAATGTTAAGCACCCTTCCAATTATGAGTCTTAAGGCATTGAATGTGCACTTCTCCATACACTTTCGTCTTCCAGCCATTTTGACTTTGCAGACAAAAATGAAGTCCTCAAGAGTGACAAAGAAACATGACGTAAGGAGCCTATGTCACAGAATTTCCAGACCAGCTTGGACCACTGTCCTTGAAATATTTATTGAATATTTACTGTGTGTAAAGTAGAACTATCATATTGCACAATTGCACAACTGTACTCTGAGTGATTTTAGGTATTAGACTAATCTTCAGAATAATACTTTGAGTTATCTCATTTTTCAGATAAGGTAACTTACCACAGAGAAGTTAAGTAACTCCTCAGATGTGCTGCAGTGTGAAGGGGCCAAGGTGGGATTCGAACCTCCTCAGTCTGGCTCTAAATCTAAATACTTTATACTCTACTGCCAATCACTTGGAATAGTCAAAGGAAATTATACTTATCTCATAATTTATAGAGCATTCATATATCAACTCATTTCATATAATTACATGCATGTATTTCAAGTCATATAGTTATAAATATTTACATTTATCAATAAATTTGCAAACATATATTGATCACCTAATTTAATTCAGCATTTTAAAAGCGTGTGTATGAAGTTTCTAGATTGCTCAGTTGTGAGATGGGTAGCTAATATATTCATAGAACTATGAATGCAAAGGAAACCAATGATGAATAATTTTTGACTATGATCAAAAATTAAAATATTAGTATATTTTATGAGGTAAAAATACCTAAAAATAGAACTAATCAAATCATAATTAAAAGGAATATACTACACTTGGGCCTAAAAATAAAACCTGTCTAACATAGAATTAAAAGCAGAAAATGTCATTAGGTAGCAATTTAGGTGAAAAAAATGACAGGGTGACTACACTGTCTGAGACAGTGGATGGCTACTTAAAATCAAGTAAATTCTAGTCTGAATATAATGAAGACAGCATCCAAAATAAGTGACATATTGTCACAGTATATTGGTTAACTCTTATAAGTGGTCTGGGTTAAGATTTCAAGAGTAAATATTTTAAAATAAATGTATGAATTATATTCATTTGTATTATTATAATAATTAAAAGAATTCTTGAGAATGACAAGAATTACTAAACGGAAGCAATGTCAGTAGGTATGGATCAGGACTATCCCAGGAAAATTGGCAGATGTATGCATTCCCCTATTCTTTGGTCATTTGGAAATTTTTCTTTACAAATTGTTGTCTTTTGTTTATTTGGATGAATTTTGTCTTATCTTTTAGACAAGTGTTCCTAGTTTGTTATAGGTGTAGTATTTCTTTGCACAATCTGTGGCTTTTATTACTCTTTTTTTCTTATTTATTTATTTTGAGTCTCACTCTGTTACCCAGCCTAGAGTAAGGTGACATAATAGCTCACTTCAGCCAGTCTTGACCTCCTGGGTTCAGGAGATCTTCCTGCCTCATCCTCCTGAGTAGCTGTAACTAAAAGTATGTGCCACAATACCCAGCTAATTTTTTAGTATTTTGTAGAGATGGGTTCTATGTTACCCAGGCTGTTCTAGAACTCCTGGCCTGAGGGATCATCCCATCTCAGCCTTCCAAAGCACTGGGATTACGGGTGTAAGCCACCGCACCCAGCTCATAATTGTTTTGGAATCAATATAGTCAATATATTTGAATCAATACATAATCAATAGAATTGTCTTTGAAGAGTGTAAGTTCTGAATTTTAATATTGCCCAATTTATCAACTTTTGTTTATGGTAGTACTTTTTATATCCTGCTTAGAAATACGTGTCTAGCTTGAAAAAATATGTTTTTCCACGTTGTCTCCTATAGACATGATTAAATTATCTACTACATTTAGGTCTGGAATTCACCTAGAATTGACTTTTCTGATTTGTGTGAAGTATTGATAAATATTTATTTTTTCCTTCAATATTGACAGCAAATTGACCCATTGTTGTTTATTAAAAAGACTGACCTTTAATCACTTCTTTAGTGTGACCCCTTTATCATATATGTAGTATCTCTATGTATGTATTCCTATATGTGTTTGTTTCTGGACAATATTCTGTTGCAATGTTTTATTTGTCTAGTCTTGAACGTTGATACTGTTTAAATTGTAGTTTTATAATGAGTGTTGATATTCAGTATTGTACATCCTGAATTTTTTCGTCTTCAAGTATTTTTAGGCTGTTCTTTGACTAAGCTATGAAGCATACATTTTTATAATTTTAAGATTAGCTTGTCACTTTTCACACATAACATAAGCACACATACAAATGTCTACTAGGATTCTGATTAGGACTGCATTGAATTTAGATATATTTGGGAGACTACTTTTATAATGCTTTTTGTTCCAATTAATAAACATGGTAGGATGGAGGTAGTTTACTGATTCTTTAAAAAGATACATATTTGTATTTTATTGTTAACCTTTGTTATATTTTGTCTTGGATATTTGTTATTTCTGGTGCCACAGTTGTTATCATTTAAATATATTTATATTTAAAATATATGTTATAGATAGATGCTATATAGAAATAAAATTGACTTTTTAAATATTGCCCTTGTATGCAACAAACTTGTTCAAGGTGCTTATTCATTTTAGTGTATTTGTAGAGTCTATTGAATTTTCTAAGTTTATAATAAAATTATAAATACTCATAATTTTGTTTATTTTCTTAAGCTCACATTTCTGCATTTTTTCTCCTAAATGCATTGCTCAGGACCTCCAGTACAATATTGAGAAAAAATAGTGATATTTCTTGAGCTGAGATTGAAATCTTTCTTATTTTATCATTAAGTATAATAATTACTGCAATTTTTTGCTATATGTTCATTTTGAGAATGAAAATTTTTCTTCTATTTCTACTTTGCCAAAATCATAAATGGGTATTGTATTTTATTAAATGCTTTTTTGCATATATTGAAAAAATCGTATCTTTCTACTTCATTCAATGAATGTGGTGTTTTGCATTGATGCATTTTTCTAATAGGCTGTATTTCTAGAATATACATTTTTGGATATGTAATATTATTCATTTTACATTTTGCTGAATACAGATTGCTATTCCTTTGTTCAGGATGATTATATCTGTTTGTGAGAGATTGCCTGGTAATTTTCCTTTCTCGTACTGTTCTTGTCAGATTTTGATCAAGTATGCATTCCTCATAAAATGATATAGGGGTTATTTTCTCTTTTGTTCCCCAGATTTTAGATAATATTCTTCCTGTAAATGCTTAAAAGAATTGATGATTAATGCCATCTGGATCTGAAGTTTTCTTTGTAGAAAGTTTAGATTGCAGATTTCCTTCTTTAATAAAATTAAGACCAATTTTTTTAGCCGTTTGCTGTTAATATTAGTAAACTGTATTATCTACCTAACTTTCTGATTTCATTTAAATTTTCAAGTTTTCAGGATGGAGTTTTAAATAGTATCCTCTTATAAACATTTTAAAATCTGACTGTGCACAGGGGCTCACACTTGTAATCCTAGCACTTTGGGATGCTGAAGTGGGAATATTGCTTCAGGCCAGGAGTTTGAGACTTGCCTGGGCAACAGAGCATGACCCTATCTCTACAAAACATAAAAAAATTAGCTGGGCATGCTGGTGCATGCCTGTAATCCTAGCTATTTGGGCAACAAGAGCAAAATTCCAAATGATTGTCATTATGTTTTTTAAATTATAGCCATCCTAGTGTGTATAAAATAATATAAAACTGTGTTGATTTGAATTTCCTAATAACTAACAATCTGTGGAATAGTTCCTGTGTTTATTGGTCATTTATATTATTTTTGAAGAAATATGTATTCTGATCCTCTGCCCATTAAAAAATTGAATTTTTATTTTATGATTAAGTTAAAAAAGTTTTTATGTATTGTAGATACAAGCCACTTATAAGATTTATATTTGCAAATCCCAGCACTTTGGGAGGCCAAGGCGGGTGTATCACCTGAGGTCGGGAGTTGGAGACCAGCCTGACCAACATAGAGAAATCTCATTCTACTAAAAATACAAAAAAGTTAGCCAGGCGTGGTGGCACATGCCCATTATCCCAGCTTCTTGGGAGGCTGAGGCAAGAGAATCACTTGAACCTGGGAAGCGGAGGTTGTGGTGAGCTGAGATCTCGCCATTGCACTGCAGCCTGGACAAATATTTTCTCCCATTCAGTAGGTTATCTTTTGAATTTTTTGTTGCTATTGTTAGCAGCAAAATGTTTTAAATTTTGATAAAGTTATATTTATCTTTCGTTTTGTTTTGTTTTTTTATTATAACTAAGAAACCATTACCTAACAT
Organism: Ateles fusciceps; assembly: GCA_036589455.1. Taxonomy (NCBI): domain Eukaryota; kingdom Metazoa; phylum Chordata; class Mammalia; order Primates; family Atelidae; genus Ateles; species Ateles fusciceps. Next base: position 3,080,346 of record JAZHEH010000479.1, on the reverse strand, counting down.
AAGGTCATGAAGATGAAATCCTGTGTTCTTCTAAGAGTTTTGTAATTTTAGTGAGTACATTTAGATCTATTATTCATTTTGAGTTGATTCTTGTATATGATATGAGGTTGAAGTCCAACTTTATTCTTTTCATGTAGAATACAATGACCTTAATTCTTCACACCTAGATTCTTTTTGCTCTTTGACTATATTTATAATAACAGATTTAAAATCTGTATCAAATATGTGTGGTAGCTGAGCTCCCCTCAGAAACAGTTTTTATTGACTCTTTTGTTCTCCTATTATGGACTATACTTCCCTCTTCACGTGCCTTATAATTTTGCTAAAACTAGGATATTTTAGATAAGTTAATACAGCAACTCTTGAAATTAGAAATGAGATTGCTTCCTCATCTTGTTTTCTGTTTGTTCAGTAAATTTTCTGTACTAATTCTGTAACATTAGGATTAATTATGTTCAATTAGCTTAGTCAGCTAATGATTGGTCAGAGATTTCTTGAATGTCTTGAACCAGTGAGTCTTCTGTCCTTTGCCAGTATGCTTTAAATTTTTGAGAACACAATATTAACACACAAACAGTTTAAAACTCTGCCTTGGCCTTTTCTTCTCACTTGCATGGGATTTCCAGGTCAGACAATGGAGAGAGATCAGAGTGCATTTTGGATTTTCAGGGCCTGCTCAAAGCCCTGCACATGTGCACAGCCTTCTAAGTCCCCAGAAATATGTCAGAACTTTACAAAGCCCCTCTGGTTACCACTTTCCTCAAGTCTTCCTTTTAGAGGCTCTTGTTGCTCCGACCGGTATCATAGTCTCAGTCAGCTGCAATATTACATAATTGCTGCTGATTTTTTTTTTTTAAAAACTGCTGGTGATATGGTTTTTTTTTTTTTGGTGGAACAAACTCTGAGTCAGGCCAAATAAAAACAACACCCTGTAAATGGGCCTTTCTCAGGGACCAGAAATTGATACAAAATACTGACAATGCTCTGTCATGGGACTTTTTGAAGACCTCCTTATGCAGACTATTCCTTCCTTTAGCTGCAAGGTTGCAGTTGTTCACAACTACTGCAATTGTTGGGCTACTGTCTTTCCAAGTTACCAGACACCTGGGGGAGGAAGGTAGGAGTACATCGAATGAATAATGATAGCAAGACCAGGCACGGTGGTTCATTCCTGTAATCCCAGCATTTTGGGAAGCCAAGGTGAAAGGATCACTTGAGCCCTGGAGTTTGAGACCAGCCTGGACAACATAGTGAGACCTCATCCCAGCAACAGCAACCACAAAAATAGCTAGGCATAGTGGCATATGCTTGTGTTCCCAGCTACTTGGAAGGCTGAAGTGGTGGGATTGCTTGAGCCTGGTAGGTTGAGGTTGCCGCAAACCATGATCACAACACTGCACTACAACCTAGGAGACAGATGGAGTCCCTGCCTCAAAAAGAAAAATAAATACAATAAAATGCTACCAATCCTGCTGTTTTCACTCAGGTTTAGCAGGGTTTTTTGTTTAGTTTACTTTTGTTTTGTTTTTGATTACACGATCTTCAGAGGGCAGCCAGCCTTTGGTTAATTTCTATAACTCTGAAAATGTAATTTCTAGCAATATTTGCCAAAGGTTTTCCTTGCTTTCGCAGAGGACAAGTTTAACAGAAGTCCTCGCTTCACCATTCTAGAAGCTCCTTCACTCTAATTTCTTTTTTACTTTTTACTTATTATCTATTTGTAACTAATTAAATATTTTGTTGCATGCCATTTCCACATTCATCTGCTAATTTTAAATACTTCCTGGCTTTTATTTAGCAACCCTTCTTGCAATTACAATATATTTAAGACTATCATAATTTGGTAATTTTACTTTTTCTCAGACATTTCAGTAACATTACAACATTTTAATGCCTTTCCACCTTATGCTTTTTTGTGACATTTTTACTTTGTACTTAAATTTTCTATATAAGACATTGTCTTTACAGTCATTTGTCATTTAAATTTACCCACATGTTACCATTTATTTTGTATTACATTTCTTTTTGTGTTTCTATTCTTCCATTTGGGATCATTTTTTTTTTCTGCCCAGAGTATAACCTTGGGTATTTTTGTAGTGTGGGTCATTTGGTGTTAAATTTTCCCAGTTTTTAAAATATGAATTTAAATATCTTTACTTTCTATTTCTATTTTGGGTATGTTCACTGAGCAGTCAAGTCTAGATTGATAAGGGTTTATATTGTTGTTGATTTCAGTTCTTTAATGATGCTATTCAATCATCTTGTGGATTCTATCATTTCATTGAGAAGTAAGTTTCATTTTTATTGTTTCTCCTTTGAAGATAACATGTCCATTTGCTCTAGATGCTTTTCAGATTTCCTCTTTGCCTTTGACTTTCAGAAGGTTAAAGATGTGTCTAGGTGTGATTTTCTTTGTATTCTTCGAATTTGTAGAATCTTAATAACACTTAAAATGATGCTTCAATTTCATTCTCTTGTCCTTTGCTCATGGGACTTCAATTAAACCTATGCCAGACCTTTTCCTAAATCTCATATTTTTTAGTCTTTTCAATCTTTCATCTATTTTCCTCCACCTTTAGCCTTAAGTCTAGATATTTCCTGTTGTTTTATTTACCAACTTAATTACTTCATCTTCTGTGTTCTCTGTTCTGTTAAAACTATCTATAGAAACATATATTTCAGTTATTGAAAGTTATAGTTCTTTAATTTTGAATTGAGTGTATTTATGTAGATTCCATTTTGTAGTTTAAATTCTTCATTTTGTTATGCATTTCCTTGAATGAATTTATCAAAATTTGTTAAATATCTGTTACTGGATGCAGAAATATCTTTCATTCCCCTGTAATATGGTTTGGATATGATTTCTCAAGAAATCTCATGTTGAAATGAAATCTCCCTTGTTAGAGTTGAAGCCTGGCGGGAGGTGTTTGGATTATGGGGCTTTATTTCTCATGAATGGCTTAGCCCAACCCCTTGGTGATGAGTGAGTGAGTTCTTGGGAGATCTGGTTGTTGTAAAGTGTGGCACCCTGGCCTACCCCAGTCTCTCTTGCCTCTGCTCTGCCATGGGAAATGCATGGTCCCCCTTGGCCCTTTTCCATGATTGTAAGCTTCCTGAGGCTTCCCTAGAAGCAGATGCTGGCACCTATGCTTCTGGTAAAGCCTGCAAAACTGTGAGCCATTTAAACCTTTTTCTTATAAATTACCCAGTCTCTGGTATTTCTTGACAGCAATGCAAGATTTGCTTAATACACTCTGCATGTTAATTTCTATTTTATAGTACTTCTCTCAAACATTTTCAGTTATTTGGTCTTCTAGTGGGCTTGGTAATTTTTTAAATTAAATTCCAGCCATTTGGTATAAAAATACAGAGTTATTTTACTGTCATTTTAGTCCCGTTGATGTTATATTTATTTAAAGAAGATTTATATTTTTATTTTACTTTATTTTTTGAAAGTAAATTAAGGAAGGGCCAGATTACATTAGTATGTACTTCTACTGAAGTTATTCATTTCACTTTTTGTGAGAGTTGGTCTTTTTAAATTTTGTCTCTTCTGCTATTTATAGACCTTCTTGGGTTCCAAAGGAAAGATTGGGATTTTCCTAAGACCTTGGCTAGTATGAACTGCTTTTTTTTCTCCTCACCCCCATGCATCTGCCTAATCCTCCACACAACTTCTCAGTTTCTTAGAAACCCTCTTACCTTATTTTCCCCTCAGCTTTGTGCTTGTTGGCTAAGACTCATAGTGACAATTTCCTTAATAAAGTTTCAGCTCCCTTCTTTACGTACCTTTTCTTTTTGATACTTTTCAATAAGTCCTTTGCCTTCATAGATCATGACGATATTTCAACAGCTGATATAGAAAATATTTTATTCAGTTTTTCTAGTTGTCCTCTTTAGAAATAATGTGCCCATACAAGCTCATCTTCCACAGCCAAAGCAGAAGTCCTGACACTATTTTTATTTCAGGAGAAGTATTAACAATTTCATAACAGAGTCCTTAATAAGAACAATAAAATAGTGAAGAGTCTAAATGAATGCCATTTAAGAAAGAAATAAATCCATTATTGATAGCTGACCTAGAAGAGAGAAAATACTGACACGTCATAAAGTTTTAGGATATTTAGATGATTGTTTTTTGCATGAAACAATTATTTTATTTAATGTATATTTATGAGATGTAACGTAAACTGATAGAAGTAAATTTTACTTCCATTTATTCTGATAATTCAAGCCCATATAAATACAACAAGCTTTTCTATATAAAGTACAATGTTCTCTAGCACAGGGATTGGAGATAAAGTGCCATGCTGAATGCATTTTAAGAATGTTATAAGAGGCTATGAAATGAGAAGAAAGCTAAACTCTAAATAGGCCTTGAAGAATATTTGAGGTTAGTAAACAAATTGGATAGAGTAGATTTTCCATACAGGAAGACTGTTCTGTTTAAAAGCTGTGATTAAAAAAAAAAAATACAAAGTTTTTTGAGTGAAGAGGGCTAATGGATAGCATTGTCTAGAAGGAGAGTTTATACTGGTCAGTCACAAAGCTACTCTCTACTAGAAATAAACTCGTATCAACGATCCTTTAATAAGGCTGGGTATGGTGGCTCATGTCTGTAATTCCAGTACTTTGGGAGGCCAAGATGGGAGGATTGCTTTAGCCCAGGAGTTGGACAACAGAGTAGGTAATGTGAAGACACCCTATTTATACAAAAAATAGCCAGGTCTGGTAGCTTTTACTTGTAGTCCCAGCTACTCCGGAGGCTAAGGTGGGAGGATACCTTGAGACTGGGGAGGTTAAGGCTACAGTGAGCCATGATTGTGCCACTGCACTCTGGCCAGGGCGACAGAGTAAGACCCTGTCTCAAAAACAAACAACCAACAAACAATACTCAAAGGAAAGATTCTTTAATAATTTATTATACTGTAGAAACCAAGGGAAAACTTTCCCCTTGGCCCTTTGAAGATTCTCTGAAAATGCAATTGCAAAAGGCAGATTAATAAGAGAAAAGGCATGTAAATTTATTCAATGTGTATACATGAAAGCCTTCAGAATGAAGACCCAAAGATACAGGGAAAATTGCCCACTTTTATAATTATATTCAACAAAGCATGGACTGTTGTGTAGGAATATGACTGGATAAAAGTGTATGATTTAATGTTAATAGACTGGATCTGTTTAGATTCTTCTCAGCCTCTCTGAGCATGCATTACTTTCTCTCAGATATGGGGCAGGACCCTCTCTGGACTGAGGGTTTTATGACCTGCAGTCAAACAGGTAGGTCAGATAATTTCTTTATAGCTAGTTTTACACAGAAAGACAGGAGAAAATTACAGTAATATTTTTAGGTTTTATGCTGGCTTTGGGGAAAAGAGGTGCTTGTTTCTATGACTCTCTCTGGGGAAGAGGGATTCTAGTTTTTAGAGCTAGCCCTGGGGGGACAATGGGACTGAGAGATGGGATGGCAGGAGAAGATCAGAGAAAACTTTTACTTCTGAGGCTACTTTGGAGGTCTTCATTTTGGGGCATTGTTTTTGAATCTTAATAGTACTTATGTTTATGGATGTTTTTGTACTTTTCTACCAGATGGTAAGGTCTTATAATAGAAAGGATAATGTTTTCTAACTCTCTATCCTTCTTTTCAGGTAATAGAGATTCACAGAAAGTTTTGGGAAGGAAAGAAATATGTTAAAAATCAGTATTTTGAAGATATTTTATTGAGGGTGACCAGAGGTAGAATAGAAATCCATGCAGACTGAAAGCGACAAATCTCATTAGGAAGCTTTCTGTAGCGCAGTGGGAAAAAAGATAGAGGCATAAAAGAACATGGAGGAAGGACAATTACAGACACAACTCAGTAGAAATACTGCAGAAAACTTTAAAAAGAGAGACATGATTGCTAGTCTATCAACTGGTAGAATATTGATTTTACTTGTAGAAACTGGCAAGGAACATTCCCTCACTGTGTGATATTTTATATCACAGTGTTTTGAGTTTTTCACCTTCATATCATTTATTATAACTTACAATCATATTTTCACTTGCATCTAATATCTAGCCCCTACAGGATAATTTCAGAGACATCTGCATCTCTCATTGAAGCCCCTGTGTTTCCATAGTGAAACTGCCTTTTCGAAAAATTATAATAGTGAGAAAATTTTGACAGTTAAAGAGATATGACCAAACCAACTCCATCTTGCCTTCGATCTCCAAACTGCCCGTGCTCTTTTCTGGGCATAGGTTAAGTTAACTCTACAAGGAATTTACTTTATAGTTCAACTATGAAACAAACAAGATAACTGCCTTTCCTGAAAAAAACTCTTTCCTGACATGGAAAGAGTTTGTAAAAACTAAAAAATTAGCAGACCACCTTTGTAAAACTAACAAATTAGCAACCAGATTAGAAATTATGGTTTAGGAGTCACACAACCAGATGCCTCAAGATTCCCAACCTCCTCAATTACTCCTATGGGTAATATGACTATTGCAAAACTTAAAATTGGTGTTTGGGATATTTTTAAAACCCTGTATCCTGATAATCTGGCTCATCTAGTTCTGCAATCCCACCCAGGAACAGCAAGAAGCAAGACAGCAACAAGACCTGTTTCGACCCTCTATGATTTCATCCCCGACCCAACCAATTAGCATACTCCATTCCCTAGCCAGCTGTCCACCAACTAGTTATCTTTAACAAACTCTAGCCTCTGAATTTTAGGGAGGCTTATCTGAATAGGAATAACTCTGGTCTCCTGTTTAGCCAGCTCTATGTGTAATAGACACTCTTTGTATTGTAATATCCTTGCATTGATCAATTGACTCTATCTGAGCAGCAGATGAGATGAACCTGTTGGGTGGTTACAATAGCATTGAAGCTGTTGACACATCTTTGCATGATTTTTACCTGATGGCACTTTGTTCATTATGTTGTTAAATGTTGATATCTCCCCCAACTAGACTATAAGTTTGTAAATGCTTAGAACTGGTTGTCTAAATCCTATCTGAATGCTAAATCCTACCTTATTTTATCTTTGATGTATTCTATTCAGCTAGAATTGGGCTAAAATGAACCTTAGAATGGATATAAATAAATAAATAATTTATTATTATTCTCATACAAAAATATAGCTATTCCTGAAGCTTCTTAACTTTTAACTTAAAACCAAAGTGACAAATACTTAGAAATGTTAACTTTAGTAAATTTGCCAAGAGTGCTCTGAGTTCCTAACTACAGTTAATATTCACTCCCATTATCCAATTTGTTTTCTGCTGTAGCTAACCTAAATGTAATCTCCTGAGTGTCTGCAATTTGGGTTCCCTTTCCATTAAATTATAAAGGTTAAAGAACTGGATTTTTAAGACATAATAAAAGCCCATCTGAAACTGTTTTAAACAATGCAGAAATGCATTATCTTGTGAGGAAATAGGTAGAGGTCAGGGTGGGCCCCTTCCAGCACATCAGGGGTTAATCATCCTCTATAGGCTGTGTATAGGAAAAACAAACTATTTTATTCTCTGTATGCACAACATTTCTAACACCAAAAGTGTGGGAGTTTTCCCCACACCAAACAATTTTCTAATTCTGTTTGAACAATAACCAGTGTTACACAATTCAATTAAATTCTGATGCTATTTACCAACAGCTATTTTAGACCTCAAAGATTAAGTGCTCAATTGCACAATACTAACACCCCCACCTCCCCACTTCAGATGCCAATCACAAGTCCAGGTTGTCACCTGTATTTCTAACCAACTAGCTACAAACTGGGGGTTTATACAGTCCCCACCTTGGGTTTGACCATTTGTTAAGAACTGCTCATAGAACTCAGGAAAACCATTTAATTTCTATATTACCAGTTCATTATAAAAGGTTGCAACTCATAAACAGTCAAACAAAAGAGATGATAGAGCAAGGTTTGGGGAAGAAGCTGAGAGCTTCCCTTTGGGTGCATCCCATGATCAGCACCTCTGTGCCTTCACCAGCCTGGAAGCTCTCAGAATCCTGTCTTTTTGTGTTATTATAGAGGCTTTATTACATGGACATGACTGATTATATCATTGGTCATTGATGATTAAACTGTAGTTCCTCTACCTTCCTCAGAGGTTAGGGAGTCTGAAGGAAAATTATAACCCTCTAATCACTTGGTTGGTTCCCTTGGCAATGAATAGCCCCCATCCTTTGTTTATCTAGGGCTTTTCAAAACTCATGTCACTTGCATAAAGTGAGGTAAACTTCTTATGAATAACAAAAGACACTTCTCTTACATTTATCACTCCCATAATTTAGGAAATTCTGAGGAGTTCAGGAGCTTTGGCCAGGAAGGAGTAAAATAATCAAATATATACTGCTTATTATAAATCACAGTATCACAAGATACTGTGATACTTTAGTTGATTTCGGCAATTGTCATTATCACATCTGTATAGAGTAATACCCAAAGTACAAAGAAGACTTGTCTCTTTAACTCTATTTTAGGAGTGAGGGATTCTTCTTAGCACATCTTGTCCTGATGTTTCATTGGTCAGAATCACATACTCAACCCTAAACAATTACTGCTGTAGGAGACTAAAAATATGCCACCCAAAGTAGGGCAATGAGAAACCCAAATATGCCACCCCAAAATATGTCACTTGGCATAAAGATCATTTTGAGCTAATTATTTTGAGAAACTGCAGACACAGGATAAACTCTAAGAGAGTAGAAGTTACCCCCTCGTAAGGAAAATATATATCCATTAAAAAATATTTGTAAGGGTGTCTCAGATCTTTGTACCAGGAGGAAAAAGATGACTGTAAACCACTAGAGACTTCTATCAATGAAGCAGGCACCAAACTTTACTTAACAAACCTTGCTCTTGTTTACTTCTCCTGATCACTTTCCCACTAGTGTGCTTCCTCACATTCTTCTTTCTGTTTCAGTTGAAGATTGCATTTCACCCTGAACTATTTCTTTGAGATTTACTCATTTCTCTGAGTATCTCTCATAATATATAGGAGGCATACATCTCATAAAGCTTCTGTTTGTTTTTTCTTGTTGCTATATATATTGTTACAGGGGTCAGTCCTACCTAGGACCTGTGAAAAGCAGAGGGAAAATTAGTTTTTTCTCTACTGCACTGCAAAGTAGAGTGGAATCTCTGTAATTGTCCTAGGCTCATCGTGATCTATTGTCTGTTATTCTCAGTGGAATCCTTTCCTCCTGAATCACATGGAAGAAAAAGCAAATAACAGTAAAATCTAGACACTTTTAAAAGAAGGGAAAACATGGATTTGTGGTAGGTCTTTAACAGGATAAACTTTAGAAGTTCTCTGAAGATTTTGCTTAAAAGGAAGAATTTTATTTTGGGAATAAGTCTTATCTAATTTTGTGCCAAGAAAATGTGGTTTATTTTTATGTATATTATGTGCAGTAAGATTTTATATGATAAAACTCAAAAAAACAAGAAAAATAATCAAAATTCCCTTAAGAATAACATTCATTCCAAATGCCACTTACACATATGATAAACTCAGAACCATGTTAGAGTATCACATGGAATTCTGGGGTATTCTCTGAAAGATTGAATTTTGTACCCATGAATCATAATGACATCTGCTGACAGTTGTAAGAATGTTGCTGAAGGTTGGAGGGATTCCAGTTTATTACTGACTAAAGGATTTTTCAAGTTTGTTTATCAATAGTATTGTAGGGAAGTTTAAATTTTTCTGCTGAAGGTTTGATAAGTTGGGTTATAACACAAACTGATAATAGACAGATTAAAAGAAACATAAGGTAAACAAATTTGTTAACATGCACATGTATGCCTGGGAGTCATACAAAATATAAAACTCAACAAAAGGTGGGGCAGATTGTTGACACTTTCACACTATCTTAAAGTTATAGTAATGAATAGGGTTTGGAGCATATAAAAACAGTTTATGGGGACAAGACAGTCAGAAATAAAAATCAAAACCTGAGCCTCTCCAGCCAACTGAATGGACCCCTTACTTGTTCAAGGGGATCCCAGAAAAACTTTAAAAAGTGAGTCCCTGGCCATGATGGGATGAGAGGTTTGACATGCCTCAATATGCCCCTTATTAACTTTTAACCAGATTTATTTCTTAAAGAGTAAGCAGAAGAAACCAGCTCTGGAAACAAGTAACAGGTGACTCATTCCTTTATTGCCTTGAGCTGATCATCTGAGGCCATGACTGGACTCCTTCTCTGTTTTGTTGTCCAGACATAACAGCTGACCAACATTTCTTTCTGATAACAGAACACCAACCTGGGAGTGATTCTGGCTAGTCTACAGAGGATGCACAGTAAGGGTTTTAATGTCCTTTGTTCCACCTTTTGATATTAGAGGTCCAAAAACTCCACCCTCGAATCATGCTAACACCACAATTTTTTGAACATGCCACCCATTAAGGGTCATGAGGATCCATTGTGCATGCACATGTTTCTCCTTTAGTAAATATTCATGACTTCTATGGCTTATTAAATATATATCTTCAGCCACTCACCCTGCTAAGCATACATTCCTGTTTCCTTTTTTTTATTATTATTATACTTTAAGTTCTGGGGTACTTGTGCAAGAACGTGCAGGTTTGCTACGTAGGTATGGAAGGTAGCTGAAATGGTTAGTGTCCAAGTATTGAGTCAGTAGTCACTAGAAATTTCAAGGGGTAACACAGTCACTATAAATTCCAAGTGATAACATGGTCCCCACCGTTCACCAAGTCTGAACAGCTGGATGAGAAGAGGATGACTTGTATAAAGTCTGACAATTGTTTTTGGGATGATTAGCTAATTGTCCCAACATTTGAACTTCTAATAAGGGAAGAAGCATCAGTGTAGGCACAAAAAGCTTGATTAGGCTGGTAAAGTAGAATCAGAACATGACAATTTTGTGGCAGCTGATGGTTCTTCATCATTAAGGAGAAAAACTTGTTTTCCACTGTATGAGAAAAGGGTGTGGCCATTCTTTCTTTTGAAAGCCCTGACCACCATCAGCCCAGTCACATCCACGGAGGCCCTGTTGGGGCTCAAACTATGATACCTTAAAGGATGACACTTGGGCATTATTTGAACTGAAGGATATTGGAAGGGCCTCAGAAGCAAAGTATCCTTCAAAACTCCTCTTGCTCTTCTTTCTTTTGTATTCCCTCTTCCCTCAAGGCAAACCATGTAAACCAGAATTCCTCTATCCCAAGGCAGGTCTTAATCCTAGAAATATTACTGTAAGCTTCCCCGACCTTTCTGTGTAGGAGTTGGCCATAAAGAAATTCTCTGACCTTCCTTGTCTAGTGGTAGGACATAAGATCCTCATTCTGGAAGACCTATTGCTCTATATCTAGGAAGAAGGGATGCCACAGAGACAGACCAAGAAGAAAAAACACAGACTGGTCCTGCTGTGTTTTCCCTCTCAGTTTCTTACCATTAGATAATGCTTTTTTTATCCAATTACATTTTTACATGGCTGCCCATTTTTCATCAAATTTAAGCATAAAAATAGACTGTTTTCCTGAGTGTTTGGGTCATTTCTGAAGACTCTCATGTAACATAAAACTTTTATTAAATAAATATATTTTGCTTTTTTTCTTCTTAACCCATCTTCTGTTATTGGAGTGTCAGCCATGACCTTTATGAGTGAAGAAAAGTATTATATCATTTCCACCCCCTACAGACCAAACATAAGTCAGTATGGCAAGGAGGAAAGAAAACTGCAAGTTACATCTGCCGAGAAAATAGAGGAATTCTAAAGCAAGGCACAAAATATGTGCTTGTAAATTTAAAAATAAATATTTTATTCAAGCCAGCATCCAAAATCTATTGAAATAAAATTTAACAGAAAGGTATTTAAACCTTTTATTTATTGAGCCTATAACATATAGCATTGAATTAAGAAACCTGGAACACTTTCTCTAATATGTCTTTGACTAAATAGTAGCTACAAGTCATTGAGAACTTACTGACAGTCACTATGCTATGTGATAGACATATATCATTTAATTCAAGTTTTAAACAATCATAAGATATAGATGCTACAGTAACTATGCTATGTGATTGATATATATCATTTAATTCAAGTTTTAAACAATCATAAGATGTAGATGTAGATAATTTCATTGTCTCCATTTTACATATATAACAACTGAGGTTCAGATGGGTTAAGAACTTTGTCTAAGATCACCAAGAGTTGTAGCTAGAATTCTTATCCATGTCTAACTCCAGAGCTGACACATGTGACTAGTTAGCTATACTGCTCAAGTAGTTTAAGGAAATAATAATCTTAAAATCGAGTTAGATTTGTTTCCCTCAAAACACATGAACTATTTTCTCCTTCAATTTCCATGCAAATTCTCTAATAAGCTCCTAAATATCTACATTTACCCGAAATTCAGATTCAAATGTAATGCAGTGGTCATGCTACTTGACAGCAGTCTTGCCAATTAAGCAGCAGTCCTAATTGGAAGAATTTGGTACTGTGCATACACATTTGCTGTGTTCTCAGTGAGCTTGCAGCTGCTGGCATAGACATCATTAGAATCTAGGAAAACAACTATTTCCAAGTGAACATCAACATAATGCAAAACATGATAAGTCAGGAAGTGAATAAATTTGAATAAAAGTTAGCAAATGAGAAAAAAGACTGTAATAAGACAAAGTGGAATCTTTTCTGAGGTTCAATGTCAAAGTTGCTCATGAAGAAGAGCAAGTTAGATATTTGACAGAAGGGAATAGTGATAAATTTTGTTTTGCATTTTATAGAACAGAAATTATAAATATGATGCTTATTTTACTTTGGTCTCATTTTATTTGAGGGGTGTTTGTGTGTGTATATTTTAGTACTTAGATGTCAGAATATTCTCTTGTATGTTTCATGGCTTTTCTAACTCCTCTCGGATAGTATATCACTGGATGGGCATTGTACATCAACTTTTATTTTTCTCAAAGCAACACTATCATAGTTCTTCCCTGGATGACAACGTTGTTGGTTTTACAACCTGAGATGAGTACAGAAGAAAATATATATTGAAAAATTTTTTTTTATATTTAGTGTCTTTTTAAAACTTAAGTGTTTCCCTTCACTCTATTTCTTGATTTTTCCTGTGGAAACTATGCAGGCACTAAATGTTATTTAATAGAGTTTTTATTCATAACTAATATATATTTATAATACATTCTTTTTGCTGATATTTATTTCAGGAGAGAAAACAAGCTGCATCCCTCTCTTTACCCCTATTCTGCTTCCTATGTCCTTTTCTTACAGTGATTAATCTAAGAAAATGCTGTCATGTTTCCTGTGATTGGTGGTGAAGATGCATTCCCTACTGCTTCATTTATTGTGGATTGTAAATATCCCTATTCATTTTTTCACTTCATTTCCTCTAAACACTTATTCCCAGCCCACACCATAGAGACCTGTTTTGATCTACACCTGTTTCCTCCTGGCTTTCTTCCAACTTCAACACAGCATTATTTTTCTTTTTCTTTCTTTTTTTTTTTTTATTTTACTTTAGGTGAATACTACATCTGGCATTTCTCCCCATGTTATCCCTCCCCCACCCTCCCTCCCTCCCCACCCCCCATTGTCTCTCCCCTATCCCCCCAACTGTCCCCTGTGTGTTATGCTCTGCTCCCCTGAGTCCACGTGGTCTCGTTGTTCAACACCCACCTATGAGAACATATGGTGTTTGGCTTTCTGTTCTTGGGTCAATTTGTTGAGAATGATGGTTTCCAGATTCATCCAAGTCCCTACAAAGGACATGAACTCATTGTTTTTTATGACTGCGTAGTATTCCATGGTGTATATGTACCACATTTTCTTTGTCCAGTCTATCATTGATGGGCATTTGGGTTGGTTCCAGGTCTTTGCTGTTTATTGTACACAGGGCTGCAATGACCATACGTGTGCATGTGTATTTACAGTAGAATGATTTATAGTTCTTTAGGTATATACCCAATAGTGGGATTGCTGGGTCAAATGGAATTTCTATTTCTAGATCCTTGAGAAATCACCACACTGTCTTCCACAATGGTTGAACTAATTTACACTCCCACAACTGTGTAAGAGTGTTCCTATTTCCCCACATCCTCTTCAGCGTCTGTTGTCTCCCAATTTTTTAATGATCGCCATTCTAACTGGCATGAGGTGATATCTCAGTGTGGTTTTGATTTGCATTTCTCTAAAGACCAGTGATGATGAACATTTTTTCATATGTTTGTTGGCCTCATATATGTCCTCTTTTGAAAAGTGTCTAACACAGCATTATTTTTCTAATTACCTTGATTTCTGTCTCTTCTGTTGTTACTCAAAGTCTTGAAGAGCAGTGGGAATTCACTGCCTCCACTTCCTCAGCTCTGGTTCCTGTCTCCTGAAGTCTGATTTCTCTACTGAACCTTGCAAGTGAAGCTGCTCTTGTAAAGCTCAACAATGGCCTCCATCTAATAAAAAACGTTTCAATATTTATAATTGCAAGGTCCCTGACACATTAGACTCTATGGAACACTATACATTGGCATTTTTCACTCACTAGCCATCAATATTCCTATGCCCTACTGTTTGTTCTCCTATACCACTGACCATGTGTTCTCTGTCTTGGTAGGATTCTCCACCTCGTTCCACTCTGCAATTATGTTTCCTCCTGTGTTCCTATCCTTAATATATGTTTTCTCTCTACATATTCCCTTTTGTGCAGTCTAATTCATTCTCATGCTTGAAAAAATATAATGATGTCACATCCTCATAGTATCATCTTCCTGTGAGCCACACACAGAAATTAAACTCTTATTAGGTAAAGAAGTTATACATGGCATCAAGAAATTTCATATTTTTGACTGCAGCCCTCTGAGAAAGAGTTGATTATTCCTAATGTTATAAATGAAGAAACCTAATCTCAAAGAAAACAAGTAAATTTTCAGATGATATCACTGGATATTGCAAAGACAAATTGAGAATGAAGTTTTTCTGACTGCAAAATCCATAATCTTTTCATTATGCAATTTTTATATTTCTAGTCCTTATGATCAAAGGGCTTACATTCTGGCTGAGCAGCTAGAGCATACAAGGACTTGACATTCAAACGTTTCTGTGAGGTATAAGCTACCCCTTCACTGATCTCTACACAATCATGTTCATGCCAACCTTCAAATCTTTCTTTGCCTGAGAAATGGTGAAGAATTATTCAAAGCTTATCAAATTTTAAATCAGCTCATGTATCCATCTGTCATAAAGCCTTCTCTAGATCTTTCTACTAATACTGAGTACTTGCTCCCAACTCTGAATTCTTATAAGCATTTTCTTTCAGCTCAAATTCTAGAATGTCTATTTTTGGTGCCCTACTATTTCTTTCTTTTTTGATGGGAGAGTAGAATTTTCATAAAATTAGAAACCTGTAGAAGCTTGTTAAGACTTTGTTAAAGTGGTTAAAGACTTAGTCTTTGCCACTATATCTAGAAAAGGGCAAGCAGAGAACTATCACTCAATAAATATATTGTTAATTTTGTTGAATTTAAAATTGAACTAAATTGCTTTCTGACCTCTTTTAATGCTGGAAAATGACAGAAAAGCTTAGCAATACAAAAAACAAACAAACAAAAAAAAAACTAATGCTGATGTGCAAGGGAAAGCAACAAATGATTGATTATGCAAGTCTCTAAGGGGAAGTGTTTTTGCAGCTATTCCTAGCTCAGTAAATCAAAAATAGCTTGCCAGATGTGACTCTCAGTTTTCCATAAAATTTTATCACTTTCTATATACATTTAAAAAGCAAAGAAAGAATTTTATAGAGAGCAACAACCTCCAAAAAGTAGAACAGCCATTTTTCTTTATCTCCTTTCTTTGCTTCCTTCTTTCCTTCCTTCCTTATGATCTATCTTTATATTTGTGTAAAACAAATTTGAGTTTGGACGTTGAACTAAGTTAGGCAACTTTTTAATTGCTGAACAAACAGACCTCAATATTGTAAGGATTTGTAATGCTGATTCAATAACCATAAAGAGTTGAACTTGGTGAATTTGGAGGTCCCTTTCAATTCCATGGTCCTATAATTTGTTTAATGCAGTTTTGGGGCACAGAGAACAACACTTGAAAATGCTGGCATAATGAATGCTTTGAATTAAAATAAATCAGAAGGCTGTAAAAGTTGCCTCAGAAACAAAAACTTCCTAAACTTTTGTTGTTTCCTTCCCCATCCAAGAGTAGAAAGGAATGCTCTCTGGAGATTATATATATATATAAAATAAATACATATATATATATATATATTTTTTTTTTTTTTTTTTTTTTTGAGACAAGGTCTTCCTCTGCTACCCAGGGCTGGAGTGCAATGGCGTAATCACGGCTCACAGCAGCCTTGACCTACCAGACTCAAGTGATCCTCCTACATCAGCCTCTTGAGTAGTTGGGACTACAGATGCATGCCACCATGACTGGCTCCTTTTTTTCTTTTTGTTGTAGGGACAGAGTCTCACTATGTTGCCCAGGGTGGTCTCAAACTCCTAGGCTCAGGTGATCCTTCCTTCTTGGCCTTCCAAAGTGCTAGATTACAAGCATGAGCTACCGTGCCCAGCCTGGTTTTTTTTTTTTTTTTCTTTTTTAAAATCTGACTAATAACCCTTATTTGCAAAAGAAATGCAATTGTCTGGAGACCCCCATCATAGAAATCTCATCAAATAAGTAGGAAAGATGAACTGCTAAAGAAAATAAACTCAGAAGCTGTCACCACCTGCAAACTGACTTTTCATCTATTCTTCTAAGCGCAATTCTGAGAGATTATCTGGGAGTCCTCATTTCGTAAAAACACAAACTTTTTCACAGTGAAGTCTACCCCCTCACAGAATGCAGAAGAACTTTGTTTCTGGGCATTGTTCTTTGGGTTTATTCATTTTCTCTGAAAATCATTTACCACCCCTAAAGTTAGTGACGGACCCTCATTTCACTCTAAGATGGAAGAGGGTATTTAAGTCTCAACCCTTGTTTGAGTCTCATATTTGCAGGACTCCATGTCCATATACAGGTTAATAATACATTTGTATGATTTTTTTTCTCCTATTCATCTGTCTATTGTGAGTCATTCCAGTGAAACTTCAGAAAGAGTCAGTGGGGCTGGATGTGGTGGCTCATACCTATAATCTCAGCACTTTGGGAGGCTGAGGCAGGTGGATCACTTGAGCCCAGACGTTTGAGACCAGTCTGGGCAACATGAAAAAACCCACATATGCAAAAAGTTTTTTAAAATAGCCAGGAGTGATGGTATGTTACTGTAGCTCCAGCTACTCAGGAGGCTGAAGTGGGAGAATCACCTGAGCCAAGGAGATCAAGGCTACAGTGAGCCATGACTGTGCCAATCTGTTAGCCTGGGCAGTGGAGTGAGACCCTGTCTCAAAAAACAAAACCAAACAAACAAACTAAGAGAGTGAATGTGGAGCTTTTCCTCTGCACCTACATTTTTAATAACAATATGCTAAATATTCCATAAAACCTAAGTTCCAATTTGAACCTGATGGCTCTCAGTATTAGCAAGCTTTACTTTGCAGCTTATCTGTATTTTCAATATCCATATATTAATTAATTGTTATTTAGTCCATCAGGTAATAGTTTCTCCCACTCTATAGTGCCTCCTGCCTGGACAAAATTGTTTTGGTTCTGCCATGGGATTGTGTAGCTTCGAAATAATATTATAAGATGAGAATCATCCATAAAAGTATTTTAGTTCTTTAAGACACCTTAAAAATCTACTCACCTAAATTATGATTTTTAAGTACAGTCAATTTGCCTATGTTCTCATATATTATCCTCAGCTATATTTTAGTACAATGAGTTTCAAAACTGTGATGTTTGCAGGATTCATTTGGGGCATTTGTAAAAAGATGGGTTGTTAGGCTATCCCAAATATTTCTAGTCAATAGCTCTTAGGAAGAGTTGACATGTCTGAATTTTTAAGGACTCTGTAATTATGATGCTGGAGATAACATTTTCTCTGGAGAAAATTTCAAAAAATTTTGATCCTCACCATTTATTCTTCATAACTCTTTTCATGAAGTACAGTCAAGAATTTAACTTTAAATACCACAAAATATCAAATATCACAATGATAGTTGTAAATTCAGACATTTTTCTTGTGTGTGGTGACATCAGTGGAAAACTTTCTTATTTCACCCCCAAAATTCTATGTTGAAAGTAACACTGAGAAATTATATTAGAGTACTTATAAAATTGCTCATGATCTCATATAATATACTATTAATTATTAAGGATTTAATTGATATGCTGGCTAATTATGGTATTACATAATTACTAATTAATGTGCCTATTAGCAATGGATGTCTCTGAGATCCTGATGTCAACAGAGATGACAACTCATGCTGGAATATCGCCTTGCAAGATAAAGTACATTAAGCCAAGCTCCTTTTTGGCAATTCAAAATCTAAATGTTATTTCCTGGAATCCAAGATACAATTGCCTTATTATAGCAAACTCTGGCCTGTAGTAAATCAAATGAAAGCTTATTTCTAGTTTACTTTAAAGCTTAATTGTAGTGCATTTAGTTATAAAGCTCAATACATGAAAGAATCAAAGTTCAAAACAATAAAACTAGAAGAAGGACAAAAATGATAAAAGGGATAAAAATACAGCTCCTATTAGGAAAGATTAGACTAGCACAATTTTCAAATTAGAAATCACCTTTATGGTTGTCCAGTATCATCTGCTTTACAAAGAAAGATTTTTTTTTTTTAATCATCCATTTTCTAAACATGGCCAGAGGCAAGGAGGGGTCTATTCTGTGCTTCTTTTGAAGTAGTCTTATCTCCTGGTAGACAGCAATAAATATTAGACCTACCTTCCTTATATTTAACTAAAATTAGCATTCCTATACTTTTCTAACTAGAATTGATCATGAAATAACTCCGTATCCTATTTCTTATGGCAGCAGAAGAATAGGTGGGGATATGTGGTATGGGCTGAACTAACATTCATATTTTATCTGGTGTACTAGATATTTGAAATGTATTGGGAATTTTTCTTTTTATTTGTTTGCAGTGAAGAAGATATCCCCCATCCCACCCCTACCCTTAATTTAGAGTACACAGGCTATGACCTGGAGAAGTTAAACAGCTTGTTCATGGTCATAGCTTACGGGATGATAAGACTAGAACCTGGGTCAATTTAGTTAATCCTTTTAACAGCCTCAGTTTCTAATGCATGGAGAGCTGTCAATCAGCCTTTACTTCTTTTACATCTATTGCATTGTTCGGGCTCATAAGATAATACCACAATGCTGAGCACTTCTGAATTAAAACTCCCACCCACCCCTAAGAATCTCGTTAATTAACCAGGAAAGATTAACCTCCAGAGAAGACAAAAGACTAAAAGTCCTCACCATACCCAGGTAGACTTTTCATCTTTCTGAGAACAGCCCCAAGAGATACCTGGGAGAGTTTATCTTCATATTAAGACCTTTGTTCACAGTGTACTTCCATCCCTCACTTTCCTATAACTTGTCAGTTCCATTCAGTCCAAAGAGAACAATTTACTAACTCTTGTCTGCTCTTTGGGCTCATTCATCTCTTCTAAAAATAATTTAATACTTCTCAAAAACTGCTTACAATCTTCAATATCCCCCTCCCCCATGAAGAGGGTGCTACTTAAGTTTCATTCATCTGGGTCTTCTTTGAGTCTCATATTCTGTACTGATCTTCTCCTTATGCACATTAGCGCATTTGTATGCCTTTTCTTCTATTATGCCATCCATTGTCAGCTAATTTCAGTAGACTTAAATCCTCAGAGGAGGAGGGGAAAATTCTCTTTACCCTTAAATTGTGCCAGACACTATTTTAAGTACTGAATATGTAGTGGTGAATAAATCACATTGCTTCTAATTTCAAAACATTTATTCTCTAGTGAAATAAACAAATATAAACTATGTATAAAATATATGTTAACAAAGATATGTATAAATGCAGCAGTGATAGATACTATGAATAAAATAAACAATTAATAACTGGAGAGACATTTAGATAGAACTCGTGAGGAGTTTTTTCAATAGAAAGTAACATCTGAACTGGGACCTGAGGAAGGAATTTGGCTGGAGGAAGAAGTAAGAACATTTCATGGGCAATTTCAAATTCCAAAGTTTGTTTCAAAGTTTGAAAGCTGATAAATCCATGCCCAAGGAATTGAAAGATCACCAATGTCGCTAAAGCAAAGCGCCACAAAGTCAGAGTGGCTAAGAAGGGAGGCTTCCTAAATCAAGGAATTATCTACTATTCACTCTCCTCTCTACTACTTTTCTTAACATTTCTCTACAGCAGTTATTAAAAAGTAGCCCAATGCCTGGCCTTCTGGCAGTCACACAGCCTTCTTCATCACAATCATCACTCATTCTCAGAATCTCAGTGCCATAACTATTCTGTTCTGGGCAATACCAAGTTCAATTTTTTTTTATTGTACTTTAGGTTCTGGGGTACATGTGCAGATCATGCAGGATTGTTGCATAGGTACATATATGGCAAGGTAGTTTGCTGCCTTCATCCCCCCATCACGTATATCTGGTATTTCACCCCACGTTATCCCTCTCCACCTTCCCCAACCCCATTGTCCCTCCCCTACTCCCGCAACTGACTACAGTGTGTGATGCTCCCCTCCCTGTGTCTGTGTGTTTTAATTGTTCTACATCCACCTATGAGTGAGAACATGTGGTGTTTGGTTTTCTGTTCTTGTGTCAGTTATTTGACAATGATGGTTTCCAGATTCATCCATGTCCCCATGAAGGACACAAACTCATCATTTTTTATGGCTGTGTAGTATTCCCTGGTGTATATGTGCCACATTGTCTTTATCCAGTCTGTCATTGATGGACATTTGAGTTGGTTCCAGGTCTTTGCTGTTGTAAACAGTGCTGCAATGAACATACATGTGCATGTGTCTTTATAATAGAACGATTTATAATCCTTTGGGTATATACCCAGTAATGGGATTGCTGGTTCAAATGGTATTTCTATTTCTAGGTCCTTGAGGAATCACCACGCTGTCTTCCACAATGGTTGCACTAATTAGCACTCCCACCAAAAGTGTAAAAGTGTTCCTATTTCTCTACATCCTCTCCAGCATCTGTTGTCTCCTGATTTTTTAATGATTGCCATTCTAACTGGTGTAAGATGGTATCTCAATGTGGTTTTGATTTGCATTTCTCTAATGACCTGCGATGATGAGCGTTTTTTCATGTTTGTTGGCCTCATATATGTGTTCTTTTGAAAAGTATCTGTTCATATCCTTTGCCCACTTTTGAATAGGTTTGGTTTTTTCTTGTAAATCTGCTTTATTTCTTTGTAGATTCTGGATATTAGCCCTTTGCCAGATGGGTAGATTGCAAAAATTTTTCCCATTCTGTTGGTTGCTGGTTCACTCTAATAATTATTTCCTTTGCTGTACAGAAGTTCTGAAGTTTAATTAGATCCCATTTGTCTATTTTGGCTTTTGTTGCCATTGCTTTTGGTGTTTTAGCCATGAAGTCCTTGCCTATGCCTATATCCTGAATGGTTTTGCCTAGGTTTTCTTCTAGGGCTTTTATGGTGTTAGGTCTTATATTTAGATCTTTAATCTGTCTGTAGTTAATTTTAGTGTAAGATGTCAGAAAAGGGGTCCACTTTCTGCTTTCTGCACATTGCTAGCCAGTTATCCCAACACCATTTATTAAACAGGGGGATACTTTTCCCATTGCTTGTTTTTGTCAGGTTTGTCAAAGATCAGATGATTGTAGATGTGTGTTGCTGCTGCTGAGGCCTCTGTTCTGTTCCACTGGTCTATATCTCTGTTTTGGTACTGGTACCATGCTGTTTTGATTACTGTGGCCTTGTAGTATAGTCTGAAGTCAGGCAGTGTGATGCCTCCAGCTTTGTTCTTTTTGCTTAGGATTGTTTTGGCTATGTGGGCTCTCTTTTGGTTCCATACAAAGTTTGAAGTGGTTTTTTTCAGTTCTGTGAAGAAGGTCATTGGTAGCTTGATGGAAATAGCATTGAATCTATAAATTACTTTGGGCAGTGTGGCCATTTTCATGATACTGATTCTTCCTAACCATAAGCATGGAATGTTTTTCCATCTGTTTGTGTCCTCTCTTATTTCGTTGAGCAGTGGTTTGTAGCTCTCCTTGAAGAGGTCCTTTACATTCTTTGTTAGTTGTATTCCTAGGTATTTTATTCTTTTTGTAGCAATTGTGAATGGCAGTTCGTTCTTGATTTGGCTCTCTGTTTGTCTGTTATTGGTGATTTCTGCACATTGATTTTGTATCCTCAGACTTGGCTGAAGTTGCTTATCAGTTTCAGGAGCTATTGGGCTGAGACGATGGCGTCTTCTAAATACACAATCATGTTGTCTGCAAATAGAGACAATTTCACTTCCTCTTTTCCTAATTGAATATCCTTTGTTTCTTTTTTCATGCCCGATTGCTCTGGCTAGAACTTCCAATACTTTATTGAATAGGAGTGGTGATAAAGGGCATCCTTGTCTTGTGCCAGATTTCAAAGGGAATGCTTCCAGTTTTTGCCTATTCGGTATGATATTGGCTGTGGGTTTGTCATAAACAGCTTTTATTATTTTGTGATATGTTCCATGGATACCTAGTTTATTGAGGGTTTTTAGCATAAAGTGCTGTTGAATTTTGTCGAAAGACTTCCCTGCGTCTATTGAGATAATCATATGGTTTTTGTCTTTGGTTCTGTTTATGTGATGGATTACATTTATAGACTTGCGTATGTTGAATGAGTCTTACATCCTCAGGATGAAGGCTACTTGATCACAATGAATAAGCTTTTTGATTTGCTGTTGCGTTCTGTTTGCTAGTATTTTATTGAAGATTTTTGCATCTATGTTCATCATGGATATTGGCCTGAAGTTTTCTTTTTTAGTTGCATCTCTACCCAGTTTTGGTATTAGGTTGATGTTGGTCTCAGAAAATGAGTTGGGGAGGATTCCCTCTTTTTGTATTGTTTGGAATAGTTTCAGAAGGAATGGTACCAGCTCCTCTTTGTATGTCTGGTAGAATTCGGCTGTAAACCCATCTGGACCTGGGCTTTTTTTAGTTGGTAGGCTATTAATTGCTGCTTTAACTTCAGCCCTTGTTATTGGTCTATTCAGGGTTTCATCTTCTTCCTGGTTTAGTCTTGGGAGAGAACAAGTGTCCAGGAATTTATCCATTTCTTCCAGGATTACTGGTTTGTGTGCATAGAGTTGTTTGTAGTAATCGCTGATGGTAGTTTGTATTTCTGTGGAATTGCTGGTGATGTCACCTTTATCATTTTTTATTGCATCTATTTGATTCTTCTCTCTTTCCTTTTTTATTAGTGTGGTTAATGTTCTATCTATTTTGTTGATCTTTTCAAAAAACAAGCTCCTGGATTTGTTGATTTTTTGAAGGGTTTTTGTGTCTCTATGTCCTTCAGTTCTGCTCTGATCTTGGTTATTTCTTGTCTTCTGCTAGCGTTTGAGTTTTTTTGATCTTGCTCCTCTAGCTCTTTCAATTTTGATGATAGGGTGTTGAATTTAGACCTTTCCTTGATCCTCATGTGGGCATTTATTGCTATGAATTTCGCTCTAGACACTGCTTTAAATGTGTCCCAGCGATTCTGGTATATTGTGTATTTGTTCTCCTTGGTTTTGAAGAACATCTTTATTTCTGCCTTCATTTCATTGTTTATCCAGTCAACATTCAGGAGCCAGTTGTTCAGTTTCCATGAAGTTGTGTGATTTTGAGTTAGTTTCTTAATCTTCAGTTCTAATTTGATTGCACTGTGGTCTGAGAGACTGTTGGTTATGATTTTCATGCTTTTGCATTTGCCGAGGAATGATTTACTTCCAATTATGTGGTCAATTTTAGAGTAGGTGTGATGTGTTGCTGAAAAGAATGTATATTCTGTGGATTTGGGGTGGAGAGTTCTATAAATGTCTATTAAGTTTGCTTGGTCCAGATCTGCATTCAAGTCCTTGATTTCCTTGTTGATTTTTCTCATGTTGATCTGTCTGATATTGACAGTGAAGTGTTAAAGTCTCGACTATTATTGTGTGGGAATGTAAGTCTCTTTGTAGGTCATTAAGCACTTGCTTTATTATCTGGGTGCTCCTGTATTGAGTGCACATATATTTAGAATAGTTAGCTCTTCTTGTTTTATTGAGCCTTTTACCATTATGTAATGCCCTTCTTTGTCTCTTTTGACTTTTGTTGGTTTAACATCTGTTTTATCAGAGACTAGGATTGCCACCCCCTGCTTTTTTTTGCTCTCCATTTGCTTGGTAAATCTTCTTCCATTCCTTTATTTTGAGTCTATGTGTGTCTTTGCACATGAGAAAGGTCTCCTGAATATAGCAAACCAATTGTTCTTGGTTTTTTATCCAATTTGCCAGTCTGTGTCTTTTGATTGGGGCATTTAGTCCATTTACATTTAAAGTTAATATTGTTATGTGTGAATTTGATCTTGCCATCTTATTACTGGTTGGTTGTTTTGCCCTTTGGTTGGCATAATTTCTTCATTGCATCATTGGTCTTTACTATTTGGTTCTTTTTTGCAGTAGCTGCTACTGGTTTTTCCTTTCTGTGTTTAGTGCTCCCTTCAGGAGCTCTTGTAGGACAGGTCTGGTAGTGACAAAATCTCTCAGCAATTGCTTGTTCATAAAGGATTTTATTTCTCCATCACTTATGAAGCATAGTTTGGCTGGATATGAGATTCTGGGTTGAAAGTTCTTTTCTTTAAGGATGTTGAATATTAGCCCCCACTCTCTTCTGGCTTGTAGGGTTTCTGCCGAGAGATCCGCTGTGAGTCTGATGGGCTTCCCTTTGCGGGTGACCTGACCTTTCTCTGGCTGCCCTTAGTATTTTTTCCTTCGTTTCAACCTTGGTGAATCTGACGATTATGTGCCTTGGGGTTGCTCTTCTAAAGGGGTATCTTTGTGGTATTCTCTGTATTTCCTGTTTTTGAATGTTGGCCTGCCTTGCTAGGTTGGGGGAAGTTCTCCTGGATAATATCCTGAAGAGTGTTTTCCAGCTTGGATTCATTCTCTCCATCATCTTCCGGTACACTGATCCAGCATAGATTAGGTCTTTTCACATAATCCCATATTTCTTGAAGGCTTTATTCATTTCTTTTCACTCTTTGTTCTCTTTTCTTGCCTTCTCATTTTATTTCATTGAGTTAATCTTCAATCTCTGATATCCTTTGTTCCACTTGATCTATTTAGCTATTGAAAACTTGTGTATGCTCCATGAAGTTCTTGTGCTGTGTTTTTCAGCTCCATCAAGTCGTTTATGTTCTTCTCTAAGCTGGTTATTCTAGTTAGCATTTCGTGTAACGTTTTTTCAAGGTTTTTAGTTTCTTTGCATTGGGTTAGAACACGTTCCTTTAACTCAGAAAAATTTGTTATTACCCACCTTCTGAAGCCTGCTTCTGTCAATTCATCAAATTTATTCTCCATCCAGCTTTGTTCCCTTGCTGGTGAGGAGTTGTGATCTCATGATGGGGGAGAGGTGTTCTGGTTTTTGATGGTTTCATTCTTCTTGCACTGGTTTCTTCCCATCTTGTTGGATTTATATAGTTTTGATCTCAGGTAGCTGCTTGGGGAGGTGGCCTTTCCTTTGTCTGCATGCAGAGGCACTGCTGGGCTGCCATGGATTCAGTAGAGCTACTGCTTCTTTCATTTACTCAGGAAATTTAGGCTGGCTTCTGCAATGGCGGCTGCCTTCCCCCACTGCAGAGCTCCATCGTTCCTGGTCACTCTCTAATGGATGTTCTGGGTGTGAAACTCTGGAGTGAGAGCTTTTTAGCCTGCCGGGCTTTGTGCAGGGGCTTGGACAGGGGGTGACCTGTCTTTCCTTCTGGGCTGTTTCCCTGCTTTCAGTTCCCCTTCTTTCTGGAAGGCAGGTAGCTCCGTCCAGTCGACTTTCTAGCTTTTGCGTCAGCCAGTGCTTCTACCTAGATCTGTGCTGACAGCCCTGGTACTTGCTGAAGTTACTGTTCTGCCTTGTTCAGGCAGCTCACTGAGGCTTTTCAGCCCAGCAAGGATCTCCTGTTCTGTGGGTTGTAGAGGGATTGGGTGGAGCACCGTACCTGAACCAAAGTCCCAGATGGGAAGATTCCCCAGTCCTCCAGTCGGTTGCATGCACGACCTGGGTGGGGCAGTGCCCACCTTGCCTCAACTTACCCTATTTGGTTTGTACCCACTGTCCAACCAGACCCACAAAATGAACATGGTACCTCATTTGGAATTGTGGAGACCACTCGACTTCTGCATCTCTCTCACTGGGAACTGCTTTCTGAAGCTGCCTCTTATTCAGTCATCTTGAGATCCCCCCCAAGTTCAATTTTAATGAAGTTCTTTGAATTCCCGGAAGCACAGACACAGCCAGACCAGTCTCTGAAAATTTTTATTTTATGAAAAATGTAAATTATAAGAACACACATAAAGCAAAAGGAAGAAATTTTTCATGGAAATTTTTATGTAAGTAAGCCAGGCTGAGTCTCCTAATGCCTGAGACTGGGCTGTTCCTTTGATTCACAGGGTGGACTATGGAGTCTTCTGGCATCCCAGAATTGGGACCTAATCCATGATTAATCTTGAAACTGCTACAGTATGTTTGAGAGGAACAGGCATTCTCTAACTGGTGCAAAGTTTTATGTATATCCATTTTTATTAAACTTAATTTTATTGCTCCAATTTTCTATAACTTTCCTAATTTTCTGTATTGTACTTATCAATATTTAAGAGAGAGGTTTATTGAAGTCTTTCATTACAATGGTAGGTATGTCAATTTTCAAATATAATTTTTATAGATTTTTGCCTTATATGAAGCTATTTTACTTTTTGTAGATATTTAGAATAGTTATAACTTTATAGTAAGTTAAATGTGAGTATGATCTAAAACTTTATGTTCAATATAGATTTTATTTAAACATTGAAATACGTAATATTAATATTCCTATACAAGTTGGTTTTTGATTAGCATTTCTCTATAGTATCTTTTTCCTCTATACTTTTCTTTTGAATCATTCCATGTGTTTATGTTAAAGATCTGTATTTTGTTAATATTATTAGTTAGATTTTATTTTTTAAATCTCAGAATCTGTGTTATCTGGTAAGTTTATATTTATTACCATTATTGATATATTTTTCCCTATTTCAATTGATTTAACAGAACCCACAGTCTTAAGCTAGTATTAATGTAAGTATCATTGGTTGGGAATGGGGATTAAAGAGAGGTATATTGATAGCTTTGTGTTTTCTGATAACTCTTTAAATTAATATAATTATTAAATTTATCCAACTTTTTTTCTTTTTTTTTTTTTTTGAGACAGCCTGTCACCCAGGTTGGAGTGCAGTGCTGTAATCCCAACTCAACCTCTCAGGCTCAAGTGATCAGCCTGGGACTGGGACCACAGGTGTGCACCACCATGCCCTGCTAATTTTGTTTAATTATTTTGGTGGAGACAGTCTCACCATGTTGCTCAGGCTGTTCTCAAATTCTTGGGCTCAAGCAATCACCTCTGAATGGCCTCCCAAAGTGTTGGGATTACAGGCATGAGCCACTGCATCTGGCCTATTCAATCTATTTTTAAGTTCATCTTTGTCTGCTTAATAAAGTGATTAGTGTTTGCAAATAATTGTTACTTCACTTAATTTAATGTAATTTTTTGTTTATGAAAGAGACTAAACTATGATCTGGGGCTATAAAGGAAAAAAAATGCTATGTCATTGCCCTTGAATAGAAAAGAGATGTTTGTATTCTAATAATACTTATAATATATGTACAAAAGATATTTATAAATCAATGGGCAACTATTATAAGGTAGTTTCTCTGAATACTTTTACATTCACTCTTTAGAGTTTTAGCTTCAGTACCTTTAAAGTGACTATTTGATTTCATTAATTTTACATAATGATAAATTTCAAAGATGTTTTTAATGCAAAGTTATTTGACAGCATAATCACCATAATCTCAATAGACAGTGGGCTGGCTCCTTGACACATGGTGATAAACATGACAGATACAATCTGTGTTCTCATATAGCTAAGGGAGTTGGGCAAAAGATTCCAGATCAACAAGTAACTCTAGGAGCGTAGTGAAACTATGGGAAAATGTGGCACAAATAATTTACATAGTTTGAAGTTTAGAGAAAGCTTTCTGAAGGTGTTCCCAAGTAGAATCGGGTCTTAACAATGAAAAAGAGTTAATGTAATAAAAATTGAGGAGGAAGAGCATTCTAGGCAAGGAGACTAGGCTATGTGAAGACTGGAGAATGCAAAGACCATGGGAAATTTGAAGAAATAAATAGAACCCAGTGAAGAGAAAGATGGGCACAAGCTAAAATGGGTGAGGTAGACAACAGAGAAATCGTGCAGAGCCAATCAGAAACAATGAAGGATTTTACATCAGAACTATTTCTCCATTTTTAGAGAGGACTTATTTTTCAGGGCTAATATGTAAAGATGAAGAATCCTGGTAATTCATATACACTGTTTTTAACCCAGCCAGAAAAATAATCAGCCTCAGGAAGGAACTGACCCACTTCAGTGAGGCACAGTGGGTGATAGTTAATAGCTATGTCTTCCTTGTGGAACACTGGGGTTCCCATTTCTTTGAAAGACATAAAATCATTCTCATGTACAGATATTACTATCTGGCTACATAAATTCTCCCCCACTACACAGATGCTTTCTTGGCCTCTGAGGTGTTTGCCTTAATGAACTGCTGTTCTTTCAACAGTTCTGGTTTCTCAGTAATTATTTCACTCAGCAATTGGCTTTTAAAGTTCAGTAATTCTCATTTCCACAGCATGTGCTTGAGAAGAAAAACACACTTTCACACTACACTGTGACACCGGATCTTTCTAGCAACATCATTCCAGCCAGCAATCTCGGTCAGCACATGTGTTAGACATTTGTTTGGCAGCAGGGCACAGCATTGTTATATGCTGAACGGTCACTGGACTTGGTATGCATTTCTCAATACATAACAGCCTTCTAATGTCTTTTGCCAATATGCCTACTAGAATTCAAGTTTTATCGATTACTCAATATTATGCATTCATGGTTATTTCACAATAACCATGAAAATCAAGGAATTCATTTTGATATGTACAATTCCACTTAATGTCAATAGAGACAGTGACTTTATTCGGAGACAGGTTATTGCAGATATAGTTAGTTAAGATAAGTCATACTGCAGCATGTTAAGCCCCTAATCCAATATGACTGGTGTCTGGTGTCCATATAAAGAGGAAACTTAGAGACAGACACACATAGAGGGAAGATGACGTGAAGAGACTCAGAGAAGACAGTCATCTACAAGCCAAGAGAGAGGTCTAGAATTCATCCTTTTCCTAAAATCTGCAGAACAAACTAACACTGCCACCACTGTGATTTTGGACTTCTAAACTCTAGCACTGTGAAAAAAATATGTTTCTGTTGGTTAAGTGATGAGTTTGTGGTATTTTGTTATATCAGTCCTAGCAAACTAATACAGCAGTATTATTGTTTCCATTTCTAAACTCACGGTGACAATCTTTCCCAGAAGTATCCAATGATTCATATAATCTGAATCTCTCATTTCAGAAAAATAATCTATAGGCTGTTAAATTATATCAAACTGTAACCTATTTTAGGAAATGTTGCGTTTTTAAAAGAACATCTGGGAAGCATTATTTTTAAGAATTGTCTATATCATTGAATTTTGTGATAATAGTTTTGGAAGAGGGGAATCCTGATATTCCTCTATCAATTCAAGTCACAATTTATGGTTTAGTTCAGGACCTCAGTTTTTGAAGGAATATTTCAGGGCTAAGAGTGCAGGAGCAAAGCAATCTGTTTTTGATACATAATTGGCACCAGTATATTTACACAAAACATGTCCAGTTGGAAGACACTTGGGAACAAATTAATTTCAACCAAAAAAAAAAAAACAACCAATTTGTTACTAATTGTAAAAGCAATTGACAGAAAGATTGTACAGCCCGCTGCTCTCATATAAACAGTGAAATTACCTTAGCTGTGACAAGTAAGCAATGAGAAAACAGTAGCTCTAATTAGCATTTTGACATTTATGCATTATGAAAAATGCTGAGAATAACACAATGCTTTAATAAGGTATATTCTGGATTACTCTTACTTGAAGGTATCAAGTAGTATTTCCGTGTCTAATACCTTCATTGCCACTGTCACATTAATTTATCAGAAAGAGTTAAAATACATATACCAGATTAATAGCGCATCATAGGATTTTGTAAATATCTTCCAACTAGCAACTAAGAAGCACACAGATACACTTCTGATTTTTGCATGAATGCCTGCACAGATAGAGATTCCACAGTGGCTCGTAGTAACCAATGCGATGTTAGTAATTTTGCAATTCAACCATCAGAAATCTCCTGGATCTTGTATCCTAAATTCCTTTCTTCTTCTTGTCTCTGGAGGGTAGAAACAACTAACAAAATGTATAACACAAAATAATCATTATTCAACAGAATGTTAAAAACAAAATCTCAGGCTTTAACGTTCTATTTATAAAATAAAAGTGACTAATTCATTTATTCAACACTCATGTAGTGAGGGGTAAAAGGGGTCAGGCACTATTCTAAGTGCTGGAGATACAGAGGTAAAGAGGCAAAGTACTTCATCTTCTCTTAGTGACACTTATGTTCTAGTGAGAGAGAAAAGCAATATAGAAAAAAAAGTAAAAAAAAAAACTTTAGGTAATAATGAGATCTCTGAAGAAAAACTATTGTGAGGGAATGGAAGGGAAGGTAGCTGGGTTTGGGATGGCGAGTAATTGAGAGTTAGTATGGTCAGCAAAGTCCTCTGAGTAGGCATATGAATGATGTGATGTAACACACCATGCACAGCTCTATCCAAAGCATTTCCCAGCAGGAGGGAATATGAAATGTAAAGTCTCTAAGGCAGAAAATGCCTAGGTCCTAGAAGATAGACAAGAAGTCCAGTGTATAGCTGGAGAAAAATAATTAAGAGGGAGAGTGTCAGGGAAAGAGATCAGAGGCATGGACAGCAGGCAGAGCATGCATCCTGGCCCCATTCTGGTATATTTGGCTTAATCATCATATTTAATTAAAAACTAGAAGTAGAGCATAATGCATGTAATATATGCTGCTATGGTTTGAATAGTTTCTCCAAAATTCACTTTGAAACTTAATCCCTAAATGTAGAAAGATATGGAAAGGTGGCCATATAGAAAGGTAGGGCCTTTAAGAGATGATTGGATCTTAAGGGTTTTGCCCTCATGAATGGATTAATCCACTCATGGATTAATGGATTAAAAGGTTAATAGGTTAAAGTGTTATTATGAGAGTGTAGCTGCAGGCTTTATAAAAGAGAAAGACCAGAGCTGGCACATAAGCATGCTCTTCTCCCACGCCACGTGATGTTCTGTGCAGCCTCTGGACACTGTAGAGTCCCATTCAGCAAGAAGGCTCCCAGCAGAGACAGCTTCTCCACCTTGGACGTCTCAGTCTCCGTAACTGTAAGAAATAGATTTCTTTTTTAAATAACTTATTCAGTTTCAGATATTCTGTTATAAGCAACGATAAACATTGATTAAGACATACACTTATCAAATGTTAACATTGCAAAATATAGGAAAGATCTCTATTCTCTAAAGGATAGAATATTAAATCAATATGAATTAATGGAAAACTTCCTATAACATAATCTCAGTGGAGTCACTAACTTTATATGGTGGAAAGTAGCTCAGTTAATATATACAGGCCTCATTCTCCCTATCCCTTAAAAAAAGGGAGAGGTGTTGGATTACACTATTATACATTTTTTCAGCTTTGAGAATTGATGAATTTAGATAATATCCTTTTATCAATTAAAGCAATAGCTCTAATTTAGTAAGATGAAATATAGTAGGAACAAATAGTACCACATTTGTCTTTAAAATTTTAAATTATATGTCAAAAGAAAGAGTCTAGAAATCCTTGAAAATCTCTAGAAAGTTGCAACTAATTTTAGATTTCAGAAAATAACATGATCATAAAGAAATAAAAAATATAAAAGTCTAGCATACTTTGATTTAAGGCTGTAAGGCTCAATTTATATCTAATTTTAACATTCTCTAATCCAGTAAATTTTTTAATGACATATCCAAATTTTTATTTTTATTATTTGCATCCTGGACCTATTCTGTTTTTTCTTTTGAGATAAAATTCACATATATAAAATCTAACCTTTAAAGTACAAAATTCAGTGGTTTGGGTATATTTACAAGGTTGTTAAACATAACCACTATTTTATTCCAGAACATTTTTAGCAACCCCAAAAGAAACCTTGTGCCCATTAGCAGTCACTCATCTTTTCCCTCACCATCCTCCCTAGGCAACCATAAATCTGTGCTCTATCTCTGTGAATATGCTTCTTCTGAACATGTTCTATAAATAGAATCATAGAATATGTGGCCTCTTGGACTTAGTGCGATGTTTTCAAGGTTTATCCATGTTGTTGTACATATCAGTACTTCTTCCTTTTTAATCATGAATAATGTCCCATTGCATGGATATGCCACATTTTATTTACCTTTCGCCAGTTGATAGACATTTGAGTTGTTTCCACTTTTTAAATGTCATGAATAATTCTTCTATGAGCATTTATACACAAGGTTTTGTGTAAACATATAGTTTTAGGAGTAGAATTGTTGTACCTTACAGTAAATCTGTGTTAATCTTTTTGAGGAACTATCAAGCTGTTTTCCAACACAGCTGTATCATTTAAAATTCCTTCCAACTGGCAAATTTATGAGAGTTCCCATGTCTCCACATTCTTGCTCCACACTCCAGTGTATTTTTGGATTAATCAATAGATGTGTTTTGGAAGAGATGAAAGATTTTGAATTTTTTTTTCAGATCACAGGATAATGGAGTTCATATTTAGAGAAATTTAAAGTAAACTATTTTACAAACACTTTACTGCAGCTGTTTACAAAATTAGTTTCCTTTAAGATAAATGCAGAAAAGCAAGCCTTGTGGATGCTAATTGACTCTTAGCATATTTGCTTAATCTGCAGTATGTTCAGAATTACACTGTGTATCTCTTCATAATTCAGGGTCCTCTTAATATGTCTAATATTCCGTCTCAGAGAAAGAAAATGTATAGATAATGCCTATGACATTTCAAAGCGAATTAGCAGGGCATGAGTGCTGGATGATAAAAAGATGAAACGGATCAAGATTGGGGCATATTGCTAGACTCTTAGTGTAGGACAGAGTAAGTAAGTTAGGCTTGGCTGACAATAGATATAATTGGGTCCCTGGAGTATTCTAACCCCAAATTAATTTCTCAAGTATATGATTAATAGCAGTAAGCCAGAATGTATCAAGATGCTCCAACAGGACTGTAATGATTTGTGAGAAGGCAATCAGAAAATATTCAGAATTCCAGGAAGATTGTTTTTAGCAAAATTTGAAAAGTAGGTAAATAGCTCCCTGCCCTAGGATGAGAATTTCTGGCAGTGTTTTATTTTCTAGGACCTGGCAAAAATGTCATAGTCTTAGGATAGGTGTGAAATACTAAGGAAGTTACAAGAAAAAGCATGTGTAAAAGGAGCCCAAACCAAAGCTAAACAATAAGAATTATGGCATAACATATGAACATAAGCACTGATCTTAGGCAAAGGGACCTCATTATCTGAATAAGAGCATAAATGTGAAAAGCATGACCTAAAAGTCATTGGTTAGCAATGGCTTTGCTCTGGGATAGAGGAAAGCAGATTAAAAACTCTGAAACTCAGGAAAGAGTCCTGAGGCCTGGGGTATCACTGGTTGGTCTGATAAGGGTTAGGGGGTTAACTCAGGAAAAACGATTGGTCTGTGGTAAACTTGGAAGTTTCATTCTACTTGCATTCTATATATGTGGGAAAGTGACTTGAATCTAAATATTACCGAGCTTAAAGTTGCTTTTGTTCTTTATAGTTCTTTTTTTTTTTTTTTTTTTGAGATGGAGTCTCACTCTGTCACCCAGGCTGGAGTGCAATGGCGGGATCTCGGCTCCCGGCTCCAAGTTATTCTCCTGCCTCAGCATCATAGCTGGGGTTATAGGCACCTGCCATCATGCCTGGCTAATTTTTGTATTTTTGGAGAAACGGGATTTTACCATGTTGGCCAGGCTTCAGTTCTTTTCTCTAGTTTGCTTTATTCTGGAAATAGGAGAAATATTGAAACTCTGGCTAGGGAGTAGGGTTTAATCCTTGAGAGAAGAAAAGCAGAAGTACAGGAAAATAAGGAAAGGGCTGCTAATATCCCCATATAATTGGTTGACTGGATATATTTTCTTAAAGTAAGCAGTCTTTTTTTTTTTTTTGAAACAAATTTTATCCTGCATGGAGTACATGATATCCAATTTAAGAGAGAGAATAACCACACATTATTAGTATACAATATTAAAGCAACTGAGTTTGATTAAAGTACACTATGATTTTACATTATTTCCATACCATACAAATATAAAATGTGCAAATTATGTGTGAATATATTTATAAATTTTGGTCAAGGTAAACTTCTTGTAACCAGCATCAAACAGAAAATTATAACAGAATCTCTCCTATATTTCCTCTTAGACTCCAACCACAGATTTATTCATGGTATGGCAGAGAGTGGACTTTTTTAATTTTATTTTTTGCATATAAAGCAGTGCTTGTCCACCTAAGTATGCATCAGAATCATCTGGAAGTTTTGCTAAACAGAGAAATCTAGAGCCCCCTCCCCTGCTCCCCAGCTCTTCAAACCAGAATCTCCAAACCAGTAGATCTGGAGTGGGCCCATGAATTTGCAATTCTAACAAGTTCTCAGATAGTACTGATGCTGTTGGCCCAGGGACCACACTTTGAAGATCATTGGTCTGTAGCATTTTATTTCATGAATGCTCTAGAGTTATTTATCCATTATCCTCGTGATGGAAATTTAAGGTATTGTGGATAATACAGACCTAGTCATTCTTATACATCTGCTTTGATGGGTAGATACTTGAATAGATAAATAAATAAAAATTACAGGGTTATGGTTTATGCATATATTTGCACATAATTCATATTGTGCAAAAGTTTAAGAGTAGTAGTGCTTACTTGTATTTTCACCTATAAAAGTGAGGCCTAGGTTATCTTCCAGGGTTTTTATATTTTTAGGCTTTATGTTTACATCTCTAATCCATCTTGAATATATGGTGTAAGGGGTCCAGTTTCAATCTTCTGCATATGGCTAGCCATTTATCCCAGCACTATTTATTGAATAGAGAGTCCTTTCCCCATTGCTCGTTTTTGTCAAATTTGTCAAAGATTAGCTGGATATTTGCCAAAATCCTTGATGAACATAGATGCAAAAATCGTAAACAAAATACTAGCAAATCGAATCCATCAGCACATTAAAAATCTAATTCATCATGATCAAGTAGGCTTTATCTCAGGGATGCAACGCTGCTTCAACATATGCAAACCAGTAAATGTGATTCATCACATAAAGAGAACTAACAACAAAAAACTACATGATTATCTCAATGGATGCAGAAAAATCTTTTGATAAAGTTAAACACACCCTCACACTAAAAACACTCAACACACTAGGCATTGAAGGAACACATTTCAAAATAATAGGAGTCATCTATGATGAACCCACAACCAACATCATACTGAATGAGCAAAAGCTGGATGCATTAGCCTTGAAAACTAGACAAGGGTGCCCTCTTTCATCACTCTTGATCAAGATAGTACTGGAAGTCCTAGCTAGAGTGATCAGGCAAGAAAAAGAAATAAAAGACATCCAGATAGGAAAAGAGAAAGTAAAACTATGCTTGTAGACCATATGATTCTATACCTAGAAAACACCCATAGTCTCTGCTCAAAAGCTCCTTGATCTGATAAACAACTTGAGCAAAGTTACAGGATGCAAAATCAATGAACAAAATGCAGTAGCATTCCTATACAACAACAACATCCAAACTAAGAGCCAAATCAAGAATGCAATTGCATTCACAATGGCCACCAAAAGAATAAAATACCTAGGAATACAACTAATCAAGGGAGTGAAAGATTTCTACAATGAGAATTAAAAAGCACTGTTCAGAGAAACCAGATATGATGCAAACAAATGGAAAAACATTTCATGCTCATGGAGAAGAGGATTCAATAACATTAAAATGGCCATACTGCCCAAAGCAATTTACAGATTCAATGCTATTTCTAACAAACTACAATGACATTCTTTTCAGAATCTGAAAAAAAAAAATTGTAAAGTTCATATGAAACAACAATAGCAAAAAAAGCTCAAATAACCAATGCATTCCTAAGCAAAAAGAACAAAGCTGTAGGCATCCCCTGGCTTCAAACTATGCTGAAAGACTGCAGCACCAAAAGATTATGGTACTACTACAAAAACAGACACATAGATCAATAGAGCAGAATAGAGAGCCCAGAAATAATGCCACATACCTTCAACTATCTCATCTTTGGCAAAGTTGACAAAAACAAGCAATGGGAAAGAACTCCCTATTTAATAAATGGTACTAGGATAACTGGCTAACCATTTGTAGAATATCAAAACTTGGCCCCTTCCTTACATAGTATACAAAAATCAATATGAGGTGGTTTAAAGACTTAAATGTAAAATCTAAAACTATAAAAACCCTGGATGATAGCCTAGAACATACCATTTTGGACATATGACTGGTCAAAGATTTTATGATGAAAATGTCAAAACCAATTACAACAAAAAAATTGACAAATGGGACCTAATTAAACTGAAGAGCTTCTGTTCAGCAAAATAAACTATTGACAGAGTAAACAGACAACCTGCATAATGGGAGTAAATACTTACCAACTATGTATTCTACAAAGGTCTAATATTCAGCATCTTTAAGGAATTTAAACAGATTTATAAGCAAAAAGCAACCAATCCCATTAAAAATGTGTAAAGGACATGAACAGACACTTCCCAAAAGAAGAAATTTAGGTGGCTAACAATCACAGGAAAAAAAATGGTCAACATCACTAATCATTAGAGAAATAAATGCAAATAAAACTCACAAGATACCATCTCACACCAGTCAGAATGGCTATTAATAAAAAGTAAAATAATAACAGATGTTGATGAGGTTGTAGAGAAAAGAAACATAACACTAGTGGTGGGAATGTAAATTAGTTCTGCGATTGTGGAAAGCAGTTTGGAGATTTCTGAAAGAACTTAAGACACAAACACCATTCAATCTAGCAATCTCATTACTGGATATATACCTAATGGAATATAAGTCATTCTACCATAAAGACACATGCCCACATGTGTTAATTGCAGCACTGTTCACAATAGCAAAGACATGGAATCAACCTAACTGTCCATCAATGCTAGACTGGATAAAGAAACACATACACTGTAGAATACTACACAGCCATAATAAATAATGAGATCATATCCTTTACAGCAACATGGAGAGAGCTGGAGACCATTATCCTAAGTGACCTAACACAGGATCAGAAAACCAAATACCGCATGTTCTCACTTATAAGTGGAAGCTAATTATCTAGTACATGTGGACAAAAAGAAGGGAACATACAGGGCCAACATGAGGGTGGAGAGTGGGAGGAGGGTGAGGCTCAAAAAACCACCTATTAGGTACTATGCTTATTATTACCTATTGGGTACTATGTTTGTTACTGGGGTTACAAAATAATCTGTATACCACACCCCCATGACATGCGATTTACCCATATAACAAATCTGCACATGTACCCTGGAACCTAAAATAAAAGTTAAAAAACAAGAGCTAATGTTCAACAACAACAAATGAAAGGCTAGATGCTTTACATATATAATAACTTTTTCAATTTTTAAATAGATGGCACTAAATATGTAATGGTGTCTTATTGTGATTTTAACTTACATTTATCTGACAACTAAATATTGAACATATTTTCACAGGCTTCATTTGAATGCTCTTTTTGAAGTACATTTTCAAGACATTTATTCAATTTTTTCCTGAATTATATATTTTTTCAGGCTAGATACCCCATATAGACAGTCTCTATTTCCAGAAAATAGGCCAAAAACCCCTATAACCTCTATTAATGTATAATTATATATTAACATTCATATACGATCATATATTATATTAATAAATTATAGGAGTTTTTGTCTAATAAATATTATCTAACATAGATTATATTAATAATGTATATTAGTTTTTGGTCTATTTTCTAGATATAGGGACTGTCTGTATGGGGTATCTAGCAGATGGGGAAAACAAATGTTATCAGAGATATGTTCATGGTCCAGCGAAAAAGAGTAAGCATCAGAATTGGTCTCAGAACTCTAGGATGAGGGAAAAACACATGAAGGTTCTCCCAAGTCTTAAGGACACTTATGGAAATGAAGGGCATTGCAGCTACAATCTGTGAATGTTTAAGCCCAGATAGGAGGACAAACATTTCCACAAATACCTATGAGTTAAATGACCTGAAGATATAATGGCCCCTTCTCCAACACCTCAGCCTGTGTAACACAGTTTAACCACAGGCAGAGGAAAGTGAAGACAGAAGCTGACCATGGAATTTTCCACACACAACAAAATAAGCCCTCAAAATGAGCTTATTCCTGTTCTTGTCCTGTCACTTGAATTTGTGGATAAAGATGTAGAGATTGTGGATGATCTCATTCATCAAAGAAGATTTTATTTCAATAATTTTAATTATATTTAAAAATCAAAATTTTAACATTTATTAGAATTTATATCATCTTATTGCTTCTTTCCCAAATTGTAATCTGTATAATGGCTTAAATCAAATACCAGGGCTGGGACAGTTATAGTGCTAAGAAGCAAATATAGCTGCTAGTTTTGGGTGTCTTAGTCACCAAGAGTCTTGTGACTATATATGAGTACATTGCACAGGACGGAGAAAAATAGGATTTCTCCAACTTGAAGTAAGACATGCTATATGCATTTGACCAATAAGTGTTGCATATCTGTAAGGGAAATGCTAGAAGAAAGAAAATTATACCTACATCATCCTTCTTAAACCAGGGTTCTCAGGACTACACATGTCTGACAAAAAACCATACCCTGTGTCCATAGTATTGATTTTAGATTTTGGTAAATAAAGCATAGTAGTAAAGATCGGAAAAGCAATTTATGAAATGACTAAATGTTTCCCCTAAAATTAGTGCCATTAAGTATTTTTGATTGAAAAGTTTTAAATCTCTACAAAACCAATGATAAAGTGCAAGCCGTTCTCTATGACTAACCTTAAGTGACACCCATGTCTTTTTATTTCCTACAGGATTGTAATGTTCTTCAGCTCTCACAGTGATTAGTGAATGAAATAATTACAAAACAGAGTAAAATCAGTTAATTAGTAATGTTCTAAATTGAAATTCATATTTAAATTGCAGTTCTATTTTTGTAA
Source organism: Ateles fusciceps (assembly GCA_036589455.1). Lineage (NCBI taxonomy): Eukaryota > Metazoa > Chordata > Mammalia > Primates > Atelidae > Ateles > Ateles fusciceps. The sequence continues at coordinate 3,040,932 of JAZHEH010000479.1, read as the reverse complement.
TGAAGAAATACAAAGCATGCATTTTTTTCATTCTATAAACCTTACAGAGATGCCATAGCACATTTAATGTAATTTTATAAAAAGAATTTTGAATCAAGAATTATTCAACCATATTCAGGGAAGTAAAACAGTGCTATAGAGAAGCCAATTCTATGTTTGCAGTTATTTTGGAAGTATAACTATCTTTTAGCTGTTTCAAAAAGATAATACATGAAACTAAAATACTACCAAATTATCCAAAGTAAAAATTTCTGCATGTAACATCATCTTAGAAACAGATAAACATAAGATAGAAAAGACTTTTTCCATGTTTTGAATATAATTATACTTTTTTTCTGAAACATTAAATGCTTCTTTAAAAAATTATAAAATGCTTCTTTAAAAAATTATAGAAATGTATAGAAAGTAATACCATAAAATATTTATGTACTCACAAGCTGGTCTGTCACATTTACTTCATTTTTACAAAAGGAAACAATACAGGTGGCCCAGCTGTAGTGGTTCACACCTGTAATCCCAATACTTTGAGAGGCCAAGGCAGGAGGGTCACTTGAGCCCAGGAGTTCAAGACCAGCCTGGGCAACATGGAAAAAGTCTCTTCTTTATATTTATCATTTCTGCTGGTTTCTATGCCAGTTCCCTTATCTCTTTCAATCTTTAATACTGCATTGAAAATTATATTTGAAAAAGTGTTGTAGTAATAATTTGCATACTGGGATAAAGCTTTCCTTTTCCAGGAAGATTTCCCTTTTCTTATACTGGCATTTGATGTACTGGCAATCTAGAACCACCTTAAGCCAAAATCAGAGTGAGAATTTCTGGGACAGTCAGAAACTTATTTTCCCATAGCTGGTAAATGTCTGGCTTATATTTAGTGTCCACTGTCTCCAGCGTGTTTTCCTTCATAAGAGAAGTGGTTTACCCTCTGTCTCTGCCAGTATCTAGACTGCAGCTATTGTGCTGGAAGTCCTGAGAGCATGTCAAAAGTTCTGTTTAGTCTGGGCCAAGTACCCCAGGAGAAAGAATTTCTAAATGCAGGGTTTATTCTCAGAATTTCAGAACTTCTGCCTTGACCTAATTTACTATTCACTAGTACTCTGCTTTTGAGATAATTTTTAAATGTATTTTGTCCTGTTTTGTTGTTAGCTTTCTTCTTTGGTACTTATTAATCCAAATTATGCTAATCCATATTGCTGTAATCAGAGGCCATTCCAGGTGTAGAATCTGATGACCACCAATATCTTTCCAAGTATTACTTCCTGTGCACTCTTTATCTCACTGAAACTCTCATTAGACACATGTTAGAACCTCTAATTCTTTCATCTGATGGATCTTTTAAATCTGGTTTCTCTCTCTTTAGGCAGTTTCTGGAGCTGTATCTTATAATTATCCAGGTTTTCTTTAGGTCATTACTTATTGGCTGTTCAATTCATTAATCAAGAATCTGCTTTAAATTGTTGCATTTATTTTAATATTTAAGAGATTCGATTTGTAACTTACTCAAAGTAGATGACTTTTCTTCTAGGTTTTTTTGTTTTTGTTTTCTTTTTTTCTCGAGACAAAGTCTCGCTCTGTTGCCCAGGCTGGAATGCAGTGGCGGATCTCGGCTCACTGCAACCTCCACCTCCCTGGTTCAAGTGATTCTCCTGCTTCAGCTTCTTGAGTAGCTGGGACTACAGGCACCCACCACCATTCCAGGCTAATTTTTGTGTGTGTGTATTTTTAGTAGACACGGGGTTTCACCATGTTGGCCAAGCTGGTCTTTAACTCTTGACCTCAAGTTATCCACCTGCCTTGGCCTCCCAAAGTGCTGGGATTACAGGTTACAGACGTGACCCACCAGGCTCAGCCCTAGTGTTGATTTTTATTCACCATGTTTTCCCTTTCCATCTCTGGAAGGGGATACTTTTCACATATTTTTCCATAGTTTCTTCCAGATAAATCTATTGGTTTTGCTTCTCGACATCCCAATTCTCTTGTTGGTTTTATTTTATGCCTTTCTCATACTGGCGTCCACTTTATTGAAGAATGTTTATAGAAAGCTCCTCTTTGGGGAAGGTTGCTTTTTATACTTCAGGGGTTTTATATATCCATGCTGTTGAAGTGGCCTAACATAATATTTTGAATTTGTTTCTTCTAGGACTTTGGGTGGTTCTGTGATCCTAGACCAATTTTTAGGTCATATTCCTTACCTTGGTAGTCTGACATACATTGGTATATATGGGTTTGCTTGGAGTTATAATTTCTCACAGAAGTTTGATTTTTCTGCACCAGAAGCCTAAGAAAAGTTACTTTAAAAAATGTTCTTGGCTTTTCTCATGGCTGCACAGCCTTTTGAGGCCCTAGCTTGATGCAGGTGTTTCAGTTCCAATTCTGTACTTGACCTAGTCCAAAGTCATATGTATTTTTCCTGTGTGGCTATTACAACCTCATACCCTGTTCCCTGATCTTCAAGTCTGATACCAACCTTAACATTAGTCCATGTTTACCTAGATGGCTCTCATTTCTGTTTTATTCTGGCACTTGGGATTTACCTTAACTTTGTATTATCTGAATCTCTATTATTATTTTTTCAGTGTCATATTTTCTCCAGCATTTTAATTTTTCATTATGAGAGGAGGTTCTATGATAGCTTTATGAGCTATGTAGTAGAAAACAGAATACTAACAACTGAGTTAACTTTTTATCAACATATTAGTATTAAAAATAGAATGGAATATTTACTATGTTAAGAAACTAGGTTTCTGATCATGGTTGCAACATTAAATAACTGGTTAATTCTTGGTGAATTCTTTAAATTTTTCATGCTTCTCATTAGGATCAAATAATCATTTGGTAATATATAAACCTGAGGACAGGATCCTACCTCTGCTAAGTTGTTAGCTCTGAAGTCTCGGGGCAGTTTACAAATTTTTCCTGAGCTATGGCTGTTTCTAACATTAAATTTAAATATATGAAATGCATATAAAATATGATGTATGTAGAATACTGACATAGGTTATAGACATGTGAAAATGTAGAATATGCATATAGATAGCATATAGTTTATGACTATAGAAATGTGAAAATAAAGACCATAGTAAAAATTATATCTCCTATAAAAGATACATATGCAAATAAAAGCAAAACACATTGCCAATATGATACAATAAAGTAGCTACAGCTAAAGAATTTTAATGACTAATCTTTAGAGTTTATTTTCCTACAAAAATACAACTGTGAAAGATTCAGCAATTTATCAACTTGAAAGGTTTACTGCTTTCCTACATTTTCATTTGCTGCCATTTATAGGCCATTTTGATGTGAAAGAGTTAATTACACTCAATAGTTTTGGATTAATACTTGAGAGTGATTTAAAGACTAGCCAAGAACCCAACTTACATATATTGGTCCATAATAACATTTTGTTTTATAGAGACTAATGTTTCTAGTTTTCAAATTTCATGAATATCTTTCTAACTATAGTTATATCCATTATACTCTTGTATTTATTTTTATATTTGTGCTTTTATTTTGTTCATATAAATAATATTATTTCATAAAAGGAAATACAATTTACTAAGTAAATAAATGCATACATGTGTATTTTAAAACAGTTCTAATGTAATCTTAGTATTAGAAAAGACTCTCATAATTTGAAACAATAAATATTATGTTAGATACATTAGCAGAAAATTTTAATATGATATGATAAGAAAAGCTTGAGAGCAGAGAGGATTATTGAGTGTATTCTTAAAATTTTCCAGGCTGCAGTATTGTTTTGAAAATTATATATAAGTTTTGTTTATGTGGTTGTATTCAAGATACATTGTAGTTTCTTGAGAACAGACATAACCTCTATCAAAGTTTTCAGTGTGCTTAGAATAGTGTGTGGCATACAGCAAAAACTCAGTAAATGTGTTTTATTTGTAGAGAGAAGGCATTATGACGAGAATATTATTGCACTGTTTTAATCCTGAATATGAATTTTTCGAGGGTGATGTGTATGCCTGTTGGAGTGGACAGGGTGATAATCATGGCAGAGTGGTCACATGCTTAGGGCATATTCTGGGATGGGCATTTCAGTTGGTGTGGCTGGAACACAAGATGCAAGGCAAGAAGGGCTTGTGATATGTGAGGCTGGAGATATAAAACAAATAATTGTAATAGCATATTAGAACTATGCTTTTAATCTTGCAAGGAAAAGGGAGCCACAAATAGGATTATTCTCATAAAGGAAAACAGAACTAGGAACAAAAAAAGTAGGATATGTGTGACATTAACTAAATAAAATAAAATAAAATAAAATAAAAATGAGCATAGAGTAAGTACTACTTACTCCAGTAATCAGGAAAAATTGGGCAGACTCGAGGAATATATTAAAGTGGAAGGCTGTGACTGTCTAGTTACAACATAACACACAGATAAGAGAGTGAGCTTTAGAACAGTCTGCCTTGCATTTGACTTCTGACTCTGACATTCTCTAGGTCTGAGAATGACACTGGACAAGTTTCTTAATTACTCCAAAATTTAATTTTCTCACCTGTGATTACAAAGCCACCTCAAGGGATTGTTGCAAGGAATTAAATGAAATGATGCAGACAGAACACATAGCACAGTTGTCTGTGGTACTTGCCAAGCATTCTGGTTAGGCATTTTTGTGGTGGGGGAAAAAATAGACATCTGACTCTGTTCATTCCTGTTTCAGAGTGGCTCTCCTATTGCAGGTTTACCTGCTACCAGTGTCTTTCTCAAAGGATTGTAGCATTTGAAGAAACTAGAGGTTTGTTTAACTGATGGAGCTATTTTTTCCAAAGACAAATTAAGCAATGACTGAGGTACAAATGTGTTCAGCATACTTCAGTTTCTAGTATGGAATGCTGTCATAAATTTAATTTTCATTTTTTGCTTAATCAATTAGGGAAAAAATCAGGCAGAACTTCCCAGCAAGCACAGTTTATTTTTGTTTGTTGAGTTTCTTCATTCTGGGTCCTTCCAGTGTCCTTCCCATCTGTCCTAAGCATCCTCCTTCCACATCTCCACATGCTCTTATGGGTCCTGTGTTTCTCCTACCTGAAAGGAAGTGATCTGAAAGGAAAATTTCTGAAAGCATATTACTGACTACTTTACTACATACATGTATATTTAAATTAAATGTTTTCATAGAAGACTGTTTAGCCAAAGAGAGACCTATCAACACGAACTCCATGAGTTCATCTAATCTATGACTTAACAACAATCTGTGTGCCACTGACATTCAAATTTATATTACCATCTCAGAACTCTCTCATGAACCCATACTGCATATTCAACTCCTTACTCTGGAGTATCCACTCGAAATTGATCTCTGACCTCTCCCACAATCCTGTTCCTCCCATAGTCTTTCCCATCTTAATGAGTGGAAGTACTACCTTTTCAATTACTCAGGTCAAAAATCTCAAGCCATCTTTGACATATCCTTATGCTCTATGTCTAGTCTCCCAGGAATTGTGTTGGCTCTGCCTTCAGAAGATAGCTAGAATTGGGTCTGCTTTTGTATTCATGGCTACTACCTTTATCCAAATGCTCATCCCTTACCTGATTACTGCAATAGCTTCCCAACTCTTCTTTCTGTTTCCTCCTTCCTCCTCACTGTCCATAACATTTTCTCTGCACAATAACTGTATTATTTAATTGTTTTCTGTTGCTGCTGTTACAAATTACCACAGACTGAGTGGCTTAAAGCAGTGCAAATTTATTACTATATAGTTCTACAAATCGGAAGTCTGAAACTTAGGTCTTGTTGGACTAAAATTAAGGTGTTGGCAGGCTGTGTTATTTCCTGGAGATGCTCGGGGAGCATCTGTTTCCTATTCATTCCAATCATTGACAATTCAGTTCCTTGTGGCTCTAAAACTAAGATCCCCATTATCTCATTAGCTGTAAACTAAGTGTCATTCCCTGCTTTTAGAGGCCACCCATTCCTTTGCCACCATCTTTATAGCCAACAATGGCAGAGAGAATCCTTCAGACGTTACATCTCTCTAAGTCTTGGGTCTCCCTCTTCCACTTTCCACCTTCCTCACTCAAGTGATCAGACTGGGATCACTTAGATAATCCATCTCAAGGCCCTTAACCTTAATCACATCCGTAAATTCCCTTTTGCCATGTAAGGTAATATAGTCACAGATTCCAGGGATTGGGATGTAGACATTTTGGAAGGTTCATTACTCTACCTACAATAGTAACTAAAGTGACTAATTTTAACTGTAAATCAGATCATACTGCTCCTCTACTTGAAGACCCTCCAATATCTGCATTCATTCATGGTGAAAAACAAAGCCTTTCAAGTAGCCTATAGAACCCTCCCTGAGATGACTCCCTCTCTATAGTTGGACTTCATCTTCTACTATACTTCTCATTCATTGCAGTCTAGCCACATCACCCTTCTTCTAGTACTTTGATCGCATCATATCCTCTGGTTAAGATCTTTGCATTGATTCCTGGATAGACTACCTGGAATATTCTTTTTCTGCCATATGTTCTTCAGATATTTGCATGGCGAATTCCCTCCAAGTTTTGTTCAAATTTTATTTTTTGTATAAGACAACCTTCACCTACTTCAAATCCAGGTACTTCCATTTCTATCCTCCAAAGCACACATCACTTTCTAAGGTACTATATAATTTACTTATTTATCATGTTTACTGTTGCTCTGCCTTCTCCTCCTATAATGTAAGCTCCATGAGGCCAGGAATGTTTGTATTATTCACCGGATGATTACAGCTTCATAGAGCCAGGTTCACAGTAGATTTTCCATAAGTTTTTTTCACAAAGTTTTTTATTTTTATTTATTATACTTTAAGTTCTGGGATACATGTACAAAACATGAAGGTTTGTTACATACGTATACACGTGTCATGGTGGTTTGCTTTACCCATCAACTTGTCATCTAGATTTTAAGCCCTGTATGCATTAGGTATTTGCCCTAATGCTCTTCCTCTCTTTGCCCCTACCCCCCAAGAGTCCCCTGGTCTGTGATGTCCCCTTTCCTGTGTCCATGTGTTCTAATTGTTCAATTCTCAATTGTGAGTGAAAACATGCAGTGTTTGATTTTCTTTTCCTGTATTAGTTTGCCGAGAAGAGGTTTCCAGTTTCATCCATGTTCCTGCAAAGACATGAAGTCATTCGTTTTTATGGCTGCATAGTATTCCATAGTATATATGTACCACATTTTCCTTATTTTTTCTTTTAATTGTACTTTAGGTTCTGGGGTACATGTGCAGATCATTGCAGGATTGTTGCATAGGTACATACATGGCAAGGTGGTTGCTGCCTTCATCCCCCCATCACCTATATCTGGTATTTCTCCCCCTCGTTATCCCCTCCCCATCCGCCACTGTCCCTCGCCTATAGCCCCCCGACTGGCCGCAGTGTGTGATGCTCCCCTCCCTGTGTCCATGTGTTCTAACTGTTCAACACCTGCCTATGAGTGATAACATGTGGTGTTTGGTTTTCTGTTCTTGTGTCAGTTTACTGAGAATGATGGTTTCCAGATTTATCCACGTAAATGTTTTAAAATGACCCAGTAAATGAAGAACAGTCTGATTGTGGCATTAAAGATACTGGTAGCTATAATGGAGAATTTTGTTGATATTTTTGCCTGTTCCATTACACACATGGTCAGGTACATGTGCTTCTGTCACACAATGTTGAATTCAAATATGATTACTAATTAAAGAGAAAATTATGATGCTATAATATCAATGCAAAATTTCAAAATGAATTATCTTCATAAACTTTGTACATATATATATATATGTATAGTATTCTCCATTACCTTCATACATAAATTTTCCTTGGCACTCTGTGGGATGAGTTTTACAAAATCTTTCTTCTCCAGGACATTAAAAATGTTTTCAGTTTGGTCTTCATATGTAAATTGGCACTTACAAAGTCTTAAATGATCTGGTCCTCACTATCTCTGCAACATCTCTCACCTGCCTGTCCTATCAAAATGTGCAATTAAAAGAAAAAGTGCTCATCAATTACTCCACATTTCATATCCTTAATTGCACTTAGCTCTGTCTTGACTCGAGGATTAACTTTTGCCATTTTTTTCTGCCTGTATCCAGCCCTTCCTCCTGCCCCCTTCACCTGGCTAACCCATATTCATTCTGTCATTTTCAGCTTCATGACCCTTTTTCATGGAAGTCTCTTCCCTGACTCTGGATATCTGGGTAAGATACCTCTTTATGTGTTCCCATAATCTCTACATTTTCCCTAGACTACTACTTTGGAGCTGTATTATTTTATTTTCTAGATTCCCTCCACTAGGCTAACAGCTCCATGAGAGCAGGGAATATGATACTCTCTTTTACCAGTATACTCCCAGTGCCTAGCAAAGTATCCTGCACATGAATGATCAATATGTGTTTGCTATGAAGTGAATTGTGTGTCCCTCCCCCGTTCATAGTTTGAAGTTCTAACCCTCAATGTGATGGTCTTAGGAGATGAGCCCTTTGAGAGACAATTAGGTTTAGATGAGTCCTCATGATGGTATTAATTCAATTATAAGCAGAGATATCAGAGAGATTGTACACTGTCTCTCCCTCCATGTGAAAACTCTCTCTCTGCCATGTGAAAACACACAGTTAGAAAGTGGCTGTCTGCAAGCCAGGAAGAGAACCTTTACCAGAATCCTACCATGCTGACACCCTGATCTTGGATTCACAGTCTCTACAATTGTCAGAAAATAAATTGTTCTTGTTTAAGCCACCCAATTTATGGCATTTTGTTATGGCAGCTCAAATGAACTAATGCATGTTTGATGGATTAAATGAATGACTAAGTAAACAAATGAATGACTGATTACTTGACAGGGATAATTATCTTGTGATCCTAGGCCATTTTGGTGTCTTAGTTGGCCTGGTATTTTTGAACCTGTAATGTTATATTTTTTTGCTTTTTATTTTCATGGACATTTTCTTGATCAACATGATATGATGGTCCTAAACTCCAGGACTTCTAGTACATAACAAGACTTTGAGTTTAACGTTAGAAAGGTATTTTCCAAGCTCAATTTAAGAAGAACCAGATATCTGGGTATAGAAATATTGACACTATGAAATCCATAATTGTTGACTATTTAATAACTAGTGCTATGATCACATTAATTATATTGAAATAAATATCCTAGCTAGAAAACAACTGATATAAAGAAATAAGAGGTATTTCATATACATGGAACAAAGACATGGAGAAAGTAGAGCATTCACATTCCACAAGAGGTAAATATGTTTGTGGAATAGTAAATGGAGAAAGATTTTCTACTCCTGGTGGATTTGGGGAGATAGAAAGCTTTTGAATGGCAAATGCCTGCTGTGTATAAATATGAATAACTTCTTCAAGAAATTAAGCTTCTTTAGTTGAGAAGTCACTGTGATGTTAGGTAAAAAGAATTTGTCTAATGTTCAGAATATCTGAATTTTGGTTATGCAGTTAGTAAATGGTGGTCCACTAATTCTTTTAAACTCTGTGAGACATTTTTTTTCCTGTTTAAATATATATCTACATTAGATAGCTTTTACTGTGGCAAAGAGGACTTATGCTATTGCATGTCTGTGAACTGGCAGTGACTGGGCTGGGCTCATCTGAGATTGGCAGGGCTTGACTCTATACCAAGTACTGTCTCCTTCTGGAACATGGGTGGAAGGAGGGGTCCCTATTGGGCATGGTGTTCTCAGGAGGGCAAGCAAAGCTTTGGGGCACTCTTCTGAAACCCTCTGCTCACAATCGGCAACTGACAACTATACACACTCTCTACTGTTGCAGGTAAGTCATATGGTCAAACAGAAAGTCTGAGGTTGGTGATACACTGTACTTTGCCTATTGGAAGGGGACAAATTAATGGAACCAATAATTCAATGTACCACACTACCTCATTGAGTTGTTGAGTGAATTAAATGTGTTTATTATAGTTTTTGTGAACACTAAAGATCTAAGCATAGGTATTAGCATGAGAAATAAAAGAGAGCTACTTTAGCTGCGGGACATAATTGTAGACATTAGTAATCAGTTACAGAAGGCTAAGAAGCAAAGGAATAATAACTAGAAAGATATGATAATTAAACTTACTACATTTAAAATAAAAGATGGAAGAAATAACATAGCTTGCAGCAGTCCGGTGAAGAATTTCAGATTCGAGGGAGAGACTTTATTATAAACATTTTCTAGTATGGCCTAAGCTTATTTTACTAAAGTAATGCTTACTCATAAATTATTTCTATGAAATATTACACAATATATTCTAACAGTCAGCCATTATAGCAAAAAGTTTTTTTGTTGTCAAAACTTTAGATATGTTCTTATGTGTAAAAATGTTTCTTTTTGAATAAGCAGGAAACAAGCACTGTGTAACTGTGTGCCTAGTTGGTATTACAATATAATCTTAGATATTTCTCTGATGCCAGTCTCTGGGAAAATAGTAAATTTTACCAGACATATATGCTCTAGTGCAGGAGGCTCTGGATCCTTGTACCATCAATCATCCACTTAATCTTTATAAGTGCTAAGGGAGGGGAAAACCCTCCCTCCAATCAGTGTTTCTTTCTACGTAGCACCATATTATTCTTCAATGATATATCTGGGTCTTTGCCAGCTCTATGTTTTTTCAATCCTTCATTTGTTCCTCAATTCATTGTCGTCTATTTTTTTCCTCTGTCATTGATTCAAATTATTAGGATAGATGTTGCTGATGATGTCCTAATATTAAATGCAATGGAAAATTTCCAATAGCTGTATTACTTTGATCCCTCTGATATTTGACACTATGAGACACTCTCTTTTGAAGTCTCACTTTCTTTGGCTGATGTGACAGCTAACCTTTGGTTCCCCATACACCTGAAAGATCACTTTATCTTTTTCTTCACTGACTATTCTCTGTCATCCTTCTATGATGTGGCATTCTTCAAAGATTCATCTTTAGATCTTCTTTTGTAAATGTGCACTCTCATTCATATCCTGGGTCTAACCATCATGTTTCAGCTTGTATACCCAGTCCAAATCAGTTTCTGAGCTCCACACTCATTTCACTATGTACCTGTCATTTTCACTTAGCCTACATGAACTTCAAACTCGATGAGTTCAAATGGAAATTGATATTCTCAACACTCGTCTCTCTTCCTTTTTTTTCTCTTATGTTTTATATTTCAGTTAATACTGATGTTTACAAGGAGCTCAGACCCTCACATTAAACAGAAGTAGTGTGCAAGTTTGCCCTTAAGATAGTGTATTACTAAGATTAGTTTTATTCATCATATTTTAAAGCCAATGGAAGCAGAGTGAAATTAATATAGCTTTTGCTGAAAAATGTGGCAAGTTCTAGAGTATCAATTTTTTGTTTGGGACATTATACTTAAAACTTAAGAATTATTTGCCTGGCGTGGTGACTTATGCATGTAATCCGAGCACTTTGGGACACCGAAGTGGGTGGATCACCTGAGGTCAGGAGTTCGAGACCAGCCTGGCCAACATGGTGAAACCCAGTCTGTACTAAAATACAAAAATTAGTCTCTACTAAAATACAAAAATATATATAAAAGTCTCTACTAAAAATACAAAAATTAGCTGTGTGTGGTGGCGTGCACCTGTAATCCCAGCTTCTCTGGAAGTTAAGGTCGGAGAATAGCTTAAATCTGGGAGGTGGATGTTGTAGTAAGCCAAGATCAGGCCACTGGGCTCCAGCCTGGGTGACAGAGTGAGACTCCATCTTAAAACAAAAAAAAATTACACACATTTTCGAAATGATCTGGAAAAATGTCAGCCATATCAACATAAGAATGGAAACTTTTTAAAAAAATGTGTGTTTTAGCACCTAATGCATTGCCAATTACAATGCCACTAAAGAAATTAACTTTTAGCATCATTAAAAATATATTTATAGCAGTTTATATGGTATGAAATAACTTCGGTCATGTATGTTTTCTTGAACCTTAAACTATTAAACGTACTTATATCTAACAAATAAAAAGAACCACGTAACATGACAAAAAAAGAAAAGATCAGCTTCCAGGGCATTAGTGTGGCAAAGCAGACTTTCATGAGTTCAATCAGAAAGGTATGTTATCCCTTGCTATATATCTTATGACACTGTAATTCATGGTTATGGAGGTGATGGATGAGGCAATTTGTTGATAAAGTAATTTAATAAAATTAATGAGAATAAGAAGATAATTTTGATTAGAAATGGGCAAAGACATGAAAAAGAGGCTCACTACGGTCTTTGAAAGACAGGAAAATATTATTTTAAAAATTCCTGGAGGCCAGGCTTAGTGGCTCCCACCTGTAATCCCAGCACTTTGAGAGTCCAAGGCAGGTGGATCACCTGAGGTCAGGAGTTCGAGACCAGCCTGGCCAACATGGTGAAATCCTGTCTCCACAAAAACACAAGTCGAGTGTGGTCATGCATGCCTGAAATCCCAGCCTGTGGAGGCTGAGGCAGGAGAATTGCTTGAACCCAGGAGGTGGTGGTTGCAGTGAGCAGAGATCCTGCCATTGCACTGCAGCCTGGTGACAGAGTGAGACTTTGTCTCCAACAACAACAACAACAACAACAGAAACCCCAACAATAACAACTACAACTTCATGGAGTAAGAATTTTCTAAAATACTCTATAAAGTGAAATATAACCATTACTTTTTCTTTTATGTTAAAACTTATTTTTAAACTTGCTGCTTTTCTTACAAATAGACCATTTTAGATTAAGTTCTACTTGCCCATAAAATAAAGAATACTAATAGACTATTTTATACCTTGTAACATAAATGTACCTTAGCTTAAGCAAAACTTATTGGTAAAATCACCTAAAACTAGATAATGCACCAATTATGAGGTTTTAGGTGAAATAGCTTCCTGGAATTATACATTCTCAGGCACTACAACAAAACAAGCATCTTGGCTTTGTAATATTTATCAGAATAATTCCTTCAATTCAGCATAGTATAAAGGAATATTTTGTTGAAATACAGTTGTCCACTTAAACAGCAATTCTATTGCCTTTTTGTCCTCTGGAATTCATTGACTACCTCCTTATGTCTAGAGAGGGTCATTATTTTCTTTTTTTTTATTGCATTTTAGGTTTAGGGGTACATGTGAAGAACATGCAAGATTGTTGCATAGGTACACACATGGCAGTGTGATTTGCTGCCTTCCTCCCCATCACCTATATTTGGCATTTCTTCCCATGCTATCTCTCCCCCAGCTCCCCACTCCCTGCTGTCCCTCCCCTGTTTCCCCCCGACAGACCCCAGTGTGTGATGCTCCCCTCCCTGTGTCCATGTGTTCTCATTGTTCAACACTCACCTATGAGTGAGAACATGCGGTGTTTGATTTTCTGTTCTTGTGTCAGTTTGCTGAGAATTATTTTCAACAACGTGTTGCATTGTTCATGATCTCTAGGAAGCATGCTTTCCTATAAATGGGGAAATTTTGACTCATTTCTCTCCCCTTGGGTAAACTGAAATGACCAGTGCGGCCAAGAATTCAAGGAAAGGGTAAAATTTCATGATCAGCTGGATGACTTCATCATCTGTTAATACCCCAGGATTTAGTTTTCAGCTCAGGAGATCGTTCTGAGGTTTTTTTCTTTGAATTGTAACCTGAAGAGCATACCTCAGTTTAAGACAGTTGTTCACAAAAGCAAACTCACAACAGGGTATCTTTTTGGATCATTTAGTAACAAGCACATTTCTAAATGATGAGAAGCAGTCACAGCTTTATACTGGCCTTTTCTCAATACCCATAATTCTATTGGTTCCTGTTAAATATTTCATATGAGTAGCAAAGTATTCTAGAAAATAAAAGCACATACTTTTTATTCTGATTTTTTTATTAAGATGAGTTTGTAATAATTAATTATATTACTTGTTCTTGCTGTCGTGTTATGAACTTTTTTATTCCTTTAAAAAGTAATTCACGCTTTACTTTTAAACTACTTTAAAAGTAATTCATGCCTCATAAAGGTATTTTGGAAAAATAAAAAAAAGTGGTCACTCACCCAAATTACTGGGTGTTTTGCTAAATTTCATTTTTGTCTTTCTTTGTGTCTACACACATGCATACACACACACCACACATATTTACATCAGTATTTAGAAAGATCAATAATTATTGACATATTATAAATAAAAACAAATTTTTTCTAAACATATTATTATGTCCTGTATTTTTCACTTGATATCATATCAATACGTCCTCTATCTTACATAAAGACATTCTTTACATTATATATATAAAGAATGAAATGTCTACTATTCCTCTGAATTCGTACAATGTTTTTTTCTAACATTCCCCTAAAGATTGGAAATCTAGATGATTTTCAGTTTTTCATGATCAGAGACTGTTATTATAAATGAAAAATTCTATATCATAGTCTATGGATATTATGACAACAAATAATAAGTGATAATGAATTTTTGCTCCTATCATCAATATATGAGAATAGCATTTTTATTTTGCCTTTAGTACCATTTTAGTGTCTACCCAAAAGTATTTACTAGTGAAAGTGTTCAAAATAATATATTTATATTTTAAATTTATAATGCTGATATTACCAAAGAAAACAAATATTTTCTACATTTTAAAATTTATTTATGAATGTATTCCCATTGTTTGTTTACATATTGGATTCTTTGCATTTCTCTTAGCACTTTTCATTTCTCTTCCTTCTTTTATAAAGATATTAATCCTTTGAACCAATGAATTGAACCATTAAAAATTCTTTATGTGATAATAACTTTTTATTTTCTCCAATTACTCCAAATATATTAATTTGTTTTTGCTATTTTTAACATAATTTGTATCATAAATAGCAAAAAATTTTAGTTGCTTAAGACAGTTAAATATGTTAATCTAGTTATTTTTAAAAAATGTTTCCCATTGCTTGTAAACTTAGAAGCCTTTCCCTTCCTCACTAATTTTATCACTTTTTATATATATGTATAAATAATTACATGTAATGCATCCATCACTCATTACATCTGTTTACGATTTTATTTTCATGTTTATATATATATATATATATATTTATGGTCTTATCTTCATATATTTACATATATATGAAATATATACTAAATAGTAAATATATATAAATACATGAAATATTTATATAAATATATATGATTTCTTTTTATTTTTTTCAATATTCCTTAAATACATATATATTTACAAATTAATTATAATATATTTAACTTTTAAATCATTGGAGATTCATTTCAGCCTCTGAAGTAAAAAATACTTTGATTTCTTTTTTTCATTTTTTGTGTAAATAATTGTTTCAACTTTTTGGTGATGCATTTTTAAATTTAATTTTATATATACCAGAATGAATTTTATAAATTGTTCTTGAGATGAGCTATTATGAAAAATTGCTTGGGTTAAAATCTCCCCATAATTTTCCATTTGGAAACTAATTTTTTAATAAGCTCTTTGTCTCAGATTCCTCATCTGTAAAAAAGAAGAGAATAATAATAATAATGATGATAGCACATATGGCAAATAGTTCTCTATTAGGATGGAATTAATTTTATGTTTAACAATTATCCTATAACCAGGCAGTTATTATTATTTTACTTTGTTTTGATGAAATGTTTTATTTGTTTTTTTGGCTCAATAAAATATTGTAAGGATTTTTGTGGTTGCATAATATCTCCTATGGGATACTATATTTTGTTAAAGATAATTAAGTAAATTTAAAATGTTTAAATTTAATGTTTTTGTTAAAAATTTTAGTTACACTGTACTAAGCATGTAACAGATGATCAGTAAATATTTATTTAAATAGAATTACCTAAAAATGCAAAAGTTTTAAAGATTTATTGCATACAGTTCACAGTCAGCTACAAAGTACAAAATCAATCCTAAAAGAATACTAGAGAACAGAATCATAATTACTTGTTTCAATATCATTGCCTATCTACTCTAGTGACACAACTACTCTTTTTCCTAAGAAATATTGTCCCCAACAAAGCAAAGACACTTACACACTCATTCTTCCATCTATCTGTTCATCACTGGATGTATTCATCTGTCCATCCATCCCATCCATCCATCTGTCCATCTATCCATCCATCCATCCATCCATCCATCCTTCCATCCATCCATCCACCTTTCTATCTGTACTTCTTTGTAAACCTGCATCCCTGGCCTCAACTGATTTAATAGGATTGTGTATTTTGCTCAAGCTGGGTCAAACATGCTTTCTGTTCTAGGACTCAGAATTTGGGCAGATTATTAGCCTTGGCTCTGAAGTGAGGGAAAGGCAGAAAGGATTAATCAGTACTGAAAGCTAATATATATCAGTTGAGCACAGTAATGACAAAGAAGATACCTCCCTGTTAATGGCCCAACACAATTCTCTGAGCTGTCAAATCAGAGAACTGAAATGCTATCCTAGTGATAGATGGGGGAAAAGCACTCTAAACTCCAGGTAATTTCAATGCAAGGGGAAAATAGTGAGTTGTATACATTTAATAATAAATTGCTTTATAACAAAAAGTTGTATGGTTTTATGTAAAATAAATAAAACTGAATATAATCGTATTTGGATGAAACTAAAACTTCTATGTTGTCACTTCTTAGCTCTCTTTACCCTCAAATACATAGTCCAATTATTAATTATTATGTAGGAAAGGCTTAGAAATAAAAATTGCAACCCTCATTGCAATGCTTAGGAAGATAACTGCCAGTAATCATTGTGGTGTATCTATGGGAAAATTATTCAAATATATATTTAAAACAATTTAAGGGAAGTTAATTATAACAAAGAAGTTGTAGAACATGTTTGAGACACTTCCTGGCTTGTCCTCCTGAAGGTAGACTGCATGGCCACTGTACTCAACAAGCTTACAGAGGGGCCAAAGGGTGGCCCTTAAGGTAAACCGATGAAACTGATATGTTTTAGAATGTCCACATATGTGGATTCAAGGTCCCTTGTGATGAAGGATAGAACCAGGGTAGGAAAAGAAGAGTGGGGATATGCAGATCCAGGGCCCAGGGGCGGTGTGGCTGTTGTCCCTGTCCCAGCATGTGGCAGATCATTAAACAGTTATGTTTATCAGAGGAGGAGATTTATTTTATTTAATGGGGTTTTCAGATGTTTCAGCAGTTTGAAGAATTGATTTGTACATTTTACATATTTTGACATATGGTATGTGGGCTCTATTTGTACTATTGTTACAAGTTCTGATAATATTAGGGGTGGGTCTGATGGAACCTGATCAATTTTGTGGGCACGTGTATGAAAGCAATTTAGTGTATTTTTTTCTGATATACGATTTCCAACAATGATCTCATAGAACTAAATGAATTTCATGCCCAGGACTTGATTTTACTTACATGACTGTAACTATAGACTCCCCTACAAACTTATACTATTCCTTAAAATTAACTGCTCTTGGGCTGTTATTTTTACAGGTTTAGACTATCAGACAGATTTGCACATTTAGCCTTAGTTTCTTCTGTTCTAAGATTTATTATAGATTTTTAAAAATCATCACAAAATATTTTTTCCTTAATTAATAGAGAAATAAAACGTTCCCTCAAAAGTGGAACTACCCTTTTGAACATTTTTCTGGAGGTTATAGGGTCAGAACTGTTGCCCTATGTTATATTTCTCAAATAATATCTTCAGCTATGGCAGCCTGGGTGCTTTAGAGAAAGAAGTAATAGCTTATTCGTTCAAATAACACAATCCTGCAGTTATTCATGTTTTAGTTACACTTACTAAAGAATGTTCCATCAAAAAAGGTATAATATACGCATAATTATTTTTTTCTAAAACATATAATCTTTCCCCAAGCGCAAAACTGCCAAGACTTCACCTAGCATCCCTGTAGAATCAGGTCCTCAAATACCGTACTTCGTGATTTAGATATAAAAAATGTAAAAATAAAAACAAAGATTTAGTGAAACATATACTTTTGGGTTAAACATATAATTCTTATCTTCATGAAAACCATCTCTTTTAAATTAACCTTGCCGTAAAATCCTCAAGGGGAAGAGATATACTGAAATGATAAAAATCCATTTGCGAAGCGCAGATGTAGATGAAAAAATATATTTGCGTGCTTGCTTTATTTTTAGATTTTTCATACTTTTTTTAACCCAGTCCAAGCCCTAAGAAGTACATTCTCCCTTCTCACCTTCTTTCAAGAAAATAATTAAGTTTATTATATTCCTTAATAGACATAGGAGTTTGAATAATTTCAAAAAGCTTAGAAATAAAGTAATGGTTTCCTTTAGGCAGTTCAGTACCTACATTTTTAATTGTTCCTGCAATCTCATTAGTTTGGCATCAAAACCTATTAAGCAGGACTCTGTTAACTGAAACAACAGTAGACAACCCTCTTTGGATTTCTTTTTGATGTCAAACTAATGATTGACTGCCAAGATGATTTATGGCTTTCTTTTTAAAATGAAAGAAAAAATAAATGACAGACATACTTTCTGGCAATAAACCAAAGTCCTACTGACTGAAGAAATAGTTATTTTTCTTTTCTTAGAAAAAATAAAAATGTCAAACATTAAATGTGGTATTTTGCACTGGGGATATTCAGCATAAAATATATTTCTAGGTAAATTTAAAAATCAATGAATATTCAGTCTCTCACCTCATTGTACTGAAATTTTGGTTGGATTAAAAGTTTGCGGCAGGGTGCAGTGGCTCGCGCCTGTAATCCCAGCACTTTGGGAGGTTGAGATGGGATGGTCACCTGAGGTCAGGAGTTCAAGACCAGCCTTGCCAACATGGTGAAATCCCCATCTCCAAAAAAGTACAAAACATTAGCCAGGCATGGAGCTGCACACCTGTAATCCCAGCTACTTGGGGGGCTGAGGCAGGAGAACTGCTTGAACTTTGGGAGGTTGAGATGGGAGGATCACCTGAGGTCAGGAGTTTGAGACCAGCCTGGCATTATTATTATTTATGCATCAGAAATGCAAATAACCTAAATTACTGACTCTGTGGGAATTATTCAACAAATAGAAAGTCCTTTAATCACCCCCTCAATGTTTCACCTGGAAACTTTGTTATGGTATTTACAAAGCTAGTAACATTTATGGTATTTACAAAGCTAGTAATACAGTGATATTAACTGGCAAAAGGAAAGTGAAATTTCTAAAGAATAATTGTAAACGTATTTGTGGGTTGCACAACAATGGATTCCACATCCAGGGATTCAACCAATCATGAATTGAAAATTTTTGAGAAAAAATAAATGGATGGTTGTACTGAACATTTGCAGACTTGTTTTTTCCTGAGGTTATTCTTAAGCAATAAAATATAACAACTATTTATATAACATTGCATTGTGTTAGGTATTATAAATAACCTGGAGATGATTTATCTTATATGAGAGAATGTGTGTAGTTTATATACAAATACAACACCATTTTATAGAAGGAATCTTAGTATCCATGGATTTTGTTATCTGCAGGGGATCCTGCAACCAGCACCTGCGTCCATCCCCAACCCTGTTGGATACTGAGAGACAACTGTATTATGAGCAGTTTTATTTTTTCTCCTTTCTTTCTTTTTTTAAATTGCATTTTAGGTTTTGGGGTACATGTGAAGAACATGCAAGACTGTTGCACAGGTACACACATGGCGGTGTGATTTGCTGCCTTCCCCCCCCATCACCTATATCTGGTGTTTCTCCCAATGCTATCTCTCCCCCAACTCCCCACCCCCTGCTGTCCCTCCCCTATTTCTCCCCCGACAGACCCCAGTGTGTGATGCTCTCCTCCCTGTGTCCCTGTGTTCTCATTGTTCAAAACCTGCCTATGAGTGAGAACATGCGGTGTTTGACTTTCTGTTCTTGTGTCAGTTTGCTGAGAATGATGGTTTCCAGGTTCATCCATGTCCCTACAAAGGACACAAACTCATCGTTTTTGATGGCTGCATAATATTCCATGGTATATATATACCACATTTTCCCTGTCCAGTCCATCATTGATGGACATTTGGGTTGGTTCCAGGTCTTTGCTATTGTAAACTGTGCTGCAATGAACATTCGTGTGCATGTGTCCTTATAGTAGAACGATTTATAATCCTTTGGATATACACCCAGTAATGGGATTGCTGGGTCAAATGGAATTTCTATTTCTAGGTCCTTGAGGAATCGCCACACCATCTTCCACAATGGTTGAACTAATTTACACTCCCACCAATAGTGTAAAAGTGTTCCTATTTCTCCACATCCTCTCCAGCATCTGTTGTCTCCAGATTTTTTAATGATCGCCATTCTAACTGGCGTGAGATGGTATCTCAATGTAGTTTTGATTTGCATTTCTCTAATGACCAGTGATGATGAGCATTTTCATACGTTTGTTGGCCTCATGTATGTCTTCTTTTGTAAAGTGTCTGTTCATATCCTTTGCCCACTTTTGAATGGGCTTTTTTTTTTTTTTTTTTCTTGTAAATGTGTTTCAGTTCTTTGTAGATTCTGGATATCAGCCCTTTGTCAGATGGGTAGACTGCAAAAGTTTTTTCCCATTCTGTTGGTTGCTGATTCACTCTAATGACTGTTTCTTTTGCTGTGCAGAAGCTGTGGAGTTTGATTAGGTCACATTTGTCTATTTTGGCTTTTGTTGCCAATGCTTTTGGTATTTTGGTCATGAAGTTCTTGCCTACGCCTATGTCCTGAATGGTTTTGCCTAGATTTTCTTCTGGGGTTTTTATGGTGTTAGGTCTTATGTTTAAGTCTTTAATCCATCTGGAGTTAATTTTAGTGTAAGGTGTCAGGAAAGGGTCCAGTTTCTGCTTTCTGCACATAGCTAGCCATTTTTCCCAACACCATTTATTAAACAGGGGAATCCTTTCCCCCATTGCTTGTTTTTGTCTGGTTTGTCAAAGATTGGATAGTTGCAGATGTGTTGTGTTGCCTCCGAGGCCTCTGTTCTGTTCCATTGGTCTATATATCTGTTTTGGTACCAGTACCATGCCGTTTTGACTATGATAGCCTTGTAGTATAGTTTGAAGTCCAGTAATGTGATGCCTCCCGCTTTGTTCTTTTTGCTTAGAATTGACTTGGCTATGCAGGCTCTCTTTTGGTTCCATATGAAGTTTAAGGTGTTTTTTTCCAGTTCTGTGAAGAAGGTCATTGGTAGATTGATGGGGATAGCATTGAATCTGTAAATTACTTTGGGCAGTATGGCCATTTTCATGATACTGATTCTTCCTAACCATGAGCATGGAAGGTTTCTCCATCTGTTTGTGTCCTCTCTTATTTCGTTGAGCAGTGGTTTGTAGTTCTCCTTGAAGAGGTCCTTTACGTTCCTTGTTAATTGTATTCCTAGGTATTTTATTCTCTTTGTAGCAACTGTGAATGGCAGTTCGTTCTTGATTTGGCTCTCTTTAAGTTCTGTTATTGTTGTATAGGAATACTTGTGATTTTTGCACGTTGATTTTGTATCCTGAGACTTTCCTGAACAATTTACAACTACTTTTGAGCACTCAAGGTTATGAGAATCAGTGGTTTTCTTTTCCTTTTTTTTTTTCCTTTTTTAATTAACAGAACAGTTCAGTTTCCAGGCAGGTTTTCTTTTCCATATTTTTCTATATGCTCTCAAATTTCAGAATATTTATTATTTTTATAATTGAAAATGAACTATTTAAAGAGAAAAACAGTAAGAGCTCTAGTTAATATGAACTGTGAGCTAATGCATTTCTATTCTTTATAAGTTACCCAGTCTCACTATTATTTTATAGTACAGAATGGACTAAGGCTCTAGGGAATCTTTCTTTTAGAATATCGATAAAATTAAGGCAGGTTTAGTGATAAATAGAATCAGTAGAACAGTGAGAAAAAATAGCTTTTGGAGAATCTTAAGGTTATGAATGCAAAAGTAAAATTGGGACAGAAAAGATGCTTGACATGGAGAAAAAGTACTTTCTAAGAAATTGGATGCAAGGATAGTAGGGGGAAGGAATACAGCACAGTTCTAACTTGTTTATATGTGATTTTGTTTATACTTAGAACTACATAAAGCTGCTAGAATTTGAGCAAACTTCTTTCCATAGATTAAATACATTAGTACTGGTTGAAGGGTCAGGGTGATATGATTTTATATCCAAATTCTACCATTTATAGGCAGGAAATTTTTTTATTCAACAAATATTTGCTGAACACCTACTATAGGGTACTAGAGATACCATAATGAACAAGACAGACATTGCTCATGCCTTCTCAGGGTTTATTTTATAAGCCCTGAAATGCACAACATATAGCATCAAAATATTAACATATGCAAATATGTTAATTGCATATGCTATGCTCAGGTAGTGAAAGTGCTATGAAAAATTGAAAAATACAATCAAAGTCAGTACCAGTGTTTGTGTATAATATAATCATGGGAAACCTTCCTGAAGAATGATATTTAAGCACATATCTTTACAAAGTACAAGGACAAGCCATACTAAAAATTTAGGAGAAGAGCAATCCACACAAAGAAGCCAGCACATACAAGTACCCAGAATCAGAAATAGGTCTGTCATGTATGCATGAGAACTGCAGAAGTATGCAGGGGTCAGTAGGTCACGCCACAATGTAGATTTCTAAGTTGATGTGAAACCAAGCGGTTGTTTTAAATGATGTGTTCTGATTCATACTCAAAGAAGGTCAGCTTATTTGGTGTGCAGAGAGTAGCCTATAGAAAGCAAATGTAAAATCTGAGAGAAAAGATAATATTCTATCACAGTAGTTAAGGCGGGAGATGATTACAGCTTGTTCTAAAAGAAAAGCTATTGAGATAATGAAAAATGATCACACTTGGGACATATTCTGAGGGCAGAGCTGGACATATTTTCAGGTGGATTGGATGTGGAACACAAGAAAAAGAGCAAAATTAAAGAAATTCCTTTGATCCTGTGCAAATTGCTGAACAATAGTAGCACCTTTTAAAAAGGTTGGGAAAAGAGTGAAACTGGATGAATAATAAAGATGGGCATCTGAAGTTACGTTTTGCATGTGTTCAATTCAAGGTGCTTTTGGGTCTGTCAAGTAGAAATGTTGAGTATGATTACCAATGTTACTGAATCTGAGAGAACAGATTGAAGCTACAAATACACATTTGGTTGTCATTAGCCATATTAAGCCATGGGGTATGATGAACTAGAAGAGGGAATGAATATAGATTTAGAAGATGTAAAAGGGAAAAAGAGATTTTTTTAACTTTTGTGGGTCTCATGTTTTATCAATAACATGGGAAATACAGATACTTTGGAAATATTAAATGTAGTATAAACTACATCGAACAGTTTGGCATATAATAAAAGGTCAATAAGTGTTAAATATCATCAAAGCCGATTTAATTTTGAAATGATATAAGCTTTATAGTAAAAAAAAGACAAAATTATTGCTCAAAATATGTATAGATTTAAAAAGCATTTCACAAAATCTAACACTCATGCATGATAAAAACTTTAGTAAACTTGAAATAGATGGAAACTTCCTCAATATGGTAAAGAACATTGACAAAATCCTTACACATAACATCATACTTTATGATGAGATAATGGACACTTTCTCAATAAAATTATCAATAAGACAAGGATGTCCTCTCCCATTCCATTATGTTTAACATTATGTTAAAAATCCTAGATAGTCAACAAGGCAAAAAGGAAAAGAAGAGGTACACACATTGAAAGTATACACATTAGAAGGAAGAAATAAAACTCTTTAGTTGCAGAGGATATGACTGTCTATGTAAAAAAAAAAAAAATCCCAAATAATTGGCAAAACAAATCTAGGAACTGGTAAGCGACTATAGCAAAGTTGCAGGCAACAAAGTTAACACATCAAAGTCAATTGATTTCCTATATAGCAGCATCAAACAATTGAAATTAGAAATTTAAAAAATTAAAAAGTACCAAAGATGATATAGTAACACAAATTGAAAAAAATATATACAGATTATATACCAAAACTACAGAACTGGGATGCAATAAATTAAAGAAGACTGAAATAAATGACATGAGATTCTGTGTTCATAGATTAGAAGAGTTCATATAATTAAAATGGCAGTTCTTCTTAACTTGATCTATAGTTTCAATGCAAATTTTATGAAAACCCCCACAAACCATTTTATAGGTATTAAAATACTGATTCTAAATTTATAAGAAGGCAAAGTCCTACAATAGCCAATAGAATACTGAAGAAAAACAAAGTAGGATGTGTCATTTATCTGCTTTCAAGAATCACTGTCAGGTTACAAAAATAAAGACAGTGTGATATTGGAACAAAGAGCCTCAAAATAAGATACATACAAAATAGTTAACCAATTTTTGCTAAAGAAGAATCTACAATTCAATGGATAAAGGATACTCTTTATATTTTATTGACATTTTATGAATAAAATGGGACATACAGACACATTGGAAATATTAAATGTAGTATAAACAATTAAAGGAACAATTAGATATCCATATTTAAAAAAATGAACCTACACTCAGACCTTACATTTTTCACAAAATTTAACTCAAAATGGAACGTGAACCTAACAATAGACCTAAATATAAGATGTTAAATGATAAAACCTCTAGAAGAAAACATAGGGAAAAACCCATTTGGCCTTGTGTTTGATGATGAGTTTGTACAAAGCTGAGAGCAGAATCCATGAAAAAAGTGGATAAAGTGGACTTTATTAAAATAAAAAACTTCTGTGAAGAAAACTGTTAACAGAATAAAAATATAAGCTGCACACTGGAAGAACATATTTGCAAAGCACATATCTGATAAATGTTTTATATTGAAAAGATAGAAAAAATGTTTAAAGTTCATCCATAAGAAAACAAAGAACACAAGTAAAAATTGGGGGAAATGATTTGAACAGATATCTCACCAAAGAAGACAGAGTAGTGTCAAAAAAATAAATAAATAAAACCCTACAAAAATATACTCAGCATTAATTTGTTATTAGGTAATTGCAAGTTAAAACAACAATGAGATACCACTATACACCCATTAATGTAGGTAAAACCCCAGAAAATGAACAATACAAATTGTTGGCAAGAATATGAAGCAACAGGAATTCTAATTCATTGCTGGTGAGAATGCAAAATGGTCTAGTCACTTTGAAAACAGATTGGCAGTTTCTTACAAGGCTAAAAATAGTCTTGTCATAGACCACAGCAATCATGCTCCATGGTATTTGCCCAACTAATTTGGAAATGTATGTTCATATAAAAACTTGCACATGACAAATGAAAAGAAAAAAAACTTGCACATGAATAATTATAGCAGTTTTACTCATAACTGCCAAAAGCTGGAAGCAACCAATTGGTCCTACATAGGTGAAGGGACAAACCATACAGTGGAATATCCACAAAATATTAGGATATTAAATGTAGCATAAACTAGATAGAACAGTTTGGCATATAATAAGAGATCAGTAAATGTGAAATATCAAAATCAATATAATTTAATTTTGAAATGATAAAAGCTTTATAGTGCAAAAACATAATACTTAAAATTATTGCTCAAAATATGTATGGGTTGAAAAAGCATTTCACAAAATCCAACACTCATACATGATAAAAACTTAAGCAAACTTGATTTACAGATATCTAAGCATGGAAAGTCATGAAGGAAAACTTAAAGGAATATTGATAAGTGAAAAAAGCCAGTCTAAAGGCTATAAAATGTGTGATTCCAATTTTATCACCTTCTTAAAAAGGCAAAACTATACAGATAGTGAAATGGTCTGTGGCTGCCAGGAACTTAGGGGGTAGTTGAGAGAATTAAATAGTTAAAATACAAGGGATTTTTTGTCGTTGTTGTTACAGTGATCAAAGTCTTCTGTATCATACTATAATGACAGATGTGATACTCTGCATTTGTAAAAACCCACCGTGATGGTTAATATGGAGTGTCAACTTGATTGGATCGAAGGATGCAAAGTACGGTTCCTGGGTGTGTCTGTGAGGGTTTTGCCAAAGGAGATTAACATTTGAGTCAGTGGAATGGGAAAGGGAAGCAGACACTCAGTCTGGGTGGGCACCATCTAATTAGCTGCCAGTGCCGCTAGAATAAAGCAGTCAGGAGAAGATGGAAGAGCAGGCTTGCTAAGTCTTCCAGCCTTCATCTTTCTCCCATGCTGGATGCTTCCTGCCCTTCAACATTGGTCTCCCAAGTTCTTCAGCTTTGAGACTCTTAGACTTATACCAGTGGTTTGGCAGGGGCTCTCAGGACTTTGACCACAGACTGAAGCTACACTGTCAGCTTCCCAAGTTTTGAGGTTTTGGAACTTAGACTGATTCACCACTAGCTTCCTTGCTCCTCCACTCGAAGATGGCCTATCATGGGACTTTACCTTGTGATCATGTGGCTCCATTCTCCTTATTAAATTCCCTTTCATATATACATAAATCCTATTAGTTCTGCCTTCTAAGGACCCTAATACAAATTTTAGTACCAAGGCAATTTAGTCTATCAGTCTGTTCTTATGCTGCTATAAAGAACTGCCCCAGACTGGGTAGTTTATAAAGGAAAGAGGTTTAATTGACTCAAAGCTCCACATGGCTAGGGAGACTCAAAAAACTTACAATCATGGTAGAAGGGGGAAACAAATACATCCTTCTTCACATAACATCAGGGAAGGAGAAGAATGAGAGCCAAGCAAAGGGGAAAGCCCCTTGTAAAACCAGATCTCATGAGAACTTACTATCACAAGAACAGCATGGAGAAAGCTGCCCTTATGGTTCAATTACCTCCCACACCGTCCCTCCCACCACAGATGGGGTTTATGGGAACTACAATTCAAGATCCATTTTGGGTGGAGACACAGCCAAAACATATACCCACAAAACTTTATAACAAAAAGAATAATCCTAAACATACATAAATTTATGAAACTCATTTGAAGGTTAGGGAAAGCAGGATGGAATACAGAGTCTACAAGAGAATCTAACTATATTACAAATGTTTGAAACAACATAACTGTAGGAGATGGGATGAAAAGTTGCTGACCTCAATAACTTTGGAAATAATAGGACTTTTTAAGAATAAAGGCAGAGAAATTGTACATAAACATTGTATTCTATTTGTACCCTATAGTGGTACAGGTTAAAAATTCTGTACATGTCTAGTAGACAACTGTATATGCCTACTAGAATTAAACAACTAAGTAAATGGTTGGAAGATGGTAGGAGCTGGATTTTACACTGTTGAGTTGGAAGGTTACAGAAAAGCAATACATACAAAGAGGTTAAATGATCCATATGATTGTAGATTGGAGTGGAAGATGTCAGTATGAATCCATGTTTAATTTAGATACAAAAGATAAAGAAATTTACATATAGAAATTTATGTGTGTGCGTGTGTGTGTGTGTGTATTCATGGGTATTGTGCCCATGTACAATCCCATTTTTTGTTAGCTGAGATGGCCTAGAAGCAACAACACTCCCATAGCAGTGAGCACACCTAGTGCCAAGTCTTGGTTTCTAATAGCATTCCCCAGTGAAAGAAACCTGGCTTCTCGGAAAAGTGGCCCATTCTCTAACTGGGGCTGGAAATATCCAAGACTATTCTGGAGCATGCCAGAGAGTAAGAAAGTGATAATAATAACATAATTAAACCCCATAAGGAGGAGGGTATGTTAAAGGGACACAGGAGGCAACTATAAGTATCAGTGGCCTAAGCTCAAACATCTTGAGCTGATATGTAACATAATTGGTAAGGTATCATTAGATTATAATTTGAACTGCAAAATAAATATCCATGAATTTGTACTTCTATAAATAAATAGAGAAAACAGTTAAATCTCTCATGCAAAAAAATTTCCAGATTACTTATGTAGATACTCTGTCTTCAAAAAGATGGAGAATAATTCCTGCTTTTTAGGAGCTGTCTGTGCATAGCAACTTTCTTCCAAAGAGCATGAGCAGCATTGATGCAGAAGTAACTTTACAGTGAAGAAACCTGAAAAACATTCTCTCAGTTAGTTGACTTCAGCAAGGTCAATATCAACAGTGGTTAGTCATGTTGATAGTATGCACTCCTGATATGATGTAATGAAAATAACACTTTACCTCTATTATCTTCCTTTCTCAAACCTATAACCCCAGTCTAATTATAAGAGAAATATAAGATGGAGATATACGTTGGAAGGACATTATACAAAACACTTGTTCAGTACTCCTTAAAACTGTCTAGGTCCTTAAAGACGATAAGTCTGAGAGACTGCCACAGCCAAGACAATCCCAGGAGGATATCACAACAAAGTACAATATAGTCTTCTGGAAAAGCGAAAGGATTAAAATAAAAACAAAGGAAATCTGAATAACTTATGGCCTTTAGTTAATACTGCATTAAACTCTTTCATTAATTATAATGACTGTAGCATATGTAAGATGTTGTTTGTAGGGGAAAGTGAGTGTGGGAAAATGGGAGCTTTGTACAATTTTTCGGAAATTCAAAACTGTTCTAAAATTTTTTAAAAGTTTATTTAAAATTGTCTATGCACTTTCTGATTATGGCAAATCTTATAATACTAAAAATTAATATAAAATTCAATTACGATTTGCTTTCTGAAGGCTTGTATGAAGTTGCTGACATCCTGTACTCAGACTCCACTTCACAATAATGGAACACAGAATAATTTTTAAAAACAACTTGAAAGAAAAAACTTTAAGTTTTGATGTTATAAATGCCTCCCCTCAAGATGTTTTATTCTCTAAGGACAAGTAACAGTACAAGAGTTTTTATCTACAAGAGTTTCCGATATTTTTAGTGTAACTAGTAACAGTGACAGCGACATAATAAAAACATCATTTTGAATAGAAGAACATAAATTTATAAAGAATATGTGTTTTCTTCTATTTAATTTTCCAGATTATTCTCTGAAGGACATACTTAAAACTAAAAGATGTTGTATCTACAATATTAATTTGTATAAGTTTGTCATCTTAACATTTTTATTATCCTTACATAAACAGTTTTTATAGCTCACTAAGGCTGACATATGTTAGTTCTCCTTTGCTTAAAAACATCAAGATCTGGAAAAGCCAAAAAATAAAGCTTTTTTAAAAGTTTTAGAACTCTATAACTTTTATAAGTAAATTTAGATATAACTATCAGTAGGAAATTAACAACCAATAATTTTCTATCATAGAGAATTAGTAAGAATTACTGAAACCTAAGAAAGTCCCAGAGTAAAATAAATGACTTTTTTCACTTCTAGGAAAGAAGATGTCAGATAATAAACAAGTTTTTTGAAAAATAATTGACAATAAATTTAAAGGTAATTTTATTAAAGCAAAGGTAAATAAACTATTGCAAAACAATATTCTAGGTAGAATAAAAGACAATAGAAAAATCACAGAAATAGGAAAACTTAAGCTAAAAAAAACACTTGATGTTGATCTTAGAGTACCAGTATGAAAATAGGAGAATTGAAAGACCTTGATTCTGAGGTAATATGTTTTTATTGCTTATTTAATAATGAATGCCCATAAAGTTTGTGATCAAAGGTATTTTTTGAAATAATATTTTAAAGAAATATGGGAAAAACTGGAGTGAGAAAAAGATAGTGGGGAAATATTGGAAAAATAGAGAAATCTGGTTTTTTTGGTTGTTGTTGTTGTCAAAACTTTGCACTATCTTCCTATTGGTTTAAAGTCCAAAATTTATTCATCCATTCACCTATCCATTCAGTTATTCAACAAAATATGTATGTAAGCACAAGTGAGGTGGAGAAACAGACAAAACAATAAAAAACATGTTGTCAGAGAAATAAGGAAAAAGACAGGAGATTGAGTGTCTTAGAATACTGAACAGAGATTGTCTGAAGGAGGCATTAAACAGAATCCTTGCAGAGAGTCAGAGGACACTGAGAATAGGACAGTGAGAACAGGACTTTCAATTTGAAGATTCTGAAGTCATATAAAGGTAATATCCTAGAGATCACTGTTGTGAGAATGGTAATTACAAAGCCAAAAAAAAGACTAAGAGTCAGAAAGTGACACGAAGATGGAAATAGCGGTACTATAAAACTGAAATAAAGTACTATTATTTTATTAAATGAAACTTTAAGTGGTTATAACAAAATTATGATCACATTTACTGCTTTAATCCAGGTTAATCAATGTCCTTCATTCTATTTTACAATCAGCTCTTTGAGTGGGTGTGTCTAAAATAATATTAATGCACAAGGTTTGAGTGCAAACCATGTGATAAGAAGTATTGTTACGGAATGAATTGTGTCCCCCCCCAGATTTATATTTCTAATTCTCAGAACTTCAGAATGTAACCTTATTTGGAAATAAGATCATTGCAGAGAACTGGATGGAGTGAAGTAGACCCCTAATCCAATAGAATTTATATCCTTATAAAAAGGGGATGTCTGGACACAGAGAGATAGATACACAGGAAGAATATCTTGTAAACACGAAGACAGAGATTGGGGTAATGTTTCTACAAGTCAAGGATTAACAAAGATTGCCCACAAACCACCGAAATCCAGGAAAGAGGCCTGGAAGAGATTCTCACTCACATGCTCAGGTGGAACCAACCCTGCTGACCATAATCTCAAGACTTCTAGCCTTCTGAATTGCAAGAAAATAAATTTCTGTTGTTTCAGCCATCCAAAGTATGGTACGTTGTTACAAGAGCCCTAATACAGCATAAAAGACTAAATATGTAGAAATTTAATTCTGTTTTCAGATCTAAACACTCGAAAATTGAACAAAGGTAGAAAATTCAGAGGCCACAAAGGCAATGGAACACTTTGAGAAAAGGAACACAGGCATCAAAATTGAATATTCCTTTTATATTCTGGGAAAAAAAAAAAAACAGGAACTGTAGGTCACACTTGTGCCCGTATGTTGGTCATTTTAAGAAAAAGGGCTTGGATAGAGAGTTTCTTTGAGATTTCTGACTTTTCCAGTGATTATAAATATTTCCCATAGTTACTTATGAGTCGTGGGATCCTGTGCTTGACAAAATGTATTAAAATATTCAAAGTAAAAATAATCTAGATCTAGTCAGGTACACTTGCTTTTCGAATTGCTTGGGAAATTTTATACCTACAGCAACCTGCCTGCCTTGACCTGTTTTCCCCTTCCCATGTTAAATTCCTACATTCTCTATCTTCCATTTCACGCACTTAGGCAGAACTGAAATTGTTTAAGCTCCATTTGAAGGTCCTGAGGTCCAGCTCCCTGGCTGTTCCTGACCTGCAGCAACCTTTAATCTTTAGCTCCTGCATCTCCAGCCCAAGCTTCCACCCAGCTGCTCTTGATCAGCTTTGTTCATCTGCTCTTTATACCTTCAGTATTAAAGTGAGATTTTATATATCTGCTCATATCAAACACTAGAAAATGATTCATTATTTCTTATTTGGGGTGAAAAATCTTCAAGGCTTCTTCTTTCTGTATACAACTTTATATTATCATGCAGCATAACTGCAGTAGCATAGAGTTGGTTCATTGTCTGATGGCTAAGTCCTAAAAGGCATGTGTATTATATGGTTAGTAATCACATTTATGTTTTGTAAAAACATTAGATAGATTTTAATGAATATTTAAACTCGTATTTTATCGGAAACATGTAAGGGATAAGATGTTATGTTAAAGTAGGATACATTTTTTGACATTTTAAGATTTATTTGATGCCTTAAGTCTATTTAAATGATTTATTATTATTTGCAACTTTTGCTAACAAAACGTCACAAAGCTACAGCTTTTCTGTGTCTGAAGCTTTGCACTAGTTGCAGGTGCTCTGCCTTAATAGTGAAGCACTCCATTTTCTGAAATATTCCATTATGGTTAATATGAAAAACCCTCATTATCTTTGATATACTTTTAAAAATATTTTTGGCTGTTGTACCAAGGCAGGTGGTTGGGAGCAGAATCTTTCTCTCAGTGTTTATGCAGCTTTTGTTTTCCAGTAATCTCTCTATGGCTCTTCTTATATTTCTGCCCTCCATGACAATTCAGTTCATGTCAATATGTAATAGAATCCCTTTGCTTTCAGTAAACTATAGGTGATTTTGTTTTCTCCTAATTTTGTTTCAATTGAGGCATAGTTAATGGGGATTTCATCTTCTCTTAAGTACCTTAGCATCTTTTCATACAGAACAGATTTATTTTTGAGTAGTTAATTAATAATGAAATTTATATCATGAATATAATAGAACATGAAATGAGAGAATAGTAAATATAAGAAGAGTAAGAAAAAAGAAAGGAGTGAAAAAAGAATGCATCTGTACCCATTCGGGAAAGAAAACTAGCAAGGGAGGAGGAAGGAATAATGATGTTTGGGGGATAACTCTTCCTCCCACTCCTTAGTGTATCATGGGGAAGGACTTTCTAGGGTCATCCTGACTTCCTCCCTGTTCCCTTTTGGTGCCCAGTCTATTAGATAAAATCATATGTGGTTGGTGAATATGAGAAAAGGAATTGATTATTCTTGCCCATTCCTACTGGGTTTTCTTTGCCTCTCCATGTTATAAGTGTTAGAGGCACAGCCTTTTTGGAGAAACCCTAGGATTTTCAGCATGGTCAGTGGCAAAATGGATAAATTTAATTCTGATTACACCATTAAGAAGCCTCTGGCCCATATACACTGTGGAATACTATACAACCATAAAAAAGGATGAGTTCATGTACTTTGCAGGGACATGGATAAAGCTGGAAACCATCATTCTCAGCAAACTGACACAAGAACAGAAAATCAAACACCTCATGATCTCATTCATAAGAGGGTGTTGAACAATGGGAACACATGGACACAAGGAGGGAAACATTACACACTGGGGCCTTTTGGGGGGTGGGAGGTCTAGGGGAGGAATAGCAGTAGGTGAGGGGATTGAGGAAATATAACATTAGGAGAAATACCTAGTGTCGATGACGGGGGGATGAATACACAATCACCAAGGCATGAGTATACCTATGTAACAAACCTACACGTTCTGCACATGTACTCCACAACTTAAAATATAATTTAAAAAAAAGAAGCCCATTGTTGCCATAGATCTAAACAAGCTTCCCAAACAGCCCGACATGTTATCAAGCTGGCATTTTGATCTCCATTTGTGTGTTTCTTGAGCCTCTCCCCATGATTTCTGTATTTGTCAAGAAAATAGGGTTATTTACTGACCTCCTACAGTGCCAAAAGTAAACAGTGGAATGTTTTATGGGGAGTAGTAGGGTTCCCTCCAGGTTTTCCTTGGTTAGATAGCAGAGCTATCAGTGAGGACTGCTCACTCTCCACACCCATTAACTGAACGGATCCATTCAGCCTTATTCAAGAGACACTGATTTCTGTTGAAATATGTTGTATTGCGTAATCTAACTCCTTGACAACAAACAACTGGACTAGGTTAATTTACATTTTGTCAGATTTGGGAATTTTCCACAGCATGGGCAGCAGTAACTATCTTAGGATACCTATAAAAGGAGTTCACTGCTTTATAGCATGCTATTATAGAACCAAAAATAAAGGCACAATCTCTCCTAGGTTTGTAATACCTATTGTTTTCTTGTTATACAATGGAGTTGTCAAAAGATGTAATCCTCTAGCAATTCCAAAGATGATATAAACTCCAGACGTCGGTCTTCATGATTCATAGAAATTTTGGGGAATTATATTATCAACTAATAAATATTGTTAATAGTATGTATTAATGGTGCTTTATGATAGAAATCTTTCTTTTCAAAATATTGCTTGTTGTTTTAAAGATATGTTGTGAATTTACACTTCTTTCCTCTTTAATGCAATTACACCATATGTCACTTTTTCAATTTTATAAGCTCCTAGAATTCTGGATGTGTTTCCAACAGAGAAATGGTATTTGGCAGTAATCACTGTTGCTGCTGAACAGTGCTAATCTATCTATAGCAGAGATGTTCAGTTTTCATATGTAGTAAAACAGAAATTTAAACTGCATAAAAAATCATGTTAGGAAACATAATTTATAATTTCAAGAGTGAAACAAAACTCCAAAAGAAAGATAGCTAATAGTGAATCCAATCACCAAATATTTGTACAGCAATTGATTCAGGTCAGTCTTATGCCACCAGCTGGAGATAGACTTATGAACATGATTAGGAGATGATACTACTATTCTTCATTCTAGTACTGGCATGCAGAAAATAAATAAATACCTAAATTATTTTTAAAGCCTAATCTAGTTATACAAATATAATATACATATATATATATAGAGAGAGAGAGAGAGAGACATATATATCTATAGAGAGAGACATATATATAATCTAAATATATATATATATATATAAAGAGAGAGAGAGAGAGAGCACTAGGGATAGAAATTTACTTGCTTACTACTGAGTTCTTCAGGAAATTAATTGAAAAGAATGTTTATTTAGGTCTCAAAAATCTCAACTATTTGTCTTAATGTTCAAAACTTAGTGTTTAGGTAGTAGCTTGAGAGAGGGAGAGAGCACTGTTATTAAAATGGTCTTGTACTGTCTGGTTTTCCTTCTTAAGGGCCTCGCCTTCTGTCACCCCATTTACCTTTCTTATTACTGATTTAGTTAGTTACCCCAGGATTCTTCTTCCATCCTACCCACCAGACTTTCTGTTCTCTCTTTGATGTCTACAGTTTAACTCTGGTTCTTCTTCTCAATTCTGCTGTGGCCATGTCTGTATCTCTAGTGCTATTTGTTGTTGATCTCATGTGCCCTTGACTTCTGGCTTGCTGTGTATACCTAGAAGCTTTTAAATGACAATTATTGTAGAAAAGTTTTTGACATAACCAATATGTTACCTTTGTTTCAACATACTTCTTCCATTCCTCACCCCTTTAATAAGAAAGTAAAAACCTTACTTCTTTGGAGCAAAATAATCTGAAAGCTATTTACTCATTTAATGATGGCTTATTGATACTGTAGTCTTGTGTAAATTTTGGGAAAATTATTTATATATTCAAGCTGGAAGATCCTTCTGCTAACATCCAACCCTCTTGTCAAACTGAAGTTAGAGTATAAAACAGTGTATATGTTGAATTTTTGTTTGTTTGTTTATTTGAAGAATGGCTTCAATGGGAATGGAATCCAATTCACTAAGCGCCTATAAATTGTACAAGGTTTACTGTAGAAAACTGAATTTGAAAAGTAAATGTTGTTAAATTTGTTTGACTGATTTGCTGCTTTAGCTCTACCTTTGCCCGCATTTGGATCATTTAGAGTTTTTATTTCTCCTATTATTTTTTTTCTATTAAATTCCCCAGCTATTCTTTCCAAAAAGTAATATTGCCAACGCAATAATGAGTTGGATTAAAAGAAAAACAGTATGTCTTTTCCAAAAGAAGGTTGTCACAAAACTTGACATCCCGAAAAATCAGGCCTTTTGTAAATGCTGCTTATGAGACTCTTTGGGCCAAAAGTCAGATGTTAGTAAATGAGCCAGCTTGTCCCCAGTGCCCAAGTCACTGTGAAAACTCCATGCAGCCAGCTGGGTTCAGCCAGCCTTGATGAGTGCTGGAGGAGTCTCCCGTGGTAACATAAAGCAGCAAATTGAGAACAAAGTGAAAGGTTGGCTTCAGGCTTACAAGACAAATCTCCTCCCTTCCTACACTGTCATTGAAGAGGAAAAGTATGAATAGTGTTATTGCTCTTGACCAGCTATATTTATAATACCATGTAAATCAAATCACAAAACAGGCTACTTAAATTAGACAACTAAATGCATTTTTAAGAGTTTAATATTTGAAAGGAGGGGGAAAAAGAGCAAAAGGTTGTCAAAATCTAAAACAAAGAGTAAGATTGAAATTCTCCAATCTCCATATTAAAATTCTTAAAGGCAAAAGTTAGCACATCTACATTGAATAAAAAAAAAAACCAAAAAATATCTTTATTTAGACCAAGTAGAAGCTAGAACTACTTTAACCTTTTCATTGGCTTTCTTTTCTATAAGAATGTAAGTACAATATCATTTATTTTGGTGAAGAACTCTGGTGAGATAATTGATTAACTGAGTAAACAAGTGTTTGTGAACACCTGTGTCCATTAAAGTATATAAAATGAGTAAGTTGGCACCCCAAAGTATCCTAAATACCACTCATTTGGTGACAATTTATTCTCTGACAAGATGAAATTCACACAGAAGAACTCTTTTCTTCTTGTTGGCAAAAAATAATAATAATAATAATGTATGTTCTTAGCAGCCAATCTGAGAAGGAAAGAAGTGGTGAGTAGCAGAATGATATTGGAAATCTTTAGACGTTTCAAAGTGAAGCTAATATAACATAATTCTGAGCTAAGCACATGGACATGCTTGAAGTTTCTGCTTTACACAACCAGTAATTCTTTATGAAGAAGCTAGCAACAACAGTCTTGCATCTTTTTCTCAAGCTGTTCACAAAGTGATGACTGTAGCTGTTTGCTTGTTAAAACAACAATGCCTTTTGATTTCACAGGTTGCCTGAAGTTTTGCAGCCAGTAGCTTTTCTTTCTTGGACATTGCTCTGATGATAACATAGCAAATATTATCTTAAGTCTATTTCTAGCCTGACATTCTCCTTTACCTCCACACCACAGGCAGAATTTCCTCAGGGAAATTCTGCAAAACTAAAATTCATACTTTAAAGCTATGTAGAGGTAGCATAAATATTTAATAGGAAATAAAGTGACCAAACATCTAGCAGACTGTACTTTTAAATATTCTCTCCTAGTTTTAACCAGCAGCCTTTATTAGATATCAACTGATGTAGAAGACTTGGTAAAACAGAAGACTTCTTTAGAGATTAAACCTTGGTAATAAAATAAAAGACATTTTCCACCATAAAAGAGTTTACTTTCTAACATGGCAACAGAATAAAAGGCATTAAAAGGTAAATATAGAAACATTTTTCTCTTTGGGGGTTTTTAGTGTCTGTTAAGTGCCTTCCCAGACAATATTTTAATTACTCTTCAAGAGGGAACAAAAGAGAATGACTAAATGTAAAAATAATATGAGCCACATTAATGAAATATTTCAGAGTAGCTGTGGCCAAAAGTAGCTATTTTTCTCTTATCTTGAAAATAATATGACAGAAAAATGACATTGATAACTACTGAAAAAAAGTCAGCCAAATATTACATTTGTCTTATTATACAGTAACAAAGTCATGAGGCTTTTTATTTCTATCTCTCACCTCATCAAAATAATCTTTTCTTCAGTGAAATTTTCAAGCATCCTTTTAGTATATGGTAATTACAAATGATGAATGTGAAATATTATTTAATAGAGTTGCAACAATTCTGGCTTGTAATAATTTTTTTAAAACTCCTGTTATATACCAGATATTTTACCTGTTTTTTTAAAAAATATAATTATCTACATGCTCTTTAATTCAGTTTTTAAAATTTTTGTGGGTACATAGTAGGTGTATATATTTATGAGGTACATGTTTTATACAGGCATGCAATGTGAAATAAGTGGATCATGGGGAATAGGGTATCCATCTCCCAGGCATTTATAATTTGAATTACAATCCAATTGTACTCAAGTTATTTAAAAATATACAATTAAGTTATTATGGACTATAGTTACCCTATTGTGCTATCAAAATAGTAGGGTTTTTTTTTTTTTTTTTTTTTTTTTTTTTTTAAAGCTGGAGTCTTGCTCTGCCATCCAGGCTGGAGTGCAGTGGCGCAATTTTGGCTCACTGCAACCTCTGCTGTCTGGGTTCAAGCAATTCTCCGGTCTCAACCTCCCTAATAGCTGGGACTACAGATGTACACCACCACACCTGGCTTATTTTTGTATTTTTAACTAAGACGTGGTTTCGCCATGTTGGTCAGGCTGATCTTGAGCTCCTGACCTCAGGTGATCAGCATGTCTTGGCCTTCCAAAGTGCTGGGATTACAGGTGTGAGCCGCAGCACCTGGCTCTATGTTTCATACATATTCACCATCCCCCACTTCCTCCTGAGCCTGCCACTACCCTTCCCAGCCTCTGGCAACTATCCTTCTACTCTCTGTGTCCATGAGTTCAATTATTTTAATATTTTGATCCCATAAATAGGTAAGAACATGTGCTATTTTTCTTTCTGTGTCTGGCTTATTTCACTTAGTATAATGACCACCAGTTCCATTCATTTTGTTGCAAGTGACAGGATCTCATTCTTTTTAATGGCCGAATAGTACTCGATTGTGTATATGTACCACATTTTTTTTCTCCATCCATTTGTTGGAGGACACTATGGTGCTTCCAAATCTTGTCTACTGTGAACAGTGCTACAACAAACGTGGGAGTGCAGATATCTCTTCCATATACTGATTTCTTTTCTTTTGGGTATATGCCTAGCAGTGGGATTGCTGGATCCTGTGGAAGCTCATTTCTTAGTTTTTTTGAGGTGGTTATCCTAATTACATTCTCACCAACAGCGCACAAGAGTGTTGTTTTATTCACATGTTTGTCAGTGTTTGTTATTGCCTGTCTTTAGATATAAGCCATTGTAACTGTGGTGAGATAATATCTTATCGTAGATTTTATTTCCATTTCTCTGATGATCAATGATAGTGAGCACCTTTTCATATGCCTGTTTGCCATTTGTATGTCTTCTTTTGAAGGGTGTCTATTCAAATCTTTTGCTCCTTATTTGATTAGATTATTAGACTATTTCCTCATGGGAATACTGAAGCCCAAACAGTTAAACAATTAGTCCAAAGAGAAATGCTATTATGTGACAAACAATCTTTGGTTTTAAGAGTTCCAATTCTTGGCCAGGCACAGTGGCTCATGCCTGTAATCCCAGCACTTTTGGAGGCTGAGGTGGGTGTATCACCTGAAGTCAGGAGTTCCAGACCAGCCTGGCCAACATGTTGAAACCCCAACTCTACTAAAAATACAAAAATTAGCTGACCATGGTGGCACATACCAGAGCAAGACTCTATCTCAAAAAAAAATCTCTTGAACCTGGGAGGTGGAGGTTGCAGTCAGCTGAGATCATGCCACTGCACTCCAACCTGGGCGACAGAGTGAGATTCTGTCACAAAAAAAAAAAAAAAAAAAGAAGAGTTCCAGTTCTTAGCACTACAGCATACTCCTTTCAGAGTTGTAGTACATGTTACATGTAAGAAATTCAATTTGAATTCCTAAGTGCTTAACCTAGGTGCTATAGAACTGGCATTAGACATAATTATTTTGTGGGGCTTGCCTCTTCCATTTTCCTAGGCTTTCTTGTTTTTATTTTTATTCTATAGTTTCTTCTTAGGCTATCTAATTTAATTCCCAAGCCTCAGTCATTATTATTATACTAAATATTGCTAAGTGAATTGTCTAGTATAGACATCTGTAATGAATTGGATACACTAGATGTTTCCAAGAGAATTCAGACACATGATATCCAATAAGCCCAATTTCAAGCTGCTCTCTTATACCTGATTCTTTTCTTAACTGTTTACTTAGCAAATTACAGCATCCTTTAACTAAATATTGTATGTAACAATTCCACCCTCTTACCATCCTCTCCATCTTACTAGTTACAATGCAATTCAGTTAGCATTACCTTTTTAAATATTTCTCATATTGATCCACTAGGATCCTCATCCTAAATCTCTTTTGTCACAAGTCTAGTACCAGCTACTACCATCCCTCAGCTTGATGGCTATAAAACCTAATTTACAGCCCATTATTTACTCTGATCCATTTCTAATCCAATCAACCTACTGAAGCTAGAAAGGCATTCTGGATACATGCATCAGATCACATCCCATGTAAGCTAAAACCTTTCAGTCACTGACCACTGCTTATAAATTAAGGATTAAACTCCTTAATATAGTCTACAAATCCCTTGATTGCCTCTCCCTTAGAATTACATAGTACTCCCCTATCTTGGTGTGAGATATGTAGCTTGAGGTACAGGAGAGATTTGTGGGTGGTGTACAGTTCTTTTCATCAGGTATGACGTCCTAGTCTGCCAATTAATAGATAAAAGACAAATAATCTACTCTCCAAGGACCAAGTATGGGATACTTGCAAACTGCACTAAAATTCTTATTTGGGAGAAGAATGTATGGCAGAGTCCATAGCAATAAGAAAATCCTATGGAATTGACTTTGTAAAGATTCTCTAACCTGGTAGTGAAGAAACTTAATTGAGTAGACCTTGACTCTTTTATCAGGGAACAAATCCTTTCTTCAACATTTTTCCTCCTGTGGTCCATTGCCTCATTTGAAATAAACATTAGGGAATAAGCCCTCCTTGAAGAATGCATGCACATTCTATAGCCACATTCTGCAGGTGGAAGATTGGGAGTATTTTTAGGCCAGGATGTGGTTTATTTTGTGTTACATTTCTTGCACAAATCAATCTAATCAATCCAGTCAGGACTACATATCTGTAACTATACTAAAATTCTTTGCTAAAGATAAATATCTAGCATGATTTATTATTTTGGTCACAAATCAATCTAATCAATCCAGTCAGGACTACATATCTGTAACTGTACTAAAATTCTTTGCTAAAAATAAATATCTAGCATGATTTATTATTTTGGCCTTGACTCCTTGTTTTTCTCTTTCTCGCTCTGAAATTAACCACAGTCATGTTGAGGCTCAGGGATTTTAACTCTGTCAATTTTTCTCCTTGCTCTTCAACCCCTTTCTGCTCAGGGCTAAGTCCTTGTTCAACTGTAAGACCTCAGTGGGCCTTTTTGAGTTTGGGATCTAAAAGCAGTTGGCTTTTCTAATCCTGCAAGACCCAGGTTTTTGAAATTTCCAGATATGAATTCACTGTGCTCTCAAAATAGCTAACGCTTCTGAGTTCATCTCTTTCTTGTAACACTTTGCTATAAGCATGACTTTATGAACAGCATACATCACTAACATTCTGCTATTTAGCCTTTTTCTTCTGTGATTATCCAGATTTTCAAATAAAATAATTTCACAAAATATATACAATATTTTACTGCTTAGAAATTTCTTCCACCAGATACCCTAAATCATCCCTTTCAAGTTCCAAGTTCTACAAATCTCTAGAGCAGGAGCAAAATACAAGCAGTCGCTTTGCTAAAACATAGTAAGAGTCCATTTTATTCCAGTTGCCAACAAGCTCCTTATCTCTATCTGTGATGAGCAGCATTTGGACAAAGTCATCCAAAAAGTCTCTAGAAAGTTTTAAACTTTTCCACCTCTTCCTGTATTCTTCTGAGACTTCCAAGGTGTTACAACTTCTGCCTGTTACCCAGTTCCAAAGTTGCTTCCACATTTTGGGTATTTTTACAGCAGCACCCGACTACTTGGTACCAATTTACAGTATTAAATTGCTCATGCTGCTAATAAAGACATTTATAAGGGAAAGAGGTTTAATGGATTCACAGTTCGTCATAGCTGAGAAGGCCTCACAATCATGGCAGAAGGCAAAGGAGAAGCAAAGACACATCTTATGTGGTGGCAGGCAAAAGAGAGCTGTGCAGAGAAACTCCCATTTGTAAAATCATCAGATCTTGTGAGACTTATTCACTAACATGAGAGCAGTATTGGGAAAATGTCCCTCATTATTCAATTATTTCCACCTGGTCCCACCCTTGACATGTGGGGATTATTACAATTCAAGGTGAGATTTGGATGGGGATATAGCCAAGCCATATGAAGAAGGGTAGGAACTAAAATTAGATTCTCCATCTTTAAGGCTAGAGCTGTTTAGTCTATCTCATCTAAGCTAAGATTCTCTTCTCTCTGGGCTGGACTGTATAACATACAGTTGCACTTTCATGGCTTCCACTTCCAGGACTCAAACTCTCTGTAGTTGTAGGACCCCTGACCATTTGTCTAGCTTGTGTGTGTATGTGGTTATTTAAGTGTAATAAGAATCTGATTGGTTAAATTTAGCCTTCAGATTTGGTCAGATATACACCACCAGCCCAATCAGCTGTGTCCAGAGCTGGGCAGTGGAGGTTGTATATCCATCCCTTCAGCAGTTCAATTAAGATATATTGAATGGGCAAAGTACCTTCAATCATTTTTTTATTTAACTCACATTCATCAGCATCTGAAACTGGATTAGTTAATGTCTTCTCCGAATCAGCTACTTCTTGTTTTGTTTTACAGGTACACCACTTTTGCAGTTACCAAAGTAAACCTTTCATGCTATTCTTCCGTGCTTTGTAACCTTTTCCTGTTTTATCTAGCTATTTGTTTGTTCGTAATTGATTCCCGTTTATTCCCTTCCGGTTATCAGGATTTAATGTAGGCTCTGTGATTATTATTTTTCAACTAGGCTGAGCTATAGTACCTAGCTACTCAAACGCTAATGTAAGGGGGTGTTGTGTATTTATTTTGTGATATGATTAATATCTATAGTCAGTTGACATTAACTAAATGAGATCATCCAATTAGTTGGAAGGATGATGATGATCTTTAAGAGCAAAATTGAGGTTTCCCCAAGGAAAAAAGAAATTCCACTGGTAGACTGCAGAATCACCTTCTGCCCTAAAATTTCCAGTCTGCCAAACCTCTCTTCTCTCTCTCTCTCTAGATGTATACTCTGACAACACTGGAGATACACACACACACAGAGACACATACACATGTACAGACAAACACATGTCCTACAGGTTCTGATACAATCGTTTATAGGAAGGAAAAATCATTTTTAAAAATATTGCTATTTTCTTGTTTAAATTTCTGTATATGTGACTGTATCTGTAACCTGCATGAAAGAGTAGGAACAGACAGCCTGACACAGTGGCTCATGCCTGTAATCCCAGCACTTTGGGAGACCAAGGGGTGGATCACTTGAGGTTGGCAGTTTAAGACCAGCCTGACAATGGAGTTTTGAAACTCCATTTCAAAAAAAAAAAGACGAGGAACAGGCATATATTTATTAGAATAATTTCAAAAGTAATAAAACAGATATAGTTAATATTAAATATCTAACCATCAAAATAAGATTTTACACCAAAACACCAGACTTTATTACTCTATTTGGACAAGAAACAAACTTTCCAATTTCTCTATGAACCAAGCCTAAAGACTTGATTATAGAATTTCGTCTGTAGGTCTAGAGCAGATATCCCTTCTTCCTATGATAGTTATAAGGTTTTCTGTTTAAGGGTGGTAAGAATATATGGTAGAAGAAGAAAAAGATTTAAATTTGCCTTTTTAG
This sequence comes from Ateles fusciceps, assembly GCA_036589455.1. Classification (NCBI taxonomy): domain Eukaryota; kingdom Metazoa; phylum Chordata; class Mammalia; order Primates; family Atelidae; genus Ateles; species Ateles fusciceps. Next base: position 2,997,865 of record JAZHEH010000479.1, on the reverse strand, counting down.
GCTTGAACTTCAAAAGCACTGCTATATAGGGAATCCATGAGCTGCATACATTGGGTGCCAGAAAGTAGGGATTCATGAACCCCACATTGGACACCAGAATGTAGGGAGCCAGCCCTACATCACTCATGAGTACCCTGAGTTTGGTGGTGACAAAGGAGTGAGAAAAAAGATAGATTAAGAGAGACAGACCAGGGAGCCATCACTTGATCACTCTGGTGGAGGCAGTGAAGGCCCCAAGCTCTGATCATCCACTCTATTTATTGGTTGCAATCACTTTGATCTACAGGGTAGGGGTGGAGTGATGGTGGAGTGAATCAGTGACCCAAAGTGAATCAGTGAGCTGGAACTGGTGTATCATTCTAAGGATTAATAACAGTGGCAGTTTGGGAGCTTTACAAAACAAGAACACGTGGTTATCTTTAGCTTATTATCTATGTATAGCTGATGGAACGTGGACCTTACAAGGAGCCTACAAGTCTGGCTACGTCATAGTGCTATGAAGGGGTTTTATGTCCTTGAGCACAATGTTTATGGTAACAAAGCCTAGGTCATCCTGCACTTGAACATGAGGCATGGAGAGGCTTTCCTCTTCAGAGGCCTGCTGCAACCTTCTGCAGTTTGTTGTTCCTTGTCTATGTGTTACTCATAACCAATTTATGTAGGAACTCTGTAAGTCCTTTCTCTTTGCTGTTTTTCCCTACACTGCTACTCGGTAATCAATCAATTTTAGGAAATTACACAGTGAGGGATGGAGTAGTTCAGAATATTGGTCTTGTGCCATGCTTCTCTTGGGATACTAGCAAGGGGCTGTAAGCTTGTAGGGAGATCTGAAAGGAACCACTTCTAAAATGATATAGACTCATTTGTAGGAGGCATCCAAACAGGTGGGCCTGGAACAGAGGTCCTGGCTTTCAATTATTATGTACTGTGCAGGAACCCAAAAGATTCTATCTGCCCTGAGGGCACAGATATGACTAAGACCACAGAGTACAATAGTAGGTACTAGTATGTCATCTCCAACCACCTTCAACCTCAACCCACAGAGTCAGGGAGAACCAATTGCAGACTTAATTGCTGATTCAGTTTTCAGACAAGACATATACCTCAAATATAATAACTTGTATGGTTCCTGAAGATTGAAGATCCTTGCACTATGAGCTCCCTTTTATTTAATTAATTAATTTATTTGTTTAGTTTTGAGACAGAGTTTCACTCCTGTCACCCAGGCTGGAGTGCAATGGCACGATCTCAGCTCACCAACCTCTGCCTACCTGGTTCACGTGATCCTCCTGCCTCTGTCTTCAGAGTAGCTGGGATTACAGGCATGCACCACCACATCTGGCTAATTTTTTGTATTTTTTTTTTTTTTAGTAGAGTTGGGGTTTCTCCTTTGGTCAGGCTGGTCTTGAACTCCGGACCTCAGGTGATCCACCTGCCTTGGACTCCCAAAGTGCTGGGATTATAGGCATGAGCCACCACATCCGGCTGAGCTCCCCTTTTTGTATTAAAACACCAAAGTCATTTAAACATTACTTCCGCTACCACAAAGTCAGATGCCATTTTACAGAGGAGCAAGATGAGGAAAGAGAAATCTGAAGGAGCTTTCTCAAAGGGTCTGAATGTTTACATTGGTAGATCTTTTATATTATTACATTGGTCTATGTTTTTTAGATTGGGTTAAATTCAGTTCACAACAGCTTTATTTCTACCTTTATTAAGGCTTTCATCGTACTCTACTTGGTTCGGATTGTTTATACCTATGTGTTTATCCTACAAGACATGAGAATATAAAAAACAACCATGAAATCTTCACTTTTATGTCCCCTAAAGCATCCCCCGCAATTATTGGTTCATAGCCATCTTTTAATTTGAAATCTCAAGGGCAAAAGTAAGTAAAAAAATCAACACAGCAGCTTATCTTGGGTATGGATACTGACGTAGGTACTGGAATTTTCTGTGCTCTGTTCAGGTGTTAGGTAGCCTGGAATGGTCAGTTAAAGGCAAGCTGAGATGAGATGGCCCCAGGAGAGAATCAGGTTTTATAGTAGTCTGATATTGAAGCAATTACTGGGCTACAAAATTCTCAAAATTTTAATTCTATACTCCAATGCCTAGCTAAAACACTGTGAAGTATAAATGGACAACAGAAATATTATCTGCACTATTGGAGAGTTTTATAATATCTAATAACCTTTGAACTCATATTGCATTCCAATTTACCTCACTCTTATTAACTGATTTTCCATTTTACTGAGCATTTTCTTCTCAACTAAATTATGAATTATTTGAGAACAAAATGTTGGCATCTGTTTGTATCCCCTGAAGGCCTTCTTATAGTAGACATTTAGCAATACTGATTGGTTAATAAATAGCTTAACTTATGTCTTGGTGGCAGGAACATATCTAACTATGCAACTGTCTTGAAACAATACCCTAACAAAAGCATATCTAGGTTTTGTCTTGAAATTTTCATAAGCAACAACCAGGAATTGCCTCTTGCAATTTAGCATATTACAAGAGGAAAAAGAGAAAAACCAAATAAGAGGACACAGCATAAATGCAGTTTTGCCATATGAAAACATATGAATATTATAATTTCAGTGTTTCTGAAGAATATGGTTTTATGATTAATCCACATACTCTGAATTTCAATGAAGGAATGCCAATACAATACTCTATTACAGATTTTAAAAAATCAATGTTAATGGCATATTCTATCTTTGTAAGTTCAGCCAAACTCATCATATCCCGACCAGAAAAGAGAAATAGACAGAAGCTGAGTTGATTAGGAGATAGAGTTCCACGCTAACACAACTCATGATTCTAGTCATGTAGAGAGGCAGTGGAGACACACAGAGAAATGGAGAGATTATGAGTTAGATAAAACAGAATAAAAAATTAGGGCCTTGCACTGTACATCACTGGTTCACAATGCCACTGAGCAAATCTAAAGACCATGGACTCTACTTTGAATTACACTTGAGATCTAAACTTGACAGCATATTGCTAACTGTAAATGGCTGAGGAAACTATTACCTGGTGTGATTTTTATAGACACTTCCTGGGTCAATTCACTAATTGTTAAGGTAGCATGGTGAAATTACTAATTGGATATGACATTTCTATAAAATGTTATTAAAAATACTGCGGTATCTATTGCTAGGTGAATTGGGGGATGCACTTCCTACTACGTCAAATGACAAATTTAAAGGTAATAACAAAACTGTCAAAGAATTCAAAATTCTCTGGGTAGGACTATTTATCTGACAATATAGATAAGGCATGGGAACTTACTCATTTGAGTATAATCATAAACTTGCATTAGCACTTATACGTGTATTCTAATAAAAAGAATGCTTCTTGAGAGTGAACATGCAGGAAAATGTGGTTAACCTGAGAAAGAGAAATATAGCTGCTTTTCCAAAAGGGTCTTCTTTACTACATATTAACTTGCCTGACATTATATTATTAGAGCCATTCATTTGTATTAGGATATTGGTTCCAGAAGACAGCTCTGAAAACACATTACGTTGTCTTAAATTATGATTCCTATGCTCTTACATAAGCATGCACAGTTTGGATTTGAAAGAAAGAAAACCAACTTCCAATAAGTCCCTTAGTAGGTCAACCCCTATATGTGGCATTTTAAAGCATAAGAATGTTCTGAAGAGCATAGCTGATGCCTTCCTTATCCTCAACACCTTGACACCAATGTACTGATCCATATGGACAGACAATGAGCAGGAAATAGTTACTGAATAAGGAATTTTATTTAACCACACCAAAACCATAAAAGGGAAGTATTTTTATCTTTTTGAGCCCCCCCCCCCCAATTTGATAGAAATAATATAAACTGTTCAAGGTCACACATCTCATAATTGGCTAGAGCCAGGGTGACAAAAGATTAACACATACCACCATGGTGCTGCTGCATGAGAAAGGTGGAAATGTCTTCCTTCTCTCATCTTGGCAATGTGAAAATTAATGACCACAAGTGTTAAGTGACTTGTGCAATGGCCCAAGAACATAATGGTTTACAAAATTGGCTGATGCTGGTAAAACCCCTCTTTACCATAAGCAGCCACCTAAGGTGCAGATTGTTCATGTTATGGGCTCATAGATTGCTATTTCTGGAATATGCCTTATGGATTATTTACCCAGAGGTTCTCAATTTCTCTCTTCTATCCCCACCTAATTCATTAGGAGTCCAACTCCAAAAGAGCTTATCACATATTCACTTGTTTAACATTATATAGTATGCTACTGCAATAATCCAGGCTATCCAGGCTAGAATACTGCTTTAGACTCCTTATTATTCTCCATATTTATTATAAATATTAGTGGAGAGGAGAGAAGAATTTGTAGCTAGGAAGAAATAGCCAGTGGCAGTCTACACCTGCCATATTTACAGCAACTCAACCTTAGGACATTCATTCCTCTCATCCTCCGTAGGCTTGATTTCATGCTGTCCTTGAAATGTCCTTACAAAGCCAGGAATTTTCTATAATATCAAGCATAATATTTAATATTAAAGCAGTCTTCTGGATCCTCTTTCTGTTTGGCCCAGGGCTGATTATGCAAGGTTATTGCCTGAATACTAGAGTGACTGAGTCCTCAGTGCCACACACTCCAGTTGCCAGAAACAGACTTTTATTTAGCCTCATCACATAATAAAGGGGAAGTTTATTACTATTATTATTATACTTTAAGTTCTGGGATACATGTGCAGAATGTGTAGGTTTGTGTTACATAGGTATATATGTGCCATAGCAGTTTGCTGCGCCCATCAACCCATCATGTACGTTTTAAGTCCTGCATGCATTGGGTATTTGTCTTAATGCTCTCCCTCCCCCTGATCCCCAGCCCCCGACAGGCTCCAGTGTGTGGTGTTTCCCTCCCTGTGTCCATGTGTTCTCATTGTTCAACTCAAAAGGGAAGCATTTTTATCTCTACAAAAGTATTTTGTAATGTAGAATTTGTAATTGATTACAAGCATCAGTGGCGAGGAGGGAATTTTCTGTAGCTAGGAAGGGTTAGTCAGTGGCTTACTATTGATTTGCTCTTACAAGTTCCTTTCCAAGGCCAGGTGGCTTTCTCATCCCACTGTCTGAGACTCTAGGCACAGGCCTCCAAGATGACAGCCAATCCTCTAACACTGTTCTCTGTCTATTCTACCTACAGTGACAAACTACCACAATCTATAAGATAAGCCTAAATTATAGGCTCCAGTCCACTGAACTATTTGTGTGTATAAATTCTAAATGTTTCCCCAGCACCTGTTCAGCCCTATTTAGGGGGGATAGAGAGCTAGCACCTAACTTGTTCCTTCCTTCCTTCTCCAAGCCACATTTTCCCCAGTTCATCTGGGTTGCCATACTGAGTTCTCTGCCATATGCCTGTGAACTGAGAAAAAAATACCCTGAATTATATATGTAGCAATACCAATCCCAATTATTTAAACTGATACAAGTTAGCATTTATTGAATGCTAGGTATGTGGCAAACTGCTTAGCTTTTCACTTTCATTATCTCATTTTGTCCAGATAAGGTTTTTTGATATCATTAAAATAATCATTCTTTATTTTCAGATGAATAATAGGCATAGAAAGATTGAGTGTATGAATAAAAACAATAAGCACTTATTTGAAATAAATTGTCTCTTTAAGTGTCAGAACTAAGAAATGAAAGCTGATTTGAAATGTTATAGAAAAGAGTTACAAAGGCATTAGAAATATGCTGATAATAAAAGTAATACGATGATTAAAGTTAGAATAGAATAGAAATAAAGAGGTTACTAGACCTCTCCTCAAAACTAATTTATAATAAAATTAGTTTTGAGGAGATCATGGAATGAGAGGGAGTTTAACTTCAAAATCACTCCAATCTCCCAGTCTAGCATTCTGTCTAGTTACATATATATATATATAACTCAAAAAAAATGTATGTATATATTTTTTAGATGGAGTCTTGCTTTTTCCCCAGGCTGGAGTACAGTGGTGCAATCTTGGCTCACTGCAAACTCTGCCTCCCAAGTTCAAGTGATTCTCCAGCCTCAGCCTCCAGAGTAGCTGGGATTACAGGTGCCCGCCACCACACCAGGCTAATTTTTGTATTTTTAGTAGAGATGGAGTTTCACCATATTGGCCAGGCTGGTCTCCAACTCCTGACCTCAGGTAATCTGTCCACCTTGGCCTCCCAAACTGGGATTACAGATGTGAACCACCGTACCCAACTACTATATATTATATAGTAGTACTATATATTATACTGCTTTGTAATCAACCTATCCTAGTCAGTTAGTATTACAATTGTAAAGAAATCGATTTTTTTTTTCTCTCCCAATTCCCCTGGTGGACCCAGTTGCCTTCTCAGGAATCCTCTCAGGTTTCTTCCAGCTAACAGCTCCTAACACTTCCACCTGGCGGCTACTGACTCCAGGAGCTGGGATGAACCCACCCAGGCTACAGAGCTTATCTTGCAGAAAATTTTTTTAAAATTAATATCTGCATCGTGAAACACTTCTAAAGTGTAGAGCACTGGTGTATTCTGTGATTTCCTTGGGAAACCAATTTCCCCCACATACCATCTATGCATGCAAAACAGTTACGTGAACTAAAGCCATAGTCACTGGCCGAGACTTACCTTCTACATTGTGGTAGTTTGTCATTACAGGTAAACAGAGAGCAGTGCTAGAGAATCAGCTGTTATCTAGGAGGCCTGTCATAGATAGTTTTTGAGAAAGAACATTGCACACAGTTCACTGTTGTATGAGGAGCACACTTTTAACACTGTGGAACCAGTTATTAGACATTATGGGTTAAATTGTGTCCCCCTCAAGCTTCAAATTCATGTGTTCATTACATAGTAAGTATTCTGTTTGTGTGGATATCTCAGAATAAATGATTCTGTTCAACGTAGGAAATATTTTTTTCAGTATAGGAGTTCATTCTTGGCTTCATTCTATTGGCCATCTTATTTCATAACACAACAGAGTAGTTAACAGTTTATATTTGGAGTCAAACAGACCTGAGTACAAACCTTTCCTCTGCCATTTACTAACTTTGTGAACTAGAAAAAGAAAAAATATTTAACATTTTAAGACAAATTTTTGGTCACCTGTATACTATTTATTAATTTCACAAATATTTATTAAATGCCTATGATTTTCATAGAAATCTAGTAAAGAATGAATGTCAAGTAATTAGTTGGTACTTAGTAAGAATGAAAGTCAAGTAATTAGTTGGCACTTAGTAAGAATGAAAGTCAAGTAATTAGTGGGTACTTAGTGAGCCTTTGATGCACACTTCTGTTACTGTTATTGCTTTCAACTCTCTATTTTAGAATAAAAACATAACTAAACATGAGACCATTGCGTGCTGTCAGTCTTTCTTCACAATGTGGGGTATTGCTGCTGAAAAGCAAACTATAAATGTATAAAAATTTTTCAAAGTTCTGACATTTGTATTCAGAATGTAACTGTACTTGAGGACAGGCCCTTTAGACAAGTAATTAAAGCTCCATGAGGTCACCTATGCTAACACCCTGATCTAAGGCTTCGAACCTCCAGAACTGGGAGGAAATAAATTTCTGTTGTTTAAGTTGCAGTCTGTGGTACTATATTTGTCCTAGCAGACTAAAATACCAGGTAATTTTGGTGAGGCTGATCTATGTCATGCTACCTTGTGGATATTTAAAGAGGAAATTCCTAAAGCACTGGTGGACAGAGGACCATAGGGTTCCCTCAGTTCGTGAATACATTTTGGAATGTAAGACATCATTTGGAGACTTGTGGGGGAAGAGTGGGAAGAAGGATAAAAGACAGCAAATATGGTGCAGTGTATACTGTTCAGATGATGGGTACACCAGGCTCTCACAAATCTCCGCTAAAGAAATTACCCATGTAACCAAATACCACCTGTATGCCAATAGCTTATGAAAAAATAACAATTAAAAAAATTAAAATTAAAATTAAAGGATTTCATTGAAGAGAGCACCACAGTTAGCAAATGTATTTATAATAGGTGGGCCAGTGTTATTAAAAACAAAACAAAACAATTCTACATTTTCCCCAGCTCTTCAGGCAAATGTTTTTGTTCGTATTGGAAATATAACTTTATTCCTTATTGCCAAGTGAATATTGATAGTAATCATCTGGAAAAAAAGGATCAGAGCCCCATCTATGAAGGTGCACATGCAGCATGTCAGTCAGGAGACCAGCAGGAAAAAAGCAGCCTAAGTGCATAGGGCAGATGAACCTGGAGTTCCAGCTCACAGAACACAGAATTTCAAGATAAAAACACAAAGCTCAATTGCTTAATTCTGCTTTTCCTTTTTGGTTAATATAGAATGCATGGCTGTCATGTATTAATTTCAGAAAAGTGGCCTTGAGAGACACAATAGAAGATTTTTTGAGGATTAAATAATTTCATGTATATTTAAGCATTCAGTTTAAATATTTGCCCTGAAAGGATTTTTAAAGGACATGGAAGAGTTCAAGCACAATTTTGCTGCATGGTGTCCACATTTATTCTTAGTTGATATTGCTATAATATCAATGTTTTCTGACCAATATGAATGTCAGAACTGAAATTATTTTAAACATTAATGGTTTGCTTTTCAGCAGCAATGCACCACATAATGAAGAATGATTGACAGCACAAAATTGCATCATGTTCAATTATTGTTTGTTCTGAAATAAAGAAGAGAGTTGAAAACAGTAACAGTAACAGGAAATGTTTATGAAGGGCTTACTAAGTATCAAGTAATCACTTGACTTTTATTATTTTATTAATCTTTATAGAAATCTAGTAAAGTCATAGGCATTTAATAGATATTTGTGAAATAAATAAATAAGCTGTATACAGGTGACCAAAAATATGTCTTAAAACATTAAATATTTTTTTTCTAGTTCACAAAGTTAGTAAATAGCAGATGAAAGATTAGAATCTATGTCTGTTTAATTCCAAATTATGAACTGTTAACTACTCTGTTGTGCTATGAAATCAGATGATCAATAGAATGAAGCTAAGAATTATCACCTATACCAAAAAAAATTATTTACTAAGCTGAGCAGAATCATTTATTCTAAGGGATCCATATAAACAGAAAACTTACCGTGTAAGGAACTATGGTTTTCATTGCAGAGTTCGTTTTCTTGATTCAGTTTATTCCTAGGTATCTGACATTATTTGTACCTAATATAAATTGGATTATTTTCCTGATTTCTTTTTAAGACTGTTTGCTGTTGGCTTATGGAAATGCTACTGACTTTTGTATGTTGATTTTTGTATCCTGCAATTTTACTGAATTTCTTTTATAGTTCTAATAGTTTCTGGGGTATTTTTGGTGGTCTTTAAGTTTTTCTAAATAAAAGATTACATTATCTTTAAATTTGGGTAAATTGACTTCTTCCTTACCAATTTGGATGCCTATTATTTCTTTCTCTTTCTGATTGCTGTAGCTAGAGGTTCAAGTACTGTGTTGTATAACAGTGATGAAAGTGGACAGCCTCATTGTGCTCCTGATCTTAGAGAAAAGACCTTTTGTTTTTGCTTCTTATACAACCAAAAAAATTTTTTTAGGGTTTTTATCATGAAGGGATATTGAATATTATCAAGTACTTTTTCAGCATCAAATGAAATAATTACATGTTTTTCTCCTTTATTCTGTTGATAAGATATATCACATTGATTGACATATGTGGAACCATCTTTGCATCTCAGAGATAAATCCCACTTGATTAAGCTGAATGACCTTTTTAAATGTGTTATTGAATTTGGTTAGTATTTTTTGCATCAATATTTATTAAAGTCATTGGCCTATAGTTTTGTTTGTATCATGTGTCTTGTTGTAGATTTGCTATCAGTGTAATACTTGCTTCATAGAATGAGTTTGGAATTATTCCCTTCTACACTTTTTTTTCAGAATAATTTAAGTAGAATTGGTATTATTTCTTCTTTCATACTTTGGTAAAATTCAGCAACGAAACCATTGGATACCTGACTTTTCTTTGCCAGTAGACTTTTTGTGACGTTTTTGAGCTCTCTCTTTTTTATTGTTCTATTCAGATTTTGGATTTCTTTATGATTTTTTCTTGGCAGGTTTTATGTGTTTAGAAATTTATCCGCTTCTAGGTTTTCTAGTTAATTGGTGTATAGTTGCTCTTACTAGCCACTAGTGATCCTTTGAATACTTGGTATTGGTTGGAATATCTCCTTTTTTGTCTGTTGACTGAGGAGTTTAGTCCATTTACATTCATTGTTATAGGGAAGTAAAGATTTACTTTTGTCATTTTGTTATTAGTTTTCTGGTTGTTTGATAATCTTTTCTTCCTTCCCTCTTTCCTTCCTGTCTTCTTTTTTGTGAAGGTAGCTTTTCTGGTGATATGTTATAATTTCTTTCTTTTTCATTTTTTTGTGCATCCATTGTAGGTTTATTTATTTCAGTCTTCCTCTTTTTCTATAGTCTGGGTACACCTTTGTTGATTTTGTTTATCTTTTCAAAAAGCCAACTTCTAATTTTTTGTTTCAATTTTATTTGTTCTGATCTTTATAATATCTTATACTTATTTTGTGTTTGATTTTCTCTTGCATTTCTAGTTCTTTCCGATACATTGTTAGGTTGTTTATTTGAAGTTTTTCTACTTTTCCGATGTAGGTGCTTATTGCTATAAACTTTACTCTTAGTACTGCTTTCACTGTATCCCATAGGATTTGGTATGTTGTGTTTCTATAGTCATTTGTTTCAAAAATTTTCTTAATTGCTTCATTGACTCACTTTTGGATCAGTAGCATATTGTTCAATTTCCCTGTGTTTGTATAGTTTCCAAAATTTCTCTTCTTATTGATTTCTAATTTTATTTCATTTTAGTTAGATACTTGATATAATTTGATTTTTTAAAATTTCTTGAGCCAATAAAATAATAATAAAATTTTGTGTAGCTAATATATGGTCTGTCCTTGATAATAACCCATGTTCTGATGAGAAGAATGTATGTTCTACAGTTAGATGATGAAATGTTTTGTAAATATCTGTTAGGTTCATTTGGTTTATAGTAGATTATGTCTGATGTTTCTTTGCTGATTTTCTGTTTGGGTGATGTTTAATGTTGAAAGTCAGGTGTTGAAGTCTCAAGCTATTAATATATTAGGGTCTATCTCTTTCTTTAGCTCTAATATTTGTTTTATATATCTGTGTGCTCTAGTATTGGGTGCATATATATTATAATTGTTATATCCTCTTGCTGAGTTGACTCCTTTATCATTATTTAATGACTTTCTTTGTTTCTTTTTATATTTTTTTGTCTTGAAATCTAATTTGTTTGATATAAGTATATCTACTCCTGCTAACTTTTAGTTTCCATTGGCATGAAATATCTTTTTCCATTACTTTATTCTCAATCTATATGTGTCTTTCCAGGTGAAGTGTGTTTCTTGTTTCAGATCATTAGGTCTTGTTTTTTATTCATTCAGTCACTCTGTATTTTTTGTTTGGAGAATTTAGTCCATTTATATTCAATGTCATTATAGATAAATAAAGACTTACTTTTGCATTTTGCCATTTTATCATCAGTTTTCTGGTTGTTTTGTAATCTTTTCTTCCTTCCTTCATTCCTTCCTGTCCTCCCTCTTGTGAAGGTAGTTTTCTCTGGTGGTATGTTTTAATTTCTTTCTTTTTAATCTTTTTGTGTATCCATTACAGGTTTTTTGAATTGAGGTTGCCATGAGGCTTGCCAGTAACGTCTTATAACCAATTATTTTAAACTCATAATAACACTGATTGCAAAATCAAACAAATCAACAAATAAGGAAAGAGAGAACTCATAAAATCTCTAAACTTTGACTGCATCCCTCACTTTTAAACTTTTTGTTTTTTCTATTTATATTTTCTTGTATGCCTATGTCTTTAAAAGTTTTTGTAGTTATTATTTTTGAAAGGTTCATTTTTTAGTCTTTCTACTCAAGATATGAGTAGTTTTCACACCACAATTACAGTGTTATAATATTCGATGTTTGTCTGTGTACTTACTATTACTGATGAGTTTTCTAATTTCTTATTGGTTGTTAACATCCCTTTCTTTCAGACTGAAGAACTTTCTTCAGCATTTCTTGAAGGGCAGGTCTGGTGTTGTTGAAATCCCTCAACTTTTGTTTGCCTGGTAAAATTTTTATTTCTCCTTCATGTTTGATGGATATTTTCACTAGATATATTATTCTAGAATAAAAGCCTATTTCTTCCAGCACTTTAATTGTGTCATGCCACTCTCTCTTAACCTGTAAATTTTCCACTGACAAGTCTGGTGCCAGACATATTGGAGTTCCTTTGTATGTTATCTGTTTCTTTTCTCTTGCTTCTTTTATCCTTGACGCTTGGACGTTTATTAAATGCCTTGAGGAAATCTTTTTTGGGTTAAATCTGCTTTGTGTTATATAACCCCCCTGTATTTGAATATTAATATCTTTCTCTAGGTTTGAAATATATTCTGTTGTATTTCCTCTGAATAAAGTTCTACCAGTTCTCTGTCACTCCCTCCTCTTTATGGTTAATAATGTATAAATTTGCCCTTTTGAGACTATTTTCTAGATTTCATAGGCTGTTCATTCATTTTATACTTTTTTTCTTTAGTTTCCCTTGGCTGTTTATTTTCAAATAGCCTGTCTTCAAGTTCACTATTTTCTTCCTCTGCTTGATCAATTCTGCTGTTGAGAGACTGTGATAGATTCTTCATTGTGTCAAATGGATCTCTGTGACCCTTGTAGACTCATAAGAGTACTATCTTGGTAGTCTGGGGTAAGATCTGGGAGAATTTCTTACAGACTTTTGTTCCCTTCTTTTACTTTTCCCCCAAATAAATAGAATGTCCCTCTCCCTGGTGTGCTGCCTGGAACTGGAGAAGGGTGTGACAGACCTGAAGCCAGCACAGCATTGGGTCTTACCCAAAGCTCATGGTGACCACTGCCTAGTTTCTGCTGATGTTTATTCAAAGCCCAAAGGTTCTCCAGTCAGCAGGTGATGAATCTAGCCAGACTTATATTCTCCCCTTAAGGGCAATGAACTTCCCCTCAGCCTAAGGTGGTCTATGAATGACCTCTGGGAGTAAGGGCTGCATCAAAAAACTTTGGAATATATTTGGTGCTCTGTTTTACTGCGAGCAAGTTGTCACCCAAGCTGCAAAACAACATTCTTTCCACTCTTCCCCTCTCCTTTCCTCATGCAAAGGGAGTCTTCTCCTGTGGCCAGCACTGCTCCAGGCCTGTGGCAATTACTGCTTGGCTAGGAGGCCCAAGGGCTCTTCAGACAGCTTGTGGTGAACGTTGCCAGGCCTGGCTCTCTTTCCTCAGCACAATAGGCTTCTCTCTGGCTCCAGGCAGGTCCAAAAATGGTGTTCAAAAGCTGAGGCCTGGAATTGGGGACCCTAGGAGGCTGCTTGGTGCTTTACCCCTCTGTGGTTGAGTTGGTACCTAAGGTGCAAGACAAAGTCACCTTTACTTTCTTTTCCTTTTAAAAGCAGGAGTATCTTCTCATGTCCCCCCAGAGCTGGGAATGGAATGGGTAACAAAGTCAGCACGACCCTGGGTCTCACCCAAGGGCAACAGTGAAAACTTCCTGGGTACCACTAATGCTTATTCACGGCCCAAGGGCTTTTAGTAGGTGATGATTCTCCCCCCTCGACTTGGTTATTCCATTCAAGGCAGCATGCTCCATTCTTGGCCAATGTGTGTCTAGAAATGCCAACTGGGAGCTGGGGCCTCAAACAGGGGCCCCAGGACTCTGCCTGCTGCCCTATTTCACTATGGCTGAATTGATATCCTAGTTACAAAACAAAGTTCTCTTATTTCTTCCCTTTCCATCTGAGCTGCGAGCTGTGCTGTCTGGGGTAAGGGGCATGGGAGATACAAGCACTCCCTCGGCTTCTCTAGCTAGTACCTCTCTAGGTCATGTGCACTCAAAATCAACTGGCTCTAAGCCCAGCATGACAAAAGGACTTGCTCAGGAATTGCAGTCCTTGTGGCATAGACTGCCTTTCAAATTTATTTAGGACCCTAGAGCACTTTAGCCTGCAGTGGTGGTGCTAACCAGAACTCAGGTTCTGACCATAGGGATGGGTGACTCTCTTCTGGCTATGCCAAGTTTAAATTCTCCCTCTGTGGGCACTGGCTAATTCTCTCTCATGTTGCTTTCCTCTTGACAGGGCAGCACTGAGTTCCAGTACAAAGATCCACAATCACTATCCTGCATACACACAGGTTCTCTTTCTGTACCACATGACCACCTTCAGGGGTACAGGGAACAGGCTGTGTCATCCATTCAAGACTGTCTTTCCTCCACTCTCTTCAGTGCTTCTTTCTTTGCTATGATGTTAAAACCAGATACTATGATTGCTCACCTCATTTTTGTTTCTTATCAAGGTTCTTTCTTGTGTGGAGAGTTGTTCAATTTGGTGTTTCTGCAGGGTAGATGATCACTGGAGGCTTGTATTTAGCCATCTTGCTCTGCCTCCTCCTGTTTATTTAATTCTGGAAAGAACTCCTCTCTTTTATCTCATACACAATAAAATAAATTATTCTATAATATTCAGTAGGCTTTAAAAAAATACTGATGGAGCCTTACTGTGTTACTCAAGCTGGTCTCGAACTCCTGGCCTCAAGTGATTCTTTTGCCTTAGTCGCCTGAGTAACTAGAATTACAAGCATGAGCCACCTTGCCGGGCTATTTTTCTTTCTTGCTTATACTTCTTTATTATTTGTATTCCTTGAACTAAAGTATAATTTTGAACACACATAAAATTTATTTATTTTAAAATAAATCCAAGTTAATTTGATATAATGTTAAATAACTTTTAGAAGTATTACAATAAGAAAGTTAATTTACTTAATATGGTTTTACTTCTCACAAAATTCCAGTTTTCAGCTTTAGAGATGAGACATAGCTTACCCAAACTCACACAGGCAGTAAGTGGTAGCTGAGATCCAAACTATTTCGGATGATGCATAGCATAAGCTGCAGTAATTCAACATTCAAATAACAGATGTTACCCTGAGGTATGTAAAGAATATTCCTTTTAAAAAAATTTGGGGAAGAAATAAGGGACCAATATATGTTATTGGAGAGTATGATCACTTTTGGACTTTGAGATTTGCAATTTTCAGTAAAAGCTGAGTAGTTGTGTTATAGGGCTGGGGCTTTCAGTAAACAGTAGATCAGAAGAAAAAGGGAAAAGTTAGTGCATTTTATTTTTAAAAATATGTATAGAACTAAACTGCACTAGTAAAGGGACAATTTCAGAAACATAGCAAGTCAGCAGTCAGCAGTGAAACTCAGATTAGAAATTGAAAGTTCGTATTTGGGCCTTACCTGTGATTTATTTGCAAACCAAGACTCAGGAAGTGGGATTGGTATTTGAAGCATTTCCCTTTCTTCTTTATAACACTATTTACAAAGCTGCAATGGCAAAATGTTCTTCAAAACCCAGTGAAATGTGGAGTTTGGCCAGTTTGCTTTTTATGGGCTAAGGATTTTACTCTGGTGTATATGTCATTGTGCTTTATTTATGAATCAATTTTTATAAGCCAAGCGCTATTTTAATATTTTGTTAGTAATGAACTAAAATATTCTTTGTTAAAATTACCAAAATAAATAGACTTTATTTCATGATTACAATATTCTGGATTAAGTTTTACAATAAATAAATGCTTTCCTTAAGTGCCTGACAATGGCAGAGGCTAGATGAATTTGTTTTTGCAGGCACAATGCTTCCTGAAAATAGGCCTATTGTTTCCAAGGACTTTAAGAAATAGTGACTATTTAAATACCTATTATATTGTGGAACAATTGCCAATATTTTGGAAATAGGGAGATTCAAAACAGTGTAATGTGTCTACAATAAATTTAATGAAAACCATTCAGTACCTCTCCCTACTACATGGAAGTTCAATTGTAATGTAGATACTAATTTTGATCATTATAAATGTATTCATAGCTTTTACCAGTATCAATCCTTCCAATTAATTTTTTAACATAAATAGCATACATCTTTTGAAACTATTCCTTTGCTCTGAGTTTCATCACAGTCCTAAAGAGCAAACCAAACATTAACTGTTGATATCAGCTAAATCTTTTTTTTTTGTTTAATTATCCTTTAAGTTCTGGGGTACATGTGTAGAACATGCATCTTTGTTACATAGGTATACACGTGCCATGGTGATTTGCTGCATCCATCCCCCTGTCATCTACATTAGGTATTTCTTCTAATGTTATCTCTCCCCAATTCCCCCACTCCCTGCTATCCCTCCCCTAGTCCCCCTACCTCCAACAGGCTTTGGTATGTGATGTTCCCCTCCCTGTGTCCATGTATTCTCACTGTTCAACACCCACTTATGAGTGAGAACATACAATGTTTGGTTTTCTGTTCTTGTGTCAGTAGTATTGGCTAAATCTTTAGGGACTTAAATCCTGGGTATAAATGACACTTGAAATTAGCACTATTAATTAGGAAAGAGGAAATTTTTGCTTTTATTCTTTGGTTGAAAGGTAGTATTGGCTTATCTGTAGTTTAACTGACAACATTGTAATTTTAAATTTTGTATTAATAAGCTATTTTATGCACTGCACTAGTAAAGAGACAACATAAAACATGTAAAATAAAACTTCCTTTTTGTTTTTATCAAAATTGCTAGAAACTTAATATCTGGGAATAAGGCATAGTTCACTAGCAATGAATTTTCATACAGACAAAAAACAACAAAGCAATATATCATAAATTTTTTTTCTTTTTCAATGCATGCA
Organism: Ateles fusciceps; assembly: GCA_036589455.1. NCBI lineage: Eukaryota > Metazoa > Chordata > Mammalia > Primates > Atelidae > Ateles > Ateles fusciceps. The sequence goes on along the minus strand of JAZHEH010000479.1, from coordinate 2,981,081 downwards.
TGTTCTTATAAAATAAACATATTAGAATTTTTGCATAACTTGTTTTTTAATTTTCCACAAGATGTCTGATTTTCATAATTTACTTATGTTTATGCTGGTAGGAGCGTGCTTCCTGCAGTTTTGTAGGAATTTGCCTTACTCAAATTTCAGGCATAGTTATTTACTTTATTAGCTTTTCTGAGAACATATTCCTTAAAGTTGGCTTTTAAGATATCCAAACCTTTTAAATCATATTATTAAAGACTTATCATTTATTGAAGTTATACATAGTAGGATACTTAAGCATATTTTTAACATATAAAAATATTATATTTTTGCCTGAGTTCATAGGCATTTATCACCTTAATCTTTTTCCCTCCAATTTTCATACAATAAAATACTTTTTATTTTAATAACTGTTCTGAGATATAGCTTAACCTGTTTTATATTAAAATAATCTATTCAAGGACAGAATGCAGATACACATATTTATCATTTATCCACATTCTCCTTATATTCAAATACTTGTTGGCTGACTGAATGAACAAATTAATTCCTGACTGACCTAATTTATTATATTCAGATTTAAAATTAGCATATTTCACCTTTTGCAATTTTAATAACAATTTGATTAATTATAAAAGAATTCAGAAGAGATTGGATATTCATGAAAAGATGAATGCGTACTGAGCGAAAATATTTATACTTATAGAAAATTGTGTAACCATGTTCATAATGAAGGTTACCATATTCATTTGATTTTTCCTAAAATGTTTATTGACATTTATATAAGAGAATGATAGTACCAACCAGTCACTTTCTCTTGCCAGAACCTGAGATGCATCTCAGCACCCTGTATTTATTTTATTATATAAGCTCAGCTTCCACTTCTAGAGAATAGGTTTAACAATACCATCCTTTAAATATTTAAATATTTGTAATATTTGTTGACCTCGACATGCCTTAGTCCTGGTTTAAATCTCATTATTTCTCACTCAGAATATTAAAAGTCTTTGTCCTGTTCTCTCTTTCATTGGTCTTATCTTTCAATAAAGCTGAATTCCGTATCAGCATGACTTTTCAAATATATCTAACCTTTATTCACTTGCTTGAAATTCTTCATTCACACTCTAATACCCACAGAATGATATCTTACTTCCTTAACATTGTATGCAAGACCTTTATATACTTGCTCAGCCTTATCTTCCAGTATTCTCTGCTTTCAATAAATAATTCGCAGTTACCTGAACCCACTGTGTAATTTCATGTGTCTATTCAATTTTCCCAATATCTAGGATTGTTTATCTTTTAATATATACCTGGAAACTTGCTACTCATGGTTTAAAATTCAGTGCAAGTACGGTGTAGCTTCTGGGATCATGAAAGGGGTAACTTAGCAAATTCTTCTCCAAGAACAACAATGAAAAACCCCAAGTTCCCCATACCAATTATTTCATAACTCTTAAAATTAACCAAAAGCATCAAACAAATTGAAAAACATGCATGCAAAAGGAACTATGGAACCTTGGTAAGAACAACGGGATGCATTGTGCTTTAACTTAGGCCTGGAGAACTCATCAGGGCTCATCTACTCAGAAGTCCCGGGAAGAATAACCATACTCAGTGAGTAGCTGGAGATAATAATTTGAGAAAGTTATTGTCTCAGTTGATTAAGTCTCTGATTCTGGAGCAAGCAAGAGACCAGGCAAAAACTTAACAGAGGGATTTAGGGAATGAGATTGTCATAGAGGAATTTGAAAAGTTTCTGGTAATGTGGAAGGCTAAGCACATATAGAAGGCTAAGTTCATGTGCAGGGCTGCACACATGCACAATGCTGCAGGTATAGTCAGGGCAGAATGAAGAGGTCCCACTTAGTTACTTATATCTGCTGGACCATGAGAAACTCTACAAAAAGAAAATAAAAGTCCAAGTAGACATGTGAACTGCCTAAATTTTCAATGTGTGTCACAACCCAGGCAGATTTCCTTAGCCAATGGTGGAAGCCTTACTGGCTCATGATGTTTAAAGAAGAGTTTTGCCCATTCTCTGGGTGGTCATTAAGCTCTGCTTAAGAAACTGAATTTTAAAATATTGATAATTAATAAATAACGAAAAACACGTAAGTAGCAACTTCAGTGCTTGCACACTGTAGAAAAGACAGTGTCTATAGAACTGGTCCAGGCCAATTACTAAAAAACAAACAAAACGAACAAAAGAAGCAATGGGTTTGAGTTGGGAGTATATCTAGAATCCAGAGTTACTACAATAATTGAGTTAATATATCCAATTGGCCAGGCACGGTGGCTCACACCTGTAATCCCAGCCCTTTGGGGGGGCCAAGGTGGGTGGATCCCCTGATGTCAGGAGTTGGAGACTAGCCTGGTCAACACGGTGAAACCCTGTCTCTACTAAAATACAAAAATTAGCCTGTCATGGTGGTAAGCACCTTTAATCCCAGAATGGTTTGAACCTGGGAGGTGGAGGTTTCAGTGAGCCAAGATCTCACCACTGCACTCTATCCTGGGAGACACAGTGAGACTCCATCTCAAAAAAAAAAAAAAAAAGATATCTAATCTTGACCTAAAATTATAAGACAGAGAAAAATCAAACTGTGGCCCATTTGAAGAGAAAAAAAAAAAACCTCAATAAATACTATCCCTGACTGTAAGCTATTATATTCAAAAGCAAGAGGAAATATGTTTAAATAATTAAATGTACTTATAACACCAATGACTTATAGAGAATATTAATAAAAAGATATAAACTATATAAAAAATCTCACTTTGTAAAGAAAAGTTACTGAAAATATTTTAGAAAGGGCTAGAAGTGCTCAACTGCACATTTGAGTGGGAAGAAGATTCAGTGAATGTGAAGATAGTTCTTTCAAGATTATGCCAACTGAAGAATATAACAAATGATGAATAAAAAAATGAACAGATCCTGAGTGGCCTGTGGAACACCATTAAATATATCAGTATATGCATAATAAAAATCTCAGAAAGAGAGAAGAGAAACAAAAAAAATTGAAAAATTAATGACCAAAATATTCACAAATTTGATAAAGAATTTTAACATACATGTCGATGAGGCTCAATATAATCCAAGTAGGATAAACTCAAAGAATTCTATAGCTAGACCAATCACATTCGAGTTGTCAAAAGCTAAACACAAAGATAAAATTTTGAATAAAGCAAGAGAAATATGACCCAGCCTGTACAAGGGAACCTCTGTAAGATTTACAGCTCACTTTTCAGCAGGAAAAAAGGGGTGACATAAGGCTACAGAATAACATATTCAAAATGATAGAAAATCACTGCCAGCTAACCAAAATAAAGAGATTCTCAGATAAAGGCTGAGTAACTTTGTTTCTAACAGAATTGGAAATATACTAAATATATTTAGCTTACCAAATATACTAAAGGGAGTTCTTCCCAAGAATAAGAAGTAGCTCAAATCAACATAAAGAAATAAAGCATAGATAAAAGTAATTCCATAAATATAAAAAATAGCATATAAATATATATAATCTACTCTCTTCTTAACTGATTTAAAAGACAGCTTCACAAGTAATATTTATAGCATTACATTGTTGGATTTATAACATGTAAAAATGAATTTGAATCACAAGAGTAACAGAAAAGACAGGCAGAGGAGTGAGTGTATATTGAATACAGATGTCTATGTACTATCAAAATTATGTTAGCATTAATCATAAGTAGATTGCTTTAAGAAGTATTTTGCAATTTCCAGAACCACCCTAAGAAATGCTAATAAAATAATAAAACAATAACTCAAAAAGAAAAGTAATAAAGCAATTATAATATACATTAAATATATCCATATTACAGAAAAGGAGATAACAAAAGAAGAACAAAGGAACAAGAAAAGATATGAGACATATAGAAAACCAGTAGAAAGTGGAAATATAGATCTAGCTACCTCACTAATTATATTATATATAAAATGATTAACCATTGCAATGAAAATGCAGAAATTGTCAAACTTGAGTAAAAGGAAACAGAATTCAATATGTTTTCTAGGAGACACATTTTAGAATCAAGTAAGTTCAAGAACAAAGACAATAATAAAAAGCAAAAAACAAATTAAGAAACAAATAGATTAAAATAAAAGAATGAATAAAATATGTCATGCAAACAGTAACCACAACAGAGCTGGAGTAGCTTTACAAATACCAGAAAAAATAGACTTTAAGATAAAGAGGTGTTATTAGAAACAAAGAGAGACATTTTATAAGAAAAAATGACTCAGTTCATCAGGAACGTTTAACACTTATAAAACCATTCACCTAACAAGAGGACCCCAAAGAAGATGAAACAAAGATTGACAGAATTAAAGGGAGAAATAGACAATTTATCAATAGTAGTTACAGATATCAATACACCATTCTCAATAATTAATAGAACAACCAGTCAGAAAATGAGCCTGAATATGGAAGATTTGAAGAGCACTGTCCTACAACTAGACCAAATTTACATCTATTGAACAATTTACTCAGTAATAGCAGAATATACTCTTCTCAAGTGCACATGAAATACTGTCAAAAGAGACCATAGGTAAGGTCATAAGGCAAGTCAAGAAATTTTAAAGAACTTAAATAATCTAAGCATATTCTTTGACTAAAATAGAATTAATTAAATGTAAATTAAAAAGCAGAATGAAACTGAAAATGACTACCAGAAGAAAATTGGGAAAATTCTACAAATATTTGGAAGTTAAACAGCACCTGCCATGTAACATCATTTTGAAGTTTAAATAAATATGTACATAAAACCTCTTGCAGATTTTGGGTACCCCAGTCGTTCTTTCGTTTATTAATTCATTCCACAAACATTTATTTAGTGTCCATTTTTTGCCAGATATTGTGCTAAGAATTGGAAATACAGTGAAATAAAAAGATACAGTGCCCAATATAATAAATCTTACATTATAATGGAAAAATGATACAATTACATTCAAAATTGAATTCTTACAAGTAGTATTATATTAGTCTGTTTTCACACTGCTGATAAAGACATACCTGAGACTGAGTAACTTATAAATAAAAAGAGGTTTAATGGACTCACAGTTCCATGTGGGTGAGGAGGCCTCACAATTATGCCAAAAGGCAAAAGGCACATCTTACATAGTGGCAGGAAGGAGAGAAATGACAACCAAGTGAAAGGGATTTCCCCTTTTAGAACCATCAGATTTCATAAGACTTATTCACTACCATGAGAACAGTATGGGGGAAGCCCCTCCCATGATTCAATTATCTCCCACCAGGACCTTCCCACAACAAGTGGGAATTATGGGAGCTACAATTCAAGATGGGATTTGAGTGAGGACATAGCCAAACCACGTAATTCCTCCTGTGACTCCTCCCAAATCTCATGTCCTCACATTTCAAAACCAATCACACCTTTTCAACAGTCCCTCAAAGTCTTAACTCATTTCAGTATTAACTCAAAAGTCTACAGTCCAAAGTTTCATTTGAGACAAGGCAAGTACCTTCTGCCTATAAGCCTATAAAGTCAAAAGCAAGTTAGTTACTTCCTACATACAGTGTGGGTATAGGCATTGGGTAAATACAGCCATTTCAAATGGGAGAAATTGGCCAAAACAAAGGGGCTACAGGCCTCACGCAAGTTCAAAATTCAGCAAGGCAGTCAAATTTTAAACTCTAAAATGATCTCCTTTGATTCTGTGTCTCACATTCAGGTCATGCTGACATAAGAGGTGAGCTCCACTGGTCTTGGGCAGCTCTGCTCCTGTGGCTTAGCAGGGTATAGTTTACTTCCTGCTGCTTTCAGAGGCTGTCATTGAGTGTCTGCATCTTTTCCAGGCTCATGATATAAGCTGTCCAAAGATCTACTACTCTGGGGTCTGGAGGACGGTGGACCTTTCCTCACAGCTCCACTAGGCAGTGCCCCAGTGGGGACTCTGTGTCAGGGCTCCAACCCCACATTTCCCTTCTGCACTGTTCTTTATGAGGGCTCTGCCCCTGTAGCAAACTTCAGCCTGAATATTCAGGCATTTTCATATATCCTCTGAAATCGAGGTGGTTACGAAACCTCAATTTTTTACTTCTGTGCACCTGCAGGCTCAATACCACGTGAAAGCTGCCAAGGCTTGAGGCTTGCACCCTCTGAATCTATGGCCTGAGCTGTTCCTTGGTCTCTTTTAGTCATGGCTAGAGTGGCTGGCACGCGGAGCATCAAGTACCTAGGTTGCACACAGCAGAGAAACACTGGGCTTGGCCCACAAAACTGTTTTCCTCCTAGGCCTATGAAGGGAGGGGTTGCTCATTAAAACCTCTGACATGCCCTGGAGACATTTTTCCTATTGTCTTGATGATCAATATTTGGATTCTCATTGATTGTGCAAGTTTCTGCAGCCGGCTTGAATTTCTCCTCAGAAAATAGAATTTTCTTTTCTATTGCAATATCAGGCTGCAAATTTTCCGAACTTTTATGCTCTCCTGACTTATAAAACTGAATGCCTTTAACAGCACCCATATCACATCTTGAATTCTTCGCTGCTTAGAAATTTCTTTCACCAGATACCCTAAATCATCTCCATCAAACTCAAGTTCCATAAGTTTGGATAATTAGAGAAAAAAAAAAAATTCAGGTATAGAGAATGAGATAAATGGAAGAATTCTGCCAGAAACAAGTATGACACATCCAAGGAACTGAATTCACAGTGCATGCTGCATATGTGAGGTGATGGGGATAGAGTGGAAGATGAGACTATATAAGATAGATTCTCTAGAGTTTTACAAGATATGTTAAGGAGTTTGAATTTTATTGTAATAGCAAAGGGAATCTTTGTAAATTCTAACCAGCAAAATAGTAATAGATCTGCATGCTAAAGGATTATTTCAACTACTTTTTAGAGGGCATATGAGAAATGTGCAAGATCAGAGACAATCATGAGGCTAGTGTGAGTAACCCAGGTGACAGCTGACGGCAGTGGTATGTTGGAGCGGTTCTTATTGACTCATGAAATATGATTGTTAAATTGCTTAATTTCAATTCTGTTCATGTGAGATATCCATATGGAGATATTTTTTAAAAAGAAATAGGATATATGGATTCAGAGCATAGAAAAAAAGATGTGAAGAAGAAAAAGTGAATAGGTGCTAACTAAAGCTATGGGAGTAAATGAGATCACTAAGGAAAGATATGTAAGGTGAAACCAGAAGAAAATATACTAAGAAACAACAGCAGTTAAGGAATTGTCACATGAATAATTTAGAGAAGCTTTGCTTAGAAAATTAGAAGGGCAACCATGAGGTTTTAAGGAGTAAGGAATTGATAAATATTGCTGATTTAATTACAAACATAATTATCTACTTATGTAATTCCATAAGTTAACTAGTATAATTAATTTATGGTCTAATTAATTTGCTCCTTTATCTTCCCTCTGTCATTTATATTTTTAACATTCTCCCTCAATTCTGTTAACCTTTGGCATTTCAGCGTATTTAAGGAAGCACTACTCTGATTATATGTATATACCAGTTTGTGATAATACTTTTAAAATAGTTATTTATGATTTAAATGTATGAATTATATACTTTGAACAATCTGTCCCTACAAAATTGAGATTATTTAAATTGCTAACATTTATTTATTCATTTATATATTTTTAATTGATAAACTTATTTATATGTGTATTGTTTACAACATGTTATGAAATCTGTATAAATTGTGAAATGGCTAAATTGAGCTAATTAGTGTATGCATTACCTCACATATTTATTATTATTTTGTAATGGGAACATTTAATATCTACTCTCTTAACAATTTCCAAGAATCCAATGCATTCTTATTAACTATAGTCATCATGTTGTGTTCTAAATTTCTTGAATCCATTTCTCCTAAATACATATTAGTATTCTTTAACCAATGTCTTTCCAACCAAATCCCCCTCTCCCCCAGCCACCATTCTATTCTCTACTTCTATAAGTTCAATTATTTCAAATTTTATAAATAAGTGAAGTCATACAGTATTTGTCTTTCTGTGCCTGGCTTATTTCATTTGACTTAATGTCTTCCCGTTTCGTCCATGTTGTCACAAATGACAGAATTTCTGTCTTTGTTAAGGCTAAATAGTATTCCATTGTGTATATATAGTATGTAATATGTGTGTGAGATATATATATGACATATATGTGAGATATATATGTGCAAATGATATATATGGTGTGTATACATATATGTGGTATATATATACACACACGTATAGACATATACCACATTTTCTTTATCCACTCATCCATTCATAAGCACATAGATCAATTCCATATCTTAGCTATTGTGAATATGTGGCAATGAACATAGGAGTGCAGATACCTGTTTGATAGAGTGATTTCATTTTCTCTGGATGTATTATCAGTAGTATGGTTGCTGGATCATATGGTGGTTTCATTTTTAATTTTTTGAGGATACTGTTTTCCATAATGGCTGTACTAATGTATTTTTATTAATAATATGCAAGGGTTCCCTTTTCTCCACATCACTGCCAACACTTGTTACCTTTTGTCTTTTTGATAACAGCCATCCTAATAGGGGTGAGGTGATATCTCTTTGTGGATTTAATTTGCATTTCTCTGATGATTAGTGATTGCATTTTTTCATATACTTGTTGGGTTGTGTGTCTTCTTTTGGAAAATGTCTATACAGAATCTTTCCCTATTTTTCAATTGGGTTATTTGGTGTATATTATTGAGTTGCTTGAATTCCTCACGTAATTTTTGATATTAAACCTTTATCAATTAGATGATTCACAAATACTTTCTCTCATTTTGTAGGTTGTGTCATCATGCTATTGACTGTTTCCTTGGCTGTGCACAAGCTTTTTAGTTTGATAAAGTCAATTCATCTATTTTTCCTTTTGGTGCTTGTGGTTTTGAGTTTATATAAAAAAAATTATTGTCCAAACCAATGACATGGAGCTTTTTCCCCTGTTTCCTTCTAGTAGATTTATAATTACATGTTTCACATTTAAGACTTTAATTCATTTTGAGTTGATTTTTTTACATATGGTGTGAAATAAGGATCTAATTTTAGTCTCCCACATGTGGAAATTTAGTCATCCCAACACCGTTTACTGAAAAAAACTGTCCCTTCTCCATTGTTCCTTTTTGGCACCTTTATCAAAAATTAATTGACTGTAAAGTTGTAGATTTATTTCTGGGCTCTCTATTTTGTTCCATTGGTCTATGTGTTTGTTTACATGCAAATAACATGCTATTTTGATTACTATAGTTTTGTAATATAATTTTTTTTGTTTTTGTTTTTTTGAAGAAGAGTCTTGCTCTGTCACCCAGACTGGAGTGCAGTTGTGCTACATCAGCTTACTGTAACCTCTGCCTTCTGGGTTCAAGATATTCTCCTGCCTCAGCCTCTGCAGTAGCTGGAATTACAGGCATGTGCCACCATGCCCAGCTAATTTTTTGTATTTTTAATAGAAATGAGGTTTCACTTTGTTGGCCAGGCTGGTCTCCAACTCTTGGCCTCCAGTAATCCGCCTGCCTCTGCCTCCCAAAGTATTGAGATTACAGGCCTGAGCCACTGCACCCAGACTATAATATAATTTGAAATCAGAAAATGTGATCCCTCCAACTTTCTTTTTCTCAAGATTGCTTTGGCTCTTCAGGGTCTTTTTGGTTCTATAGACATTTCAGGAATTAAAAAAAAAAAACTATGTAAAAAGTCACAGAAATTTTGTATGAGTCGTGTAAACTTGTAGGTTGCTTTCAGTAGTATGAACATTTTAAAATTAATTTTCCAATTCAAGGTCATAAAGTATCTTTCCGTTTATTTATTTCTCCTATTTTTTTTAATCAATGTTTTATAGTTTTCAGTGTATAGAAATTTTACCTTCTTGGTTAAATTTATTCCTTTGCCACTATTGGAAATTGATTTAAAATTTTTTTGGATACTTCATTGTTAATGTATAGAAATGTTACCGATTTTGTTTCATGTTTGTTTTATTTTATTTTACTTTGGGTACATAGTAGATACACATGTGTATGGGTTACATGAGATGTTTTGATTCAGGCATGGAATGTGAAATATTCACATCACTTAAAATGGAGTATGCACCCCCTCAAGCATGTATTTTTTTGTTACAAACCATCCAATTATACTCTTAGTTATTTGAAAATGTACAATTAAATTATTATTGACTATAGTCACACTGTTATGCTATAAAATGCTAGGGTTTATTTATTTATTTTTATTTCTTGAAACTATTAACCATCCCCACCTTCCCCTCCACACATGCCCTCCCACTACCCTTCCCAGCCTCTGGTAACGATGCTTCTATTCTCTATTTCCATGAGTTCGATTGTTTTGATTTTTAAATCCCATAAATAAATGAGAAAATGTGATATTTGTCTCTGTGCCTGGCCTATTTCACTTAACATAATGACCTCCAGTTCCATCTATGTTGTTGCAAATGACAAGATCTCATTCTTTTTCATGACTTAATAGTACTCCATTATATAAAAGTACTGCATTCTCTTTACCATTTTTCATAAATTCCAAATTTTGGCTATTATAAAAAGTGCTGCAACAAACATGGGAATATAGATATCTCCACCATGTACTAATTTTCTTTCTTTTAGGTATATATCTAGTAGTGGAACTGCTGAATCATATGGTAGCTATATTTTTAGTTTTTGAGGAAACTCCAAGCTCTTCTCCATAGTGGTTTTACTAGTTTACATTTCCATCAACAGTGTATAAAGGTCCTCTTCTCAAAATCCTTGCCGGCATTTGTTGTTACCTGTTTTTGGTATATAAGTCATTTTAACCGGGTTGATATGATATTTTATTGCTGTTTTGATTTGAATTTCTCAGATAATCAATGATGTTTGCCCTCCTTTCATCTATCTGTTTGCCATTTGTATGTCTCCTTTTTGAGAAATGTCTATTCAAATCTTTATCCAATTTTTAAATCAAATTATTAGATGTTTTTCTATAGTTAGTTTGAGCTACTTATATATTCTGGTCGCTAATCCCTTGTGAGATTAATAGTTTGAAAATATATTTTTACCATTCTGTGGTTTTTCTCTTCACTTTGTTAATTGTTTTCTTTTCTGTGCAGAAGCTTATTAACTTGACGTGATCTCATTTGTCCATTTTTGCTTTGTTTGCTTTTGCTAGCAAAGACATTTAGTCAAAAAATTTTTTCTAGACCAATACCCTGGAGAGTTTCCCAACGTTTTCTTGTAGCAGTTTTATAGTCTCATGCCTTAAATTTAAATCTTTAATTCATTTTCATTTGATTTTTGTATATAGGTGAGAGGGAGGGATCTAGTTTCATTCTTCTGCCTATGAATCTCCAGTTTTTCCAGTATCATTTATTTTCCCCAATGTATGTTTTTGTCAACTTTGTTGAAAGTGAGTTCACTCCAGGTGTGTGGATTTGTTTCTGAGTTTTATGTTCTGTTTCATTGATCCTTAGATCAAAGTGTCTCTTTTTACTCCACTACTATTCCGTTTTGGTTGCTATAGCTATATGGCATAACTTGAAGTCAGATAATGTGATTCTTCCAGTTTTGTTCCTTTTACTCAAGATAACATTAGCTATTCTGGGTCTTTGTGGTTCCAATAATAATAATAATAATGATATTTATTTATTTATTTATTTATTTATGTGAAGAATGTCATTAATATTTCTATAGGGATTGCTTTGAATCTGTAGATTGCTTTGGACACGATAGACTTTTAACAATATTGATTCTTCCAGTCCATGAACCATCTTTTCATTTTTTGGTATCCTATTCAAATTCACGTCAGTGTTTTATAATTTCTATTATACAGACTGTTCACTTCTTTAGTTAAGTTTTTCTTCTACATATTTAATTTTATTTATTTATGGCTATTGTAAATGGGATTACTTTTTTTTTAGATTGTTCACTGTTGGCATATAGAAATGCTACTGATTTTTATGCCAATTTTGTATCATGCAACTTTGCCGAATTTTTCAATTCTAAAAGAATTTTTGTGTGTGTGTGTGGAGTCTTTAGGTTTTCCCAAAACAAGAATATTTTGAATTCTACAAACAAGAATATTTTGAAATCTGCATTACCAATTTGGATGTCTTTTACTTCTTTCTCTTGTCTGATTGCTCTAGCTAGGACTTCCTTTAATATATTTAATGACAGTGGTGAAACAGGGCAGCCTTGTTGTGTTTCCAATCTTAGAGAAAAGACTTCTTTTCCCTCTTCAGTATGATACTAACTCTGGATCTGTCATAGATAGCTTGTACTGTTGAGGTATGTTTCTTTTTTTTTTTTTTTTTTTTTTTTTTTCCTTTTCCCCCCCCCCCCTATAACCAACCATATTTTTTTGTTGCTTTTACATTTCCGGGTCCTTCTTTCCTCCCTCGCGGGTCTCCCCATGGCCCCCCCGGGCCCCGCGGCCCCCCGCGCCCCCCCCCCCCCCCCCTCCCCCGCCCCCCCCCCCGCCCCCCCCGCCCCCCCCCCCCCCCCCCCCCCCCCCCCCCCCCCCCCCCCGGCCGGGCCGCCCCGGCGCGCCCCCCCCCCCCCCGGGGCGCCCCCCTTCGCCCCCCCCCCCTTGGGAGAGAGTGCGCGGGGTTTTCTTTACAAACAGCTTTTTAAGAGTTTTTGTCATGAAAATATGTTGAATCTTCTAATGCTTTTTTAGCATCAATTGAAATGATTATATGGGTTGTGTCATTTATTCTGCTAATACGATGTATCCATCGATTGTTGTGCATACGTTGAACTATCCTTGCATCCCAGGCATAAGTCCCACTTGGTATGATGAATGATCTTTTTAATGTTGTTGAATTTCATTTGCTAGTATTTTGTTGAGAATTTTTGCATCCATATTTATCAAGGTAATTGGTCTATTGAGTTCTCTCTCTCTCTCTCACTCTCTCTCTCTTTAATGTGTTTTTGTCTAATTTTGTATCAAGGCAATTTTTTTTTTTCTTTTTTTGAGACGGACTCTTGCTCTGTCTCCCAGGCTGGAGTGCAGTGGTGTGATCTCAGCTCACTGCCACCTCTACCTCCAATGTTCAAGCAATTTTCCTGCCTCAGCCTCCTGAGTAGCTGGAACTACAGGTGCATGCCACCAGGCCTAGCTAATTTTTGTAATTTTTAATAGAGACGGGGTTTCACCATGCTGGCCAAGATGGTCTCGATCTCCTGACCTCATAATCTACCTGCCTTGTCCTCCCAAAGTGCTGGGATTACAAGCCTGTGCCACTGTGCCCTGCCTGGCCTTTTAGAATGAGTTTGAAACAGTTCCTCTTTCTTAGAAAAGTTTGACTAAAATTGATATTAGTGCTTCCTTATATGTTTGGTAGAATTCAGTAGTGTAGTGAAGCCATTAAATCACAAGATTTCCTTTACTGGGATACTTTTTATTATCACTTCAATCTTGTTATTTGTTACTGGTTTTTTCAGGTTTCGAATTTCTTAATTGTTTAATCTTGGTAGGTTACATGTGTCTAGGAATTTGTCCATTTCTCCTAGATTTTCCAATTTATTGGCATAGATTTGCTCATAGTAGCCACTAATAATCCTTTGAATTTCTGCAATATTAGCTTTAATGTTTCTTTTTTCATCTCTTGTTTTATTTATTTGAATCTTCTCTTTTTTTTCTTAGTCTGGCTATAGGTTTGTTGATTTTGTTTGGGTTGTCATCAAAATATTTGTTTCATTGACTTTTTGCATTATTTTAATTTTAATTTTATTTATTTCTACCCTGATCTTTATTATTTCTTTTCTTTGACTAATTTTGGGTTTAGTTTGATCACCCTTTTCTAGTTATTTAAGATGCAGTGTTAGGTTGTTTATTTGAAGTTTTTCTTCTTTTTTGATGTAGGCACTTACAGTTATACACTTCCTTCTTAGTACTGCTTTTGCTGTATCCCATAGCTTTTGATATGTTGTGTTTCCATTATCACTTGTTTCAAGAAAACTTTTCAATTTTCTTCTTTTTCATTGATCCAACAGTCATTCAGGAGCATAATGTTTAATTTTCTTGTGTTAGTGTAGTTTACAACTTTCTTTTGTTGCGGATTTCTAGTTTTATTCCTATTGTAGTTAGTGAAGATCTTTTTTTGGAAATGTTTTAAGCCTTGTTTATTAAACTAATATTATGATCTGCTGGATATAATGTCCTATAAATATCTCTTAGATTTATTTGGCCCATAGTGCATAATAAGTCTGATGTTTCATTGTTGATTTTCTGTCTGGAAGATCTGTTCAATGCCGAAAGTGGGGTGTTGACATCCTGGCTATAAGTGTATTGGAGCCTATCTCTCTCTTTGACTCTAAAAATACTTGCTTTATATATTTAGGTGCTCCAGTGTTGGGTGCGTATGTATTTTAAAATTGTTATGTACTCTTGCCGAATTTACCTCTTTATCATTATATAGTGACCTTCTTTGTCTCTTTTTATAGTTTTTATCTTAAAATCATTTTTTTTCCTGCTATAAGTGTAGCTATTTCTGCTCATTTTTAGTTTCCATTGGCATGGAGTATTTTTTCTATCCCTTTATTTTCCATCTGTTTCTTCACAAGTGAAGTGTGTTTTTTGTAGGCAACTGATGCTTTTTAAAATCTAATCAGTCATTCTATATCTTTTGGTTGAAGAGTTTAGTTCATCTACATTCAATGTCATTATTAGTAAGAAGCTACTTTTGCTCTTTGTTATTTGTTTTCTCATTATTTTGTGGGCTTCCTTCCTTCTTTCTTTCCTGTCTTAATTTGGTGAAGGTAGTTTTCCTTGTGGTATGTTTTAGTTTCTTTATTTTATTTTATGTTTATTTATGTGTGTGTGTGTGTGTGTGTGTGTGTGTGTGTGTGTCTGTATTTATTGTAGGTTTTTTGGTTTGAGCTTTCCAGGAGACTTTTAACACAGGTTATAACATTTTATAACCCATTATTTTAAACTGATGATAACATTGATTGCAAAAATCAAATCAATGAATAAAGAAAAAGACAACTAATAAAACTCTGCAAATTAACTTCATCTTCCCATTTTTAAACTCTTTGTCTATTTGTATCTTATACTATCTATGTATTAAAAAGTTATAGTTATTTTTTGAGAGTTTCATCTTTCAGTCTTTCTACTTTCTAGATTCAATGTTATTATTAGTAAGAATTTACTTTTGCTATTTTATTATTTGTTTTCTCATTATTTTGTGGGTTTCCTTCCTTCTTTCCTGTCTTGTTTTTGTGAAGGTAATTTTCTCTTGTGGTATGTTTCAATGTTTAAAAGAAATTTAAACATACCACAAGAGAAAATTACCTTCACTTTTAAAAATTTCGATAGTTTTGGGGTACAGGTATTTTGGTTACATGAATTAATTTATTTTATTTTATTTTTGTGTGTGTACATATTGTATGTTTTTGGTTTGAATTTTCTAGGATATCTGAATAGTTTTCACACCACAGTTACAATGTTATAATAATCTATGTTTTTCTGTGTACTTACTATTACCAGTGAGTTTTGTACCTTCAGATGATTTGTTTATGATCATTAATGTTCTTTTACTTCTGATTAAAGTACTCCCTTTAGCATTACTTATAGGACACGTTGGTGTTAATGAAATGCCTCAACTTTTGTTTTTCAGAAAAATTCTTTATTTCTCCTCCATTTTTACAGGATATTTTCCCCAGATATACTATTCCAGAGTAAAAATTTTTTTTCTTCATCACTTTTACAAATTTCAATAGCTTTAGGGTACAGATGGTTTTGGTTAAATGGATAAGTTCTTTAGTGGTGATTTCTGAGATTTTAGTGCACCCATCACCTGAGAATTGTACACTGTATCAAATATGTAATCTTTTATCCCTCATCTTTACCCAACCTTCCCCCCTCAAGTCCCCATAGTTCATCATATTATTCTTATGCCTCGGTGTCCTCATAGCTTCTCTCTCATTTATAAGTGAGAACAGATATCTGGTTTTCTTTCACTTTAAATATGTTATACCAGTTTCTCTTAGCCTGTAAGGTTTCCACTGAAGGGTCTGCAGTCAGATGTATTGGGGTTCCATTGTATGTTATTTCATTTTATTTCTTGCTGCTTTTAGAATCCTTTCTTTACCCTTTACCTTTGGGAGTTTGATTGACAAACGCCTTGAGGTAGTCTTCCTTGGGTTAAATCTACTTGCTTTTCTATAGCATTCTTGTACCTGGATATTGATATCTTTCTCTCGATTTGGGAAGCTGTTTGTTATTTATTCCTTTGAACAAACTTTCTAACCCTATCTTTTTCTCTACCTTTTCTTTAAGGCTAATAATTCTTAGATTTATCTTTTTGAGGTATTTTCTAGATCCAGTTGCTGTGCTTCATTGTTTTCTATTCTTTTTTCTTTTGTCTCCTCTGATTGTGTATTTTCAAATAGCTGGTCTTCAGGCTTTCTAATTCTTTCTTCTGCTTGATCAATTTTGTTATTGAGACCATTATGCATTCTTCAGTATGCCATTTGCTCTTTTTAACTCTATAATTTCTGCTGGATTCTTTTTAATTATTTCAATCTCTTTGTTAGATTTATGTGATGGAATTCTGGATTCCTTCTCTGTATTATCTTGAAATTTTTTGAGTTTTCTCAAAACAGCTATTTTGAATTCTCTCTCCAGAAAGGTCACATAGCTGTGTTTCTCCAGGATTGATTCTTAGTGTCTTACTTAGTTTATTTGGCGAGGTCATGTTTTTCTAGTTTATGTTGATTCTTGTAGATGTTCTTCACTATCTGTGCATTGAAGAGTTAGACATTTATTGCAGAGTTCTGAGTCTCAGTTTGCTTGTATCTGTCCTTCTTGGGAAGACTTTCCATATATTTGAAAGGACTTCAGTATTAGGATCTAAACTGTATCTGCTTTAGAGGGCACCCCAAACCCAGTAATGCTGTCGTTCTTGCAGACTCATGGAAGTACTGCCTTGATGTTCTTGGACAAGACCTGGTAGAATTCTCTGGAGTACCAGGCAAAGACTTGTTCTTTTCCTTTACTTTATCCCAAACAAACATAGTCTGTCTCTCTGTTGTGAACAACCTGGAGCTAGGTTGGAGTAGCATGAGCATCCCTGTGGCCACCACCACTAAGAATGCTGGGTCATATCTGAAGCCAGCAGAGCACTGAGTCTTGCCCAGGGCCTGCCCTAACCACTGGCTATGGCCTATGCTCACTCAAAGCCCTGGGGCTCTACAATCAGCAGGTGGGGAAGCCAGTATCCTTCCGTTCAGGGTAGCAAGTTACCCTAGGGCCCAGGCATGTCTAGAGGTGCCTTTCAGGAAACGAGGACTAGAATAAAATACCACAGACACCTACCTTGGACTCTTGGGCTACAGCTGAGCTTGCATTCAAACCACAAGATGCAGTCTTTCCTATTCCTCCTTCACCTTTCCAAGGGCAGAGGAGGCTCATCCCATGACCACTGCCACCACAGGCCCACAGGGAGTACTACCAGACTACTGCTGATGTTCCCTTAATGCCCAAGGGCTCTTCATTCAGCTTGTGGTGAATACTGCCTGGCCTGAGACTTACCCTTTAAAGCAGTGGACTCTCCTTTGGTCCAGGGCAGGTCCAGAAATGGCAACCAAGAGCCAAATCCTGGAACTGCAGACCTCAAGAATCCGCTTGGTGCTCTGTTCCCCTGCTGCAGTGCTGGTACCTAAGGTGCAAGACAAATTCCCCTTTATTTTTCCATTTTTCTCAAGTGGAGGGAATTTCTTCATGTAGCCACCACAATCAGAAGTGTGCTGAGTCTCACCTGAAGACAAAAAGTCTCAGAGTCTCAACCAAGGTCCTTGACATATTACCTGGGTATCACTGCTGGTTATTCAGGACCCAAGGGCTCTTCAGACAGCAGATAATGAATCCTTCAAAGAATGGGACCTTCTCCTCAAGACAGCAGGTTCCTTTCTGGCATGTGATATGTCTAGAAATGTCATCCAGGAGCTAGGATTTGCATAGGGAGTCTCACAACTCTGACCAGTGCCCTATTTTTCTGTGGTTGAGTTGCTATCCAAAATTTAAGACAAAAATCCTCCTCACTGTTCTCTATCTTCTCAAGTAGAGAGAAGGTGCCTCATTTGAAGTTGTGAGCTGTGCCGCCTGGGATTAGGGGAGGAGTAATACCAGCACTCAGCCATTCTTGTTGTCTCAGTAGGTTGCCCATCCCTTCCTGTGCACTGTATCTGGGCTTATTTCAACACTAGAACTCACCTAGAAATTGCCATCCTTGTGGCCTAGACTTCCTTTCAAGTTTATTTGTAGCTGCAAACTCCTTAGCTAGCAGTGGGAGGCTTGCAGGAACTCAAATTCAGACTCCTGGGATCAGTGATTTTTCTCTGTCTAGAGCTGGTTTAAATGCTCCCTCTGTAGGTGGATGTCTGCTGAGTTTGTTTTCGTTTTGTTTTCTGTTATAATAGAGCATCACTGCATTTAATGCCTCAAAATTGCTGTCATCTCCCTCTCCCAGTATCACAGCAATGCTCTCCACATCATGCCACTACTGCCAGGATGTGGGTGAGGGGTGGCATCAGTGAGTCAAGACTGTTTTTCTTACCTCTCAGTGCTTCTTTCTTTAAGCCTAATGATTCTTAGATTTACCTTTTTGAGATATTTTCTAGATCCAGTTGCCGTACTTCATTTTCTTTATTCCTTTTTTCTTTTGTCTCCTCTGTGGTGGATGTCTGCTGAGTTTGAGAAGACATTGGCCCAGATACAGTGCACTGGGGGGGATGTGCACAGTGATACCGACTGTGATTGCTTATCTAATTTTTGGATTTTGTAAAGATGCTTTTTTTGTGTGTGCAGACAGTTGTTAAATTGGTGCCCTTGTGGGAACAATTGGTAGAGCCTTCTATTCTACCATCTTCCGTCACTCCAAGTCTATATGTTCATTTTCTATTTTGAAAATTCATTGAATTTGCTTATTAGCTATTCTGACAGTTTCTTGGTAGCATTTTTAGTGATTTTTATATATAAGATCATAATATCTGCAAACAGGAACAATTTATTTCTTCCTTTCTAATTTGGATGTCTTTTATTTATATCTAATGCCAAATTTTTCTGACTAGCACTTTAAGTACTATGCTTGAAGTTGCAATGTTGAGAATCCTTGTTGTGTTCCAGACCCTATAGAAAAGTAGAAAGTCCTTTTCATCATTGAATGCAATATGAGCTGTGGGTTTGTCATATAAGAACTTCATTGTGTTGTGATTAACTTCTATACTTAATTTGTTGAGAGTTCTTATCGTGAAAAAATGTTGAGCTTCGTTAAATGCTTTTTTGGCATCTATTGAAATAACTGTGCAATTTTTTGTGCTTCATTCTATTAACATGGTTTATCACATTTATAAATTTGCATTTGTTAAACTATGCTTGCATGCCTCGGATAAATCCCACTCAATCATGTTGAATGATCTATTTAATGGGCTGTTGGAGTATATTTGATTTTTACCTTTGTGATGTCCTTCTCTGTCCCAGATGTCACAATAAAGCCAGTCTTGTAAAGTGAGTTCATCAGTATTTCAAAAGGGCTTGAGAAGTATTAATATTAGCTATTCTTTAAATGTTTGGTGAAAGTTTGCAGTTAAGCCATCAGGTCCTGAGCTCTCCTTTGATGAAATCTTTTTTATTATTAATTCACTCTCCTTACTTGTGATTGACATGTTTAGCTTTTCTGTTTTTTGTTTTGTTTTGTTTTTTTTTGGTACAAACTTTACAGATAGTATGTGGCTAGAAATTTATCCATTTTCTCTAGGTTATCAAATCTGTTGGTATATAACTGTTCATAGTAGTCTTTTTAAATATTTTACATTATTGGGGTACTAGCTGTCATGTATTCTCTTTATTTCTGATTATATTTGTTTGAGTTTTTTGTCTGGATTTCTAAGTTAGTGTAGATAAAGATTTGTCAGTTTTATATTTTCCAAAAAACTGAGTTATATTAATCTTTCCTATTGTTTTTCTAGTCATTTCATGCATTTTTGCTATAATCTTTATTATTTTCTTTCTTTAACTGACTTTAAGCTCAGTTTTTTCTTCATTTACTAGTCTCTGAGGTGTAATGTTAAGTTGTATATTTGGAAACTTTCTTCTTTTTTGTTGTAGACGTTTATTGCTATAAATTTCCCTCTTAAAACTGCTTTTATTGCATCCCATAAGCTTTTGTATATTGGGTTTCCATTCTTATTTGTCTCAAGATGCTTTTTAATTTCCCTTTTAGCTTCTTGTTTGATCAGTTGGTTCTTCAGGGACATATTGTTTCATTTCCATGAATTTGTAAATTTTCCAAAATTTGTTCTATTATAGATTTATAGCTTCATACCATTCTGGCCAGAAAACATACTTGTCATAATTTCATTTGTCTTGCATTTTTTAAGACTTTTTTTGTGATCTAACATATAATATATTCTGGTGAATGTTCTGTGTGTTGGGTAAAGAATATGTATTCTGGTGCTGCTGAATGAAATATTCTGTACATAGCTCTTAGATAAATTTGGTCTAAAGTGTAGTTGTCTACCTCTCTTTTCAGATTGCTTTATATATTTAGGTGCTCTGATGTTGGGTGCATATATATATATATATATATATAATTGTTATATATATATATACATATATATATATAATTGTTATATCCTCTTGGTGAGTATATACTTTATCATTATATAAAGATCTTTTCTGTATTATTTTATAGTTTTTGTTCTAAAAATATCAGTCAATTTAATCTAGAGTATCTATAATTGTAGCTTCTTCTGCTCTATTATGGTTGCCATTCTGCATGAAATATCTTTTGCCATCTTTTCACTTTCAGAATATGTGTATCCTTTCAAACCGAGTAAGTCTTTTATAGGCATCATATTGTTGGGTCTTTTTTTTTTATTCTACGTTAGGTTCTGGGGTGCATGTGCAGACCATGCAAGATTGTTGCATAGGTACACACACGGCAATATGGTCTGCTGCCTCCATTCTGCTGTCACCTACCATCTGGCTTTTCTCCCCATGTTATTCCTCCCCGAAATTCAGCCACTTTATTTGCTTTGGTTAGAGAACTTAATCCATTTACGTTTAAGGTAATTATTGACTGGTAAGAAACTTCCTAATGACATTTTGTTAATTGCATTCTGATTGTTTCATAGATTTATTATTTCTTTCTTTCTCTCACTGTCTTCATTTGTAAATACGTATTTGTTTGTTTGTTTTCTAGTGGTATGCATTGGTTCTTTCTTATCTTTTGTGTATCTACCATAGATTTTTGCTTTGTGGTTACTATGAGTCTTACCACAAATTTCTTACAGCTAAACAGTGTATTTAAAAACTGATAACATTTTAACACTGATTACATTTACTTCACCTTACCCACATTTAACATTTCTGATGCCACAATCTCTTTCTTTTTATACTGCATCATGCTTAACAAGTTATTAGAGCTATAACTTTATATTTTTGTCTTTTAATCTTCATATTAAAGATATAAATGTAATAAAGTATTTTGAATTTGACAGCATGTTTTTACCAGAGAGTTTTATACTTTCCTATGTTTTTTGTGTTACTATTTAGCATCGTTTTCTTCAGCTTAAAAAACTCCCTTTGGCATTTCTCGTAAGACAGGTCTGGTGGTGATGAACTCTCAGCTTTTGTTTGTCTGGAAGTTCTTTTTTTCCTATTTTATTTCTGAAGAATAGCTTCACTGGGTACAGTATTCTTAGCTGGGTACAGAAAGTTGTTTTTCTTTAGTACTTCAAATGGATCTCCCACTCTCTCCTGGCCTGTGAAGTCTTTGCTGAGAAATCTGCTATTGGCCCTATGGTGATGCCCTCAGATGTTACTTTGCTTCCTTGCTCTTGATGGTTTCAGGATTATCTTCTTATGCATGATTTTTACAGTTTGTTTAAAATATTTCTCAGTGTAGTCTTGTTTTGATTGACTCTATTAGATACTTCTGCCCTTCTTATATCTGAACATTTATATGTTTTTCCATATTTAAAAAGTTTTCTGCCATTATTTATTTAAATAACCTTTCTACCCTTTTTATTTTTTGTTTATCCTTTATGAATTATTATTTCTTGATAATTTATTCTTTTGATGCTGACCTTTAAATCCTGCAAGACATCTTTTTTTTTAATTTGTTTTTTCTCTCCAATATGTATTTTTAAATAACCTGTTTTCAAGTTCAGATCCTTTCTTCACTTTTTATCAGTTCTACTGTTGTTGCTCTCTATTTCTTTTTCTATTTTGTTTCTTGTACTTTTCAGCTCCAGAATTTCTATTTGATTAAAAAAATAATTTTAATTTCTTATTCAATTTTTAATGTTGGTCATTTATTATTTATCTTATTTCATTGAATTATTTATCTGTATTTTCTTAATATTTGTTGGGCTTTCTTGAAACAATTATTTTGAATTTTTTATCCAGCAGTTTGTGTATCTCCATTTCTACTGGGAGATTATTATTATTATTATTATTATTATTATTTTGGTGGTATTAGTATCCTTGGTTTGTCATGTATCATGTTGCCTTACACTGATCTTGGCACATATGAAGATACAGGGATTTATTCTACTCTTTGCAGACTTTTTTTTGTGTGTGGGAGAGACGTTTACCAGTTACCTTCTCTAGATATTAATGACAAATCATTTGGTGTGGTTCAGGGCTGGCTTGCTAATGGAGTCCTTAGGCAAACTGGCTTGGCACATGGATAATCAGACGTAAAGGCCTGGTGTCTAGGTCCTGAAGTCTGGATTCACTGGTATGGACTTTTTAATTGGGTTTGTGGGAATAGACCTAAATATTGGGTCCATAAAGGCAGGCTTGGACCCTGTGTTTATAGGTACCAGCATGAAGTCTGGATTTACAGGGCCTGAACTGGCACTGGCAATGGGCTTGGTGCTTAAGGCCACTTGAATAAGCCTGAAGCCTGAGTCCACAAGACCTGGCCTGGACCCCGTTTTGCCAGGGTGGTCTAGCAGCCTCAGTCTATGGGTTCCAATGTGGCATTAGTGTCTATTTGGTGAGTTTGGTCTTTAGGTATGATAGAACAGGCTTGGGCCCTGGGGTCCTCTGGAGCCTAGACCCATGGGCACTGGCCTCATGCCTGAAGTTAACTTGGTGTTGGAACTAGTTCAAAGACTGGGTATGTGGGTCTTGGTCTGGAGCCTATGATTGCAAGTGTTGAACTTGTGCCTGGAGCCATTGGGGCTGGCCTGGAACCTATAGCGTTGGGGGACCAGCCTGGAGCGTATGTCAGCTAGAACCCTACTGGATGCGGGGTGTGCATGTGTAGGCCTAGAGGTTTTGTCTGGGAAGGCTGACCAGAATTCTGAGGGCTTGGAGACAATATTTGGATCTGCACACACAGGAACAGTCCTGAACCCTAGGTCTACTTGTCAAGTGCTGATGTCTACAGTTATAGGCCTGAACCCTGAGTCTGCTGAAGCAGTCTGGGAGTTCCAGGAGCCAGCCTAGAGTGTGAGACTGCATGGATCAATCCAGCAGTTGGCAGGCCTGGAGCCTGTGTCTTCATGTGCCTGTCTGATTTTTGAAAACAGAGGTAGAATTTACTTCTGAGGTGGGCTTAAGACTGAAGCATATGGGTTAGCCTTGTATTGAGTGGGATTTGAATGTATATCCACAGGGGTTGGACTGGAAGTTGGGTGTATAGGTGCTGGTTTGATGACTAGGGCTGAAGAATTGGTTTCTTGCTAGGACAGGTTTAAAGCCTGGGACCAGGCTGGTGCTGGGGTGATTCAGAGTCAGTGGCTACCTGGAAATAAAGACAGTATAGATTTTAGGGTTTCTGTGGCCATCTGAGTGCTGAATGTGGTCTAGAGCCTGGGACCACTGAGGTCAGCACTGCAGTGGGATCACCTGAAGACTGAATCTGTGACACAGTCCTGGAGCTGGGGCAGGCCTGGATTCATAGCCCATTGGTACTGGTCTGGAGTCTGGGGCTATGGAGACCTGCCTGACATTGAGTTTTAATAGGGAAGGCCAGCTTTGGGATCCAAGGCAATGTCCATTAATATCTTCCCTCTCCTTTGCTCACTAAGAGGCAATTTCTGCTCATGCTATGTGGCCTGCAATTGGATGAGGGGCAATAGAGATAAAACATACTATGCACTCTTATTCTTACCCTCTTCAGTCTTATTTATTATATCTATGATTCACTCAGGTGCTGTAATCTATCACTTTGTTTCCTTTGTGTTTGTGAAGGTATTTTTGTGCATGAATAGTTGTTCAAATTGATGTTTCTGAGGGAGGACATGGACTGAAGAGTCCTGTCCACCATTCTGCTGATGAAATTCATTGATACTATTTTTTTAGTTTTCAAAAACAAGTTTAAGTTTTTCAACAGCCACAGCTATTTTAGTATCAATTAAATACAAAAGTATCAGCATTTTGTATGATATCAGGGTCACAATATTTTATTGAGTTAGGAAAGATATGTAGAAATAGTATTAGTGGTTTATATTTTCATGAATTCCAGAGGAACTACTGTTGTTGTATATAATGCTGGTGTTCCTAGACTCAGGTAATCTAGGTAAATCCTGTCATATCTCTTCCAATGCTCCTTCTTAGGTACATATCAGATTTATTATTATGCTTGAGTCTAAAAAGTAGTGATTTACTTGGCTTTGTGATTCTTAGTACATTTGGAAATGGTGTTAAATAACATTTTACTTGATTTATCTTTTGTAGACTGTCATAGGCTTTCTGATAAGCTACCTTTTGTTTGTGTTATAGGCAGGATTTGGGAAATAAAGAAGTCTGACGAATCTGAGATTGTTTCTCCTTGCAATATTTTCTACTATGTTCATACTGCAAAGTATAGGATAGTTTTCCAAAGGTACTCAAAAATATTACAGGCTGAGCATTCCTAATCTGAAAATTAAAAATGCAAACTGCACCAGAATCCAAAACTTTCTGAGTGCTAACCTAACATCATTGCTTTCTGATGCTTCAATATACACACACTTTGTTTCCTACACAAAATTATTTTAAAATATTTTATAAAATTACCTTGAGGCTATGTGTATGAGATGGATATAAAACACAAATGAATTTTGTGTTTACACTTGGATCACTTCCACAGATGTGTTGTTATATAAACAAAAACATTATAAAATTAAAAAAAAATCAGAAATTTGAAATATTTCCGGTCCCAAGGATTTCAGACATGGGAATCCCAACCTTCTTTTTGAATTTATCTATGGTTTTCCTCACTTAAGTAATCACCATGACTTTGTATCATTCAATGTATGTTCTCACACCTTTTCTACCTCCAGTTTTATGAAAATACTGGGGGAAAGCAGAGATTACTGTAGTCTTTACACAGATTAGGTAGAGTTTCAAGGAGATTAAATGACAGAGTTAGACAGTTTGAAAATAATAGCATACTAGTTTAAAGTATTTGGCTTTTCAGCTACACACATATAGACTTGAATTATAGCCTCATCTTTTATAGGCTATGTAGTCTACCAGCAAATTATTTAAGATCTAAGTGACCTTTGTTGTTTCAATAGAGAAAGGAGATAATCAACTTTATGAGTTTGTAGTGAGGATTAAGGGAGATAAAACATGTACTCAATGCATGTTAATTATTATTATTATCACCATCAAACTTGTCTTTTGATCCACATTAATTCTGATGTCTCAGTTCTTACAGACCTAATTTTTCAACGAGTTTGCAGTTTGACTCTCTGCAGGAAAACATAGATTAATGCTCATTTTCTCTATCTCCTTTTCCACATTCATGATTTACTTATTCCACATTAATGATTTACTGTTTTGGGATTTTCTTTGAAATTAAATAAAATATGGCTTAAGCTTTCGATAACATTAATGTGTAATATATTGTTGGTACTAATCAGGTTATATTAAAGAAGCATTGGTCCATGAGTGCAGTTTTGGTTAATGTATTGCTTCAAATATATAATTGATGAAATGCAGTGAGACAAACTATTTGACTTTTCAATGATGCCATTATGACCTATAGATAATCTTTGCTTGAAATAAAGCTTATGAAGAAACAAATCTCTCCTGAGAGCTTAAAAATATTAGCAAAGAATGGTATATGTGTTACAGTTTATTTATATCAATTGACAAAACAATACTAAGAAAGTATTTTTAAATAAATGGGGGAGAGTCTCAATGTAAAATCCTCAAAAATAGAAAATATAAAATCCTCTGCTTACATTTAATGTTCAAAGTACTTTTAAAGATGCCTCATATTTAAACCAAAAACCTATTTGCATAATTATCAACTGAGAAATGTAATATGAAAGGTCCAACTAACTTATTTCCCATTTATAATAATGAATCTACATATTTTTATTCTTTATTTAAATATATTGTTTTAACATTAGATTATTTCTGGTAGATTAAGACTCAATGTTAAACTGTACAAGGAGGTAATAGAGATTCTAAAAGTCTATATACTCCTCAGTAAGCAATCAGCATCTCTCAAAATGGATGGTTCCACTGCCCACGTATAAAAATTTTAGCAATATTTATAAATGGCATTTGTCTTGAAGGTATCACTGTATTTGTAACTATGAGATGAACAAAGTATCAATGTATTAAAATTTCCTCTCTTTATATTGTTCTGTCTTGACATTTCTTTCTTGCTGTGAAATTTGGATTGCTGTTGTGCATATGTAAATAACGTGAGATAAGTATTTTTCATTTATAGCTTGAAAATAACTAACTTGTTCATACTTTTAGAGTTTATCTAATTTTTTATAGCAAAATACAATATAGCATAGCAAAATATGACCCTTCTCCAAAGTTACTGGGGAAAAAAACCTCTATTGGAGAGAGAGTCCTCACTTTTTAAATTTTTTTTTAAAGTGTGAACTATCTACTCTGCTTGAGTTGGAATACAGCAAAACCAACAAATTGTAATTCAGATGTTTAGGTTTTATGAGTCCTGGCAAGGTCTTAAATCATTGCTGAACTTTTAAAATATAAATAAAAATGAATGGGGCTTTTCTAACATAATAGCTTTAGTATCTAGGATAAACAATGAGAAATCATACCAAGAATCGGGAAACTCAATACTTACATGAGAAAAGACAATGAATTGACACTGAAATAAAGATATTGGAATTATGTGAAAAATATTTTGAAGTAACTGACATAAAATAGTCCAATAAGTAGTTAAAAATTACTATAAAATAAAAGAGAGGATCTCAGCAAACAAAATACAAACTAAAATAAATAACTGATGGAAATTATAAAATTGAAAAATGCAACAATAGAAATTCATAAAAACTTGCTGAATGAGCTCAATAATTTGGTGACAGAGGGGAGAATAAGCAAACTTAAGGAAGGATCAAATAGATGTACATAAATTTGAACCAAAATACAAATGAACAGATTCTTAGACACTTATGAGACAATAACAAAAGCCAACATTCGTATCATTTTAATTCAAAAAGATGATAAGAAGCTTGAGACTAAAGAATATTTCAATGAACAATGTTTGAAAACTTCCCATAATTGTCAAAATATATAAAACCACAGATTCAAGAAGATGATAAAACTCTAATAGGATAATTCTCCCCCCAGCAAAATAACCTCTAGACACATCATTATTAAACTGCTGAAAACCAAAGTCATAGAAAAAAAACTCTTCAAAGTTGCCAGGGAGAAATAATGCTTTAGCTCTAGGGGAACACCAATTCAAAGGACAGCAGATTTCTTATCTGAAATCATGGAGGCCAGAAGGAAGTGGCACAATATTTTCCAATTGCTGAAAAAAGAACTACCCATCATAACCTCTATGTGGAGTAAATGAAATAAAGTGAAAACAGACACATATATTAATATTTTCTGTGATTAAAATGGTTTAAATATATCACATAAAAAAGAGAGATTGGAAGAGAAAATACAAATAACACAATTATATACTCCTAATAACTTGATTCAAATTCAATGGCATAGATAGTTTGAAAGTAAATAGAAAATATAATAACATTAATGTAAAGTATCAGTAGTGTGTATATTAATATCTGATAAAATAGACTACTATACAAACAAAATTACTAGAAACCAAGCAATATTCCTTAATGATAAAAGACACAATCTACCCAGAAAACAAAACAATCTTAAGCATGTATAAATCAAACAGACAGACAATCATCAAGGATATAGATGATCTGAATAACAGAATTCATAAACAGGATCTAACTGACCTGTAGAAGCACTCAAACACTGAACTAATGATAGCAGAATATACTTTTTTTCAAGTGCTCATGAAATATTTACTCAGACAGACCATATCCCCAGCCATAAAAAAGGCTTTGAAAAATTTTTTTTTTTCTGATCACACAAGATTTAATTTGTTACAGGAGTAAACAAACAGAACAAAATGTACAGAATTTCCCATGCATCCCTGCTGGGAGTGTGTGAGCTCTCTGGTCTGGAAGGCCTTTGTAACCTTTTGAAAGAATATACATGGATTTACTTCAGGAGGAAAATAAATATAAAGTGTTATTTAATTTTTTTTATTGTACTTTAAGCTCTGGCATACATGTGCTCATCCTGCAGGATTGTTGCATATGTACACATATGTCTGGTGGTTTGCTGCCTCTGTCCCCCGCATCACCTACATCAGGCATTTCTCCCAGTGTTATCCCTCTCCAATCCCCCTGCCATCTGCTGTCCCTACCCTCCTCAGCCCCCCACCTCCTAATCTACCCCAGTGTGAGATGTTCCCCTCCCTGTGCACATGTGTTCTCATTGTTCATCACCCACCTATGAGTGAAAAGATGTGGCATTTGGTTTACTGTTCTGGTGTCAGTTTGCTGAGAATGATGGTTTCCAGATTCATCCATGCCCCTACAAAGGACACTAACTTACTATTTTTTTTTTTTTTTTTTTTTTGAGACAGAGTCTCACTCAGTCACCAGGCGCCAGGCTGGAGTGCAGTGGGCGCGACCTTGGCTCACTGCAACCTCCACCGCCCGGGTTCAAGCCATTCTCCTGCCTCAGCCTCCCGAGTAGCTGGGACTACAGGTGCGCGCCACCACGCCCAGCTAATTTTTTTGTATTTTTAGTAGAGACGGGGTTTCACCATGTTGACCAGGACGGTCTCGATCTCTTGACCTCGTGATCCGCCCGCCTCGGCCTCCCAAAGTGCTGGGATTACAGGCGTGAGCCACCGCGCCCGGCCTAACTTACTATTTTTATAGCTGCATAGTATTCCATGGTGTACATGTGCCACATTTTCTTTATCCAGTCTATCATTGATGGGAATTTGGGTTGGTTCCATGTCTTTGCTATTGTAAACAGCACGGCAATGAACATACGTGTGCATGTGTTTTTATAATAGAATGATTTATAAACTTTTGGGTATATACCCTGTAATGGAATTGCTGGGTCAAATGAAATTTCTATTTCTAGATTCTTGAGGAATCACCACACTGTCTTCCATAATGGTTGACATAATTTACACTCCCACCAACAGTGTAAAAGTGTTCGTTTTTCTCCACATCCTCTCTAGCATCTGTTGTCCCCCAATTTTTTAATGATTGCCATTCTAACTGGTGTGAGATGGTATCTTAATGCGGTTTTGATTTGCATTTCTCTAATGACCGGTGATGATGAGCACTTTTTCATGGTTTTGTTGGCTGCATAAATGTCTTCTTTTGAAAAGTGTCTCTTCATGTCCTTTGCCCACTTTTGAATGGGTTTGTTTTTTTTTGTTCTTGTATATCTGCTTTAGCTCTTTGTAGATTCTGGATATTAGCCCTTTGTCAGATGAGTAGTTTGCAAAAATTTTTTCTCATTCGGTTGGTTGCTGGCTCACTCTAATGATTGTTTCTTTTGCTGTACAGAAACTCTTGAGTTTAATTAGATCCCATTTGTCTATTTTGGCTTTTGTTGCCATTGCTTTTGGTGTTTTAGTCATGAAGTCCTTGCCTATGCCTATGTCCTGAATGGTGTTGCCTAGATTTTCTTCTAGGGTTTTTATGGTATTAGTTTTTATGTTTTAATCTTTAATCCATCTGGAGTTAAGTTTTGTATAAGATGTAAGGAAGGGGTCCAGTTTCAGCTTCCTGCACATGGCTAGCCAGTTTTCCCAACACCATTTATTAAACAGGGGAATCCTTTCCCCATTGCTTGTTTTTGTCAGGTTTGTCAAAGAGCAGATAGTTGTAGGTGTGTGATGTTGCTTCCAAGGCCTCTGTTATGTTCCATTGATCTAATATCTGTTTTGGTTCCAGTACCATGCTGTTTTGATTACTGTAGCCTTGCAGTATAGTTTGAAGTCAGATAGCGTGATGCCTCCTGCTTTGTTATTTTTGCTTAGGATTGTCTTGGCAATGTGGGCTCTCTTTTGGTTCCATATGAAGTTTAAAGTAGCTTTTTCCAGTTCTGTGAAGAAGGCCAATGGTAGCTTGATGGGGATAGTGTTGAATCTATAAATTACTTTGGGCAGTATGGCCATTTTCACGATAATTGATTCTTCATAACCATGAGCATGGAAAGTTTTTCCATCTTTTTGTCTCCTCTCGTATTTCCTTGAGCAGTGGTTTGTAGTTCTCCTTGAAGAAGTCCTTCACATCCTTTGTTAGTTGTATTCCTAGGTATTTTATTCTCTTTGTAGCAGTTGTGAATGGGGGTTCACTCATGATTTGGCTCTATGTCTGTTGTTGGTGTATATGAATGCTTGTGATTTCTGCACATTGATTTTGTATCCTGAGACTTTGATGAATTTACTTATAAGTTGGCCTCGCTCAGCATATTCCATCACCATAATGGAATGAAATGAGAATGGCGTAAAGACAAATGAAAATCTCTACACACGTAGAAATTAAACAATACACTTGTAAATAATTCATGCATCAAATAATTTTAAAAAATACATAGAATAAATGAAATCTAAAACCACATATAAAAATATTTGGACTCCAACTAAACAATGCTGAGAGGCATTTATTTAGTGCTTACAAATTCCTAGGGAAAAAGAGATCTCAAATTAACAATCTATGTTTCTACTTCATAGAATAATAAAGAAGATCATAATAAACCCAGAAAAATCACAAGTGAGAAAATAAAGATAAAAACAAAAGCCAGTAAGACTGAAAACAGAAAAACCACTGATAAAATTCATAAAAGAAATGGCTGGTTCTTTAAAAAAAAAAAAGTCAATAAAATGGATAGACCTCTGCCAAGACTGCAAAAAAAAAAAATAAAGATAAATAACACAAATCATTAGTCCCTGCAATGACACAGATTTATCAGTATAAATTCCACTATAATTAAAAGAGGCTAATAAGGGAATACTATGAACAAATGTGTGCTTATAAATTCAACAACTTAGAATAAATGGACAAATTTCTTAAAATTACAATGCCCAAAATTGAACCAAGAAAAAATAAATTATCTCAATATTCCTATAGACATTAAGTAAATTGAATCTATAGTCAGAAATCTCCCCTCACACAAAAACAAAACCAAATTAAAACACACTGAACTAAAACACTTTAGGCTCAGATTATTTCACTAGATATTTCTACCAATTTTTGAAGAACTAATGCTATTACTACATAAGCTCTTCCACAAAATAAAAGAGAAACAAAATATTGAGGCCAGTATACTTGTCCCTAGGGGATTGGTTCTAGGACCTGATATAAAAATTTGCAGATGTCCAACACCTTTTCATAAAATGATGTAGTATTTGCATATATTCTATGCACATCCTCACACATACTAAGCTTTATATCATTTCTAGATTAATGAAATACCTAATACAATGTACATGCTATGCAAATAGTTGTAATACTGTATTTTTTAAGTTTATCTTATTTTTTACTGTTGCTATTTTTTGAACACTTTTTGTCTGTGGTTGGTTGACTCCACTGATGTGGAACCTGTAGATATGAAGGGCCCACTGTATATAGATGTATACATAAAATTTCTTGGTAAGGTTATTCATAAGGATTTTAAGTTTTTTTGTTTCCAATGTGAATCAGATCTTTTTTCATAATCCTCCAATTTATTATTGGTGTACAAGAAAGCTCTTGATTTGATTGTTCATTTTACATCCAGACCTTCTCCTTTCAATTGTAACAGAATTTTAGTTAATTATCTTTGGCTTATATGGAGAAATGTGTCTGCAAATAAGAATAATTTTGTCTCTGTCTATATTTTACTGTATTAGCAATAAAGTAAGTATTTAAGGAACAGAATCTGTATCTACATTGGTTTGCCATGTCTTTTTAAAAATTTCTTGTTCTAACATTTTTTTTTGTTATTTTTTACCTTTTTATTTTGGAATAATTAGACTTGCAGAAAAATTGCAAATATTGTACAGAGAATTCCCTTACACACTTCATCCAACTTCCTCTAATTATTTGTAACATTTTATATAACCACAGTGCCAATATCAAAACCAGGAAATGAACGGTAATGCAATACTGCTAACTAAAGACTCCAATCCAATGTTGCTAGATAATGTGCTCAATATTTAGTTTTCTGAGTTAAGATGCTAATAGATGAACTTTGAGAGTGAAGGAAATAACATGCATATCAATGCAGATATATTGCCAAATTGCTTCACCAAACTCTTGAATCAATTTAAACCAACCCTGCATGAAGTTTCCCATCACAATGAGTTCACAAAGTTAATGGTCATCTCTCATTTTGCTGCTGTTTATATGTAGTTTATTGGTTACTAATGACCATGAACCCTGCTTTATCCTCTAAAATTGTTTATCGACTAATCATATAAAGATTTTTCTGGTCAATTGTTCACAGTTGTTGTACGTACACTATTGATATCTATAAACATACAGTCACACATCTCTATTGAAAATGTATTTTAAGTCTATTATCTGTATTTTCATTTTGTTAATTAAAAACAATTTCAAAAGATATTTACTATGTTGATATGGTTAGGCTTTATGTCTCCACCCACATCGCATCTTGAATTATAATCCCCATAATCCTCACATGTCAGGGGAGAGACCAGGTAGAAGTTATTAAACCATAGGGGTGTTTTCCTCCATGCTGTTCTCTTGATAATGAGTGAGTTCTCACAAGATCTGATGGTTTTATAAAGGGTTCTTCCGCCTTCACTCAGCACTTCCTGCCATCTTGTGAAGAAGGTGCCTTGCTTCCCCCTCGCCTTCTGCTATGATTGTAAGTTTCCCGAGGTCTCCTGAGCCATGTTGAACTGAGAGTCAATTAAACGTCATTCCTTTATAAATTACCCAGTCTTATAATGTTCTTCATAGCAGTATGAAAATGGACTAATATGTATGTAAATATAATTTTTGAGCTAGAGTATTAAAAAAAGATGGCTCCCACCAGGATAGTTTATTCCTTATCAGTCCCACCAGGATAGTTTATTCCCTATCAGTAGCTCTATTTCTAGTTTTATATAAAGATTTATGACCTTTGTTGACATGCTTTTTGTACATTATGCCAAAAGTGTATGTCCTTCTTTTTTTAATCCTATATTCTCTTAGGTTAGGCTTGTGAGACGTAAGCTAGTCTATTTCTCATTTGCAGTAGAGAAATTTTGTCTAAGGATTGATCTACAGTGGGGAACATTCAGATTCTTTAACTTGCATAGTTTCTTGGAAACCACAAATCTTTAATTGCATTGCCATCTCTCAAAGTTTCTAATACTTACACATCATAACAGTATTTTCCTCTTCTTTGATACATTACAGAGTAGCAGTTTTCTAGCATGTAAGGATAATTTTCTCTTTGGAGAGATGAAACATTTTGCAAGACATTACAAGTGGTTTAAGATGTTTTTCTGTGAGGAGAAAAAAAGTCAATGCTGAAAAAGTGGGAAAAAAGTGGACGTCCTCCGTGACATCTGTCTATAGTGTGTCTATGTCTAAGCTTGGTCTGAATTTAAGCCTCCTGTATATGGCAGATTCTTCTTGGTCATTAGATTGATTGTTTCCTATCTATGAACTTGAAAACATGCATTTTGGTTGATACTCAACCAGCACTCCCTAGTACAGTCATATGGATACAGCCTCCATAGTTCCTGACCATCACCATTTTGAATTATCAGAACCTAAAATACATTTGTTATTAAAGGTTTTCTGAGGAATGTTTCCCAAAACCATCTCTAATCTTTACTCTTCAAACTCAGTATTATTTGTACAGGTTTCTGGCTTTCTCCCAAAACAAATGTTGGTAGGAAAAAAAGAGTTCATTATGCAGATCCTCAACCTACAAATTAAATGACCTTTTAAACATTAATTTATCTTTTAGCTTCTACTAGCTAAATAATTTTTGCTGTTGTGTTAGGTGTTCTTGCTTGCTGTAAATAAATATCTTAATCTGGGTAATTTATAAAGAAAAAGGTTTAATTGGCTCACAGTTCAGCTGTCTATACAGGAAGCATGGTGTCAGAATCTTCCCAGCTTCTAGTGAGGCCTCAGGAAGCTTTCACTCATGGCAAATGGGGAGCAGGCATCTCACATGGCAGGAACAAAACCATGAGGGGAAGGGCAGATACACATTTTTACACAACCGGATCTTATGTGAACTCAGAGCAAGAGCTCGCTTATCATTGAGGAGATGGCCTAAGCAAGTCATGAGGGATCCACTGCCATGATCCAAACCCCTCCCACTAGGCCCCACTTCCAACATTGGGGATTACATTTCAGCAAGAGATTTGGGTGGAGACAAATATATCAGTCCAAATTATTTCAGTCCTAGCTAGAAATATCATTAAAACAATTTGAGAATTTTTAAAAATCATTTAGTTAGATATCATATTTATATATACTATATGTGTGTGTGTGTGTGTGTGTGTGTGTGTATGACTTTTCCCCCAATGATAACACTTTGCAAAATTATAATCCAATACGATGGCCCATATTTTGACATTGATGTAATCTACTGATTTTATTCAGATTTTCCTAATTTTAATTTGTGTATGTATTTGTGTAAATTTTTATTACATGTGGGTTCACGTATCTTCCACACAGTCAAGATACTGACAGTTCCGTCACTACAAGGACCCTTTGTGTTGCCCTTTTGTAAACATATCATCTCCTTCTGTCTGCCCCCTCACCCTCAACCCTGACATCTGGCAACCACTAATCTGTTCTCCACTCCTAAAACTTTGTCATTTCAAACCTGTAATATAAATACTGTCATACAGTATATGACCTTTTGAAACTGGGTGGTTTCAATTAGCACAATTCTCAGGAGACACATCTCAGCCTTTGTGGGTATCAATAGTTCATTCTTTCTTATTTCTGAGTACTATTCCATAGCTTGTATGTATCACACTTTGTTCTTTCATGTTGAAGTACATCTGGGCTGTTTCTAGCCTTTGACTAATAAAAAAAACTGCTATGGAAATTCATGTACAGGTTTTTGTGTGAACATATGGTTTCATTTCTTTGGAATAAACTCCTGAGAGTACAATTGTTGGGTAGTACAGTAATTTGATTGTTTAGTTATTGTAAAAACTAAAACTGTTTTTCCTGGTAGTTGTATTGTTTTACATTCCCATCAGCAATGTTTAATTGAGCCAAATTAATTTTTAATTGCTCCCAAATTTATATTTGTATTTTAGAAAATACTTTTCTTTATATTGCTCTTGCTACATTAATGTTATAATTTTATGTTGCTTTCAGGATCCAATAATAGAAAAAACAGAACAAGCTTTCTTCTGAAGGTAGCTGAATGAGAAATGACTAGTAGGAAAGACCAGAGACATACAAAGTGGCTGGTGCTGGAGGCTGCCTAGACTCACATGCTTTAAGGGGTTTCCTTCACTAGATGGTGACCTATGCATG
This sequence comes from Ateles fusciceps, assembly GCA_036589455.1. Lineage (NCBI taxonomy): Eukaryota > Metazoa > Chordata > Mammalia > Primates > Atelidae > Ateles > Ateles fusciceps. The sequence continues at coordinate 2,945,310 of JAZHEH010000479.1, read as the reverse complement.
AATAGCAATTGTCCACCACAAGGACAATTCAAATTCTGTCTCGAAACAAAACAAAAATAATAGCAAAACTACAAATTATTGCATATCATGGTTGTTTTCAAAGGATCAAAAGAGAAAACATTAAATATGTGACTGCCAAAGGTATATTTAAAAAGACAACAGGAAAGGAAAAAAGGAGCTGAAATCAACTGAACTAGAATTCTGGAGTCTTAGGATCTATTTCCCCCTCTGCCACTGACTGCTGTGTGAGCACAGGCAGTTCACTCACTCTGTTTTGTCTCTATATTTTTCTACAGATGCTTACATTTTTTCCCTGGCAATTAAAATGAATTGAGTGATTTTGTCCTTTACACTAACATTATAGAAAATACATACAATAAGAAACTAAAATAATTTTTAGGCTTTCATTGGGTTTATAAAATAAATTCTCACTCTGTGAAAGTTAATTGTGACATGTTCCACAACTTACAAATAGCAGTAGTTTATACAATGCTATTCAGATTCTAAGAGGCAGACAGATTTTGGGGGAATGGAGGAGGTGAGGAATGTATTGATTATCAAAAAATTACTGCTAAATACTCTGGTAACCTATGGGAATCTAATCTTGTCTGTATCCTAAAAAATTACAAATTAATTAATAGCAAGAACATATACACTTTTCAGGATTCATAATTCTGGTGATTAAAAATTAATAAAAATCAGTTCATGGAAATTGATAGACATAGAATTTTGTATAACCTTAAAAACAAAATTGATATAGTTAGTGAAACCCAAGTGATTTTTTTAAATGTACTAAACATGTCAGTGTTGTGAAATATGTGGTAGGAATTTAATTTAGGGAAGTTCATTAAATTGCATTTGGTTGCAGCATCAAACATTCAAAAAATAGTGTGAGTATATGATGATTCATTGTATAAAAATGAACATTGATTGCATTTACAAATAAGTAGAGTTATTTTATCATTCTGGACAATTATTTTCAATGAGCCAGTGGGATTTGTATTTTCATCATGAAAGAAAAAGAAGCACACCAAACTTTCCTTGGAATTCTAACCTTAGATACTTGTTAATATTTTAAGGTTATCTTTTTTCTTGTCAACAACTGGTTATTGATGCCTGATGCATACACAAGGAAAACTCTAAAATCACATTTGGGTCACCTAATCTGTTTTTTTTTTTTTTAACGGTGAAATCAGGAGCCTTAATCACGTTAGTGATGCCTGACCATTCTGTTTCAATTCCAAGGCTGTCTAGTGAAACTAATGAACTGTCTTGGTGGCTCCAGAGCAGAGCCAGGGTCTTACAGGCCAGTTGTGAATTACAAACACATTTCCTTTTATTGCCCATAAATCTTTTCCAGTTTTATATTCACAGTAGCTTAAAACACCTAAATTCACATTGATGACTATGCAGTAGTGCTCTGGATGTTTGGGATGAATAGTGGAGTTAAGTATATCTCCTATTTTTAAAAACTACATTTTTGGTAGAGCCCAGCCTGAATTATAGTAAATCAGACCTTGTCCAGTGACAAGGCTGATAAATGTCAGTGCCTTTTTTTCAAGTATGTGTCATAGTAACTGTGCACACTGCATCATACAATAATGTTTGGAGAGCAATGGACCTAGAGTTAAATACAATAACATCAGGTTTGAAAGGTAATATTAGTTTTGACATGAAACCAATGTATGACTGGAGCTGAATGACTGAAGTCAGTGCCAAATAATAGGTGTGGAGAAGTTGATTTGGCCATTATGTGCATGGAGTTTATGGGTAAGATTTTGATTACAAATGGAATTTCTCAAGGAGATGGTACAAAAAGAAATTAGTTTTAACATAGAAATTGGAGAAATGTCTAAAAGGATGCAAAAGGAGAAACAATTAAGTTGAAGGCCACTAGAGCTTATATTCTATACTGAAAGAAAGGTAACGGACAGAGATGCAAATGTAAATGAAAGAGGCAGAAGTAGTGAGGGTTTTTCATCAGGCAGCCATTTAAATATGAGACAGAAATAAGATGCATATCCCAGGAGGAGGCAAGTACTGAATTAAATGAAGGCGGGTAAGGGAAGAGAAGTGGCTGGAAGGCAGTTCTAAAGGTTTAAAAGAAACCTGAGAAAACTGCTGCAGAGAGTGATAGCCAGCTTATGCTTAACACTGCTCACCGAGTGAAGAAGGGGCAGATGGAATTAAAATAAGCTGTAATGGCAAATGCGCATCAACAATGTGACTATGCAGTAGAATTTGCCATGATTCATTTTTCTCTAAGGTGGTGTTGATTAGCTGAGGAATCTCTGCCTCAACATTTTCTTTTTATTTTTTGAGACGGAGTCTTGCTCCGTCGCCCAGGTTGGAGTGCAATGGTGCATGCGATCTTGGCTCACTGCAATCTTTGCCTACCAGTTTCAAACCATTTGCTTGCCCCAGCTTCCTAAGTAGCTGGGATTACGGGTGCCCGCCACAACACCCAGTTAATTTTGTATTTTTAGTAGAGATGAGTGGCCATGCTGACCTCAAGTGATCCTTGGCTTCCCAAAGTGCTGAGATTCCAGGCTGAGGAACCACACTTGGCCTGCCTCAACAATTTTTAAATTTTTTTCTCCATACTCCTCTGCCCTACAACCTGTTATTTGGCTGGAAGAGTCATTTGAATAAAAATCTACTTGGTTTATTAAACCATTTTTTTCCCTAGCTCTCGCACTTTTAGGTGCTTTTTGCTAAATTAGTTGTCTTTAATAAATCCCTGATAGAAGGGTTATAGCTGTCACAGGGGTTCCTGGTGTGACCATTAACCATTCCGATGTGGATTTAACCTGTGTAATCTCAGGAAGGAGAGGATTGGGCCAGAATAATGCAGAGATGGTTTAAATCTTGTAGGTCAAATGGAGCCCTGGAACTAAGATCTCCCTAAACATACAATTATAGCAATGATCATTACTTAATACATGCATAATAAGAATAACGATAAAAGCCCCTATTTTGTGTTGAACATTTGTTGTGTGCCAGGGGTTCTAATATGTGCTTTGCTAACTTTATTCGTTTTAGTCTTCCGTCTAACCCTATGATTTAGATATTATTTCTCCAACTCACAGGTGGGAACTCTGGAGTAGAGAGATTAAGAAACATCCTGAAGGTCACTCTTAGTAACTAAAAGAATTGTGTTGCTTATCAGGTCTGCCTAGTGTCACAGCCCATGTTTGTAATGTGATAATATGGATTTATTCCACTGGATTAATGACTGGATTAAGGATTGTCTCTTATATAAAAATACTGTAAGGTGTGGGGTAATAATAAAATTCCATAACTCTGTGTAAGTGAATGCCTCATTTATTTTCAGTTCAGAAGCCATGGGCTCAATGGGGTGGAAAACACAGGGCATTTGTGAAGGGGCAGTTTGCACAAATGTTTAGTGAGAAAGAAGAAAGGAGACAGGGCCATGAAAGCAAGGTTTTCCCATAATACAATTTTGTTTAACTGCATTATTGATGGGAGGTTTTTAAAAATATATTTATTTTTAAAATTGCTGTATAGTAGTTGTACATATTTTGGGGTGGATATGATGTTTTGATACAGGTATACAATGTGTAATAATTGAATCAGGGTAATTAGCATATCCACACTTTAAACATCTCCTTTTTGTGTGTTGAGAACATTCCAATACTTCTCTTTTAGCTAATTTGAAATATACAACAAATGATTGCTAACTATAATCTCTCTGCTTCTCTATTGAATACTGGGACTTACTCCTTCTCACTAACTGTATTGTTGTATCCATTAACCAACTTTTCTTCATCACTTTTTCCTCACTACTCAATGCAGCCTCTGGTAACCACCATTCAATTATCTACCTTCATAAGACCCACTTTATTAGCTCCCATAGATGAGTGAAAACATGTGGTATTTTTTTTTCTGTGCTTTGTGTATTTCACTTAACATAATGACCTCCAGTTCCATCCGTATTGCTGCAAATGATATAATTTCATTCTTTTTTCATACCTGAATACTATTCCATTGTGTATATATACCACATTTTCTATGTTCATTCATCTACTGTGGACATATAGGTTGATTCCATATTTTGGCTATTGTGAATAGTGCTGCAATAAACATGGAAGTGCAGATCTCTTTGATATAATGATTTCTTTTTGTTTGAATATATATCCAGCACTGGGATTGCTGGACCATATGGTAGTTCTATTTTTAGATTTTTTTTTTTTTTTTGGCAGAATTTTCATCCCTTTTTCCATAGTGGCTATGCTAATTTACATTCCAAACAACAGTGTATTAACAGTCCCCTGTCTCAGCATCCTTACAGCCATTTGTTATTTTCTGTCTTTTTAAAAATAACCATTTTAACTGGGGTGAGATTATATCTCATGGTGGTTTTAATTTGCATTTCCCTGATGATTAGTAGATGTTAAACTTTTTTTTTTTATATACCTGTTGGCTATTTGTATGTCCTCTTTTGAAAAATGTTTATTCAGGTCTTTTGCCTATTTTTAAACTATATTATTTTATTTTTTTGCTTCTGTACTTTTTGAGTTTTTAATATATTCTGTTATTAAATCCCTTGCCAGATGAATTGTTTAAAAATATTTTCTTCTGCTCTGAAGAGTGTATCTTCAATTTGTTGATTCTTTCCCTGTGCAGAAGGTTTTTGTTTTTGTTTTTTTTAACTTGATGTGATCCCATTTGTCAATGTTTGCTTTAGTTGTCTGTGCTTTTGAGGCCTTAATAAGTCTTTGACCAGAAACATTCAGACCAATGTCCTGAAGCATTTTACCAATGTTTTCTTCTAGTAGCTTTATAGTTTCATGTCTTAAATCTAAGTCTTTAGTCCATTTTGATTTTATTTTTATGTTTGGTGAGAGATAGGAGTCTAGTTTCATTCTTCTGTATATAAACATCAGTTTCCCCAGAATCATTTGTTGAAGAGACTGCCTTTTCCCCAATATATGCTCTTGGCACCTTTGCTGAAAATGAGTTAATTGTAAATGTATGGAATTTTTCTGGGTTATCTATTCTGTTTCATGGTCTGTGTTTTGTTTTTATGACAATACTAAGATGTTTTAGTTACTGTAGCTTTCTAGTATAATTTGAAGATTTAAAGTGAGGTAGTATGATGCCTCTATGACTGGACTTTTTCTTTTTTTCTTTTTTTTTTTTTGAAGTGGAGTATCACTCTGTCTCCCAGGCTAGAGTGCAGTGGTGTGGTCTCGGCTCACTGCAACCTCCGCCTCCCACATTCAAGCAATTCTCCTACCTCAGCTTCCCAAGTAGCTAGGATTATAGGCATGTGCCACCATACCCAGCTAATTTTTGTATTTTTAGTAGAGATGGGGTTTTGCCATCTTGACCACACTGGTCTTGAACTCCTAACCTCAGGTGATCTGCCTCCCCTTAGCCTCCCACAGTGCTAAGATTATAGGCATGGGTCACCGAGTGCAGCCTCTGAGTGAAGTTCTTTAAGATTAATTCATTTCTATGAGATAATAACAGCTATGCTGTTTCATGGGGGAATTTAAAACTTTCCACTAGAACCTTAGTCTTGTGATATTTTAACAATACAATAGAAGTTATATTAATCATAATTCATTTGTTTAGCATACCCTTAATCATAGCAGTTATTATAGTAGTCCTATTTTGTGTTGAACTTTCATTATTTGTCAGAGATTCTAATATGTTTTTTTATCATTTTATTCATTCTAATCCTCACACCCATCCTATAACAAAAACTGGCAAATTTCAGAAAACATGAGTACCTAATGCATTAGTGCCACAAGGAATGGTGTTAGTGTTGCCTCTGAATTAAGTTTGGGACTATCAGAGACTAAAAAGATAAGGAGTAATGAGTGGCAATAAGGACCTTGACTAAAAATAAGACTGGAATGAAGACCATGTGTTATACCTAGATAAATACAGAGCCTTGTCCAGAGATTGACATCAATGGCCTTTTATGTTTCTAAAATAGACTTGTACAATTTCAAGTTAAGATAACTACACAGAAATATTTCAGGTTAAAAACTAAAGGCACTAGAACCTGGGAATGAAACAGGTGTGAAAAAGGTTGTTTTGAAGGGAAACCAGGGGAAGAAGAGTCAGAAGTTCACAGATCTGTGAATGAGGGGACTTTAAAATCTGCTAAATTTGGAAAGATTAATGAGCCCCTAACAAAATCTATGATGCCATTGATGAACATATATATGTCATGGTTCCTTTTCAGGGGGGCCAACAACTTAATGGTGCTCAAGGCCCTGTAGGGAATTAATTTAAGCATAAAATGGCAAACTTTGCCTTTGGAGTCCAGTAACTGTTCTCAATCTGTACAGAGAGGAAAGATTTCATGAAGGAAACACTATGACTTCACTGAGTCTTGATATATGAGAAAGTTAAGTTGTGAAGAAAACTAGGATTTTATTTCTGGCAATATGGCAGACTAGATACTGTTCATCCAAATGAAACAACTAAAATGTTTGATACGGTATTGAAAGCATTCTTTTAAATGCATTGCTGATCTGACACGAAAGCAAGAATCCTGCAGAGCTTATAAAAAAGATGGAAGAAAATACTTCCAGAAGTGCATACCAAAGCCATTGTTTTTAGTCTTTTTCAGTGAGGGGTTTCTGCCTCACTCTGGAATTCAGGCCTAGTGCAATGACTTATATCACTCTATATCTATAATATTTTATGTGCATATATTATACATTTAATAGAACATTAAAACTTAATGCATGGAATAAGCATCAGAGTTTAATAGAGAGCTTGAAGAAGGGAAAATAAGTGTTAATAATTATTCAGATTGCAAAGAGATGAAGATACAAAAGAGTACTTAAAAGGCGAGAAAGAGAGAGTTAGAAGTTGCAACACATGTCTTTTCAGAGTTTCAGAATTATTTAAGAGTGAGAATGGGAGACGGAATTTTTTTTTTTTTTTTTTTGAGACAGAGTCTCAGTCTGTCACCAGGTGCCCGGCTGGAGTGCGGTGGCACGACCTCGGCTCACTGCAACCTCCGCCTCCTGGGTTCAAGCAATTCTCCTGCCTCAGCCTCCTGAGTAGCTGGGACTACAGGTGCGTGCCACCACGCCCAGTTAATTTTTTTGTGGGAGATGGAATATTTGAGGTGAAACAGCAATCAGAAACCTAGGATTCCCACTTAAGTCTCAATGATCAATAATAGAGAATCCAGCTTAGACATCGACATTGATACTGTATTGCACAAAGTAAAAAAGAGAGAGTTATCTTAAAAGTAGCTAGAGAGAAAACAGAAATCACCTCCAATCCCATCACAATTAGTTTCATAATTGCTTTGTAATAATACCAGTAGAAACTAGAAGAGTGGAATATCTTAGAAATTGTTAGGGGAAAAAATTATAGTTGATAATACTGTGCTGTATACTCAAAATTTTTTCTAGAAGAATAGATCTTAAAGGTACTCATGACACACACATAACGTACACACACAGAAGTAATTGTGTGAGTGATGAATTTGTTAATTAACTTGGTTGTGGCAATAATTTCACAATGTATATACATATCAAAACATTATGTTGTACATTTTAAATATATGCGATTTGTATTTGTCAACTATAACTAATGAAGTTGGAAAAAGAGAGTTCAGTATCTAGAAAAGTTATCTTTTAAGAATGAGGGTACAAGGAGATACAGGATGACTTTCAAAGGGAGGAATTAATCCCAGAAAAAATTTTGTGGTCAACACGAGATTTAAGGTTGGACAAAGATACTGGCAAATACGTGGATAAGTTTGGAAAAACATTATGAAAAACAATAATAATCTTTACATTTGTAAGGAGAAAAATAATAAAAATAAAATGCTGAACCACAAAAACTTATCCACTGGTAGAAGAGTGATCATAGTTAATGCATTTTATGACTCTTGTGTTGTTGGAGAGGGGACAGTAAAATATATTGACTGTTCTTAGACTTTAAGAATGCATTTTAAAAGGAATTCAACCACTTTGGAGGATTGTTGACATTTTCTCAAAAGGTTAAATATACATCTACACTATGACCCAATAACTTTATTATCAGATATTTTTCTAAAAGAAATGAAAATCTTGGTCTAAAAGAAAAAGCTTTGAACCTGACTACTTATAGAAGTTTTATTCATAATATATGAATAAAACTTGAAATACTCCTGAAGGCCATGAACAGTAAAATGTCTTTTAATAAAACAAAACCAAATATCAAGCACTAAAGTACATTCATACAATGGCATACTACTCAAGAATTTAAGTAACAAGTACCAGATGCACACAACATGAGTGAATTTCAAAAACATTATGTTGAGTGAAAGACGAATCAATATAAAAGAGAATACATTGTAGACTTGACCTATATAAAGCTCTTTAACAGCTAAAACTAACTTGTTCTGATAGCAATCAGATGAGAGATATTTCATGAAATGGTGATGGATGCTGATTGAAAAGGACACAAGAGATCTTTCTGGAAATGTTCTATTTATTGATGGATTATAGATTTTGCGGGTACATTTCCAAGATAATCAAACTGTGCATTTAAAATCTGTGCTATTCAATGTATGTAAATATGCCTCAATAAAATAATACATAAAGTGCATCATTTATCAACAGGTAGAGGGAAACAAAATGAGAAAATAAAATTACAAATGCAATACTTGCCAAAGAAGGCAAGAAAGTAAGAAAAGAAAGAAAATCAATTGGAAAAAAACGGATAAGTGGGAAGTACAAAATAAAAAGATAGGCATAAATTCACACTTAATGTACATAAAGTCTCATAAAAAAGACAGATTTTCACCTTTTACATATTGAGAAAATGTAGCCATATGGTGTTTTCATATATATATATATATATATATTGAATACATAATGAAAGAGAATGATTGAAAGTCAAAGGGTAGAAAAAATATATTAGGTAAAATGCAGCTTAAAGATGGTGTGAGTGTATTAATATCAGAAAGATGGACAATAAGCAAAAAGCACTACCATAAATAAAATGGATTTAAATAAAATGATAAAAGCTAAACTGAGCAAATATATGTATAAAAATTCTGAACTGTATCCTACTTATTACAATTACATAGCCTCCATACATATAAAACAAGGAAAAATGTCCATATGCTATGAATATAAATATATTATTAAACCCAGCAATTGTAATATAGATAGCCATTGTACACTAATCTAGATCAAAATTGTTCACATTCTGATCTAAAAATTATCCTAAAATATTTCAAAAATTTAAATAATGCAAACTTCATTCTTTGACTAAAGTGCAATTAAGATCCACAATTAAAATATAACTAAGGATATATAACATATATGCCTATGTGTGTGCACATAAGTGAGCATGCAAACAATTGTACATAAAGTACAATTAAGATAAATCCAATTATACATAACTAAAAAGTTACTAAATATCTAGAAGTTACTGAAAGATATTTTTTCAACAAGTCATGGAGTTTGAAGAAAATTTGAAAATGGAAATTAGATAACATTTGTAAGTCAGCTGTAATGCTGTATTTTTATATGGTATGTTTCCAAGGAATATGAACCTCCTCCTGACCCACTGAAGATTTTTGCATAGAGCAGTTCATGTGGATCAATCTAGCAGCAGAATGCAGAACAAGATTAAGGCTGTTTTGAAATAACACAATTAGAAATATAGTATAATTAGGCTGGAGAAAAGCAAAATAGGAAATAAATGGAAGGAAATTTAGAAAGTTTTACAGAGTAAAATGAATACCTAATACATCATGTGACCATCTGGTACTCAGATGAAAAGTATCATGAAAACAGGCCCCGGACTGCTGTGAGGTTTCTGACTTTGATGTTTGCAAGATGGGATGGTGGTATCTTTTATGGAAATATGAAATACAGGACATAGGACATGTGGGTAACCCCCCCATATAGGTACTGAGGAAGGAGAGCTAAGCAGAATCCTGGCACAATTAGGACTTGAAGAATATCTCAGTCTATAGTGTTACTACTCAGTTATCTCCCTTTGTATAATCCTCTATATACAATCATATATTAGCTCATAGAATGAGTGCCTAAAGAATATCTTACCACACAGTTTTTTCCATATATATATATATTAAAAAACTATATCTTAGTTCATAATCAGAGGAATGCCTAGAGTAGACACAGGACAGAGCATGAATTAAGGAATAAGTAGCTTATAGTTGGAGGAATGTCTGGAGCAGACACAGTGCAGAGCATGATTTAAGGGAGAAACAGTTATTCCAGGACGAGAATCCATGGCCCAGGTAGCAGCGTTCAGTATCGCAAAGATACCCGCTGTATGGCAGGCTTGGGGCAAGAGCCACTCCTCCTGATAAAGGAGTTGTAGGACCTTGCTCCAGTTCTTGTGGAAGGCTGTCCTCAGGCTGGCAATCCCTCCAGCATTTGAGGGCTCAAAACCCCTCTGGATAATCGCACCTTGGTGACTGTGAACTTTATCAGCTCTTGTTACTGCGCTAGCTCAAAAAGCATCTTCCTGTAGAACTTATTGGAAGCTGCCAGCAGGTGGCGGTAGACCCTGACAGCTCTGTCACTGCTGTGTGACTTAAGCATCCTCCTATAGATCTTAGGAGTAGCATGCACATAGATAGAGGTATTGCACACTGCACCCTCTTCACTGTGCACGGCCCACCTCCATGCCTTGGTGACCTAATGGGGGTGGAACTCCTTGCTGCACACTGTCCACCTCCTAGCCTAGGTGACCTAATGGGGGTGGACCCCTTGTTTTATTGCTCACGACCCTATCACTATCCTTAAAGATGGCTTCACTCACTACCCTGCCCCCTAACCTATACCCAATAAATACAGACACTTCTGGACATTCAGGCCTCACCCGTCTCCATTTATAGGTGGCATGGCCCCCCTGAGCCCAGCTACATTTTCCTTGTACTTCTGTGTCCTGTCTATTTCTCAGATCCTGTGCCTCAGTACAGTGTAAGGGACACCCCACGACCCTGTGGGGCCCTTAGCCCTACAAGACAGGTTTGAGAAAAGAAGAAAGATGATAGGTTCAGATTTGAAAGTGTTGATTTTGAGATGACTGCAAATAAATCTACATCCATATATATATATATATATATATATATATATATGAGGCTTACATGTCAATGTGATTAAGAGGAAGAGTCATAAAGAGTAGACCTTGTATCAGATGCCCCTGAGACAACACAAGATGAAGTTTCCTGATACCAACACATTGGGTTTGACTACACTGAGACCACTGGTGACCCTCTTGGAAGCAAGTTCAGCAAGTCATGCGGAGCTTAGAACCTGTCTGTTTTGCACTGAAATGTGAAAGAGAAATGAGAAACCAGAGACGTTGATTATAGTCCTTTCTTTAAAGAAGTTTGACTAAATGGGAAGAAGAAAAAGGAGAGAACTGGAGCTTTAAAAACATGAATTCCTTTTAAGAATGGGACAGAACTGAGCATATAAATAGTCTGGGAGAAAGGAGTTAATACAGAGGCAAATGGTAAAGACGAAAGAGAGAAGAGGATTTTTACTGGAAAAAGATTCTAGAAGAGGGCAGATGAAATAAAAGACATCATCAAAGAAGTTGACCTCAAATAGGATAGATCTTCTCAACCTCTGTGGCTAGAAACAGGAAGTGACTATGGATATGGAGATAAATAATTCTTTCTTGGGGGAGATGATGTTGAATTTGCTTCATATATAAATCCTATTTTTAAAAAAATGTAGGTGGGGATCTTTTCCTATGATTCTTTTAAGTAGCCTTCTGCCCACATTTTTAAAATTTAGTAGGGGAATCAGGAAAAATGAGAAACATATTAACCTCACTTGAAGCTTTCATTGCCTCATTGTCCTCAAAATAATTTATGTTTAAATATATTGCTGTTCGTGATGTAACTCATTACCAGTCCAGAAAATGTATGTTAATTTGCTATAAGCACATATGTAATATTTTTAAGTAAAAGCAGTTTTTGTTGGAAGAAAATCTTTCTCTTTGAACAGTGGTATGGAGGAAAGAGGCAAAATATGTTCCTTACATATACTATGGACAAAATGAAAAGCATTCTTTGTTTTAGTAATAGATACCTCTTTTAATTTGCATCTTTGTTGCTAGCTTTGGATGCTTGTTTGCACCAATATAGGGATTTGGAAGGACAGGAAGCTTTTTGTCATTTCAGTCTGTAGTTCACTCAGAATTCTATGAAACTTCTTTTCTGAGTCGGAGTCTCACTCTGTCTCCAAGGCCAGAGTGCAGTGGCTGGCTCCTGGCTCACTGCAACCTCCTCCTCCCGGGTTCAAGTGTTTCTCCTGCCTGTGCACCACCAGGCCCAGCTAATTTGTGTATTTTTAGTAGAGACGAGGTTTCACCATATTGGACGGGCTGGTCAGGCATGAGACACTCTGCCTGGCCGAGACTTCTTTAAATAGCTCAGGGTTAGCTCTTAGTGTACGTATGTATAGCAATATATACATCTTTGTGGGGGGAAGTGGGGGGTTGGTTGCAAGTAATTTTGTCGACATTTCAAAAAGATGAGTCATCAAGAAAAGTCCAATATTCTCCTTTATCCGTTTGTCTCTGGAAATGATAAACACCTCCGAGTTTAATTTTAAAATGAATATAATCCAGCACCTCCTGCTGCACCAAGATAAGTTTCTTTTAATCAATTAGGTAATTGTATTTAAAGAAATTTCATCAGGCATTTATATTAAGAAGCCAAATGAAAACTCAGTGTACAGTCCATAAACACGCAACCATGAACATCAACTTAAAGATAAGCAGGATATTTCCTTAGTCAGAAGCAGCAGAAGGTGAGCGCAAGGAAGTTAGATATAGCCAGTTATAGAAGATGTAGTTTGTTTTTCAGTGTGTCAGGCAAATTGCCTTATGTTGCCAGTGGTGTGTAGGCCACCTTATATACTTGATCTAATTTAATCTTTGGTGTAATTTGATGAGGTAGGAACTATTCTGATTTTGCATATAAGGATACAGAGACTCAGAATATAAACAACTTGCCAAAATTCTCATGTCAAAGCAGGGATTTGAGACAAACATAATATGCGTCATATGCCTTAACTTTGTATACTCATTTCCCCACCCACACCTGCTTCTGAATCTTAGCCATAATAAGAATTGTACATTTTCAGAGTGAAGTAAATTACAGGAAATGTAGAGGGAACAGATAGAGCAAGAGCTTTATCCATGTGAGGGAATAGTGTGGACTCTGGAAATGATTTACAACAGATAGAATCAGATTTTTGTAACTATACCGTCAGTGACTTTAGACTGTACCTCCTTAACAAAGGCCAGCCTGACCCACAGGAGTAATTTCAGAAGTTTAGGATGATGAGGATTTCAAAAGTTTAGGATGTTGAAGATAGTTTCTACCTCATGCAATAGTCATCAGCAATCTTCATCATCTTAAACTTCTGAAATTTAGGATTTCAGAAAGGTTAGTGCTCAGAATTTACCCCAACCAATATGCATCTTTAATAAGTAGTATTCAGAGAATATTAGAAAAATCTCAAATAGGTGTTTTCTGCTTGGGGCCACAGGAGTGGAAAAGGCCTATTGCCTACCAACAGAACAAACTAATGCATCTATAGATCACCTTCTTGGCTAATTGTAGAATTTGTGATAAATAATAGGCTATTTAGGTTGTTGGGGAGTTTTTATTCTTTATAATGAATATTTAGGGAATGGAGTAAAATATTAGTTTAAATACCGTGTGATTCAAATGTTTCAATTCCTTTGCTATCTCCCCTGATGGATTACTAATAGTGCAAGTGCCTGTGACATGAACATAAGAGGGAGAACATAAGTACAACACCTTCAGTCTGGTGGGATGGTCTTGCTTCTACCCCAGTACTTTGTGGGGCAGAGGTGGGAAGATCGCTTGAGTCCAGAACTTCCAGATCAACCTGGCCTCTACTAAAACGTAGCCATACCTGGACTCTACTAAAATACAAACCAACCAACAAATAAAAAACCCCAAAACCAAACAAAAAATTTAGCAGGGTGTGATAGTGTGTGGCTGTAGTCCCAGCTACTCTGGAGGTGAGAACATTGCTTGAACCTAGGAGTTTGTGGTTGCAGTAAGCTATGAGCATGCCAGCCACTGCACTCCTGCCGGGCAACAGAGACCTCTTCTAAAAAAAAAAAAAAAGTACAACACTGTTAACGATTTATTTTTAATTGCTTAGTAGTTTCTAAAGCCCACATCTCAGAGGCCTCCTATTACCTTGGATATATGTACTGTATTTTTAGCAGCTTTTATGATATAAGTATAATACAGTTCTATGATGCAGTTCATAATACAGTTTCTATAGTGCACTTTTCCTCAGACTTGTTTACCCCATGCTACTCATTATTTTTCACATTAACCTGGTATAATATCACTAACTCTAGCAAAGTAATAGTCAAATAAAAATATTGAACTAAAAATGGATTTTTTTGGAATATGCCATTTAAAAATGTCAGTACAAAGATGCTTCTTTTAAAAATTCTTTTTCTAGAAATTAATGTTATATTACAGAATATATACATTTTGGAAGTAATCAATTATATGAGTTAAGTTTTATGTAAGAGATTTAGGATACATTTAGCTTTAATATTTAATATGTTTTGAATATTTATTATGTTCTACAAGCTCATGAACAAGTAACCATGCAGCAACTGGTTAATGAGCACTCACTGAGTTATTGATGATGGGCTAAGAATGTCTCAGCACTATCTCATTTTATCATTATAACAATCCTAGGAGATTGTGCTATGTTATCCTCATTTTACAAATGAGGAAACTTGGGCTTAGAAAGTTTGAATAACTCTCCCAGAGACAAAGAGTTAAAAAATGGAAGACCTAGTATCTGAATGTTATGTATTCAATGATATTATTTTAGTTAAAATTAAATCTGAGTGGATCATAGACCTAATATAGAAAAAATTGCTTGGGTTAGGTGAATATTTTTCTTTAACACAGAAAGCATTATACATACAAGGAAAAAATTTATTTCATAAAACTAAAAACTTACACTCTGAAAGATACTTTTAAGGAAATAAAAAGATAAGCCACACACAGGAAGAAGATATTTGTGAAACATGTATCTGATAAAAGACTTATACACAGAATATGTAAAGAATGCTCACAACTCCAGAAGGAAGTAAGCAAATGCTTTAAGAATTCAGAAAATGACAAATGAACATGTCAAATTCAATTTTATCCCTAAATATTACAAACTGACATTTAGAAAATTAGTTTATATGATATATAATCTATAAAAATGAATGATTAAAAAAATAAATACCTGAGTAACTAGATCTAAATGTGGCAAAGGATGTGCATGGTCATTATGGAGACATTCATAAAAATTATTGAAAATCATCCAATAAAATCAAAATAAATAGAGGTAACATCAGATTTATGGATAGAAATACTTTATATCTTTTTTAAAACTCCTTCCTATAGGGAGGAAGAAATATCTTATATCCTGAATACTGACTTTCTTCTTATATTTGTTAAACATTCAGTCAACTCCAAGCAAATCTCGAGTTTCATTAAAGAGATGTGCATGCAGACATGTGTGTGAGTGTGTAATTTGACCAGCTGGTCTAAACTTCATATGGAAGAAAAAAGGATTAACATTAGTTCAGAAAATTTTGAAAAAAAAAGTTGAAAGAATCTTCATAAAATAAAAATTAATTTTAAAGGTACAGTAATTAAGACTATGGATAGACAAATAGAAATAAAGCATTAGAGAGAGCCCATACGTATATAAAACTTGGTATATGATGATGGTATCATTGAGATTATTGGAAAGAGAAAAGATATTTTTAACAATCATGTTGGAAGAATGGGCTATCCACATAGACTAGATTATTTTAACTCCTTTGTTATACCACAGGCAATTATCAAGTCCAGGAAAAATAAATACAGAGTGCCCACTCTTCATTCTTCACTTTGCTCAGTTCAGTTCCAGTTTACAACTGTTACCCTAAGGTAATTATTATAGCACTCCCTTGAGCTATGAAAGGTGTCAAGATCTAGATGATAAGTTATGTATTAAAAAACTGAATATATCAAAACATACCTTCAAAGATTCAAAAGGAAAATGCAGAAAAATATTTATATTACTGGGATTGGCAAAGGATTTCATAAATGATAACCAAAAAACCCACACCATCTACATTGCAAAAATGATTGGCACATTGCTATTTAAGATTTCTAGACAACAGAGAGTTATAATTTATTTTTCTAATTAGAGTGATTTAGGAGTTGGTAATAAAGATAATACTCAGAAAAGCAGCAATAAGAAAAGGAAAATTTCAATTTAGGAAAACTAGAGAAGATAGAAAATGAGAACTGTAGGAGATCAATTCAAGCCCTTGAGAAGTCCTCATCCTTTCTAATTTTCTTTCTGTTTTCCTCCAAAAGCTAAAGGTTTTTTTTTCCAGTTTTACTGATGTATAAGTAGCATATGAAATTGCACACAACTAATGTATACAATTTGGTGATTTTCAACACATGTATAGCCAAGATCTTTTGTGGTTCCATATGAATTTTAGGATTCTCTTTCTATTTATATTTTTTAAAAAACTGATATTTTTATTGTGATTGCATGTAATATGTAGATCACTTTGAAATGAATGGATGCCTAGAACTATGCAACCTACTAAGACTAAATCAAGGAAAAATAGAAAGCCTGAAAAGACCAATAACAAGAGTTTAAGTCAGTAATCAAAAACTCACCAACAAAAAAAGCCTACGATCAACTGGCTTTACAGACAACTTTTATCAACCTTTAAAAAATAATTAATTATTCTTAAACTTTACCGAAAATTAGAAGAGGGAAACGGGTCATTTTATTTTATGAAGCCAGCATTTTATGGGGCCAGAATTACCCTAATACCAAAGCCAGACAAAGATACCACAAGAAAAGAAAATTACAGGTAAATATCCTTAATGAAAGTGGATGCAAATATCTGCAACAAAATATTAGCAAAGAGAATCAATAACACATTTAAAAACTCATACACTCTGACCAGTTGAACTTATCCCTGGGATGCAAGGATGATTCCACATATGCAAATCAATTCATGTGATACAGTACATTAATGGAATGAAGAACAAAAATCACATGATCATCTTCATAGATGCAGAAAAAGCATTCAATAAAATTCAACATCCTTTCATTATAAAAACTATCACCAAATTATATATAGAAAGAACTTACCTTAACCCAGTAAAGCCTATATATGAAAGCCCACAGCTAGCATCACGATGAATGTGAAAATCTAAAAGCTTTTTCTTAAAAATTTGGAACAAGACAAG
Source organism: Ateles fusciceps (assembly GCA_036589455.1). Classification (NCBI taxonomy): domain Eukaryota; kingdom Metazoa; phylum Chordata; class Mammalia; order Primates; family Atelidae; genus Ateles; species Ateles fusciceps. The sequence continues at coordinate 2,927,999 of JAZHEH010000479.1, read as the reverse complement.
GATGCCCACTCTCACTGTTTCTATTTAACATAGTACTAGAAATCCTAGCCAGAGAAATTAGACAAGAAAGAGAAATAAAGTCATTGAAGTCAGAAAGGAAGTACAACTGTTTCTGTTTGCAGGTGACATGATCTTATATGTAGAAAACCCTTTGCCTAAAGAAAAAAACCTATTAGAACTAATAGATAAATTCAAAACAGTTGTAGGATACATTATCAACATACAAAAATAATTTGTGTTTTTCTACACTATCAACCATCCAAAAGTGGAAATGAAAAATAAAATCTCTCATTTATAATAGCACTGAAAAAAATAGCACACTTAAGACCAAACCTAATCAAAAAGGTGAAAGTACTATAAACTGAAAAATATAAACACTGCCAAAAATTTTACATAAATAAATATAAAGATATTTTGTGTTCATGAATCAGAATAATTTAATAGAATAATTTAATATTGTTAAAGTGTAAATAATACACATAGTGAACCACAGATTCAATGTAAATATCTTGAATTTCTAAGCATGGGTGAGATGGCTAAAGGATATAGAACATTGAGAGATGAGAACTTCCTAAAGATGTTTTTGTTTTTCTTTTTCCAATCTCTAGAGCCTCTGTCAATGGGGCTATATTTTATTTTCACCTGCAGTTATTCTTGTATGCATAGCAACAACCCAGAAATATGAAACTGCCATGTCTTACATAATTTGTCTATGACAGGATCACATTGTCTGTTTCCTGAGAGCTTCTTGTCAGTTTTTTATATGATGACTTTTACTGAGTGGGAATTTAAATGAGATATTTGATTAGGATCATATTTTGTTGCATTTTCTCAGGTCCCTCATTCTGCAGAGAGGAAACACCCATTTTTAGACATCATTAAAATATAAGACAGAAATAAAAGTATTTCCTGTCATTAAATAACTATGAAAAATTGGCCTTGCTTCATTTTTATTTCTCTTTCTGAACTTAACACCTCTTAGAAATGTGTCCTTTCATTTATTCAGCAAAAATGTGAAAATATTCAACGGGACAAATAGTTAACCAATCACCGCAAATACAAAAATGAGTAAGACCCAGCCACTGGTAACATTAAGCCCATGTTCTGAGGAAAGGCAAAGAAGCAGTTAAATAGACACATATAATATGGTGTATAAGTTAGGCTTCTTTCATCGCAAGTGACAAAGCAACTTAAGTAAAAAAAATGGGTTATGCAATCAACTGTGACTTCCACGGATGATCTAGCTCTAAGCATATTGAGATCCAATGGCTCAAACGTGTCATTAGGATAATGTACTCACTTTGAGTTTCTCAGGGCTTCACTTTGTGAGATGATGGGCCACTCTGGGCTTACATAGTCATTTTCACAAGAGAATTATTTTTCCAAAACTTTCTAGGAAAATCCAAAGAAGATTTCTTATTTCCAACCCCCTTCCTTCCTTCTTATTTACAACTTCATATATGCATACCTTTACTGTTAAGGTGATGCTGTGGTTTGGCCAGGCCTGGGTAATATGCCCACTCATAAATTGGCTAGGAGTGTTGAAATTGAAGAGCAGAATCAGAGCTACCCATGGAGTTGAAGTAGATGGATCAGATCTATTCAGGAAAAAAGAAGGGAAAGAATTACCTTAGATTATCTGATGGGTTGATGGTCACCCTTAATTATGTAAGTTTTATAGATGGGAAAAAGATAATGAATGCATTCCTTAATGTTTTAATCTGTTGTGAAAATTTCAAATGAAGGTCTTCAAAATTTGTGGTTAATTGTGTTTAAAAGTAAGTATACAAGTTAAGATGGGAGTTCTAACATTACTAACCAAGAAGTAGTGTTGGAGCTATGACAATGTGTGATCTAATCTAGATAGAGCACACAATGAAGGATAAGAGGTCACAGTGGAGCCTTAGAGACACCAATATTTAAAGAACGAGCAGAGGAAAGGGGAGATAGAAATGATTAGAGACAGAGAGTGAATTAAAGAAAGTCATAGACCAAACAATCACCACAACCATAATAATCCCATGAAACAAAGGGAGAATTATGCTTCAGTGTGATAGATTATAAGAAGTATTTTCAGGAGGAGAAAGAAAAAGCACTTAAAATAAAAGACTCTGGAAAATATGTGAAAATCACTTGCAATATAAAATGATTTGTGAACAACTTTTAGTACATCATTTTCACAAAGTAAAACTCTATCAATTATTTTTGCTGGAGTTAGTGGCTTGGCACATGCTTTTGAATAATTTGTATTTATTTTCTTACCTCCTTACTACAACCACACCTGCTTGTTCAACAAAGGATTTGGGGAAAATCAATTTTCAATTTTATTTTGAATCTGACACAAAGGTAAATAAAGAGTTTAGAAACATACATTCAACTACGTCAGGTAAAAGGATTTTATGTTGTTAACTTCAAATTTGCAAGTGAAATGCAATTTCTTATAGCATAAAATAGAGCCCAACATTGCTTCTTATATTTGATTTTAAAATAAGAGCAAAATCGTTTTATTGTAATGCAAACTTTGATTAAATGATATAATTGACCTTACAGAGTATCTTCTTGCTCCTAGCATCTCTAACTTCTAGCATCCCCATGATTGCATTTTTAGCCCTAAGCAGTGTTTATTACATGGTCCAAATCTGTCATTGCTATTTAACTCTATGCAATAAAAATCCTTAGCTAAAGAACTTTCCATATCATCAATGGGTGTGGTATTCATGTTTTTTTTCTTGTTAAAATCAAAACATGAATCAGTAGAAAACATGAAGCTTTTAAAAATTAGTTTTATTGTCCTCTATTGTATTATAATTTACCATCACAAAATTAAATTACCCAGGATTTAATCTTATAACAAATTGGCAGAAGGCAACATTGGTCCACACGGTATGTAAATTACAGATCTATTCTGAAAATAAATTTTTAACAAATAAATTACAGAACCTAGTTAAGAGTGTTAGAGTACATGGGAAGCAGCAATTAATGCTTAAAACACAAAAAGTGAAAATACTGACGTTTCTAAGCTTTTAGTATAAAGGACCATATAAGAGCCAAGGCATTTCTGTAGGAAAACTGCATTTGCTTGCTGTTCCCCCTTACTTTTGAACTCATCTAGTTGGAAAAAGAAAAAATAAGTATAAAATAGATAAAAGCAGAACTTCCAAATTTGCATTAATGGCCATTTGAACTCTTAAAAAAATAATATGCACTATAAAGTGTTAGACTGAGTTTTTAATGCTTCCTTGAAGAACATTATGATTACTGTAACACTAGCAGTGTATCTATTACCTCAAATTAAATAATACAGAAATGTGGGTTTGCAAATAAATGCTAGAAATTTCTAAGCTTAGAAACAATTTCTTTATATATTGTCTTTATATTTTCATAACTAATTTTAAATCAATACACATTTTGAATTTCTCTTTAAAAGTCTGAAATAACATCTTAAATATTCCATGTTGTTTAAAGCACATTTTCAGTTTGCTTTTAAGAATCTTGATACAGATTCTTCTTGACCTGCTAAGGAGTTACATCCCGATGAACCCACAATAAGTCAAAAACATTGCAAGTGAATAATAAAGCCACTTTTAAATTGAAAAGATCATGAATCAAGCCTTAGTAAGTCAGTACCTCCGTACTTTTGTATATCTCTTTTATATTCTAGAGTATTTAGAATGCTGGTACCATATTATTTTTGTTTACATATGGTACAGTCCTGGGCACAGAATGGTTACTATCCATGTCTGCATCTTATCTATGTGTACAAGTAAGGTTTATAATTGGATGAGATACTCATGCCTATTACTGCAGAATAGAACTGATTCCATTACTCCCCCTCACTAGCAGTTATGATTTTTCTGCTGAAGATTCTATCATCTCTGCAGTACACCGTAAACTGTAAGACTGATGGATTGCAAGACCAAAATGGATAATGCATATCACAAGGTCTCCAGTCTGCGCAGCAACATTGTGTTTGCTGAAGGAATTCTTCAGCAATCCTCATCACCTCAGTGATAGGCAAGCTACTTTAATCCTTTGTTCTGAAATTGTTTTTCATATCATTCCCCCTTCTCTCTTTGTGATAAGAATAATATGCATTTGGATGGTGGATTTAATATATGCCAAGCATTATGTGAGGTACTTTTCATACATTTTTCTCAATCTTCAAAATATTCTAAGGTGGGTATTATTATTAAGGAAGTGAAGCTCAGGAATGTTAAGACACTTGCACAAACCCAAGTAGTTAATGAAAAAAAGACAGATTCTGAAAAAAAAGATATTCTACAGTCTATGTCTGAACCATCGACTTTCTTACACATTGGTCTTGCACACATGTTGTTGATAAGGACAGTTTAAGTCTATACGCTGGGATAAACTGTTGATTGTAGCATTCATTAGCTCATGCATAGAGAGCCTATAGAAAATCTTGTCCAAATTCTGACACACTAAGCTGGAGAAAAATTTAATCACATTTTCCTTCATATTTACTACCTAATTCAAGGTCTCTTGACATCTGTAATTCTCCTTAACTTTCTCTCTCCAGTCCCATTTAGGACATATCTCATTGAATAAAAAGTGGCCGGTATTCCCCTTGTGGTTAGTCATCAACTTAATTTTGAAGAGATTAATTTCACGTTTTAGCCTGCCTTACTGACCTCCCAATATAGTCCTTTGAAATGGGCATACAATTTAAGCTTTTGAGGCTAATGTATAAAGAGAATTATTAAAATCTGAGTACAAGAACAAGTGCATCATAGATTGAAATTTGCTCTTCACCTACATCTCTGGGATCTAGGTATATTTTGAGTTTATCGAACATTTGTTTGACCATGGGTTTGAATTCAATACAAGTCTGACTTATAATATTCCTGTTTTTTAATCTTTCCATTTTATTTACATGACTTGGTCAAGCATAGAAGGTCTAGAAGTGAAGCACTTGTCTACTTCAATGGTAAAGCAGTGTCCTTTGTAAGAAGAAAATATTTTCTTTGACTTCAATTTTTTGTTCCTTGAAAAAATTAAGATCATACAATATTAGTTTGTTCTATAAAAATTGAGAGAAAACAATTGCAGAGATATATTCAACTTCAGAAAAATAATTATTTGGAAAAATTTATCTAATAATTGGTATCAGTAACTACCCCACTAAACCTACACATTTATATTTTACTTTTTCATTTTTATTTATTTCATATAGTCGCATATTTTATAAACTTGCATGGGTCAGAGCAAATTACTCACTTTTTCCTATTGCCCTGCACATTTTCTTGTGAAAGCATCTGACTGTTATACTGTTTATTTAATAAATTGAAATCCAATATTAGCAAAGCCAAGGATTTATCTTGATAAATCAGTCTCTCTGAAGGGCATGAAGTGGGGCTCTTGCCCTCTGTTCCTGGAAGGAAATGTTTAAATACTTACAGTAGTTATTTTAACCTCATCTTAGAGTTACAGGGAATTGATTCTAACTTTGCTTTAAATGTATATGAGGTTTTAGAGAATTAAGCCTAAGCATTCAAAGGGAAAACATGACTGTCTCAACATTGATCCATTCTCATTCAGATGACTTACAGGAGAATGCTAAAAAGAGAAGCCATTTAGTGTCAAGTGTGCAACTTTATGGTGCTTCAAGGATAAAACAGTCCAGAGTTCTTGGCAAAAAAAAGTCCCTTAAATCTCAAGAGAGATAAAATGTTGACTTGTGAAAAACTAAGCAATGTATATACTAAAACCAAATTTTTTATCGTACATCTAGAAAAAAAGTTGACAAATCCTATATTAGATGGTCTTATAGATTTTGAATTTTAGATGTTGCATTTTATAAAATAGATTATATAAATAGATTACATGAAAAACTTAACCATATGTTGGCAACAACTACAACAACAATTTGCTTTTGACACATCCTGGTGATGGTTTATAATGACTTAATAAAAATCCAAATAATTCATTCTTTTAGCCTTCAAAATCTTTGCTTGCTGATAACTGCTTGAAGTGCTACATCATTAATCCAAGTGATTATAATTATCAAATTAATTGTTTCTAAACTCTCAAGGTCTAGTTATTTAGATCATTTTACCATTATAATTTCCAGAACCATTTCTGATTAATAACCACATATAGCTGCTTAGTCTTTGATATCTGGTAAACATTTGCATTTTGGGGAACAAAAATAACAAATTACACCTTAAATTTGAATTTGTACCTCAATGTTTAGATTTTATAATTGTTTCTGATGGTTAAGAAGCAATTACCTTAACAATAGTGCTTATTTCACATGTGCAGAAAAAAGTTTTTTTTCCAGATTATGCAATGAGTACTTTTTCTCGTTATTACTATTATTATTAGTTACTTAGAATCGGTTCTCCTTACCCATTTAGAAAGATTAAAAAAAAAAGAACAAAAATAAGGGAAGCTTCCTAATAATTAAATGATGACCAACCAATAATCTCTTAAAAACTTAAATATTTAGTAATTGCTCAATATATATCTAAGTACTGATGGCATAAAACCTGACTCCCTGCTTTGAGATCTGATCTTATCCAGTAGTGGAGAAAAACCATAATATAGTCATAGACTCTCTAAAGAGAAAAATATAGGCAAGAAGTATACAAAGAGTTTGGAAGATGAATTGATTCAGTTTTTTCATTTGGTTAGCATTATAGGTGAATATTGTATGTTAGACATATCTATGTGTACAAGTAAGGTTTATAATTGGATGAGATATTGGTGTATCACAATGGCCAAGACAGTCAATACCTCAATCTTTCTATAGTTTAATGTCCATCTATAATCAAACAAACAACGACAATGCGCATTATTTTAGAAGAAAAAATGAAGTATTATAGAAGTCTCAGAGAAGAGGGCAGATAGTTTTCCAGGAAGGTAAAGAAATGATTTATTCTAAGACTATCTTGTGTCAATATGAATGAATTAAAATTTACAGATAGGTAACATTCTTCATTTTTAAAGAAAAGTGTTACTTCCTAAGTGTTATTTTCTTGTTGTTTCTAATGTCTTCCAAGAATTTACAGTATGAATGGCTACTGTTTTTTTCTGAAAGCTATCCTTTTCTTAAGAACCAGAAACCTCCATCAATAGGGGCTGCTGTTTTAATTTTTTCTCGTTTTCTCCCCACAGGGAGAGGGATAGATTTTACCAATGACATCGTAATTTGTTACCTAAAGCAAAATTCCTTAAGAGAGTGTCTATACTCGATTTCCTCTCCTCACATTTCCTCTTGATCCTACTTGAATCAGGCATTCATTTCCATCCCCCTATAGGAACCAATATTATCAAGGTAACAAATAACCTGCATATTGGTTATTACGATAGTCAATTTTCAATCCTCAAGGTATTTGATCAACAAGCTCTTCATCACCTTTTCCTTCTCCAATGATTTATTTTACTTGACGTTCAGGGCACTATTCTCTCTTTTCCTCTACACTATTGACAATTTTGTTACAGACTTTTCCTAGTTTAGCCAGACCTGTAAAATCTGTAGTGCCTGGGCATTGGACTTCTACTCTTTCCTGTGATTACTTTCTTGATGATTTACCTAGATAGGGCTTTAACTAGTGTCTTTGTGCTGGTGATGCCCAAATTTATATACTTTATCTTTGTAGTAGATTGTAATTATAGTTTCCCTCTTTCCCAGATGAGGATTATGTCCCCCCCCACTCTAAAACACAAAATTCAGTCTTGACCATGTGACTTACTCTGGACAATGAAATGGTAATGGAAATTGTTTTGTCCATCTCCAGGAGAAGCTTCATGACCAGTGTGAGACCCATGTTGTTTTTTCCTTGTGCTATGAGTCTGGCAAAGTGTTAAAGACATCTTCTCTGTCATTCTGAGTCTCACAGTCAAGGCAACTTGGAATACAGCTTTAGCAGCCCCAAGGTAGCTATGTAATATGAGTGAGTATTTAAAAATATTTTTGCTGTAAGCCACTGAGGTTTGGGAGTCACTTGTTATTGCTGCATGTGAAGTATTTTGGAGGTGCAAACCTCTCTTTTTCCCAGATCTCATGTACTGACTCTTTACTGAAGACCTGCACACTGTTGTTTTACAGGCTCCAAATATACTACTCATAATTTTCCTCTAAGTTTTTTCTTCCTGCAATCTTCCTTGTCTGACTAAATGGCAATTCTATTCCTTCTGTTGGTCAGGCCTTGATTTGTATTTTCTCTCACAGTTGCAAATCAATCTATTAGCATATCCTGTGAACTTCAAGATATAGTATTTCATATCTATAAATATATGACTGCTTTTAAAATGATGTTTTAAATTTTTATTTACTTTTAAAAAATTTTTTTGTTGAGGTAAGGTCTCTCTGTGTTGTCCAGGCTGATCTCAAACTTCCAGGCTCAAGCCATCCTCCCTCCTCAGCCTCCCAAAGTGCTGGGATTAAAGGTGTAAGCCCCTGTGTTAGGCTATATGTCTTTTTTTTTTTTTTCATTTCTTCTGTAATACAACTCAAACTTTTTTTTAACATTTCCTCTCTAATACAACTTATCATTTTCTCTAAACTGAAATCCTAACTAATCATTCTGCCTATCTTTGGATCCTTTATATTCCATTCATTGTATCTGCAGCCTAAGTGACCACATTACTCCTGTGCTCGGAAGTCCTTACAGTCATTAGAGATTTTTGTCATTGCCTTGAGAACCTTTATCGTCTACTTCTTTGACCTACCTCCTCCCATTCTCTCTCTCTCCCTACTCAATTTCAGCCACTTGGGCCTCCTGTGGTTCTTTCTCAGGGTCTTTGCATTGCTGTTCCCTATGCCTGGAATGCTTTTTCCCTAATGCCACGAGGGCTCACTCTTTCACTGACTTTAGGTCTGATGGGCCCAAGGATGGATTCATGGGCCCATCCTTGTCTAAAGTATAGAAAGAGCAAGTCTGACCTGTGCACACTGCTCTTCTAATCACCTTCATCTTAATTTTTCTCCAAAGTGCTTAACACCATGTGATACATCATATATATACTTGTTTTATGTATCTTCTCCCACTTGACTACAACCAGGATTTAACTGTTTTACTCACAACTGTATCTCTTGTGTCCAGATCAGAGCCTGGCATATAGATGTGCTCAGTAATACATGTCAATCAATGATGTCCAGGGATACAAAGAGTTATAAGGTCCTGGCTGTTCCACTTACTGCCTTTGGGCCCTTGGGCAACTTACTAACTTCTGTGCCTTAGTTTTTATAATCTGGAAAATGAGAATAATTGAACTTATCTCATACGATTTATGTTAACCATTTTAAAGGAAAAAAATGTAGATATAGCACTTAGAACATGACTGGCACAAAGTAAGTGATAATAAATATTACCAAAAAAGGAAGACTGGAATAAAATAGTAGACAAATGGTGAGTAAAAGTACACCACAAATACATAGTTTTCTATTTTGGCTGAGCTGTTGCAAACTGAATCAACTCACATAATCCTTACCCTCTATGCCTCTGTGTTCTTGTCTATAAATTGATTAAAATAATACAATTTAAAGAATTGGAGATAATATATATATAATGTCCAGTCAATGGCTTACCCTTAGTAGGCACAAAAATAGTTACCATTATAATAACGAAGACTTTTTTGAGTGACTAATTTGTATCAGAAAGTTACTTCTTTGCCAATCCTGTAAGATAGCTATTGTTATTCAACTTTTCCAAATGAAGAAGTTCAACTGTGGACAGGTTTGGAAGCTTGTACAAGAACATGTGCTAATAAATGGTGGAGCTGAGATTTGCTGTTTGTTTACTGACTTACTAATTAATAAGTATGAGTGTTCATCCTCATAGAATTTAGAATCAATCTGTTAGGGAGGTGGCTGATATAAAGAAAGTTGAGTAAATAGCAATGTCGGATTTAAATGACAACCCAAGTCAATATTAAAGGCTTCTGCATGTCATATTTGGAACTTTTACGCCATGAGTTGTGTTCACTGTGGGAATTCAGATCAAAAAAAGAACAACAAGGGAATTTTTGAAAAAGAAAAATAACTCTGGTTGTGTGTTGACATAATAAGTAAGATTTAAACAGACTGTGGATTGACTGATCACACCTCATTCTGTCATTTCTGAGTCTTCATCTCCTCCTTCTCCTCTCTGTGGAAAGATCGTCATATCTGGCTTCTTTGACTACTTCCAGAAGCACAGCTGTTCTTTAGGACTGGTTCTGTTATACTTACATTCCTGATAAAAGGCTTGTGATGTTTCTCTAAACAGATGTAATAAATCGAAAAGAGAAGCCATTTGTTTTATTTCTTGAGCTTATAAAATGTCCAATAACTCATCCCAAAGCTTAATTTTTAAAAGCAAGGAAAGAAGGAAAATAACATTGGAGGTTATCTATTATGTATTGCATAATATCACGTAATCCTCAGAAAACCATTTAAGGTAAATAATAATAGATCTCTATTTTATAGATGACAGAATTGGTGTTTAGAGAGATAAAGTAACTTGTTCAAAGTCATGCAGCTTTGGTGAAGGCTTGAATACAGGAGTATCTTCCTTCAAACAGGCACTTTTCCTGGCCTCTTCATTCTACTAAATATACCTGAAGGATGTTAAGAAGGTAAAATGAAAAGTAGAGCAAACATTTTTAGTTTTTAGCTCTGAATTTTTGGCTGACATTTTAATTCATCTGTTTAAAACTTATGTTAACTTAAAACCCTGAAGCTCCATTGGCAAAAGAAGAAAAAAGTATTATATATTTTAACATTTTGGAAAATTTATGGGGAAAAATATTAACAACTAAAGAGAGATCTAAGGCTAGTAAGATATATATGTATATATTTGATTATTTGAATGTATAATTTCTATATCTATATGTGCTTATTTGAATATATATACTTCTATATCTGTATCCATATGTTAATTCATATGATATCTCTATCTATATATACATCCATGCCTATCAATTGATTTGTTAATCTGTTGATCTATCTCTATTAGATAAGATGATTCTCCCACTGTATCACCATGCTTTTCTGCATATGTTGAAACAAATTACCAAATACTTGCCAATATATCTTTAAAAATAGAAGTTATAACACAAATCTAATGCATTTCCTTCCCCTAGAGCATAGAATTCTTTTTACTGGGCAACAATAAAAGTAAAAGAATGCTTAATAAAGGTCATTCATGGGGGAGGCAGTAATGGACACACAGCTATATACTACCGTATTAGCAGGTGGCAAGTAATATTGCTGTCTTTCCTGATAAAACCTGCAAAATGTTTTATAGGGAGGATGCCTGGGTTCTCTGAGTAGGGGGGTTGCCCAGGCATTGAAAATAACATAGTGAAGAAAAGGAGATGCCAAAACTAGGACCAGAGAAGGGAGCCAGAAGGCTCTCTCATGCAGGTAAAACTGAGAGGTTTGTATAATTTGCTACCTGGGAATTATTAATAATAAAATGATGTCCTATGTGGGTACTGTCATCCCTTTTTTTTCTGGAGGTTTTCAGACAAAAGTTATTTCTAACTACAAAGACATACCACTGCCTCAGGCTGGTGCAAAAGACACTATTGTCAGATTGCTCTGAGCAATCTGGATCTGCCTCCATCCCCCACTGTCTGAATCCTTGTTTCAAAAGAGCAGCCTCATCACTGCCTGCCAGGAGTACAACTGGCTGGTCTGACTCTGCTGTTTCTTAGCATGGCTAAGAAATCCCACTACATGCTGCTTTCAGCCTGTCTAAATGTTTATTTTCTGTTTTAGCTGCAACCCTTACACTTTTTCTCCATTTTTCCCCATTGTGTTAAAATACTAAGTGCTTGCCCTGGTCTACACCAGGTCACACGTACTTTTTAAAACTTGTTCTTGGAGACCTTGTACTTGTTAGTCTTATGTAACATGCTGAGTTTTTTCAGAGAAATAAATTATGTAAAATTATCACTTAGTGTAGCTTAACGCAGGTGCAAAGACTGGGGAAAATCATGCTGTGTAAAATAAAATTAAAAAGGCACACCCTTTTCTTTTTCCTTTCTCTGTTCTACATTATAGAGAATGTGACTTTGCCCAGGTCACTCACCTACTCAATTACTTCAGTGGCCCCACATTGCCTACAGAAAAGAAAGGAGAAATACTGTGTTATGTGAGCCAATGACAAGTTAGCGACTTTATACAATTTAATTCTCAGAAACCTTCTACTCCATTTCCCCAATAGTACATGTAGCTATAAATGGATAAGCTGCAAGTTTGGCTTTCCATGCCCTTTGCAGCATTAAGGTTTCATCCCTCTATGCCTTCATGAACTGCACATCATCCACTCTGGTCCTTATGTTTTTCTCATCATTGAGATTTTGCTCATGTGGTTGCTCCCTGCACCCCCTTCCCAAAAATGCCCTTCTCCTTTATTTCACCTTCAGATCCTAAGATTCTAGCACTCCCTTATCCATGCAGCTTCCTGTTATCTCTCTGCTATGCTCTAAGCTGCTATCCCAAGCACACTGGGATCTCTTCTTCTTCTCAATGGCCAATGGGAAAAATAATGTATGTGAAATTCCTAAACACACTTTTTATCTGTGCCATCTTTTTCCATGTGCATATCTTTCTACAAGACCTTAAGATCTTGTATAAATAGGACCTTTCATTTTATTTTATACCATACATTAGTAAATGATTTAATAGGCTAGAGGATCTAACATTCAATTTTTAAAAAATGTGAATATTTAAAAGTCTGTTTATTCTAAATTCTAATTAAGTTCAAATGAAATTTTTATCTTCTTTATGCTTTAAATATTTATTATATTACTTAATTTTCATTTAGCTTATAAAGTGATAGAATTCAATAGTAAAGACATGGAATCAACCTAAATGCCCACCAAATGTGGATTGGATAAAGAAAATGTGGTACATACATACCATAAAATACTATGCAACCATAAAAAGACAAAACATTTTTTTGCAGAAACATGGATGCAGCTGGAGGTCTTTATTGTATGTGAATTAACACAAGAACAAAAAACAAATACCACGTTATCACTTTTTTTTTTTTTTTTTTGTATTTTTAGTAGAGATAAGATTTCACCATGTTAGCCAGGATGGTCTAGATCTCCTGAATTCATGATCTGCCCCCCTTGGCCTCCAAAAGTGCTGGGATTACAAATAGGAGCTCAATATTGGGTACTCATGAACATAAATATGACACTAATAGATAATGAAGACTATTAGAGGAGAATGGGGGGGGGGAAGGTTTGAAAAACTAATTGCTGGGTATTATGCTTAGTACCTAGGTGGTGGGATTATTTGTACTTTAGACCTCAGCATCACACAATATACCCACTGACAAACTTGCGTATGTACCCCCTGACTCTAAACTAAAAGTTGAAAAAAAAAAAGGAAACAAAAGGAAAGTGGTAGAATAGAAATTCAATCTTAAAAAAGAACAAAGGAAGAGATGAAAACAAAGAACAACAATAACAAAAGAGAGAGTGCAAGGTGAAATAGTGAGCTTTGAGTATAGAGAGATTTTACAGAAAGCACAATCACATTCATCTGTGAATAAAAGAAAAGTGGTGTGGTGGTGCCATTTTGTGAACAATGGCAGTCCTTCAATATTAAATACTCACAGGAAAAGTAAACTAATTGCCATATAAATACAAAATACTGGGCTAAGTGAATGTACATACAACTTCTCACACAGATGTATAATATCAAGATTAATACCAGCTTTTCACAGGGGAGAAATTCGGGTAGAGAGTCATTATTACTTGTCTAATGTCACAGAGCACCTAGGTGACAAAGCCAGAAGTAAAAATGTGTTGTATCTGAATTGAAAATTCATGAGATGGAGAGTAGCTTCAACAGATCCTGTGGAACTGGACAGTGTAACCAGATGCCACTTTGTAGAATACGTCTGGTTTGCACCAGTGATCCCAGTGCACCAATTTCTATCACTGGCTGCTTATTCTTGCTTTTCTGCCCCCCCATGGATAGTGCTCCCACACTACTTTGACTACCTCTGCAAGCCCCATTACATAAAATTCACACCCAGCTGCTGAGGAACACAAATACTGTTCTACCCAAGAAGGTTTGCATTTTGAAAGGGAATAGATAGCTAGACCCATGGTAAATATTAATAATTTTTATTTGTCAGTTAAAATAATCATTAAAACGATAGAATGAATATTAGCAATGGCCTAATGATTTTATAAAATTGGGTCATTCTTGGGAAATTTTAATATAGGAAAACGTATGCATTTATTGTACAATTGAGAACATTCTTGAGAGTGTCCTTAGACACTCTTTAGGCAAACCAGGATGACGGTCTGCCTAAATAAAATACCTGCTGAGTAAACAGACAACCTAAAGAATTAGAGAAGATATTCACAAACTGTGCATCCAGCAAAGTTTAAATATCCAGAATCTAAAAGGAACTTAAACATTTCGACAAGCAAAGCAAACAAACAACAACAACAAAAAAAAAACAAATAACAGCATTAAAAAGTGGACAAAATACATGAACAGACATTTCTCAAAAAAAAAAAGGACATACAAAACAGCCAGCAAAAATTTAAGACATGCTCAACATCAGTAATTATCAGAGGAATGCAAGTCAAAACCATAATATGGTATCATATCACAACAGTCAGAATGGCCATTACTAAAACATCAAAAAATAACAGATGCTGGCAAGGCTACAAAGAAAAGGGAACATTAATACTTTGTTGGTCAGAATGTAAATTAGCTCAGCCACTGTGGAAAGCAGTTTGGAGAGTTATAAAATAAATTAGAACTGCCATTCGACTTGGCAAGCCCATTACTGGGCATATACTAAAGGAAAGTAAATAGTTCTACCAAAAAGACACATGCACTTGTATGTGCATGCGCTAGTTGCCCACCAATAGTGAACTGGATAAAGAAAATGTGATACATATACACCATGGAATACTACACAGCCATAAAAAGGAATAAATCATGTCCTTAGCTGCAATATAGATTCAATTGGAGGCCATTTTCCTAAGTAAATTAACACAGGAACAGAAAACCAAATACAACATGTTCTCACTTATAAGTGGGAGCTAAATATTGGGTACTCATGGGCATAAAGATGAGAACAATAGACACAGTGAACTACTAGAAGGAAGATAATGTGACGAGGGCAAGGGCTGAGAAACTACTATTGGGTATTATGCTTACTACCTGAATGACAAGATTGTTTGCACACCAAGCCCCAGTGTCACACAATGCACATGTACTTTCTGAATTGAAAATAAAGGTTGAAATTATAAAAAATAAGTAAATAATATATTTGCTCAACTATGTACGAGTGTCTTGTCTTTGGTTTTAGGTTTTATAAAATAACATTTGGAAGACTGAAAAATTGTTAAAAGTTTTAAGATGCTTCACTGGACACTCTTTAAATATAACCTCTATGCTAAACATGGTGAACCTGAATGTGTGGTGCTTAAATTCCAGAACAAGGGATGTTGTCTCAATTTGCTCTAGATCATGGAGTGAATTACTGTAATCTTTCACTTGTTCAGATTTTAAAAGGATCATGCAAATATCTTGTAATGAATTAACTTCCTTTTATCCAATTGCTTATGTAGGCAGTTTGGGGCAGCACAGTTCATGTTATGCAAGATAATAATTTCTATTGTTACTATCACTGTGGTTATTAGAGAGATAATTCTTTTTCTTTGTAAAAATGAAACATTTTAAAATTAATGTGAAGACTGGGGTGAGATAAACAGCGGGGGAATATATCAGTTTAGAAAAAGGGTGAGATTTTATATAATACCTAACATGTCAAGAATAGTTGATCATAAAATCGTGACATTAATGTAGTACCCACTATGGTCTATGAAATTTTTAGCTTCCATCTGTCCATGCTAGAATAACTTATTAAACATGCATATTGTTTTTCAGTCTGGTTTTTTTTTTTACAGCTGCTATATTTTGCATTATTGTTAGAAGGGGTGAAACATAACTAACAAACTGGGTTAACTCCTCAGTTATTGGCACATGAGACATATTTCTTGAAACATATTAGTGTGTTTCAAACCAATATTTGAGCATTCACTATTAAGAAATCATGATTATAGATGTTCAGTACCAAAAACTACTTTATTTCATCTAATTTAAGATGTTATTTCTTTCAAGATGCTACATTTTTATGTACATTTTTGAAGGAAAAAGATGCTAGATGCCATTGATTTTAAGATACATCTTTTATATTTTACTTGAAAGTGTTAAAAAAGAAAAAAAAAATACATCATGATTTCAAGGATGTAGAATTGCAACACTGTGTTTTAAATCCAATAAAAAAATTGTACGGTCTGGTTTACTATGACAATGAATTCATTGCACAGTTAAGAGAACAGAAAATCTATAGAACGTGCATCTTTACACATTTTTACCAGACAGAATGACAAAATGAAAACTGATATCTCATCTGCATTGGGCCTAGAAAGCTAATTTAGGGAAACTGGATGTGGTTAATTCTTGGAACAATTAAATACTCTTGAAGAGTAAGGGGTCATAATTCAAAGAATTAATTCAATATGAAGGAATTCAATATAAAGAATAAATTTAAGATGAGAAATTCTGGAGTCAGGAAAATAAAGAGAACTCACAAAATGAAAGTAACAAGAGTCTGGTCATAAGTAAAGCAGAAAGATTAAACAGAAACTTTGCCATGAATAAATTACTCTAATAGATGCTGGTGAATGAAGACGGAGTGAAATTAGTATAATCTAGTACATTAATATTTGACTACAAAATTTAAAGGGTGAATGACGACCACAAGCTGATATACTACTTGTGAATAAATTGAGAGAATAAAGCTGAGAAAATGGTTTTAGTGTTAGATATTGTAGTTAAGGTGTAGACGGGGCTACTGATGGCCTACTACTAGGATTATATTAGAAATTTACAGCTACAGCAAAAGGAAAAGTTAGGGCTTAGGTGATAAATTTAAATAATGATAGCAAAAATGTAATGTCTTCTCTTCCTCTTCCTCTCATTAAGGAAAAGGTAAAATGCAGAATTTATTCCACATTTTGGCCACATTTGTACTGGCCCCTTGGAGTCACCAGTTTTATGTTTTTCCTCATATGTGATTTGACCATTTATTTCTCTCTCTCTCTCTTTCTCTCTGCCCCATCCCTCTCCTTCTCCAAAAGTATTTAATTGCTCTCCCTCAACCTTGTTTGTGAAATTGACTGATAAACCATGATTGATGTGTAATCAGGTTGTTTATAATTTAGTGCACAAAGCAGATGCACACATATACAATTCCACACAAGGAAAATGCAATTAGCTAAACACAAAATTTGCAGGCAAAATATTATTAGGGTTCAGAGACTGGGAAATTATTCTGGCTAAAGAGAATTCCTTCTACCAGATGAAGTCTTTATGGAATAGGAGAATATGAGTTGCACTGTGAATCATGGTAAGAATTATTCAGAAATAACTATTGTTGATGTTTGCCTAGCTTTAAAATGTTAACTGCAAAACAGTAGAGAAAAGAATAAAAATTGTACATTATCTCACATAAAAGAAATAACCACAGTAAATATTAAGTCCTTCGTCTCATCCTATTGCTTTTTATAAATGGATCATACTGAGTATAAGTTGCATAACTTGATTTTACCACTTCATATTACATCCTAAGCATTTTCCCAAGTCTTTAAATAATATAGACAGCAATACTTACCAGTTATGTAATATTGACTTAGATGGATACATTATATGTTACTTAATCTTTTATTATTATACATTTTGATGTTTCCAAGTTTCTTTATTATAAGTAATGCCCCAATGGCTTGGCTTGTCAGATTAGTGTCTTAGGATAGGCTGCTATCAGTGACATTACTGCATGAAATGTGTGAACAGTTTGAAAACTTGTAAACTGGTAAACATGGTAAACTGGTAAACGTGGAAAACTTGTAACTTTTACATGGAAATAGGAAAAACTGGTAAACTGGTAAACATTTGAAAACTAGTAAACATGACCAAACAGCTTTTTGTATAGATTATGAAAATATAGAATGCTATTTGAGTGTGAAAGTACCTGCCTTAAGTACTCTTACATTTGTTAAATATTTTTACTTTCATTATAAATGTATAATAATTGGAAGGAGAAAAAAATTATTTTTGGAACTATGCATTTCATTGACTTAAAAGATTAAACACTTATAAAATAATTTGTTAGATAGACACAGTCTGTATTTTAGATGCTCTGTTAATGTAATTTGACCCTGTGTTGGGGTTTATAACTATGCAATAGATTTATTGTACTATTTCATTATAGATTAGAATAGTAATCCTCTGTCAGATTTCTTTGAAATGTATTTCAGTTTATATTGTTTAAGATTGACAGATTATTCAGAAAATTGATTATACAAACCCTTCAGTTTTTGGGTTCTTCCATCTCTTTTAAGTCATCAAATAATTTCCATATTTTACAATTAATTACTAAGTGTATAATTTATTTTATTGTTGAAATAATTTATTTTTTATTCAATCCTTCTGAGATTTGCTTTATTAAAAAATAAAGCAGAATTTATCAAGCACCATTTATTAAATAACCTCTTTGTCTAATCACTTTGTGATTTCTCCTTATGACACATTCGCCAATTATATACCTCTGGGTCTACTTCTTGTCTCTCTATTCTGTTCACGTGATGTTACTGTTTATCTATCACTATGCCAAAACCAAACTCATTTAAACAATTTGAGCTTTAAAATTTGTTTAGTTTCCACTGGGCGTGGTGGCGCTCATCTGTAATCCCAGCTACTCAGGAGGCTGAGGTAGAATTGCTTGAACCCAGGAGGCGGAGGTTGCAGTGAGCAGAGATGGCTCCACTGCACTCCAGCCTGGGTGACAGAGCGAGACTCCGTCTCAATAAATAAATAAATAAATAAAATAAAATAAATTTTTTCAGTTTCTCCTTCCATGCTTTCATCATTATGAAAGCATATATGAGTTTAAATTTTTCATTACGTATCTCAGTGGGATTTGGTTTCTTTACATATATCTTGCTCAGTTTGTACTGGAACGTTTTACATATTTTAATGCGACTACAATTGAGTGCTTTTTTAAACTTTATGTTATCGAAATTATTATTGGTGATAAAAAGAAATATTTTTTAATGTTGTATAATTACCCTTTAATAGTTCAGTTAATGATCTTAGTTTTAAAAATGTTTAACAATTATTTTCTTCTCAAATAATTATGTTTCCTTCTTCTTCTTTTATTTTATGCTTTATTGTATTGGCCATTATTTCCTGGATAACGTTTTTAAAATATTTTAAAAATTGGAGAGAGATCCAAGATGGCCGACTAGCAGCAGCTCAGGATTCTAGCTCCCACTGAAAGCGCAGAGAGTGAGTGGACGCCACATTTTCAGATGAATTTTCATAGCCCACGGACCAAGAGATTCTTGGCGGAGGAGCCCCACGGGTCGCCAGTGCGACCCTTTTGGAGAGCGCAGCCGTTTTGCAGGCGCCCCGACGCGGCGGTTCTCAGTCCAGAGTATACGGGACTGAGTGCCCTTTGGTTGGCGTTGGAGCTCCGGGAAAGCAGAGTCTCCCATTGAGCTGATTAAAAAGCGGACTGAAGTGGGGAACCAGACCGGGAGATTCCCGGGCAGAAAAGCGCCACGAATCTTAATGCCGCTGTTTCAGCCGGCATAGTGGGTCGCCGCAGGGGAAGGCTGGTACCCCCCTCCACAAAAAAAATAAAGAAAAACAGAGGTTGGAACTGCTGAAGATTGAGAGTTTCACAGCAAGTGCAGCTGAACCCGGGAAGGTCCAGCTCTGTGGGGGGAGGGGCATCCGCCGAAGGAAAATTAAGAAATAGAGGAAACTTTATCACCAGCAAGCTGGACGTCCACTCAGAGACCTAGTCTGAAGGTCAGCAATTACACAGACGACAGGTGGATAAATCCACAAAGATGGGAAGAAACCAGCGCAGAAAGGCTGAAAACACCCGAAATCAGAATGCCTCTCCTCCTACAGAGGATTGCAGTGCCTCATCACCAATTGAACAAGGACTGATAGAAAATGAATGTGAGGAATCAACAGAATCAGGCTTCAGAAGGAGGTTAATGAGAAACTTCTGTGAGCTAAAAGAACATGTTCTAGCCCAATGCAAGGAAACTAAGAACCTTGAAAAAAGGTTTCACGAAATGTTCATGAGAATGGACAATTTAAAGAGGAATATAAGTGAATTAATGGAGCTGAAAAACACAATACGAGAACTTCGAGAAGTATGCACAAGTTTTAACAGTCGAATTGATCAAGCAGAAGAAAGGATTTCAGAGGTCGAAGACCAACTTAAGGGAATAAAACGAGAAGACAAGATTAGAGAAAAAAGGGTAAAAAGGAATGAGCAAAGTCTCCAAGAAATATGGGACTATGTGAAAAGACCTAATCTACGTTTGATAGGTGTACCTGAATGTGACGAAGAGAATGAATCCAAGCTGGAAAATATTTTTCAGGATATTATCCAGGAAAACTTTCCTAACCTAGCAAGGCAAGACAATACCCAACTCCAGGTAATACAGAGAACACCACAAAGATATTCCTCAAAAAGAGCAACCCCAAGGCACATAATCATTAGATTCATCAGGGTTGAAACGAAGGAGAAAATACTATGGGTGGCCAGAGAGAAAGGTCAGATTACCCACAAGGGGAAGCCTATCAGACTCACAGCTGATCTCTCAGCAGAAACCCTACAAGCCAGAAGAGAGTGGGGACCAATATTCAACATCCTTAAAGAAAAGAACTTTCAACCCAGAATTTCATATCCAGCCAAACTAAGTTTCATAAGTGAAGGAAAAATAAAATTTTTTGCAAACAAGCAAGTACTCAGAGATTTCATTACCACCAGGCCTGCTTTACAAGAGCTTCTGAAGGAGGCACTATGTATAGAGGGGAACAACCAGTATCAGCCACTTCAAAGGACCCATCAGTAAGCTGCATCCAGATCCATCTCACATGCAAGGATATACAGAGACTCAAAACAAAGGGATGGAGGAAGATTTGCCAACCAAATGGAGAGCAAAAAAAAAAAAAAAAAAGCAGTAGTTGCAATTCTCATCTCTGATAAAATAGACTTTAAAGTAATAGAAAGCAAAAGAGATAAGAAGGACATTGTATAATGGTAGAGGGATCAATGTAACGGGAAGAGCTAACGACCCTAAGTCTATGCGCACCCAATATAGGAGCACCCAGATACATAGGGCAACTTCTTGGTGACTTACAAAGAGACTTGGATTCCCACACAATAATAGTGGGAGACTTTAACATTACATTGTCAATATTGGACAAATTAATGAGACAGAAGGTTAAGAAGGATACCCGGGACTTGAACTTAAACCTCAAACAAGTAAACTTAATAAACATTTACAGAACTCTCTACTCCAAATCCAC
Organism: Ateles fusciceps; assembly: GCA_036589455.1. NCBI lineage: Eukaryota > Metazoa > Chordata > Mammalia > Primates > Atelidae > Ateles > Ateles fusciceps. The sequence goes on along the minus strand of JAZHEH010000479.1, from coordinate 2,906,605 downwards.
AAAATATACATTTTTTTTTTCAGTAACACATCACATTTATTCTAAAAGTGACCACATGGTTGGGAGTAAATCACTCCCTAGCAATTGCATAGCATTTCATAGGTTTAAATGAAATATTGGTTGGCTGTTTGTTATTTTCCTCCCTTATTCCTTCCTGTCTCCATTGTATAACACAATTATTAGTATAAAAAAAGCTTTTAATATCCATTTGTAGATTGCATTCTAGCCTGGGCAATAGAGCAAGATTCCCGTTCTCTCTCCCTTTTTTTTCTTCTTTTTCTCTTTATTTCATTCTTTCTTTTCTTCCTTCTTTCTCTTTTTTCTCTTTAAAAAAAAAAAAACAAAAAACAAAAAAAAAGCTTAATTTACAAAAACAGGTGGCCTAAAGCATAATTTCCCAATTTGGATTTTCACATACCCCAAGGTAACCCAAATAATTTCAAAGACTATTGAGAAATTCCTAATATTAAAATTAGTATTTTACTTTTAAATACTAAATTTCCAACCTGCTATGTTGGACTAGGAACACAGTCCAACTAGGACTAGAACTGGAGAACTAGGAAGCCTTAGAATCCTTGAATTTTTTTAGCAACCATTTTTACTTCCCACAATTTCTTCATCTTTCAGAAACTTGTTACAATAAAAAAAAAAAAAGAAAAAAAGAAAAAGAAAATAAAATTGTGGGAACAGCTTTGTTTTATTCCTGATCTTAATGAGAAGGCAGTTGTGTTTCACTGTTAAGTATGACATTGATTGTTGATTTAAAATAGTCTTTTGAGTTAATATGTATTTAATGCTTTTCTAATGCCAAGTCAATATATTTTCTCTTGTGAATCACTTGATGTGCTACTCTATAGTAATATATTTCACAGCATTAAAATAGAAATTCATTTCCCTTTTTTTTTACTTTTTTATTGTATATATATATATATATATATTATTGTACTTATCTGGGGTACATGTGCAGATCATGCAGAATTGTTGCATAGGTACATACATGGCAATGTGGTTTGCTGCCTCCATCCCCCCTGTCACCTATATCTGGCATTTCTCCCCCATGTTATCCCCTCCTCAACCTCCTTACCCCTATCGTCCCTCCCCTAGTCCCCCACAACAGACCCCAGTGTGTAATGCTCCCCTCCCCTGTGTCCATGTGTTCTCATTATTCAACACCTGCCTATGAGAGAGAACATGCGGTATTTGATTTTCTGTTCTTGTGTCAGTTTGCTGAGAATGAGGGTCCCCAGATTCATCCATGTCCCTACAAAGGACATGAACTCATTATTTTTTATGGCTGCATAGTATTCCATGGTGAATATGTGCCACATTTTCCTTGTCCAGTCCGTCATCGATGGGAGACTTTAATACTCCACTGTCTATATTAGACAGATCAACAAGACAGAAAATTAACAAGGATATCCAGGACTTGAACTCAGATCTGGACCAAGCAAACCTAACAGACATCTACAGAACTCTCCACCCCAGATCCACAGAATATACATTATTCTCAGCACCACATCACATCTACTCTAAAATTGACCACATAATTAGAAGTAAATCACTCCTCAGCAAATGCAAAAGAACAGAAATCATAACAAACAGTCTCTCAGACCACAGTGCAATAAAATTAGAACTCGGGATTAAGAAACTAACTCAGAACTGCATAACTTCATGAAAACTGAACAAGAGGCTCTTGATTGTTGACTGAATAAACAATGAAATGAAGACAGAAATAAAGATGTTCTTTGAAACCATTGGGAACAAATGCACAACTTTCCAGAATCTCTGGGACACATTTTAAGCAGTGTCTAGAGAGAAATTTAGAGCAATAAATGCCCACATGAGAAGCAAGGAAAGATCTAAAATCGACACCCTATCGTCAAAATTGAAACAGCCTGAGGAGCTAGAAATTCATTTCTAAGATAAATCCTATTTAGATGAGATACGGTGCATTCAAAGTGATATGGCTATAAACAATAAACTCTCTTTTGTAGTTTTAAAATATTCTGTTAACTAAATTTCTGTAATTCCTTTGTGTATAAACTTGTCACCTATTTTTACCAAAGTGAAACTATTTATTTGGTGGTTATCTTTTCGGGTTTCGACTTTAAGACCAGAATATAATTGAGTTTTCTGTCTACTCTTTTATTTTGGAAGCATTATTATTGCTTTTTTAATGTTAGGGAAGTTAAAAGTGTATAACTTTGAAAGAAAGATCACTCCTAAAATATCTGAGCTTTAAGATTTTTGTTAAAAAATTATCTCATAGATTTTATGTTCTGTATTATAATTACTTCAATAAAAATTTCTAGCCAACATATTATTAAATCGCATTGTAGAAAATTTACAAACTTGAGAGAAATAAAATCATCTAAATTTATTTTATCAACAATCTATTTATCTACCCTTCTACCTATATATCAATTTATACAAATTGCCATTGTATTTTATATGAAATTTTGATTTATTTTTTATTTTACATCATCTTGACAGTATTGTTGATGTTTCAGCTTAAAATACATTTTAACAATTATTTTAACTCAGCTCTATATTTGAGATATTGTAATAATTAGTATCTTAAAGTTTCATATCATTGCAACCAAATTACATATTTTTAATTTTGATTTTAAAATGTCTTTAAGTTATTTTTTTATTAATGGTTTGTTAATATTATGATTTTTCAGCCTTTCCATGAATAAAAATATATCTGAGTTTGAGGACAGCATTTATTTTTGTCTTTTCTCTACTTGCATGCTTTTTTGTTACTTTTTGTAAGCTATAAAATTATCACAATGTTCTTATAGCCTGATACAAAAAACATACTCAACTACATGCTCAAATTTATTTTTTGGCTTAGATTCATTGCTTAAGTTTATGTTAGATACTGAATAATTTTTAAAGGAACACATTGGTATTTCTGGACTTTTTCTTTCTGTTTCTTTATAAAGAAATTCCAATTATTTGAGGCCATATAATAATAAATTATTCCTAGGGTAATAAAAAAAACTTAGCATAATATTGCCTGTAACTAACACCTTCTTACAGTTCTTTGGGAAAGGCAGAAATTGTCTGATATTTATTGTTCTTTTCATTTCTAGAAGTCTATTCCTTCTCTTAGTTATTAGGCTACATTTCTTCTCTTTGAAGCTCTGAAATTTCTTCATCACCTCAATTTCCCACAATAGAGAGAGTGTTCAGTTTGATTTTCCACCATTCCATTAACTGTCCTGGTTGCTGTTAATAGCCCCCATTTTATACCTAAAATGAAGAGCAGTATAATGTGCACAATTCCTAGTCTTGTCTCAATTTCCTAATGGGCATTTATCTAATTGCTTCATTTAGAGCTAAATGTCTCTTTTGTCACTCCTCTCTCATTCCTCACAAGGTTTCTGATTATGACCAGATCACTCCAAGGTCATCTGTGATCTTCCTTCATTCCTTCATTAAATGAATTATATGCTTTGCCTGAAAATCACAAGTCCTGCATATAATGTGAAGAAAACACTCTATTTCCTATTATGCCTTTTTTTCCCCCTGAAATCGTAGCCTTTCAATGGATTTAGAAAGGCAGGTTCTGAGGGTGGTAGGTTGAGGAGGAAAAACATCTGCCAATATTATTCGACGTTATGCTGGGATTTCTGATTGAGGCAGGCTTCTACTCTTCAATCAAAGTATACAGAGTGGAAGAGGGGCTAATATTTCCCTAGCATACCTCCAAAGAAGAGTTCACTTTAAAATTCACTTTCTCCATCTGCCTTGGGTTTATGGAAATTGCTTTTGAAGTTTTATAAATATTTTCCTGTTTTCATTAGTATTGACGACTACTGTACTCTGTTGTCTTTTTCTGTCTCGACAAATATTGAAATAAGAAGTCACGAGAAGCATATTATGAAAAGTTAGCTTGATGTCATCTTCACTTGGATTTCCACCTTATGCAGAAGAAACAATATAAGCCATCAGAAGTGTGAGAAAATGGAGTATTTCTGGGAAATAGCTAAGGCTATATACAGTTCTATTTTTGATTATAAAATGAAGATCCATTAACAATTTTTACCTAAAATTTGCCATTATGAAGCTGTATGCAATGAAAATTTGACCACGTTTACTCCAACGAGTCAGGGATTTATGAGGTATCTTGCAATGGTTCAAGTGAGAGGAAATTCAGTGTACTGTTAGATTGGGACATTTATGACTGTATGTAGGACTTAGGAGGTCAAATTGTGCAATGGCTAGTTGCTAAAATTGACTGCTTGTTCACTTAACAGAAATTCACTATGAAGTCACTTACTAACCATATGATCTCGGGCATGCCTCTTAACTTCTCTGTGCTGCAGTTACCTCAGAATGGGATGTGCTTATTGGGTGTTCTTTATAGGACTGGTAATTGTGCCAATGATAAGAGGTCAATAAATTTAAGTCATTATTGTTACTCACATATTATTACTTCCTCAAAAATGAGCTCACACAAGCAGTAACCACACAGGTGGAACAATACCCTTGATTACTGAACTTTCTAACCAAAAAATTGTCATAAGGATGCACTTATATCTTTCCTGCTCAGCCAGCTAGGCTTGTTGAGAAATGGCCCTTACATTGATGTTAGTATGTTCAGAACCTCCTTTAGTTCTTTATAAATGTGGGTATCACTTCTAACTGTTGTCATCTGAATTCTGGTTTTTATTTGGAGTTAATAATATGGATATATTTACCCCCCTCTTAAACTCGGATGAATAAATCTGTGTCTATTTTGTAAGTATTTGACTCTACTCATGAACTTTGTTTTTCCAGCTTTTGGTGAATTTGAGAGCTTTGATTTCTCTGTTATGCTAATCAAAGTGTTTTCACTTATATATTTTTCATTTACTTAAGAAGGTGAGAAGAATGAGATAATACTGTGTTAGTACCTCATTTGTTTAATTATTTGTAATACGCAATTGGAAGGTATGTAAATAAACATGATTTTCTCTTTAGAGGCAATTGGTAAGTTCTTCCTACTAAAATTAAGTGCCCTTTTGGAAATGTATAAAAACAACAAATATATAATCTTGGAACTTCTGTCAGTATTTCATTACTTGGGGGAGATATCAGTAAATGTTAGAGATTAGGACATATCTGCCTTGTGACATCAAAAATTTATTTTGCTTGTTAGGGTTTTGATACCTCAGCCCAGTCCAGGAATTACAATTATGTGTTCAGCTCAGCATGTTAAAGAAACACCTGTGACTTTTGCAATTCAAAATGAGAGAGTCTAATTTATTGCCAGAAGAAATGTAGTTGCTTATGTGTAAGATGCCTATATGTCAAATGTCTCTAGAACAGAGTGCAAGTTTGAAAGACACAAAAATTCTTGTGGAAAAGAAGCTGAATTTTGTTTATAGTAATGATATTGATACTAAAAAAGACTAACATTTAAATATTCATCATTTTGCAGGCACTGTCCTAAGTTATCCAGTCTTCATAATGACATAAGTATTTTTATTTTCATTTTACAAAAGAAAAGACTCAAAGTCTTGTCTCGATTATGCAGACAGTAAATAGACTATTTGGACAAAGATATTTTGATTCAGAGCTGGGGCACAGAAGCACTACACACAACTTCCTAATAATTCAAATGTGTAAACAGCTTTAATCACACAAGTGACTCCTTGAAAATGATGGAATATGAAAAGATAACACCAGTGCTGTGGAAAAAATGCATTCATCCTTTTTCTAATTCAAACATGCCAGATTAGGGGAAGTCAGCCATCTTAATCAGAAGGCTCTGGGACAAAAATAAAAAATATTATTTAGTAGCAATAAAATGTCACTTGGTTCTGAGATGAGACTATTAGTAAACTATCTTATAAGCAAAAATGATGGCAATTGCTGGCAATTATTTAATCAACTAAAATAAACTTTACTAAGGCAGAATTTACACACAATGATATTTACCAAATTTAAATGTGCAACTTGATGTGTTTTAGAATATACACATACATACTGAAAAATACAGATAGCCAGATATAATACATAGAATATTTTTGCTACCTCAAAAATTTAACTTATGTTCTTTTGCACTAAATCATCTCTTCTAACCTATCATCTCTGGCAAGCTTTGATATGCTATACCTATAATGTTTTCATTTTCTAAAATTTCATGTAAGTGAAATTATACAGTATGTAGTTCTTTGTGTCTGGCTTATTTTACTTAGCATAATGCTTTGGACCTTTACCTATGTTATTGTGTGTATCACTTATTTCATTTTACTGTGGAGTAGTATTTCATCACAAAATATACCTCAATTTATTCATCTGTTCAAAAATTGGTGGATATTTGAGTTTTTTCCAATTATTGTCTATTGTCGATAAAGCTGCTTTGAACCTTTGAGTACATGCTTTTTGTAGGCATAGTGATACAAGACCTAGAACAAAATTATTTAGGCAGATAGTGAGGGCCACTTGCAAGGTTTTCCTTTTAACAAATAGCAGCCCCCAAATCATTTCTTTTCTAACAAGTAGCCTGAAAAATTGAGCTGCAAACATAGATAAGCAAGCTGGAAGCTTGCACACGTGAATGCCAGCAGCTGTGCTAATAGAAAAGGGCTACCTGGGAGTCAGGCATATCCATCATGGAGGATCCATCTTCTCTTTTTTTGTGACCACATATGCAATAAGGGAATGGGCAATATGGCTCCCATTGCCCAGGTAGAGAACACATCTGAATAATAAAAGGTTAGGGTGGAGCGGCCAGCTTCTTCGCACACTATGTAAATGGCACACCTGGTCTAAACAATCTTTTGAGACCTATGTAAATTAGACACTACTTCCTCAAGCTAGTCTGTAAAACCCCGTGCATATCATCACCTCAGAGCCAGAAGACCTGCTCAGGAGCCCCTCTTCTCTACAAGAGAGAGCTTTTCTCTTTCTTTCACCTATTAAACCTCTACTCTTAACCTCACTCCTGAGTGTTCACATCCTTGATTTCCTTGGCATGAGGCAATGAACCTCAGGGAACACCCTAGACACATGACTCCACTCAACAGGTTTCCATTTTTATTGGATTAATGTCTAGGAGTGAGATTTCTTGCTCACATGGAAAGTATATATTTAACTTTTTAAGAAACTGCCAAACTGCCAAGAGGATGTGCCATTTTATATTCTGATCAGCAATATATGAAAGTTTCTCCCACATATGATATTGTCCAAATTTTAAATTTTAGCAATTTTAGATGTGTAGCAGTTTCTAATTGTGGCATTAATTTTATTTTCTCAATTATCAATGATGCTGAACATATTTTCACATTCTTACTTGCCATTTGTAGAATATTTAATTAGCACACATTTAGATCTAAATTATGTGCCATTAAAGGTACCCATTGAAAGTATGCAATTCCCTGGGTTTGAGAATATTTACAAAGTTGTACATATATTACCATAATTTAACTTTAGAACATTTTTCTTATCCCCAAAAGGCTAGGCCACCACTAATCCACTTTGTGTCTCTATAGAATCACCTATTCTGGACTTTTCATATAAATAGAATCATATAATATGTGATCTTTTCCTACTAGCTTCTTCTACTTAGCATAATGTTTTTACATACATTCATCTTGTTGCAATTATCATCACTTTACTCCTGAAGTAGCTGTGCAAATCTTTTCCTTATTTGTTAAAACACTTTTATTAGTATTGAGTTATAAGTGCTTTTAAAATGTACTCTCAGTGAAAGTCCTTTGTCAGTTACACATTTTACAAATATTTTCTTCCAGTGTATGCTATGTCTTTTCATTATCTAGTGGTGTCTTTTGAAGAGCAAATGCTTTGAATTTTGGCATAATATAATTTCTTTATTTTTTCCTTCGTGGTTTGTGATTTTTATGTTGAATGTAAGAAAGCTAGCTTAACCCAAGGACTTAATATTTTCTCTTTTGTTTTCTACAAGAAGTTTAAATGTTTTATTAATATATTAAAGCTACTGTTACTTCTAAATTGATTTTTATATGGTATAAAATATAGGTCAAGGTTTATTTTCTTTTGTATATGGATATCTAATCGTACTAGAATCATTTATTTTTTAAAAAGTGTCCTTTTCCCATTTAATTAGTTTGGTTCCTTAGTTGAAAAGCAAGTCTCTCCATTAATATGTAAATCTACCCTTATACCTGTACCATATTATCTTGATTACCAAAAATTTATAGTATCTCTTGCAGTCAGATACGTATGTCCTTCCAATTTGTTCTGCTTTTTCAAAGTTATTTTTACTATTCTAATTCCTTTCATTTGCATATACACTTAAACAAGAGACTTTCAAGTCCTACAAAAAATAAGCCTGTCAGGACTTTGATAGAAATTGCATTGAATCTATAGGACTATTTGGGAAGAGTTTCTGTCTTAACAATACTGTCTTCTGATTAATGTACATGTTATATATCTCTGTTTTAAAATTTTGTCTTTATTGGTTTTCAATGTATCATTGTTTTAATTTATAGATCTTACACATTTATTGTTGAATTCATTAATAAATATTTTATATTTTCATTTATTTCAATTTTAGTTTTCATTTATTCATAAGTCAGATACAGAAACACAATGAAGTTTTGTATATTGATCTCAATGTTGTGACATTGCTAAACTTGTTTATGCATTCTAGTGGCTTTTCTGTACGTTAGGATTTTCCTCATAAACAATCATGTCATCTGTGATTAAAACAATTTACTTCCTCCTCTTTGATCTATATGCTTCTGTATTGTTTACTTGTCTTATCACATTGACTAGGTTCTTTATTTCAACATAGAATAAAAGTGGTATGAGTAGACATCCTATAATGTTTTTATTGTAGAGAGATAGTATTCTATTTTTCACTGTTAATTGTAAAGTTAGCTGTAGTTTTTTATACATGCCTTTGATTAGGTTGAGAATTCCCTTCAATTTCTAGTTTGCTGATAGTCTCTTTGTCCTTTAATTATGAAAAGGTGTGAGTTTTGCCAAATTTATTTTTGCACCTTTTGGGATGATCTCACACACACACACACACACACACAATACAAACACACATATATATGTATATATAAAGTATATATTTTTCGGTGTATGTATACTGAACAAATCTATATATATTTTTGTTTTCAGTGTATTAACACGATAAACTGTATTGTTTAATTTTCAAATGTTAAATTGGCAATGCATCCTGAACTACACCACGTTTGGTAATGATCCTTATTCTTTGTATGTATTTCTGGATTCTATTTTCAAAAATTTGTTAAGGATATTACATCTAAATTAATGAGGAATTTTGGTCTCTAATGTTCTTCCCTTGTAAAGCCTGGATTTTGTATCAGGATATATCTGACCTCATTAGAATAACATAAAAAGACCATTTGCTGAAGAATTTGTGTGAAATTACTGTGATTTCTTCCATAAGTGTCTGATTACATTCATCTCTGGAGTGTTCACTGGAGGGGGGATTTTAAACACCCAGATTCAATTTACCTAACAGACAAATAACAGTTTAGGTTTTCTTCTTATGTAAGCTTTAACAGTTTTTATCTTTCAAATAATTTGTACATTTTATCTTCATTATCAATTTATTGGCATAAATTGTTTATAATATTATTTATTAGCCATTTGATGCTTGTAGGATTTGTGGTGATGCTTGTAGAATCTGTGGTTCATGTCTCCTGCTTCTTCTGGTTACTATGACTGCATTTTATGTTTTTCAATTATCTTTGCAAAGAACCAGCTTACGGTTGCATTGTTTATCACTATTATTTCTGCATTTATTTTATTGTTTTAGATTTTATTATTAGCATTTATTTTTGTCTGCTTACTTTGTGTTTCTTTTTCTGGTTTCATAAGATAGAAGATAAAATCATTAATATGAGAACTTTCTTATTTTCTAATATGAGTATTTAAAATTACAATTTTTTCTCTAAGCACTGCTCAGTTGGATCCAACAAACACTGATATGTTTTATTTTGATTTTCATTTAATTCAGACTTTCTTAGTTTTGCTTGTAATTTCTTCTTTAATTTATGGTTAGACTTATGGATTTTGGAATGTGTTGATTTGTTTTCAAATATCTGGGGACTTTTCAGATTTCACTTTATGTCTGGTATACTTTCACTTTGGTCAGGAAATATATTTTACATAAGTTCAATGCATTCTAGTTAAGATTTGCTTTGTGGGTCAGAATGTGGCCTATCTTAGTAAATGTTCCATGTTATCTAATAATAATACATGTTTAATGTGGTTTTTGAGTGCAGTGTTCTTTAAATATAAGGATGTGCAAGTTGGTTGACAGTATTGTTCAAGCTTTCGATATTCTTTCGGATTTTCTGGCTGCTTGTTCAATGACTGAAAGAGAAATGCTAAAATCTCCAGTGATAATCATAGATATGTCTATTCTCTTCTCATAAAATTTTACTACATATATTTTGAAGCTCTGTTATTGGGTCTACACATTTAGGATTGTTATGCCCTCTTGATAAAACTGTTTAAAAAATCTTTATGAAATTTCCTTCTTTGTCACTGGTAATACTCCTTGTTCCATGATGTGCTTTGTCCAATGTTAATAAAGCAAACTCCAGCTTTCTTCCAATTTTTGTTTTTCACAGAATTTCTTTCTAAATCTTCTTACTTTTAACTTCTTTGTGTCTTCATATTTAAAATGAATTTCTCGCAGTCACCATGTAATTAGTTCCTGCTTTTTAATCCAATCTGACAATTCATGGCTTTTTTAGTTTCAGTACCTAGATGTAATTTTTGATAATGTGGGTTTTTAATCTACCTTAAAATTTATTTTGTTTATTCCACCTGTTCTTTATTTTTACTATTTTTTCCTTCATCTCTTACTTTGCCTTAAGAGCTATAAAACCTCTGTTTTATTGTGCTAGTAGTTGTTTTTACTCTTTCAGTATCTTTAACTTTTCACAGCCTACTTTAAAATAATATTATAACATTTCATATATACTACAAGTACCTTACTGATAATGTTGTCATAACACTGCTTCTGCATAAGTCAGAAACTTCAAAATATATTGCTATCATATTTGTGTTAAACAATTGATTACTGATTAAATATATTTTAAATAACAATGTCTTTTATATTTGCCTATATATTTACTATTTTTAGCACTCCCTATTTCTTTGTGCAAAGACAAATTTCCTTCTGGCATCATTTTCCTTCTGCCTGAAGAATATGTTTTTTTTTTAAACTTCTTTTAGTTCAGGATTATTGATGATTAATTTTTTAAGTTTTTTTTTTTTTACCAGAAACTTACTTTATTTTGTTTCCTTTTTGAAAGACAGTGACATTACTTTAAACTGCAAACAAATTAATATAAGTACCATATGTTCTTTTAAGGAACAGAGGGAAAACATTAATTTTGCTAGGGATATTTGGGTGGAGGAAATATACTAAAAAAACATCAGAGGAAATACAAATGAGCTGGACTTTGCAGAATAATAGCTAATGACACCATGGAAAATGGTGGGAATGGTACTTGCCTTAGATCAGGTTCTCTGGAAGCACAGCCGAAGGCAAAGATTCAAGTTCATACAATTTATTAATGGAGAGCTTCCCAGGAAAGGCTGTAAGAGAGGGGGAGCAAAATATGGAGGGGAAAAAGAGCTCCTGAAGCAAGTGGTCTCCAGTAAAGTCTAGCCTTGGTACATCGAATGAGAACTTTTAAGAATTAACTCTCCTGGCATCTCCAAATAGCCAAGACACCTGAGAAATCCTCAGGTGTAAGCTATTAGTTTCAAGCCTAGCAGCAGTTGGGGATGACTGCACTCCAGCCAGGTAAGGGGGATCTGGGTTAGTTCCAGAAGTGTCTGCTATTGAAATCCTAGTTGGAGGAACATGAGCAGAAGCATAGGGATATACAACTTTATGATGGGTTAGAAAGGAAGAAATAATCAAATACATTTGATTTTAAGTGACAGTTTGGGGTAAACAAAAATTGAAAATGTGCACCTTGCCCTAACCACAGTTTATTCCTTGTTCTCTAAAATATTACTATAATACACAGCCACTCAAATTTAGCAGCACATGCACTAACTAATTAAATAATAATACAAAATAATGTTTTAATAAAGCTGTTTTTATTCATACCATAGTCTTTTCTGGAGAAATCAATCATTTTTTCAGAACACTAGGTGTTGTGTATAACCCAAGAGTTTCACTTCCCCAGCTCCCATTTTAATTGGATGATTTTCAATAGCTATTGCTCTAGAAGGCAGAAATGTTTTGTGAATCATCAGACACAACTCAAATCATAACAAATGCTACTCTCTTCTGAGTTCAAATGGATATCTTTAAAACTATAATTAAAATATTTCTATGAGTTTATTTTTTAAATCTAAAATGCCTCTCATATCTAAGAAGACTTAATTTGGGGATTGGACAATTACTTTACATCAAAAAATCTAAAATACACACAAAGCTTGGGAAATTGCTTTGGGTTACTTGTTAGGATAACTTGAGGTAAGAAGGTAAGTCTTGGTAGAAATTGAGAAGGTATAAACAAACTTTTATTCTTTTCTCCTTTTTTTTTTTATTTTAAACAAGAGGATATGAGCATTTCTGAGCCAGGGCTTCTGCAGAAAAGAATGCCTAGCTTGATTCCTGCAGATTTCAGAACAAAGATAAACTATTACTGTGTCATCACTAAAAAAGATGCTATCTGGTTAGACTGAATGAAAGATGATAGTTTGGCAGTCAAGAAACAGCAATCTCCTGAGACTTTTTTTCATTTAAATTCTCTTTGCAAGATTGTTCTTATCTTTTTTAGGCCTAATGTCTAAACTGTTTTCATTTCAAAGAATTTAATATTGAAGCACTGGGGTTGAAAATAAGTCAAGTTGACTAAACTTTCAAATCTAAACCTGTCTGGGCTTATGGTTCTACATGAGTAGAACAGTGTATAATACCTACCCAGGTGGGCCCACCACAGGCAGAAATTATCATCTACTAGTGATTTAATTATTTGGATTTCTCTCTTTATCTCTGTCTCTCTCTTGTTTACTCATCTTTTCTTCTTATTAAAAATTGTATTATTAACTTCTTCTAATTAGGTAAAACTTCTTATGTATAGCTGACCTTAATGCATGAATATCAGTCAAGTGCAGCATAATAATTAAATGCAGAGACACTAAAGACACACTGCTCAAATCACAGCCCCATCACATACTAGTTGTGTGACATTGAGGAAGATATTTATGGATTCCATACTCTCATTTATTGCTCTACAAATTGGAATGAATAATAGAACCAATCCTATGCATGTATGTAAAAATAAATGAATTAGTATTTGTAATGAGCAGCAAGAAAATTTCTGGCACTATCATTGTGATTGATCTATCCCTGACTCTTGGAATCTCATAATTTCAATTTCATTCATAATTTCATGTATATCAGAAAGCAGGAAATCTTTAGGCAAGGCATGATGGCTCACATCTGTAATTCCAGCACTGTGGGAGTCCAAAGCAGGCAGATTGTTTGAGCGGAAGGGTTCGAGACCAGTTTAGGCAATGTGGCAAAACTGCATCTCTGAGAAAACTTAAAAAATTAGCCGGCTTTGTGGCTCATGCCTATAGTCCCAGCTATTTGAGAGGCTGAGGAGGATCACTTGAGCCTGGGAGGCAAGGTTGCAGTGAGCTGAGATTCTGTCACTGAACTCCAGCTTGGGCAATAGAGCAAGACCCTGTTTCAAAAAAAAAAGTAAAGAAATAAATAAGACATCTTTAAATGTGTCAGACCCCAAGTAGGTGCTCAATACATATTTAGTGAAGGAATGTACAAACAATAAAAATCCTAAACTTACCTAATCGTTGTCTGAGGAAGCTGCAAGAATTGAGTAAAGTCACTTCTTCTGACTATAGAGTTAGCCATTCACAAATGGTTTCACATCTGATCACTTATTTCACAATCGTGGTTATCACAATGTGAAAGTTATTGACTGGAACGGCAATAAGTAGCAGCAGGCCTGCAATTCATTATTTCCCTTTCTATGGGAGAGGGTATGGTAATACCACAAAGGAAGGAAGGGAGAAAGGAAAGTAGGGAGAAAGGAGAGATATTGTGGAAGGGGAGAGAAAACTTTCACATTGACCATCATATCCAAGTGACCTTGCCCTACACCTTATTATTTTTATCCATTTATAGACCTGCAGTTGGCCTGAGAAGGTCAGTACACTGAATTTTGCTTTATCAATAGATCTGGCCCATGGTCTCTGAGAAAACACTTGATATTTCTGACCACTCTGCTTACATAGATAACACTAAAAAGCAAATTCCACATTTATCTATTGAAATATGTCTTACTCTTTTGTGCTAATGTAACAAAATACCTAAGACTGGGTAATATCTATAGAAAAGAATTTTCTTTTTCACAGTTCTGAAGGCTGGGAAGACCAAGATCAAGGCACTGGCAAGTTCAGTGTCAGCTGAGGGCTACACTCTCAACCTTGTTGCTGCATGCTTCAGAGGAGACCCATGCTTTGTTCTCACATGGTGTAGGTGGGACAGTAAAAGGGAATGAACTCATTTCCTTATGCTCTTTTATAAAGGCCCTAATCCCTTCCATGAGGGCTTTGCTCCACGTTTATAAGTTAATCACCTCCTAAAGACCCAATTTCTTAATACTGTCACATTGGCTATTAAGTTTCAACATATGGATTTTGGGAGACTTTCAGGCCATATCAGGTTATGAATTTTCATAGGGCCAAAACCATTTTACAGAGGACTTAAAACTCTGTTCAAAGCTAAATTCAAAGCAAAATCTCCAACTGCTGCAACAATTATAGTTAAGTACAGATAAGTGTGTTCCAAAAGATTAAGGGGACATCCATCTCTCTGTTTTGATTTTCCTTTTGTATCTCATATAATATCTAAGCCCAGGTCTATCATTCTAGCCTGAGAAGGCTACGTGAGTTGAGTAAATCTACAACAGCTATTAAGAAAATATTTGCTTTCTACCTTGAGCATGCATGTGAATAACACTGCATGCATTCTTGTACATGTGTCCATGTATGTTGATTGCTGTGCTTTGAATTGGCTCCTTTAGCTATTGGAATGGTACAATGCAAAATTTTAGTCTGGACATTAAAGGACTGTTTGCTGTCTTTTGTTTGAAAGTTTATAAAGAAAAAAACCACACCACTGTATAGAAGTTCTGTATTGGGCCTTGTGACCAAATCACCAATTAATGTAAAGGTTTACTTGACTCTATTTTCAATTATTTTCTATGCTTATGTATATATATATGTGTGTGTGTGTGTATGTGTACATATATATAAGTTATATATGTATGTATATATATGTGTGTATATGTGTGAATATGTGAATGTGTGTGTGTATATATGTATGTATGTAAATATATAAGTTAATATAGGTATATATTCTATGTGTATATATAGAATATATATAAAGAAATGTGTGTGTATGTATATACACATATATACACACACATACACACACAAGCACACATTTCTTTTTTGCTTGGCAGGTAGAATAGGAGAACTGGTTGGGTCCGACCAGAATTTACATATTTTTTGATCTTTGTACAAAATCCCACTGTCATATGAGACTTTCTTCATGGCATTTCAGCCTAACCCTTACATCCAGCGAAAGTAACTTCATAAAATTCCTTAAATATAAGCTTAAGTATCTTTTCTTGCCTCTTCTTGCACTGAAGTTAGTCCTGTAGTTGAATTCATAGTATGTGTTCCCTCAAGCATTCAATCCTGTGCAAATAAACCTTTAACGATGGCTATAGCAACAAATTCAAGGACAATAGGGAAACACTGACAAACAAAGCAAACAGGCTGGATAGAACAGTAGAGAAAGATTCATAAAATATGACATTACTACCAGTGACTTTTTGTTTATCCATGCTAAGAAAAAGAATGCAGTAAGAGAGCTGGGGGTTTACCTCATCTTCAAACCTTGCAAGTGTTTAACATTTTAATTCCCTTCAACACCAATAAGTTTGAAAAACAGGGATGTCAAGTCTGACTTTGTACTTAATTATGATCAAACAGGGACATACTTTTGTTACATGAGTAGAAAAAAAATCCAGGTATGGATTTGGAATGATTAAAAACCAGACCAAGAAGACAGTCCCCAAAGCATTTCACTCGTATTAATATAAACAGATTTGCTCATAAATCTCTTATGCTTCTATTTGACTTCTGTAGACAGGCTAAGTCTCCTGGGTTTCATCTCAATGAAGGTTTAATTTGTCTCATTTCCGCCTCTGTGGGATAATTTTTGATGGTTGTCTAGATTCTCTCTAAAACATCTATTTTAGAATAATAGGTCATATTTTCATTTGACACTCAAAGTGCCTATTTCCAATGAAAACAGTGGGAAATTTTTAGTTCACAGTATTGTAAATTTGAGCTTAGAGAGCTCTGAGGGTTTATGTCAATTACCGAAGAAGAAAACATCAATAAATAACTAAGATTTTAATGCAAAGGAAATCCTCTAAATTTGATGAGCAGAGATGAAGAATTTGAACATAAAATCAGAAAACAAAGTATTCAATCGAGCAAATCTAAGAATGTCACCACTGTGCAGAAGAAGCAAAATAATAATTTTCATTGCCCTGCAGCTTGTATGTTGTTGTACTTAATGGGAAATGTGAGTAACAAAAGAATACCACTTTGTAAAGTGGAACAGAATTGATTTTCATTTATGAGTGCTCTCCTAGAAAGCACTGGGATTTGAAGGTAAATTCCACTGGGTTAATGTGAAAACAATTTACATTGGCATTAAAACACTCTTCAAGGGGCAAATAAAACAAAATAAACATACTTCAGGTAAACATACAAAAGATAACTTTATAATACTGTACACAGTGCCTATATTTCAATGATCTACATAGAATTCAAACATATTAAAAGCACTTTTAAAAATAATTTAAAAGTTTCATTTTTTTCTTCATTAGTCAATTTATTTCACTTTCATTACTAAAATTATTTATTACTATTCTTAAGTATCAAATGTTTATAAGGGTACCCTTAGCAGATAGTGTTTTAGGTGCCCAGGTCCACATCTTCGTAAATAAAAGTAGGTAGGCTATCTACTCTCTATTTTATAGCTGTGAGTCACAACAGTAACATAAAAACAAAAGAAAACAAAAAATACAAAAATCAACAGTAATCTAATTTTTGCCAAAATATTTGGATAGTTGGTTTAGTTTGTCAGCTTGAAGTTCACTTTTATCCTGGTATCAGAGTAAATGACCTACTGCTTACATGCATGGTAGCCAGAATCTTTCTGAGATGTTCTAAATGTGAACATGCTTTAATTAATTACATGGTTTGGCTGTATCCCCACCCAGATCTCATCTTGAATTGTAGCTACCATAATTCCCCCATGTTGTGAGAGAGACCCAGTGAGAGACAATTGAATCATGGGGTGGTTTTTCTCATACTGTCCTCATGGTAGTGAATAAGTCTCATGAGATCTGATGGTTTTAGAGGGGGTTCCCCTCTTCACTTGGTTCTTATGCTGCCCTGTCTGCCACTATGTACAATGTGGCTTTGCTTTTCACTCATGTTCTGCCATAATTGCAAGGCCTCTCTAGCCATGTGGAACTGAGTCAATTAAACCTCTTTCCTTCATAAATCACCCAGTCTTGGGTATGTCTTTATCAGCAGTGTAAAAGAAGATTAATACAGTAAATTGGTACCAGGAATGGGGCATTGCTGTAAGATACCTGAAAATACAGAAGCGACTTTGGAACTGTGTAGTAGGCAGAGGTTGGAACAGTTTGGAGGGCTCATATTAAAAAAGGAAAATGTGGAAAAGTTTGGAACTTCTAGACACTTGTTAAATGTCTTTGACCAAACTGCTGATAGTGATATAGACAATGGAGTTCAGGCTAAGATGGCCTCAGGTGGAGATGATGAACTTGTTTGGACCTGGGGCAAAGGTGACTCTTGCAATGTTTTATAAAAGAGACTAGTGTCATTTTGCCCCTGCCTTAGAGATTTGTGGAACTTTTAACTTGAGGGAGATTATTTAGGGCATCTGACAGAAGAAATTTCTAAGCAACAAAGCATTCTAGAAGTGACACGGGTACTGTTAAAAGCATTCAGTTTTATGTATTCACAAAGATATGGTTTGGAATTGGAACTTATGCTTAAAAGGGAAGCAGAGCATAAAAGTGCAGAAAATTTGCAGCCTGCTGAGGCAATAGAAAAGAAAAATCCATTTTCTGGGGGAGAAATTCAAGCTGGCTGCAGAAATTTGCAAAAGTAATGAGAAGCCAATTGTTTATCGTGAAGACAATAGAAAAAATGTCTCCAGGGTGTGTCAGAAATCTTCATGGAAGCCCCTCCCATCACAAGTCAAGAGGTCTAGGAGGAAAAAATGATTTCATGGGCTGTGCCCAGAACCTTGCTACTTTGTGCAGTCTTGGAATTTGGTGTCCTGCATCCCAGTTGTATCTAAAAGGGGCCAACATGGAGCTCAGGTCATTGCTTCAGAGAGTGCAAACCTCAAGCCTTGGTGGCTTACACAGGGAGTTAGGCCTTCAGTTGCACAGAGGTCAAGAAATGAGGTTTTGGGAGACCTCCACCTAGATTTTAGAGGATTTATGAAAATGTATGGATGTCCAAGCAGAGGTGTGCTAGAGGGGCAGGACCCTCATGGAGAACCTCTGATAGTGCAATGTGGAAGGAAAATGTGGGGTGTGAAACCCCACACAGCATCCCTACTGGGACATAGCCTAGTGAAGCTGTGAGAGAAGGGCCACCATCCTCCACACTCCAGAATGGTAGATCCACCAAGAACTTGCACTGTGTGCCTGCAAGAGCCACAGACACAACACCAACCACGAAAGTAGCCAGGAGGAGAGCTGTACCCTGCAAAGCCATAGGGGCAGATCTGCCCAAGACCATGTGAACCCACCTCTTCCATCAGGGTGACCTGGATGTTAGACCTGGAGTCAAAGGAGATCATTTCAAAGCTTTAAAGTTCGACTGCCCTGTTGGATTTTGGACTAGCCTGAGTCCTTTAGCCTCTTTGTTTTGGCCAGTTTCTCCCATTTAAAATGGGTATTGTTACCCAATGTCTATACTCCCATTGTATTTAGAGTAACTAATGTCATTTTGATTTTAAGACTCATAGGCAGAAGGACTTGACTTGTCTCAGATGAGACTTTGTACTGTGGATTTTTTAATTAATGCTGAAATGAGTTAAGACCTTGGGGGGACTGTTGGGAAGACATGATTGGTTTTAAAATGTGAGGACATGAGATTTGGGAGGGGCCAGGGGGTAATGAAATGGTTTGCCTGTGTCCCCACCCATATCTCATCTTGAATTGTAGCTCCCATAATTCACCAGTATTGTGGGAGGCACATGGTGGGAGATAATTGAATCATGGTGGCAGTTTTCCCCATAGTATTCTCATGGTAGTGAATGAGTCTCACGAGATCTGGTGGTTTTATAAGGGGTTTCCCCTTTCACTTGGCTCTCATGCTGTCTTGCATGCCATGATGTGAGACATGACTTTGTTCCTCATTCACCTTCTGCCATGATTGTGAGGTCTCTCCAGCCATGTGGAACTATGAGTCAATTAAACTTCTTTTGTAAGTTACCCAATTTTGGGTATGTCTTTATCAACAATGTGAAAATGAACTAATACAATTAATGATCGATTTTATAACACATGAAAATGAACTGTTTTATAAGGTCTTAATGTCTGTTGTTACTCTAATTGCCTGAAAAGTAGAAAAACACCTGTGACTTAGTCAAGGTCACATTGTCTGCATGACTTCTAAGACCTCATTGCCTCCTTTCTCATTTTTGTGTTGATGAATTTCAATGATACTGGGAAAGTGATCTGGGCTGGAAATTCAGGAAACTTGAACAGCATTCTAGGAGGTCTAGACTAAGAATTGTGGTCTAGTTTCCTGAATTTCCAGACTAGATCATGTCTATATATTCTTTGGGCCCTTGTTTTTCAAGTCTAAACTCTAGATGAAGAATTGAAAATAGATGACATTAAACACTGGCATTTAGTTTCAGGTACTTCTTTGTGTTTCTTTGCATGAAAATCCTTAAATTATTAACTTAGTTAATGCTACTTTGAGCATACCAATGGCAATCATAATGGTACATACTGGTACATTCAGACTAGGAAAAATTTAGAAAAGAGATGATAGGTTAGAAATTTAACTTTTATTTTAACATTCAATACATTCATGTACATATAACTATGTAATTGACCTTATCATAGTGATAAATAGATTTGACTTTAAAATTATTTTATACTTGGTATTTAGTAGACAGCAACTTGATTTTTGCCTTGTTTAAGGATAAAAAATTTTTTCTCCTTGTCTTACACATTTGAAAACTTTAGATTATCTTTCCAGACTTTTGTGATATAGTTTGTATCATTGGCCCTAATATGAAATTACTGAAGTCTCACTTCAACAACCTGCCTTTCTTAGTCCTCTCCTAGTCTACCTCTCCATTCCAAATAACTATCAGGTGATGCATTTGTTTTCATTTTTTTGATAAAGCAACTTCCAAAGAAAAACCTTATATTTTACATATTAATATACAATTGTTTTCAAGTACTCCTTGCCTAGAAAGCAATGGTTGAAAAAAATAAGGTTATGTAAAACAAAATTGTTATGTTCAATGGATAGGTAAGATGTAAAATGTAATTTTTTTCCCCAAAAATTTGATAAACTCAATCTTTAGGAAAATCACCAACAAGATCATATGGATGATAACAATGACAGTACACTTAGTTTCTTATTAGTGGGCACTAGCTTGCACAAAACAAAATTAGCTTTGTAAATGTACATTATTTGTATTACTATCTACCAACCATTATTTTTAGGAAAAAGATGAAATAGTTATTCTATTTCACCCAAGATCAACTAATTCAGAAAATATATATTTTATAGTTACTACTATTTACAGAGAGTTTTATAAATGTTAAGATTCTAAAGAAGACTTAAGCTTATTGAGCTCCTGTTCTCATTTTAACATGTGTGTGATTATGTTAAGCTCTATTGAAAGTCATCCTCTGAGTAAGGTTACTGAGGGAAAAGTGAGAGCCAAAACTTTATAAATAACTCTAAACTGACTTTTGTAGGTAGTTTGTTTTCAGAAAGCATACACAAGGCATACTGCTGATTTATTCTTCAATTTTGTTGAGCCTTAAATCTACATGGAGAGCATGATCAGTGTTCTGAATGTCTGTTGACAGATACTCATAAAGAAAGGAAAGTCACTCAGCATGCTGCCTGAACTCTCAGACTGTATTAATGTTGTCATGTCATATTTCCTTCCTGGCATATCATGATGATATTTAAATCTCTCTTTTATGTTTCCATATATTCAAGCAACTGATTTCAAAGTTCCCCTGCATGAAGGAATTTGTAATTGCATACAAAAAATATGAGAGAGCTGTAAATACATTTGAAATATGGTTTTAAGATTTCTAATCCTGGTAAATTCTCTGATATATATATGTAAGGCTATTTAGAAAAAAAATTATGTTTTATATAATGTGTTAAGCAAATTATGGAAATTTTTTTAAATAAGAAAATGTTCCGAAATGAAATCAAATGTGCTGGATAATGGCCATACTTGGGCTTTCCCATTTTTCTCAAAGAAGTACATTTTAAAACAATATCATCTGATATAAAACTACTACTCATTTTTGGAAATTTTAAATGCACTTGAGTTCTCTATCAGATATATAGCATACTGGAAATATGGAAAATACAGACAAAAATGCTCAATATTTTTAAATAACAGACTATTTTTTCCTTTTCTGAAATTTTTAATTTAAAAATTAAGACAGCTTATGGTATTTAAATGACATTTTATCACTTAAGCTTGAGGAGATTTTGATGTAATTATTTATGCTCTAATCATTCAGGTTGTTCTGCAGTAAGCAAGTCTATGCAAACTTACTCCCAAAGTTCAGGGACACTGAGAGACAAAAGAAATAGGCTGACAAATCCAATTTTTCAGAATGAAATATTCAGTAGGAACTAGAGTCATGTCTGTGTCTCAGGCAGCTGAGAGACAAGATGATGGATCCCTGTGCCATTATCCCACAGACCCAGCTTTTATATACCACAGGGAAGAAATGTGTAGGATAACTGAAGTTGACCTCTCTGGGAAAAGCAAGAATGCTATGTGAGTCTGCCCAAAGGCAGGATTTATGGTCAACGTTTTTTTGGCCTAAGTTAGGATTTATGGTAAGTACACAAGGAAAAGTGATAAAATAGAAATCTTATAGGCATTTCTGGAACTGGAGGTAGTCAGAAGCCAACATGGCAGATTTGCATCCAACATGAAGTTGCCTTTAGCCTCCACATAAGTACACACTACTGGACTCTAAGTGCTTAAATGAAATGACTATTTTCATTTTAGTATAGATTTAATAGCAACTATAGTGGCATCAGAACTTCATGAATATTGTTAAAAAATAATTTTGGTAGCTCAGATAAGAATTATTACATATCTGTTTTAGTTCTTTGTAGGTTCTGGATATTAGCCCTTTGTCAGATGGGTAGATTACAAACTTTTTTTCCCATTCTGTTGGTTGACAATTCACTCTAATGATGGTTTCTTTTACTGTACAGAAGCTCTGAATTTTAATTAGATCCATTTGTCTGTCTTGGCTTTTATTGTCATTATTTTTGGTGTTTTAGTCATGAAGTCTTTGCCTATGCCTATGTCCTGGATGGTTTTGCCTACGTTTTCTTCTAGTGTTTTTATGGTGTTAGGTTTATGTTTAAATCTTTAATTGATCTGGAGTTAATTTTAGTGTGAGGTGACAGGTAGGGGTCCAGTTTCTGCTTTCTGCAGGTTGCTAGCCAGTTTTCCCAATACCATTTATTAAACATGGATTCCTTTCCCCGTTGCTTGTTTTTATCGGGTTTGTCAAAGATCAGATGGTTGTAGATGTGTGGTGTTGCTTCTGGGGCCTCTGTTCTATTCCATTGTTCTATGTCTCTGCTTTGGTACCAGTACCATGCTGTTTTGATTACCGTAGCCTTGTAGTATAGTTTGAAGTCCAGCAGTGTGATGCCTCCGGCTTTGCTCTTTTTGCTTAGGATTGTCTTGGCTATACAGGCTCTCTTGTGATTCCATATGAAGTTTAAAGTGTTTTTCTCCAGTTCTGTGAAGAAGGTCATTGGTAACTTGATGGGGATAGCATTGAATCTATAGATTACTTTGGGCAGTATGGCCATTTCACAATATTAATTCTTCCTAACCATGACCAGGAATAAATCTCTATAAGCATTTTTGTATAAGTCTTTTCTGGAAAGATGTTTTTATTTCTCTTGGGTGAATGCCCAGGAGTGAAATCGATGAGGTATATGGGAATTGGAGAGTTAACTCTAAAGTGGCTATACACTATTGCAGTTCCATTCATAATGCATTAGATTTTCAGTTACTCTGCATCCTCAGCAGCCATTGAAATGCTGATTCTTTTTAAATTTAGAGATTCTACTGGGATGCATCAAAATTTTGTCTAGATTAGATTAACTATTAATTTGAATCAAATTTATTTTAATTTCTCTGATAACTAATGATATTGAATATTTTTTCTGTGTTTATTGGCAATTTACTAATTCTATTTTGTAATGTTTCCTCATGTTTTTATAGTGGGATGTTTAGTATTATTAGGTTATGAGTTACTTTTATATTCAAGTGTCAAGTCCTTTCCACATACATGTATTGAAATGTTTTCTTCCATTATGTGGCATGATTTTTCATGTCTTTTAATAATATTTTTTAAAAGCAAGTATTTAAATTTGCTGATGTCACGTTTGATTATTTATATTTCTTATTTCCTTTTTCACAAATGGTTTTACCTTATGGCAGCTTAATTTCATTTATCTAACCTCCTCTTTTGGTCTTTTTTTATGAAAACTAAAAGTTAATAATTAATATATATTAAACAACACCTGGCACTATTATTTTTTATTAGACAATATTTTCTTTGTAAAGAAGTTACAAGAATAAACCACTATGTTTGTTTATGAAGCTCTTTATCTTTTCTTTCAGATCCAAGCTTTTATTTGGTATAATTTTGCTTCAGCCTGAAGAATATCTTTCAGCACTACTTGTAGTGCAGGTTTACTAATGACTGTCATTTTCAGTTTTCATTTATGTAACTATGTATTTATTTCAACATCTTTTGTGAAAGACATCATAATTAGAAATTATATTTGGGTATCTTTAAAATTTTATCTATGTTTTTTGGAAGTTTTACAATTATATGTCTAAATAATGGTTTTGTCTGTTTATTTGTTTGTATTCACCCTACTTGGGCTTCACTGAGTGTCTTGAGTCTATAATTTGATTATTTAAAGCAAATTTAGGACTACTTTATTCTTTATTTTTGAATATATTCCTTCCATTCTTCCTTCCTTCCTTCCTCCCTCCCTCCATCTTTCCCTCCCTCCTTTCCTCCCTCCCTCTCTTCCATCCTTCCTTCTTTCTTTATTTCTTTCTTTTTCTTTCTTTCTTCTTTCTTTTTCTTTCCTTCCTTCTTTCCTTTGTTCCTTCCTTCTTTCCCTCCCTCCCTTTCTTTCTTCCTTTCTTTCTCTTTCTTTCTTTTCTTCTTTCTCTCTTTCTTTTCTTATTTCTTTTCTCTTTCTTTCTTTCTTTCTTTCTTTCTTTCTTTCTTTCTTTCTCTTTCCCTTTCTGGGTTTTCATTATACTTAAATTAATCCATTTAATATTTTCTCACAAATTCCTGAGGTTCTGTTATTCTTTAATGCTATTCTCTCTATTTTTCAGAAAGGGTAATTTCTATTTATCTGTCTTTGATTTCACTGACATTTATTTTCTGATATATTCAAGCTACTGTTATTGAAGGCCAAATTCAGATTTATGTACCCATGTGCAGCTGATGCAGAACACTGACAAACAGGTGTTTGGAGTAGAGAAAGGTTTATTTGATTTCACCAAAGTTAGAAGACAGGAGGGCAAGATCTCTCAAATCTGCCTGAACAAATAGAAGAAGCAGGGAGTTTTCATGTGGCCAGGGAGTAAGGGAGGGGGAGGTTTCAGGGAATCAAAGGAAAAGGCTATATTTCATCAGTCTCAGATAACACCTTCAGCAATCAGATTTCTGTGAGTCAGCAGCTGGTCCCAAAGTCCTTCAAGGCATTCATTCCTTCTGCAAAACCTTTTTGTGAACCCGAAGTTATCTCTTTCTGCTTTACAAGCAAACTATACATCAGCATTTTATAGTTACATTACAGGGAAAAAGAATACTGGGCAAAAAGCTAGTGCAGGCAAACAAGGGCCTGCTCTTAATTTTTATTATTTAAGTCACCAAAAGTGCTGGGATGCTGAAATCTCGAATGCCCTAGTAACACTATGATTGAATTAATTCTGGAAAAATTGCATATTTGTTTGGAGACTTTTTATAGTTTATCTTTTTGTTTGCTGATATTCCATTTATTGATTATGATAAAAGATTGCTATAATACTTTGAATATATATTTCTTTGTTTCTTTGAACGTATTTGTAGTAGTTGCTTTGAAGATTTTGTTCATTAAATCTAACATTTATGTGATCTTTGGGTCAATTTTTATTGAGTAATTATTTTGTTGACGTGATTAGGTGTATATTTAACAATTTAAGAAACTACAACACTCTTTTCCAAAACTGTTGTACCATTTTACATTTTCATCAATGTATGAAAGTTCCAGTTTTCCATATCCTTTTCAGCAACTCTGTATGTTTGGTATTTTTAATTTTAATCTTTCAAATAGTCGTATAGTGATATCTCATTGTAGAGATTTAAATTTAAATTTCCCTGAAGACAAATAATATTGAGCATTTCTTCACATCTTTATTTGCCAGCCACATATCTTTTTTGATGAAATGTCTGTTTAAATATTTTCTTATTTTTTAAATTGGGCTCCTATTTTCCATTGAGTTTGAAAGCCATTTATACATTCTAGACTCAATTCTTTTGTCTGATGTACTATTTGCAAACATTTTCTCCCAGTATATAGCTTATCTTTTCATCTTCAGCATTGTCTTTTGAAGAGCAGAGGTTATTAATTTTATGAAATCCCACTTAACAGTTTGTTTTATCATCTATCATGCATTTAGTGTCACATCTAAGGAATATTTTCTATCTTAAGACTACAGTTGTTTTTCCCTACATTCTTATAGATATTTCAAAGTTTTAGGTTTTGAATTTTGACCTAGATCTACTTTGAATTATTTTTTATACGTGGTGAAAAGTATAAATGGAAGCTATTTTGGTTTATTTTGCCTATGAATATCTAATTGATATGAGACAATTTGTTAAAAAGACCTCTGATTTTTGCCTCTTCATTGAACATGACCACCACACTCGGTTTGGTCTCCATCTCACTGTGCTTTGTTTTGGAAACTGTTCACAGACAAAGTGCAGAGATATTCAAGGGCTTCACCTATTGAATATTTCTTCTTTCAGATATTGCTGTCTTGCATTGATCATATTCTAGTGCTGAAAAAACCTTGTGTGTTTATTTAGCTTTTTGTCAAGGGAAAGGAAGAGAAAAACAGAGAGAGATTAAAAACTGACACTTTTGCTCCCAGGATCACTATATAACTATCTAATCACTCAGGTGAAACCATCTTCTGATAATGCCTAAACTTCCTAATTCTGTGCCTAAGAAATTTGGCAATGTTTGAGTGTTGGAGTAATTTTGATGATTCATCAAGCAAATGTCTTTATTATTAACTTTAACCTTTATTTTTTCATTTATACAACCATTTTTTTGGTGCTTAACCTTCCACACACTGTAATATAAGCCCTTTGGGAAGTGTTATATGTCTTCATTGATACAATTTTGCACTATAGTTATGTAATTCCAAATTAGTATGATAGAAAAATCTTCCAATCACTTTTTTTTTGAGGAATCTTCTTTTGTTTCTTGAATGTGAAACCTTAAATATTATTTTTTATATGTGCTCAGCAACTGCAAATTGTTACGAGATGATTACTAGGCAAAATAGTAATAAAAAAACTATACTCTCTAATTACATTAAGACAACATGACACTCCAGTTTCCATGAAAGAACAAATGAAATGGAGGTGATATTTATAGTTAGGAGAAAAACACAGTGTGAGTTGAGGGTGAAAATGGGTCACCTACTTTGGGGTAGCCAGGGTAACTGAACTGGAAGTAGAAGCTGTAGGAAGAGGAAGAAAAGTATAATGTAAGTAACTTAAAAAGAAGATTTTGACTCGCAGTAGGAGATTACTAATGAAAATAATATTTTTAAGAGCAATCCTACTTTAGACCAAGTAAAAATAACTCTGAAAAAAGAAAGTTTTGCAAAACTTGATACCTATAGCTAATAAAGGTAGACCACAAATAATTTTTTAAAATTACTCTTTAGGCCTGTCTGTGTTTAATTTCCTTATCATATATATAATTTTTAAAGTAGAAAGAATTTTGTTAAGAACATGACTTTGGGATAAGACAGATGGGGATTCAAATCCTAATTCCAGCCCTTGCAAGTGGTATTACCTTAGTAAAATTACCTTTGAGGTTCCGTGTCTTCTGTTAAAGTGGGTTGTGGTAGCATATAGAGTTGTGGTAAGATAAAATTTGATAATTTACATGTTTTTGGCATAGTGTCTGGCATATAAAAAACATCAATTGGCATAGATTATTATTTATTATTATGAATGTTGCTATCATTTTCATCATCAATCAAGAAATCCAACCTGAGAGTTGGTTATTTCTGTGATAATTTAACAACAACAAAAAAATATAGTGATACAGAGGTAAAATAGCTCCCAGGAAGGAGACTCAGGAAAACGCCTAAACCCCTAGAAGTAGGAAAGATGGGGAAGTAGACTGAGGAGGTGAGAGAACTATGGTGCTGACAATAAGCATGGAATCTAGACCATCATATAGAATGAGAGCTATATATGATTCTCACTGCCATATTCACCTTTACAAAAGCCAGCTATGTTTTACTTAGTTTTTAGATAGGTAAATTCCCATACTTTCTCTTGGATATGCCTATTTGGAAGGAAAGATTACAGACTGTGTTATATTTGAAAAGACAGCGGAATAAGAATGACTCATATTGCAAGTGTTAATAGCATTTACAAAAACCATATCAGAAAGGTAGCTAATATATTTCTGAAGTTAAAATCAAATTGAAGGTTAAATAAAAAGGGGCAGCACTTTTGGAAGCAATTTGGCATTCTACACGATGAGCCTTAAACTCTCCATGCTGTGTGACTTATAAAGAATCCTTCTGGGAAGCCATTCTACAGATGTAATCCAATATACAGGAGAATCTACATGGATTAGTTTTAAAGTCTTAGTATTATTTGTAATATGAATTTTCCAATTTACTGTAAATATGCAGCAACAAGGAAGTGATCGATAAATTATTAAATATCACAAAATCATTAACACCATTAAACCGTGTTGTAATATAGCAATAAAACTATTTGATATATTAAATCCAAAATGCACTATATTTACAAAATGTTTATAAGAATGTAAAATAAATACACTATTTTATTTATTTATTATTATTAACCTTAATAATAATAACATTATTATTAACACATCAGGATACTGATGTTATGCAAGTAGAGAGATTGGAATATTGTTTTTCCTCTATTTTTGTTGTTTATCTAAATTTTTTAAATAACAAAATAATTCATACTTTGTTTTATGAAAACGGAAACCATTTAATTTAAAAATAAGGGCTGGTGGTGCTTTTTCAGGAATTTACCATAAATTTACTATAAAATTTACCATAAAGAAATATATATAAGCTTTAATGATTTAACAGAATCTGGTTTCAGTGAACTTAAAATTCATACAATTTAGATTTTAATCTAATACTTATTTCTCCTAGAGTTTTCTCTATATCTCTTTCTAACTGGACTTACAGCTTTAGTACATCTCATTATAAAAGTTATATTCTCTGATTTTTGCTCAGTTCAGTTTTCAAAGTAGTGAAAATGTTCTTTGTTTTGTTGATTTAAATCAGTTTCCTTACAGATTACATTCACATGTGAGGTGTAATTTCTCTTTTACATAGCTGTCTTCCAAATGTATAGACCCTAATCATACAAAAACAAAGCAAAACAAATACAACCCAAACAACAAAATACATCGATTCCCATTTACCTGACATTGAGTCTCCTCAGTTTTTTAGTAACACTATTCTTAATGCATTTGAAATTTATCTTTTTCTTCTTTGAAGTTTATCACTGAGATTTGAGTACATTTCTGTAGTTTTGATCTAACTAGCCAAGAGAAGGAAGAGACCATCAACTTTCTTCCATCCCATTAATGAATCTTAAAATCTAATTAGCTTCTTTTGTCTTCATAGGAAAAATGTTTTTAAAGTGGTGTAGTTTATAAGCAGATATTACTTTTGAGCTTTAAGGTTGATCATAATTGGCTTTCTAATAAAAAAAAGTAAAATCCATTTCTATGCTTCCATCCTCTCAGCTTTCCAGAAATCAATAAGGCTGTGAAAAACACCCCCACAAAACATGCATTCCACTCAATAAGGTGTTAGTGAATCAATGCAAGCAAAGAAAAATTATTTTATGGGAGCAAAAACTTATACTCTATTAAATTTAACTGTTTAATCATACTTTGCAGTACATTTTAAATATATCTTGAGAGAATAAGAACTATATCAAAGGGTTTTCTTTACTTTGCTTTTATATATTTCTTATAGCAAAGAGTATTAATCTAAGACATATTTTTAAAACAATTTGCTGATCTAAAGATGCATTATTTATTGATTGAGACATATGAGTTTTATTCATCCTATTCCTTGTTTACTTAAGATGCTTCCTTGAATTATAGTTGTCATAAATTGATTTGAGGACTCCAAGATCTAGCTTCTTTCAATTCTCTTTAAGATCTCATTGATTGTTTTTTCTTGGATTGAATCTCTAGAATAAATATACCATGTGTAGTGTGTACCTGTTCTTCATGCACATTAACAAATTAATAGCATTCTATGCTCACTAAAGTCTAGTTTTCTGAGAATTTTCAAAATAAAGACACCTTTATCTTAGGTCCAAGTCATTAGGTTGGTTACTTATCTTTATACATAAAATAGTTTATCTACACTTAAAACAGTCCTGCAAGGATGTTATATTCCTTTCCTATATTTGAATACACAGTCACCCATGCAAAAAGACCATTTAGTGCAGGAACTTGTGTTTCCTTACAGTTTATCAATAGATAAGGTTCAGAACAGTAATGACTGCTCCAAAGCACAGCTTTAAAGTTTGGTTTTAAATTGGGCAATCATTAATAATCAAATTCTCAACCTGGAGATTTAAACACAGTATACAAAAGAAAATAAGTGGGCTTGAAAAACCATTATGGAGAGAAAGCATATTCTATTGAAATGAACAAAATATATTAGCACCACTTGAAGCACTATATAGTAGGCAGATATTTTTCATATAAACAGATCAGAAATTAGCCTGCCTTCTCTCTGTAGTATAGAATACACAACATTAACAAATTCTCAAACACTTTTTTCTTGAGATTGCTAACTAAAATATATATACATATTTCTTATGGCTTTTTGCCCCAGAGTTCTACTCTATTGCTCAAATTCTTATGATTACATGAGAATGTGGTTCATGTTTAGGCAAAGATGGAGCTTTTTGTGAAGAGCAACACTTATGTCTCAATTCTTTTGGTCTACAGAAAAGGCATTCTCTCAACATTTGGCATCATAGAGTCCATTGTGATTAAAAATTAATCATAGGATGGAATACTTAGTACTTTAAAAACCTTGATATAATATTTGACAGTATCATCCATTATATGCACACTCCCACACATGCACACACCCCATATTATATTTCTTAATATTATGAACCAAAATTATGGTATTATTTTTAAGTTACTTATTTCTGCCTCTCCAAATAGAATACAAAAAAAAGTTTTTATTGGTTCAACTGCTGGAGCCACAGTGTCCAGTAGAGTGTCTTGATCGCAGTAGGTAGTCTTATTTTTTATTAAATAATCTAATTAAAGACACTATATAGATATACTTAATAAGTAAGTAAACAATCAAATGTATAAGTAATTCAATAAAGGAACTAATAATTGTAATAGTAGGACCCTTGTCTTTATTTAAAAACACAGAAAGAACCAACAGGGCTTACTTAAAATTTAAAATCAGAGGCTACAAAAAAAAAAAAAAAAAAAACATTGGCTCAATTAGCTATAGATTTTATGATATTTTGGGATCAGTGATTAAAATGGCAACTTTCATAATGGCAATTAGTTTGTTGGCATTACTAGTGAATTAAAAGTAGCAACTAGTGAATATAAAGTAGCAACAGGAAAATCTAAAGAAAACTTTGAGAATTTATAAATGGAGTCTTAATGAAAAGTAAGATGTAAAAGATCAAAATTGTGATCCTTTGTATAGATGAAGTTTTAGAAGTTATTGGAGTACTTATACTCACTAAGTGAATTCAAGGGTTGATTTTTTGGAGGTTTAATATGGATATATTTAATAGCATATACCCAGGTAATACTGGAAGTTTCCATCAGTTTTTCTGGCTGCTGTCCCTAGTTACAAACTCTTGAACATAATCTGAAATGCCATTGGTCTTCTCCAATTGAACTCAACTTCTTAATTTAGTTTTCCTTTTAGATTTTACATTTTGGGTTTATGCCTGAAGCTACTGTTATAGACACATATGGATGTATACTGAATATATATATTTATATACTTGTCTTTTGTATTTCTCTGGAACTATCTCTGCATACATGCTTTATTCACACCAAGACCCATGTTGCCCTGCATTAAAAAAAAAAGTGCCAGAACCCAGCTGAAATTTCCATATGCTACTTTAATTTCATCATCTCCTTTTCAGGGATGATTCAATGATGTGTAACTCGGCAAATATGCGTTGGGCACTTTCTATGGGGCAGATACTTTAGATCCTGCAAGCATAATACTTAAAACAGACAAAGGTTCGTGTTGTCATAGGACTAATGTTCTTGCAAGGAGTAACATGTAACAAACAACAGACCTCATGAATAAGCAAATGATGTGGTTTAGTAGAAGCTGATAAAAGCTGATGGGAAATAAAAAAGGGAGAAGATGATGAGATAATCAGGAGTATGAAAAAGAAATGTCAGCAATAATTTTACATTATTAGAGATATGGTTATTAAGGATGTAGAATGTGAGTACAGGTATAAAGACTTACTTTGATAAACTGCAATATATGTAAAATAATATGGAGATAGAAGTGATTGAGGCAGAGAGATCAGTAAGGGGAAAATCGTGATTGCTCATTTTAATGGCGATCAGGTAGTGCATTATTCAGGGACGTTTTGTGTTTGAGATACTTAATGGAATAAACCTTAAGATATTCAACCAACAGTTTGAAACTCAAGTGCAGCACTTTGTAGAGAATTTGAGATTGTAGATGACTTTTTGAATGCTGCCTCTGACCACCCTTTCTATGTTTGGGGTATCCTTTTACATTACGGGGTAGTTTCTTACTCTAGAAACAAAATGATGCCAGGTAAAATTTTCCTAGCCTTCTGTGCAGCTGTAGTCCAGATGCACAATCAAGGCTCTAGTGATAAGGTTTATTTATGCATATTTTCAAGCAGAAAGCTAGTACATGAAAAAGCAAGGGTAATGCATACTCAAGTTTTTGAGGGGGCAGAAAAGTGCCACTTACATCAGTTTTCAGAGTTACGAATAGATAAATGATGATGGAGTGATAAGATCTGTGCCTAGTCCTGTTTTCATGTGACCATTTCTATGACACTTTGGGAGAGTTGTTTCTGACCATCTACCCTCCAAACCAAGCTCCGTAGCCCTTCCTTCAAATTCTGTGTTTAACAAAACATCCTTTAATGAATTTGTTTTCTGACCGATTCAGGCAGAGTTACAATTGTTCAGGAATACAAAACAAAACAAAACTACTAACTGACAGTGGAACCAAAGGCATATATGAAGATGTCACATGTGAATACATGTAATAATCAAAATCAAAGCATAAAAAGTACAAATAAAATAATTAAGAACTAAAGAAAATACAGAGTTGAGTGGGAATATATTTGGAAGGAGAAAAAAAAATATGAACAGGAGTAGTCTTAATATGGGAGAAAAACCACTAAATGCTTTCTAAATAATAATAAGATTAGAGAGTATTTCAGGGAAACCTCAAATTCCATAGAGATCACTGAAAACTTTACTCAGAATTTTTAAGAGCATTTCTTTTAGTAAAGAGATTATTTAGTGACATTCTCACAAACTCACATCTACCTAAATTAAGAAAGCACCATGAGGTAATCACATTAGTAATCTAACTAGTAGAGTTTTTTGTATCAATTCAACTACATTCACCACCCTCAGCATCACATTGTTTAGTGCTTCATTCCTTCAAGTACACACACACACACACACACACACACACACACTCACACACACACATAGATTTGTCATGATTGCCAGGTAACAAATTCCAAGAGGGTATGCAATATTATTTATATTTTCCTTATGTCCTAGTCTAGGATACTGCACCAGAATGTTCTCCAGACTGTCGAGGCTTTGTGTTTCATGGTATCTCTCATGTTCCTACTTACTTTTGCTGCATTAGCCTGTTTCTTGACACATGCAATTTTCCATACTGCATTTCAAAGTAGACTCTCAGTTATGTCATAATAATTTTGTGTTTATTTCAGGTCTTTGTTTCTTGAACTGAACATCTCTGTGCTTTGTTGTGTATATCTGTGCATTTTCTCAAAGCCCAAGGGAAGAATGAGACAGAAGTGCATGATTCTAGCACTCACTCAATACTGAGGTCTGTAAGTAAAGCATAGTTCCTTTAGCAATACGTCAGTGGAGCATAGCCCCTCTATAAATCTTAGCAAATCCCTTTGGGGTTCTACTGATTCAGTTGCTAAGAAATTTGTTATTCGGAAATATTGAGAATAGCTTTGGCTTCTTCCACTGACCTCCCTCTTTTAGATGAGGTTCTTGAACCACTTTGAATGCTGAATATCAGCTTCCTATACTGGTATTGAATACAATTGAAACCTCTGCTCACTACTAACTCCTCCATGGACATATAATTGATTTCCAGAAATTTGTTCTGGTTACTTTAATTAAGGATAACAAAAAAATATTGCCCACCTTTCATCATCTCAATTGAACCTGACTCTTAACAGAAGCTCCAGAAGTAAACTCTCCTACAAGTTTGTCTTCAGCATCTGTAACCCAGGCTTTTCTGCTCATTAATTATTTTGAGTGTGTTCATGAAAAACGTAAAATTACTGAGCAACAAAACTACAAGATAGAGTCCTAAAATTTCAATTTTAGATATTTCAGAAAAAAAAAAGAAACCATGACTTCCAACCTTCTTTATTGGCAATTTCTTATCTGCAGAGTGACTGTATTAAAAAGTACCTTTGAAAGTTAGATACAATATATTGCAATTTCCTGTTAACAGCATTGTCTTCAGACCTAGACAGAAGGGCAGCTGCTTTACACTCCACATATGTGGTCTGAGGCAACATGCCACAGCCACACTAAAAGGCTATGAAATGACATAAGGGCAGCAATAAAATTATTCTAATCAAATGCAGAACTTTAACAGTTCAGATGAAATCCCTGGACTGTCTTAGTCTTTACTAAATGAACATTCAATTATGATCAATATAATAAGAATATAAAAAGGCAATTATTTCTATCAAATTCACGTCTCAGAAGAAACAAATGCAACTCTGATCTATTAGAAAGATTTAAAAATTCAGAAAATTAGCAAATTCTATGAAAACTCATGAAAATATTCATCACATCTTTCTGGCATTGTAAGAATGTTTCTATCAAAACATCTGATTCAGTTTAATTATATAGAATTACTTTGGGTTACATGGAAGAAATTTCAGTATTTTATTTTGAATCATTTTTAAAATGTGTAAGAAAGAAAATATAGTAACTAGCTTTTAAATACTAACTTAGAATGAATGTGATGTGGTGCTGAGAAGAATGTATATATTGTTGATTTGGGTTCAAACTATGCTACAAGGCTAAAGTAACAAAAACAGCATAGTACTGGTACCAAAACATATAGATCAATGGAATAGAACAGAAGCCTCAGAAATAAAGCCACATATCTACAACCATCTGATCTTTGATAAACCTGACAAAAACAAGCAATGGCGAAAGGATTCCCTATTTAATAAATGGTGAAACTGACTAGCATATACAGAAAACTGAAACTGGACCCCTTCCTTACACCTTACACAAAAATTAACTCAAGATAAATTAAAGACTTAAACGTAAGCACTAAAACCATAAAATCAAAGGATTATAAATCATTCTATTATAAAGATACATGAACATGTTTGTTTTCTGTGGCACTGTTCACAATAACAAAGACTTGGAACCAACATAAATGCCCATCAGTGATAGACTGGATAAAGAAAATGTGGCACATATACACCATGGAATACTATGCAGCCATAAAAAGATGAGTTCATGTCCTTTGCAGGGACATGGATAAAGCTGGAAACCATCATTCTCAGCAAACTAACACAAGAACAGAAAACCAACATTGCATGTTCTCACTCATAAGTGGGAGCTGAACAATGAGAACACATGGACACAGAGAAGGGAACATCACACACCTGGGCCTGTCAGGGGGTGGGGAGCTAGGAAAGGGATAGCATTAGGAGAAATACCTAATGTAGATGACAGGTTGATGGCAAACCACCATGGCACATGTATAACTATTTCACAAACCTGCGTATTCTGCACACATACCCCAGAACTTAAAGTATAAAAATAATAATATAATGATAAATATTAACTTAAAATACAATGTATTTTGCTTCTACTATTATGCTTTATATTTACTTTTTCCAGTTCAGTTATCTATGGCTAGAAACATTTGATACTCTATTAAAAGACCACAAATCCAATTGGAAACAAAACAGTTCATATTTAATTATATAACTGAAAAACAAAGCTAACTAAATAAAAAAAAATCAACAGTATTCAACGAAGACAAACACATTAGAAAACAGAACATTAGTATAATATTCTTAAAAGAATGATATCTTGTATCTACATGTAATCCCATATAATAATGTTGTATATCTTTTGATCTCTACTAGCATAGTGTAAACTAGAAAAAAAAGAAACATTTCTGAATTTATTATGTATGGTCTTAAAATTTGATCTATAATTAACAAATTCATATGAAGGTTAAAAATAATTTAATGACAGAAATGATTCCTATGTGAGATGGAAAATTTAAACTAATATTATTAATCAAATGCATAATAAATTTAGAGAGTATGTAATATTTAAAATAAATAATTAGAAAAGATGTGACTTCTGGAATGGTAGCATGGTAAGTTTTATAAACCTTCTCCCCAGAAAATGATCATATTGAAGAAATTAAAGAAGTCTTTGGAAATTGTTTCATAGCAAATAAAAAAACTTTTTTTTCAAGAAAATCTTCTAAATTGTGATACCAAGAGCCAGTCTGTGGCCCTTAGCCATTACTTGCTTTCTCCTTCTCTCTCCCCTATCTCAACATTTCTTTTATTTCTTTTTTCTTTTTTTCAGACTCTCCAATCTGAGTGAGTACGGCGAAGAAAATGAGGCGCTCTCTCTCCTCGTCTCCCAGTTAAAGGATATGCTATCTCACCAGAAGAGGTAGGTTGCCAGCTTTTCTCATACCTCTCAGCACTAAGTTGCTGATGCTAAATTCCTAGCATTTAAAGCTAAAAGTATGAGTTTTTCTTCATCCACTGAGCCCTGACTAGTAGGGTGGAGGCTTACTCCTACTCATGGTATGATAAAAAAATTGAGTAAATAATCATTTCTTCTCCAGCTCCCTCATTTAGTGGAAGATACATGTGGGGGAGGCAACCTGAGAAGATGAGCAGTTACCTCCCCCTACCAATATTATATCCCCATCCCAACATGTAGGTCCTTGGAGATGCCTGTAGGCACTGGTTCTGAAGGTTTTTCCTAATTTGCTGTGCCCTCCTGGTCCTCAAAGGCACCCTACTCAGGGGCACTGGGCAGGACTTAACACTAAAGAGGAGCTGGTGTGTCTCTGTCACTCTGGAAAAATTACACCACTCTCCTTGCTCTCACTCTAGAGCAGAGGTTCAAATGTTTTGTCATGGTAAAGAACTCTGTATAAAGCAACTTCATAGCTCTCTATAAAGCAACTAACTTAATTGGTAACTGACTGTTGGGAAGTTCAAACTGAGAGTTGTTCAGAAACAAAGGCAATTTTGGTGATAAGTAACTATGAGCAACATGCTAAAATATAGACAAAAAACTTTACCAGAGAGAATCAGATGAAGAGACAACTAACAATATTCCTCCTGTGTTTAGACCAAACCACAAAGACTTGCCTCAAAAACTAGCTCTGCAGTGGGTCTTGGTTTAATTGGATCAGACTGTGGGAGCAATTTATACTTTAGGGTATCATAAAAATCAACAGACAAATTAGCCTGTCATTAGTAGAGACTAAAATCTGGGTGTGATATATGCAGAGGCAGACAGCTTAACAGAGAGAGCAGGGAGATAGTCCACTATAATTCTGCTAAAGCCACCACTATTCTAAGGTGATTGTCCTCTGCCTGAGGCTATGCCCTCTGAGAACATCCATGGCTTCATGTTGAATGAGAAACAGACTTTACTGAAATAGTACAGCTAAGTCAATAAACAACAAATAAACAAAGTTGAAATTTATAAATATCTCAGTGTCTTCTAAGAAGTGGATACGCTACGTGTAAGAACTGAGAAAGATAATTGTTTTCAAATTTACACAGTTATTTTAAAGCTTGTCGAAGTAAAGTTGAAAATATTCATGCTTACATGACTGATAAAGAAAAAAAAATACAAGCCAGAATTTTGGCTGAATATCTAGGAGCATTCTTTATATATATATATATATATATATATATATGTATATATGTATATATATGTATATATATGTATATATGTATATATATATATATATATATATACACAACACACACACACACACACACATGTATATATATATGATAAATTGGTTGAATTTGCCTCTAGAAAAAGTCCTCGACAATATTGAAGTAATGATATATCTTGGACCAACTCTAAGACTGTATGTGATATTTTCTGGATCTGCCAAAATATTTGAGAACCACACTGAGGCACAATACGGGAATGCAGACTAAATGTTGTTAAAGTAATTGTTTTAATGTATAGAAAAATATAAGATCACTAGAAGTAGTAAGCAAAATAACAGAGAATCCTTCCAGAATCATTCAAGAAAAACTATTAAATTTGTGCTATTCACAATTACTTGGAGTAAATTATTGCTTACTATAATTGCTATGTTAGCAATAGCTTATAAAAAATCAAAGAGATCTAGAGTATGCTATTTTATTTTTATTATGATAAAATTTATTTGATTTGTTAATCAAAATAACTGCATGTGAAATATTCAATATATGTAGCAAAATAAGGAAAACAAAATAAAAATTTAAAATCTTACACCATTATGAAAGAAAATAATCACATACAAATAATACTGAAATTAATATCTGCAGAATTTATATTCTGACCATTATAAATCAAGGTGTGTCTCTGATGAAAAAATAAGCAAATACATGAACAATA
Source organism: Ateles fusciceps (assembly GCA_036589455.1). Classification (NCBI taxonomy): domain Eukaryota; kingdom Metazoa; phylum Chordata; class Mammalia; order Primates; family Atelidae; genus Ateles; species Ateles fusciceps. The sequence goes on along the minus strand of JAZHEH010000479.1, from coordinate 2,867,941 downwards.
AAAACAGAATAAAAACTATTCTGACTCAGAATCTCATGTTTTTTTTTCCTTTTTGTGTGTGCATGTATAATTAACAGCGCATTTTCTGAAGAGGTCTTCTTGCTAACTTCTTGGAATACTGTTGTTACCTGGTTAGAAAATACAGTATTAAACATCTGATTTATATGGAAGCATAAGTTCACATGCTAGGTCACATTTACTCTTCTTCAAAATTAGGAATTATCAAAAATGTTTTAAAAGTCTTTGAACCATTCAAAAACAAGTTGAACATCTTTCTGTTTCATAGATAGAACAGAAAACTCAGATTAAGAAGGGGTTAAAGTTGATGAGATGAAGTTCTCTGGGGAGGAAAGCAGAAGAGGCGTCCAGGAATTGAAACTTTAAAGGAAAACAGAATGAAATCACGTTATAAATTGTAGAGTGACCAGAACCTAATCTATGAAAATGGATAGGGTTGTGATCTGTATTAAGTTACTGCTCAGGAGGACAAGATTACTCAGAAATAGCCAAGCAACCAGTACCTAGGCTGAGACATCAATGTACAGGAACTGCCAATATATGACTTGATTCTGAATGCTATAGTCATATGGGTCAGGGAGAAGTAATCAGAATCTATCAATCAGACCAAAAGGAATGAAGAAAAAGATATTACAAAGGCAGAATAAAAAAGAACAAAAAATTTTTCCATAAATTCCTCCTTCTACTAACAAGAATGTCAAACTACAAAAAGCATTAACTAATTAAGAAAGCCAGTTCACTCAACATAAGATTTTGCCATCTTCAATCTTCATATAATCAAGAAAATATTTTTAAAAACTATAAAAAATACATACAACAGTATTATAAAGATAAAGGGAAGAAAAATATCCATAAAAATTAATAAATTACTACAAAGAAAAATGAATACAATAATAAAGAATAGTTGAAGATTAAAATAACTAATTATAAATAATAGAAATTTAAAATTTTTATTAAAATAGAAAAAAAGAGACAAGATAAATTCTAGACTTTCCAAAAATAAAGAATAATTATTTCACAATAATCTCAGAATTCACCCATAAATCAGTATATCACCATATGGAGGTTGATATAATAAAAAAAAACGCTAAAACATTCCATTTAAGATAAAAATGTCAAAGCATATCTTTACAGAAACAAAACAAATATATTAGAAAGCATGAGGGAGATTCTATCTTTAAAAACATGACAGAGAATTTTCCTGAAATAAAGAACGAATAAATTTTATATAGTTGTATTTGAAGTGCCAAATTGGAAAAATAAAACTATCCACTTAAGTTTATGTAAATATATAGTAAAACCACATGATATCAAATACGTAAAAGAAAAAAATTAAACCAACTAATCGAAGAATGGCAAATTATTCACAATGGAATGTTAATTATCTTGACAGCAACCACATGTCATTAGCAATAGTAATTGACTAAAAGATTGTGATATACTAAAACATATATTTGGTCTCTGCCCTCAGTTTCTAACACAGAGCTTCTGAAACACTTGTAATTTTCTAAATAATAAAGTGATAGAAGCATCTTTTGTTATAATATGAGATCTCAATCCTTGGTTCCTGATATAAGAACTTCTAAGAACCTTGAAATCTTCAGAATAATGAGTACTTTTGGTATGCTAATGAGATGACTGGCAGTTAGAGTCCCTAGACAGCTTTACAGTTGGAAAGAACAAGGCATGATTAGAGAATTGGCACTGCCTGCCCCACCCTTTAACATTTGGGGAGAAGACAGGGGTTGGAGATTGAGTCATTATCAATTATTTAATCAATAATGCTTATGTAATGGAACATCTATAAAAACACTAACAAAGGGGTTAGAGGAGCTTCCAGATTGGTGAACACACACATATGCCAGGAGGGTGGCTCCACCCAACTCCACTAGGACAGAAGTGTCCTGAATTCAGGACCCTTCTGGATCTTACCTTATATAACTCCTGATCTTGCTGTTCATCCATATCTTTTATAATAAACCAGTAATAGTAAGTAAAGTGTTTCTCTGATTTCTGTCAGCTGCTTTATGAAATTATTGAACCTAAGAATGGGTTCATGGGAACCCCCAATTCATACACAAATTAGAAGTGTAGGTAGCCTAAGATATCACTATTTGCAATTGGCCTCAATCTTACAGGATTAAGCCCCTTTGTGAGGTCCATCCTGTTATAACTCCAGGTAGCTTGTGTCAGAATTGAATTAAATTGTAAGACACTCAGAATTGCTTGGTGCAGAATATCTGCACATTTGGTGTAATTGACAATCCATCATTTTAAAAACTGAGAACAGAATAACACATTTAAATAGCTTCACAAACTAAGTCAGTTTCTACACAGATATCTTTCCTGAAATTGTAATAACCTACCCTGAGCTAACATCACTGACTCCATCTTAGCTGTAAACTCCAGCCTAGCTTCCCCTTCCCTACCACAGCCCCTCTGAGTGCATAACTGGGTCATGCTGCACTTGGAAGCATTGCAGCGTACTGTTCTTAACACTTGTAACCATTGTAACCACATCCTGCTTGGCATACCCACCTTGCTATTGTAAGAAAAAATTTTCCCTTTGGTCATTGTATAGCAGGAGCCTATTCACCCCCTTCTTGGTAATTGTATGGAAAACACCTGTACCCACAGCCCCTTCCTGTAACCTGCTTTTCTGCTTCTGTAAAATTCTGCTTCAGCTAGTTATCCCCTCCCCTACCTAAATCAAGGTATAAGAGATAATCAAGCCCCTTCCTCCGGGCCCAGAGAACTTTGAGCATTAGCAGTCTCTCAGTCACTGGCTGTAAAAGGGCTCTTAATTTGGAACTCAGTTTGTGGCACTTTCCTTCTAACTGGCTCGGTTACTACAAAATAAATAATAAAACATGTATTTCAGTCAGTAAAAATGTAAAGAAATAAGGAGGGGGGGGGGAAATGCAAATATTAGTAAAGACCCCAGATAATGATAAAATATCTTGATAAAATAAGTCTTCTTTTGGCTCTTTTGGTTATAAAACAGAAATAATTAAATCAAGTTGTTTTTTGGGAAACATATAAACAAAATGTTAGCCCCTGTGTCATGTAAAATAGAAAGAGATATTAAATGTAATTAATTATGCTCCTATTTTGTTACATGAAACAGATACTGAGAAATTTTAGACTTAGTTAAAACAAAGAAAGAGAAAAAAATTACACTAACCAAAATGAAGCTAGTATCATAAATTTAATTTCACAAAGATAAACATTAAAGTAAAAATGTTAGGACAAAAAAGAGAAATTACACAAATAAAATACTCCAATAAGATAATATAAAATTTATAAACACATGAATCAAGCAATAAAAATTAATAATTTCACAATCATGAGCTATTTTAAAGTATTCTTTTCTAAAATTGTCATATTAAGACAGCAAAAATATACTGAGTATAGATGAATTAAACACTATAATGAAAGACTAAGTTGTCACTAGAGGGACATTGCAGGTGTCCAATTCAGTCCTCGTAAAGGGAAAACAAAACAAACCATTGAAAAGAAGTATGCTAAATGGCCAGATAGAGATAAAACACGATGAAAATAACAAGAAAGAGATATATAAATACAATGAATAGAACAGACAAAAATTCGTGATGAACATGAGTAGAAATGGTTATCTAAGCTAAAATTAGTACTCTGAAAAGATTAATAGCCAAATGACACTGGTGATGATGAAAAAAAGACACATGCACACGTATGTTCTTGCAGCGCTGTTTATGGTAGCAAAGACCTAGAATCAACCCAAATGCCCATTAATGATAGACTGGACAAAGAAAATGTGGCACATATAAAAAACGACGAGTTCATGTCCTTTGTAGAGACATGGATGAATTTAGAAAACATCATTCTCAGCAAACTGACACAAGAACAGAAAACCAAACACCGCATGTTTTCACTCATAGGCGGGTGATGAACAATGAGAACAGTTGGGCACAGGGAAGGGAACAACACTCACTGGGCTAGGTGGGGGAGATGGAGGGGGAGGGGGAGAGACAGCAGGGGGCTGGGTGGATGGGGAGGGATAACACCGGGAGAAATGCCTGATGTAGGCGATTTGGAGATATGGCGTTTATGTACTTATGCAACAATCCTGCAGGATGCAGGATGTGCACATGTACCCCAGAGCCCAAAGTACAATAAAAAATAACAATAATAAAATAAATAAATAAATAAAAATAGACACAATGAACTTAAAAGGAAAAGGCAAAAGGTATAATTTTATGTAAAGTAATTAATTGTAAAATAGAAGCAGAAAACCTAATAAGTTCACAAACCATAATATTAATCATTTTAAAGTGTACAGTTCAGTGGGTTTTAGTATATTCGCAAATTGTGGAACCACAATTATAAATTTCAGAATATTTTCATAAATCCAGAAGAAACCCATTACCCATTCACAGTTATTTCTGATGCCCACGTCCCACAGCCTCTGGCATCCATTGATTTATTGTTTCTTTTGACAGATTTGTCTATTCTGGACATTTTATATAAATAGATCATAAACTAAGAGGTCTCTAGTGTCTGGTTTATTTCGCTAAGCATAATTTTTTCAAGGTTCATTCATATTGTGGCATGTATCAGTGCTTTGTTTCTTACTATTGCTAAGTAACAATTCATTGTATGCGTGTAGTAATTTAAAAATCCAGCCTGCCATAGGTGGCACATTCTGTAGTCTCAGCTACATGGGAAGCTGAAGCAGGAGGATCGCTTAAGCCCAGAAGCTCTGGGCTGTAGTCCACTATGCCGATTGGGTGTTTGAACTAAGTTTGGCATCAATATGGTGACCCCTCAGGAGCAGGGGACCACCAGATCACCCAAGGAACAATGAACGGGCCCAGGACAGAAACGGAGTAGGTCAAAACCCCCATGCTGATCAGTCTGGCATCATGTCTGTGAACAGCCACTGCATTCCAGCCTGAGCAACATAGCCATATTCTGTCTCTAAAAAAATAAAAATAAGTCCATTCCTTTGTTAATGGACACTTTGTTTTTATCTATGGGCTGTTGTGGACAATTTGGTAATGGTCATCATTATTCAATGATTTGAATCCCTCTATTCAATTTTTAAGGTAAATATCTAGAAGTTGATCATATGGTAATTTTATAGTTATCATTTTGAGGAACCACCAAACTGCTCCAGGGCAGCTGTGCCATTTAACATTCCCACCTGCAATGTATGAGGTTTCCAATTTCTCTATTACCTTGACAACACTTCTTAATTTCTATTTTTTGATACCGTAGTAGGTATGAAGTGGTATATCATTGTGGTTTTAATTTGCATTTTCCTAATGCCTAATAATGTCAAGTATTTTTAGTGGGATTTTTGACATTAATATATCTTCTTTGGAGAAATGTCTAAGTTTTTTGCTGATTTTTTGATTGAGTGGCCTTTTTCTTGTTGAGTTTTATGAGCTCCTAACGTGTTCTGAATATTAAACCCTTAACAGGCAAATAATTTGCAAATATAGTCTTCCATTCTATAGTCTTTTGACTTCCTTGATTGGGAATCCTGATATATTGGATGCTATTTTAGAGTATTACATGGCTTTCTGGAGAAACTTGCCATAGCCATTCAAGGTATTTACATCTAGCTGGTACTGTAATTGTTCTTCAGTAAATAGGCCATTCCACTATTCTATCAAGACAGCTGTTTTAGGTTGATGGACAACATATAACACCAGTGAACTCCATAACCATTGTTTCATTTCATTTGCTGTGAAGTGAGTAACTTGGTCAAAGCTATGTTGTGTAGAGTACAAAGACAGTGAATAAGATGTTCTATACATTTACCAATGTTGGTTTTGTCATATGCACTGTTTGCAGGGAAGGCAAATCCATACCCAGAGTCTTTTCCAGTAAGTACAACACATTTTTCCTTCCATAATAAAAACTATTCAATGTAATCAGCCACCAGGTAGCTGGCTCATCACCCTGGAGAATGTTGTGATTTTGGAGACTCATTGTTGAACTCAGCTTCTCACATATTAAACTCTCAGCAGTGGCTGTAACCAGGGTGAGCTAAGTGAGTGTAAGTCCATGTTGCTGATCTCATGTATAGTCTCCATCCTTGCCACCACTGCCATTTTGTTCTGGAGTAATTGGGCAATGACAGGAGTGGTTGGAAAAGGAGACTGGCTTGTATCCACTGAAGGGGTCATCATTTTCACTTTATTTTTTAAATCCTCCTCTGCTGAGGTCACAATTTGGTGAGCATTCACATGAAAAGGGAGGACTTACTTCTGCCATTTTGCTGATTGGTGTCTATATGTTTAATAACTTTTTGTTCATCTTTTCTGTATTAATGTTTTCTTTTGTGTTTAATTGAATTATTTGTAGTGACACATTTTGATTCCCTTTTCATTTCTTTTTGTGTATTTATTAATATATTTTTATGGCTACCACTTGGATTATAGTTAACTTACTAAATTTATAATATCTATTTCAAATTGATACAAACTTAACTTGAATAATATATAAAAAATATGGTCCTTTACAGCTTCATCTCTTGGTCTCTCTTTATGTTGTCATTGTGATAGATTAGATAATTATATGTTGTATGCCCAATAATATAAATTTATAATTTCTATTCATTTATCTTTTAATTCCTATGGCAAATAAAAAGTAAAATTCTAAACAAAATATAATATTATATTGGCTTTTATATTTGGCTGCATCTTTATCATTACTGGAGATACTTCTTCATACAATTTTGAATTACTGCCTATTGTCTTTTTTATTTTGTCCTTAATTAATTTCTTTAGCATTTCTTGTAGGGCAGACCTAGTACTAATAAACACACTCAGCCTTTGGTTTTTGGAAATGTCAAAGTCTTCTTCTTTTTGAAGGGCAGTTTGGCAGATGCAAAATTCGTCTTTGATAGTTTTCTTTTAGCACTTTGTCATTCCACTGCTTTTTAGCATTCATGATTTCTGAAGGAAAATTGGCTATTGATTATACTCTGGATCTCTTAAATGCATGATTAATTACATTTCTTTGCTGCTTTGGAGACTTTGCCTTTGACTTTTAACAGTTTTATTATAATTTGTTTTGGTGTGTGTCTCTTTTAAGAGTTTTAAACTTAAAATTAATTGAGCTTCTTGTATTTGTAGATGCATATGTTTAGTCAAGGTTAAAATATTTTCAGCCGTTATTCTTTGAAATATTATTTCTGCCTTTTTGTTCCTCTTCTTTTACTGGTTCTCAATAATGTATATGTTTGTCTGCTTGATGGTGTCCTACATGTCACTTAAGCTTTGTTCACTTTTCTTCATGTTTTCTTTACGCTCTTCAAATTTACTAATCTCAACTGTAATATTTTCAGGGGTGCTTATTCTTTCTCCTTTGTACTAAAATCTGCTGCTGAGTCTGTTAGTACATTTTTGTACCTCTTGTAGTTTTAGCATCAGAATTTTCATTTGGCCCTTGTAAAAAATTGATTTTTATATCTATTGATATTCTAATTTTTTATTCATTGATTTTTTTCTTGTTTTATTTAGTTATTTATCTATGTTTTCCTTTAGCTTCTTGTCCTTATTTAAAAATATTTTTTAAGTCTCTGTGAAGTTTGATGTCAATATTTTATCAAGGATAAAATGAGGATAAATATAATTTTTCCTATTATGACAGAAAATATGCTTTCTCCATTAAAAATATACATAAACATGGTAAAATTAATACAAAGGATAAACAAATGGATTGCTATTGTTCTCAAGAAAAGATACCAGAAATTATGTCAAAATAAATAAATGTTTCAACTGATTCCATACAGTCCATTAAACAGCTGTCTAATAGTTTCTGTTTATTTATTGATATGTGTCAACAAGAAGTCCAAGCATAATCAGTCTTCCTAATCCCTCACCAGCAAAAAAAGCCTTTGACTAGATGTATAAGAAGAATGCATGCTTACTGATCATTAATGATTTTTTTGCACATTGCCTGTTTATTTACTAATCTTTTTGATTTGGCATAATAGAACCCAAATTCCTTCATGATAATTAAAATTTTTATAATTTATTTTAGCAAAGTGAAACTTACTGAAAATAAATATATTTGACATTTCTCTGGAGGACGAATAGAATATCTTCAGAAAGCCAAGAGTACTTTTCAAGAAAGAGAGTTTACTACTTTCAAGAATAAATGTTAAAAATACAGTTTTGTGCATGGTTTAGAGAAGGATCCACATAGTTTGGTTTATCTATTTCTCTGCCAATGTTATTGCTATTTTATATTTTTCTAGGCATGAAAGTCCAAACAAGAAAGTCTTTATTCATAACCTTGCTTTCTCTGTATTGCATATTTTATGACTCTAATGTCAAATTAAACTAGCGGATGATTACATTGCTAATGGTAGATAACTGTGATTTTGGTCCTGATTATAGCATCTCATTTTACTGATACACAAAATTTGTTTTCTAGGTGACTTATGTGTGCTATATTCCTGTGAGGTATGCTTCTTTGTGCTAGAATAATCTGAAGGTGTGACCAATGGTTCTGGTGACATGATCCTTTATTATAATTTAATTAATTCCTAGGATTTTATTGCAGTCAGGTGCTTCCAGATGAACATTTTTGAGTTCTTCCATTGCTCCACTGACTTAACTCAAATGCTGCAATACTATCCCCCACTTTTCTTGCTGGGTTTTTCTCACCTCAGTTTCTTATTTAAAGTAATGGCATTGGAACCCTTTTGTTAATATCCACCTACCAAAAAAAATCATGAATGACATTCTCTGGGACTTATACTCTATTATAATCTTTCTCTTTATTCAGTATGGTGGGGTGTGTGTGTGTGTTAATATCAATTATTACTAAAAAATGTGAGTGTCATTTTACTAAATTTCAAATAAATTCTTAATAAAAATACATGTGACAGCTTCTAATTTGCAAAACTGCAAATTAGAATTATTCAACTTTCACTGTGTAATTACTGCCTCTGAGAATTGAAAAGAAGCAAAACTTTAACAAATTTATGTCTCTAATTAACATTAAATATTATGCTCTGATGGTGTAACATGAATCCTCTCATAACAGACTTTGTTTACATCACTGGCAGATGTTTGCATTTACTTAGATGCAATTTATAATGGCATATTGTGGTGAAGTCCAAAGTTCATTTCTCTGTTATTTGTAATAAACTATAATGTAATTTTGCATATATAGTTTTTAAAACTAAATCTTCTTAACTCTGGTGGCCTATTATATTTTTTTCTGTTACATTTAGATACAAAGTAATGTTCTTTGACATTAGAAGGTGTTGTATTCAAATGTTCATTTAAATGCAAGAATCTCCTGCCTATATACCCTTTTTTAGAAAGGAAATTCAGTGTTGTAAAGGGGGGTCCATCCAAACCAAGATCAAATGTTCAAGATGTTTCATTTTGTTTTTATTTTCTTTCACACTAAAATATTTCAATTACTCCAATCAGTCTATATACATCACCCTTTCTACATCTTTACACTTTAGTAGCTCTATAGTTTATTTTATTTTAGTTTAAAGTTCTGGGGTAAATGTGCAGAAGTGCAGGATGTGCAGGTTTGTTACATAGGTAAACATGTACCATGGTGGTTTGCCTCACCTATGGATCCATCACCTAAGTAAGCCCAGCATGCATTAGCTATTTTTCCTGATGCTCCCTCCCACTCCCCATCTCCTCAACAACAGACCCCAGTGTCTGTTGTTCCCCTCACTGTGTCCATGTGTTCTCATCATTTAGCTCCCATTCATAAGTGAGAATGTGTGGTGTTTGGTTTTCTGTTCTTACATTAGTTTGCCAAGAAAAATGGCTTTCAGCTCCATACATGTGCCTGCAAAGGACATGCTCTTATTCCTTTTTATGGATGCATAGTATTCCGTGGTGTATATGTACCACATTTTTTTTATCCAGTCTATCACTGATGGGCATTTGCATTGATTTCATGTGTTTGCTATTGTAAACAGGCCACAGTAAACGTGTGTGTACATGTGTCTTTATAATAGAATAATTTATATTCCGTTGAGTATAGACTCAGTAATGGGATTGCTAGGCCAAATGGTATTTCTGGTTGTAGGTCTTTGAGGAATCGTCACACCACCTTCAACAATGGTTGAACTAATTTTCATTCCCACCAACAGCGTAAAAGTGTTCCTTTTTCTTTGCAGCCTCACCACATCTGTTGCTTCTTGCCTTTTTGATAATTGCCATTCTGATTGGCAAGAGATAATATTTTATTGTGGTTTTGATTTCCATTTCTCTATTATAGGTTTGTTGGCTGCATAAACCATTATAGGTTTGTTGGCTGCATAAATGTCTTCTTTTGAGGCGTGTCTATTCATGTCCTTTGCCCACTTTCTAATGGTGGTGTTTGTTTCTTTCTTGTAAATTTGTTTATGTTCTTTGTAGGCTCTGGATATTAGACCTTAGTCAGATGGATAGGTTGTAAAATTTTCTTCCAGTCTGTAGGTTGTCGGTTTGCTCTGATGATAGTTTATTTTGCTCTGCAGAAGCTCTTTAGTTTAATTAGATCCCAATTGTCCATACTTGCTTTTGTTGCAATTGCTTTTGACATTTTTGTCATGAAATCTTTGCCCATACCTATGTCCTAAATGGTATTGCCTAGATTTCCTTCTAGGGTTTTTATAATTTTTGGTTTTACATTTAAGTTTTTAATCCATCTTTAGTTTTATTTTTTGTATAAGGTGTAAGTAAGGGGTCTAGGTTCAATTTTCTGCATATATCTAGCCTGTTCTCCCAACACCATTTATTGAATAGGAAATCCTTTCCCCATTGCTTGTTTGTGTTTGTCAAAGACAAGATGGTTGTACATACGCAGTCTTATTTCTGAATTCTCTATTCTGTTCCATTGGTCTATGTTCCTGTTTTTGTACCAGTACTATGCTGTTTTGGTTACTGTAGCCTTGTAGTATAGTTTGAAGTCATGTACTATGATGCCTCCAGCTTTGTTCTTTTTGCTTAGAATTGTTCTGGCTATACAAGCTCTTTTTTGTTTCCATATAAATTTTAAAATAGTTTTTTCTAATTCTGTGAAGAATGTCAATTGTAGTTTGATGGAAATAGCATTAAATCCATAAATTTCTTTGTGCAGTATGGCCATTTTCATAATATTGATTCTTCCTATCCATGAACAGAATGTTTTTCCATTTGTTTGTATTCTCTTTGATTTCCTTGAGCAGTGGTTTGTATATCTCCTTGAAGAGTTTTTTCACTTCCCTTACTGGCTGTTTTCCTAGGTATTTTATTCCCTTTGTAGCAATTGGAAAGGGTGTTCATATGTGATTTAGCTGTCTGCTTGTCTGTTGTTGGTGTATAGGAAAGATTGTGATTTTTGCGCACTGAATCTGTATCTTGAGGCTTTGTTGAAGTTGCTTATCAGCTTAAGAAGCTTTTGGTATGAGACAATGGGGTTTTCTAGATATGAGATCATGTCATCTACAAACAAAGAGAGTTTGACATCTTCTCTTTCCATTTTAATACTATTTATTTCTCTTGCCTGATTGCCCTGAGCAGAACTTCCAATACTATGTTGAATAGGAATAGTGAGAGAGGGCATCCTTGTCTTGTGCTGATTTTCAAGGGGAATGCTTTCATCTTTTGCCCATTCAGTATGTCATTATTATTTTGAGACATGTTCCTTCGATTCTAGGTTATTGATATTTTTAACATGAAGGGATGTTAACTTTTATTGAAGGCATTTTCTGCATTTATTGAGATAATCATGTGGCTTTTGTCTTTCGTTCTGCTTATGTGATGAATTACCTTTATTCATTTGCATATATTGAACCAGCCTAGCATCCTGGGGGATGAAGCCAAATTGATTGTAGTGGATAAGCTTTTTGATGTGCTGCTGGATTTAGTTTGTCGGTATTTTATTGAGGACTTTGGAATCGATGTTTATTAGGGATATAGGCCTGAAGTTTTCTTGTTTTGTTATAGCTTTGACAGGCTTTTGTATCAGAATGATCCTGGCCTCATCAATTGAGTTAGGGAGGAGTCTCTCCTTTTTGATTGTTCAGAGGAGTTTCAGAAGAAATGAAACCAGCTCCTCTTTGCACTTCTGGTAGAATTTAGCTGTAAATCCAACTGGCTCTGATAGGCTATTTATTACTGCCTTAATTTTAGAACTCATTATTTGTCTATTCGAGAATTTATCTTCTTCCTGGTTCAGTCTTGAGAGAGTTTATGTGTTCAGGAATTTACCCCATTCTTCTAAGCTTTGTAGTTTATTTTTATAGAAATATTTATAGCATTCTCTGGTGGTTTCTTTTATTTTGGTGGGTCAGTGGTAATTTCCCCTTTATCATTTTTATCATGTTTGATTCTTCTCTCTTTTCTTCTTTATTAATCTAGCTAGTGGTCTATTTTATTAATTTTTTCAAAAAACCAGCTCTATCATGTCTCTGTCTCCTTCAGTTCCACTCTGATCTTGGTTATTTCTTGTCTTCTGCTGGCTTTGAGGTTTGTTTGTTCTTGGTTTTCTAATTATTTTAGCTGTGATGTTAGGGTGTCGATTTGAGATCTCTCTACCTATTTGATGTGGGCATTTAGTGTTATAAATTTTCCTCTTAACAATGCTTTAGCTGTGTTCCAGGGATTCTGGTATGTTGTCTCTTCATTCTCATTAGTTTCAAAGAACTTCTAGATTTCTGCTTAAATTTCATTATTCACCCTGGACTCTTAGGAGCAGGCTGTTCAATTTCCATGTATTTATGTGAGTTTGAGTGAGTTTACTTATTTTGAGCTCTAATTTTATTGCTCTGTAGCTTGAGAGACTATTCATTTTGATTTCAGTTCTTTTGCATTTGCTGAGGAGTGTTTACTTCCAGTTATGTGATCAATTTTAGATTAATTGCCATGTGGTGCCAAGAAGAACATATATTCTGTTGGTTTTTGGTGAAGAGTTCTGTAGATGTCTATCATATCTACTTGATCCAGAACTGAGTTAAAGTCTTGAATATCTTTGTTAATTTTCTGTCTCAATTATCTGTCTAATATTGACAGTGGAATGTTAAAGTCTCCCACTATTACTGTGTGGGAGACTAAGTCTCTTTGTGCGTCTCTAAAAACTTGTTTTATGAATCTGAGTGCTCCTGTATTGCGTGTGTGTGTGTGTGTGTGTGTTATATATATATATATATATATACATGTGTATATATGTGTGTGTGTGTATATATATATATGTTAGCTCTTCTTGCTGAATCAAACCCTTTATCATTATGCAATGCCCTTCTTTTTTTTTTTTTAATCTTTATTGTTTTAAAATCTGTTTTGTCAGAAACTAGAATTGTTAACCCTGCTTTTTTCTGCTTTCCATTTGCTTGGTGAATTTTCTTCCATCTCTTTATTTTGAGCCTATATGTATCTTTGCATGTCAGATGAATATCCTGCATACAGCATACTGATGGGTCTTGACTCTATTCAGCTTGCCATTCTTGTCTTTTGACTGTGGCCTTTAGCTCATTTACATTTAAGATTAATGTTTTTATATGTAAATTTGATCCTGTCATCATGATGCTGGTTCGTTATTTTGCACACTTGTTAATTAGTTGCTTTCATAGCATCATTGGTCTGTGTATTTCAGTTGTTTTTGTAGAGGCTGGTAAGAGTTTTTCCTTTCCACATTCAGTGCTTCTTTCAGGAGCTCTTGGAAGTGATGAATTCCCTCAGCATTTTCTTGCCCAAAAAGGATTTTATTTCTCCTTTTCTTGTGAAGCTTACTTGATTGTATAGGAAATTCTGGGTTGAAAATTCTTTTCTTTAAGAATGTTGGATATTGGCCCCCAATCTCTTCTGGCTTGTAGGGTTTCCACTGAGAGTTCTGCTGTTAGTTTGATGATCTTCCCTTTGTAGGTGCCCTGGCCTTTCTCTCTGGCTGCCCTTAATATTTTTTCCTTCATTTTGACCTTGGAAAATCTGATGATTATGTGTCTTGGGGTTGTTCTTCTCATGGAGAATCTTGAAGTTCTCTGAATTTCCTGAATCAGAATGCTAACCTGTCTTACTAGGTTGGGAAGTTCTGGATGACATCCTAAAGTATGTTTTCCAATCTAGTTCCATTATTGGTCTCTTTCAGGTACCCTAATCAGTCATGGGTTTTGTCTTTTACACAATCCCAACATTCTTGGATGTTTTGTTTGTTCCTTTTCATTCTTATTTTTCTAATCTTATCTACCTGTCTTATTTCAGCAAGATAATCTTCAAGCTCTGAGATTCTTTCCTCTGCTTGGTCTATTTGGCTATTGTTAGTTGTTGCATTGTGAAGTGCTTGTGTTGTGATTTCAGCTCCATCAGGTCATTTAAATTCCTCTCTAAACTGGTTATTCTGGTTAGCAGATTCTGCAATGTTTTATCATGGTTCTAAGCTTCGTTGCATTGGGTTACAACATAATTCTTTAGCTCAGCAAAGTTTGTTATTACCCACTTGTTGAAGCCTATTTCTGTCAATTCATCCATCTCAGCCTCAACCCAGTTCTGTGTCCTTGCTGGAGAGGTGTTGTGATCATTTGAAAGAGAAGCAGCACTCTGGCTTTTGGAATTTTGAGCACTTTTGTGTTGATTATATTCTCATCTTTATGGGTTTATTTACCTCTGATTTTTGAGGCTGCTCTGCTTATCTTTGGATGGGGTTTAGGTAGGGTCTTTTTGTTGATGTTGTTGCTTTCTGTTTGCTTGATTTTCTTTTAAAAGTCAGGCCCCTCTTCTGCAGGGCTGCTGTGGTTTGCTAGGATTCCACTTCAGACCCTATTCATGTGGGACCCTCCCACACTTGGAGGTATCATCAGTGGAGGCTGCAGAACAGCAAAGATGGTTACCTGCTCCTTCCTCTGGGAGTTCTGTCCCAGAGGGCCATTTACCTGATGCCAGCCAGAACTCTCTTATATGAGGTGTCTGGCAATTCCTGTTGGGAGGTCTCACCCAGTCAGGAGGCAGGGATCAGGGACCCACTTAAAGAAGCAGTCTGGCTGCTCCTTGGCAGAGCAGGTGTGCTGCACTGAAGGGATTCCCACTCATCTGGACTGTCTAGATTCCTCAGACTCAGGAGGTGGGGAAAGACTAAGTCCATGGAACCAGAGACTGTGGCCACTCCTCTCCCCAGGTACTCCATCCCAAGGGATCAGAATTCTAACCATAAACTCCTGGCTGGTGGTATTGCTGAAATTCCCCACAGAGAGGCCCTAACCAGCAAAGAGGGATTGATCTGAGTTCCACCTAAGGAAGCAGTCTGGCCAGGATCTGTTATAGCCACTGTGCTGTGCTGTGGGGGAGTTCCTCCTGGTACAAACTGCCCAGTCTCCCTGACACAAGCAGGAGGAAATGGCTGACTGGAGCAGCAGTGATGGCAGCTGCCCCTCCCTGAGGGAACTCCGTCATCTTAGACCATCTCCAGCATGCTGCCACTGGCTGCAACAAGAGTGGCTGCCAAGAGTCTGCACAGTCCTGTGCAGGGGACCAAAGGCCCTCGTGGCATGACCTTATAAGGAAATCTCCTGATCCACAGGTTGTACAGATCCTTGGAAAATGTGTGATTTCCTTGGAGAGGTAGCATAATCACTTACTGCCTCCCTTGGCTTAGGATGAGAGTTCCCCTTACCCCTGTGGCTCCTGGGTGGGCTGTCTCTCCACCTTGCTTTTCCTCGTTCTCTGTGGGTCACACCAACTGCCTAGCCAGTTCCATTGAGAGAATCTGGATACCTCAGCTGAAAATTCAGGGTTCACTTACCCTATTTGTTCTTCTCAGTGGGAGCTGCAGACCGGAGCTGCCTCTCATCAGCCATCTTGGCCCCTCCCAGCCAATAGTTCTTCTTTTAATAAGCCTGGTTTGCAAACACACCTTTTAAAATTTACTATGATTTTGACAATACAAGTGAAACAAGCAAACAAAAATGCTACTTAATTTTGTAAGTAAAAGTAATAATGAAAAAAGTTAATCCTGGCAATGTTCTTTTTTATATAATAAAATGAACATTTAATTTCTGAATAGTTTCAAATTTAGAGAGAAATCATGAAGTGCACAGAGAATTCCTGTGGACAACAGTTAAATCCCGCTTTTATAAATATTTTCCATTTGTATGGTACATCTGTCACAATTAATGGATCAAGATTGTTAAATTATTAACTAAAGTCTAGATCTTGATTTTTTGGTGCAATAGGTAGAATAATTGTCCTTATATTAGTCTTCTTAGATTTCTAAAAATGCCACAAGTTAGGTGGACTGGGTGGCTTAAACAACAGGTGATTATTTTCTCACAGTTCTGAAATTTAGAAGTCCATGATGGCAGTGTCTGCAGTTTCAGTATTTGGTGAGGGCTCTCTTCTGGGTTTAAAGATAGCCACCTCCTCACTGGATCCTCACATGGCCTTTCCTAGGTGCATGCATGCAGGGAAGAGAGAGCAAAAGTGAGAACTTTGATATCTCTTCTTATATGACACTAATCTTATCAGATCAGACTCCATTCTTATTGCTTTATGTCACTTTAAGTACTTTCTCAGAAACCCCGTCTTCCAACAATACAGGGCAAGATTTCAACATCTGAAAACTGAAGGGAACAAATATTCAGTTCTGAATTCTCTGGGGAACCCAACATAATCCCAGAGTTTCTTAAATGTGAAAGAGGAAGGCAGAAGGAGTTGGAATGAGGCAATGTGAGAACTCAATTCACGGTTTCTGGCTTGGAAGACAGAAGGAGGGTCGCAAACCATGGCGAGTTAGCAATCTCTAAAACCCAGAAAGGGCAAGAAAAAAGATGATTCCCTAGAGTCTCTAGAAAAGAATGCAGCTTTGCCAAAATCATAATTTTAGTTCAGTTCAATGTATTTTGGACTTACAGATTACAGAATTATAAGAAAATTAATTCATGCTTTCTTAAGCCACTAAATTAATGGTTATTTCTTACAGCAGCCATGGGAATAATATACTTAGTTTTTAACCTAAAGGTTTTTGTCTGTTCCACCATACATTATATTTAGTTGTCATGTCTCCAAACTTTTCTTCCTTTTTTTCTTTTTGTTCACAAAGGTCAGGGCTCCTTTCCATTTTCCCTCCTAGGCTTTTTTGCCAATACTTATCTATCATGTCTAATCCCATCTTGGTGCCTGATTTATGGAAGACATGAGCTAATTCAGTTATCCACCCTGCTTTTAAATATCCTTCCTCTCTCCCCCACAGATAGTCAATCGCTAGGGACTAACTTATGGCAGGCTCTCTTTTTTGAAGTGGTTATATTTATGCTCCAGATTCCAACTGAGAACACATGCTTGCTTACAAACTTTTCCTTGTAAGGAAAGAACACCTTCCTTACAAATAAAGGATGCTCTATCATGCATCCTTTATTTTCATTCTTCTGAGAGCACTCTCTCAATAAATCATAGGTATCAGAAACCCTGTCTTCAAGATTCCACATCTAGTGAATCTTATGTAAGTCAAGGCCCAGCCATGTTTTAGTGAGTAAAATAAAATGATCTTTGCTCTTGAGGATCTCAGAGTATACTGCAGAAGAAAACATAAAGAGATATTTTTAAGATATAAATCTAAAATCCTGATAAACCTGAACATACTTGTTTGGTTTCTAGTGTACTTCTTGGTGAGTGCTGTTGAAGGACAGTGGCACTGTTTCAGGGAGACACATTTCAAAAGAGAAAAGAAATAGTACACTGCAAAGAGTGTCAAATAAAAGAAAAGAGAACATTTAGGCAGAGACAGTTTTTCTAGTTTTTAGGTAGAGTTTAAAAGTCCATGCAAACATCCAGGAAAAAAAAATGAGAAAGAAGATGACCACAGATATTCTTGACCTGAAACATTGACCAAGCCAATTCTAGTGAGAGAACATTTGCTATCTGGCATATGAGAAGAAAATGACATTGAGAGATACATTTATGTTGCTCAATGCACTATACTTTTCACACTTGTTAGGTATTTTAATAATTTACTTAATAAATTTAGCCATTGATGCTTATTAGTTTAAAGTTTAATTTTATTTGGCCAGAAGTTTTCATTATAAGACTTTCCAGATATTGGATACCCTCACGTTACCCGAAAAGGAGTCAAATGCTGACCATTGAGTCCCACTACTGTCAAGAGCACCCCTCTCATTGTCTTTAGTTAAAAATTATCTTTATAGTATATCTTTAGCTTACTAATCATATTTTAGAAGTAGTTTTCAATGGTCAGTAACTCTATCTTTTGAATATTTATTCTAAATACATTTCCAATGCTATTAATCAATGAAAATGATCATTAGAGCTTAATACCTGCAACTCAATTTTTGCCACGTGAACATCAAACTGAATGTAAAATAAAGGCAAAACTAAACATTTTCTCATAAACCAATTCTTATGATGACATAAAATCTTTTTATTTATCTTAATGTTAACATTCTAGAATCTGATCACCAGCTGATAATGAATGACAGCTAGTTATTGGGGAAGACTAGCTGCAAACTTTTTCATGGAATACAAAATTTGCTTATTAATTCATTTGAGTTAATAGTGTATATATAGATGCTGGTATTTTAAGTGTTAAATATTTCAATACAACTGTTAATTAAGCACATACTCTAGATAGAATTATGGGTAAAATAATGATAAATAAGACAATTTCTATAATTCAAGGTATAAATAATATTGAAAAGAAACACATAAAAATTTTTAGGGAAGATTGTAAACAGTTATAATAGAGCTAAAGAAAAATTGTGTTATTGATAACAGGAAAGATAGAAACTAATTCCGGTGTAAAAGGTAAAACATCCTAGCCTATTTTCCAAAATATATAAAGTCCGTTTTTTGTCTTCAGGTAACGTTATTCTTTTTTCTAAATCTGTTTATACTTCCCCTTTAATATCCTGTAACTTAAATCCTGATACATACACACATCTGCACATGCAGGCACACACCTATACACACACGCACACTCCATTTTGGGAGCTTAATGTTGATCTTTGCTGTTGGCACATATAAAGTTAACTATTGTTAACATATTTTATTTCAGATGATAAGGAAAAGTGTGACAATGAACAAAATATTTGATAGAAACATATTGATATCAAAGTTTTAAGAAGTCTTAATTATAGTCCTCATTTCTTCAGCTGGTCACATGTTTATAGCTATTTTTATAACTATGTTTTTCCCACTACCCATTCCATATTTCCATTGTGTTTAGCAAGCATCTGAACTTGTTGTAATTCTTTACCTGGTCAGATAAATTTATATTTCCGAATGTTGTAGGCCAATAGTAGTCCTGCCTGACTTGTTTAGATGTGTTTAGTGTTATCTAGTTTTCCATTACTTTTATTACAGGATATGGGAGGATAAGATACATGTCATGAGATGTTCTACATTCCAACATTTTCTTACTTCCATTGATTGCGTGGTGTAAACTTAATTTTAATCTGATAGGATCAATGATCCCAGATCTCTGGTGAGTCTGTTGATTCAGTGGCATAAGAAGCTTAAAGTGCTTGGGTGGCAGCCTCAGTTTTCACCAGAAAGCAAAATTGCCTATCACTGAGGGAAATAAGAATAGGTATCATTCAATTTTCATCCCTTGAATCCCTGACTTGTGAATACTGCCTATGGAAAAACACTAAAAGCTGACTTATAGCATATGCCACATCCTAGAGGGTATGATTACAATTTTGAAAGATGGCATCCATCCCCTATCTTTGCCATACCATGAAGCCATTGCCTCATGATGATGAGAGACATGGTAAGGTGGTGAATTCTGTGAGTATAGTCCTATTGCTACACTTCAATTGCTGTGAAATTAGTTTCTTGTTCTTGATCAGCAGTAATACTGTGTGGGGATCGCTCCAGCATAGAGGCCTTCTGACTGAGCCTCTGCCATAATGTGAGCTTGAGCCCAGACATATTTCCCCCTGCTGGAGGCAGTCGAGCTAAGGGAAAGCAGGAACTAAAAGATGGATGATTTTGTAGAAGTTATCTCAGACTCCCTGACACTGATACAATGGCTCGGTGATGGCTGTGTGGTTTTACTAAGACATTGGGTTTTATCTTGGTACCTGTTTTGGGCTAGTTTTATGACTCTGTTTACTCTAGTTTTATGACTCTGTTTACTCTAGTTTTATGACTCTGTTTACTAAACATTATCTAAGCCCTGTAACTACTCACATGTCTCTTGGAGATTGTTACCTTTAAGATCTATGAGTTTTGCCTGACCTTTAAAGAATGTTGCTTTTCCTGACCTTAAAGAATGTTACCTTCTCAAATGTAAATCCCTACACAATAGGTAAAGAAAAATCTCCACCCTCGTGCTTACTTTTATGGCCCCTGGCTATGTACTTCCCTTTTATTGGTATTTTATCTTCTCCTCCAGACTTGCGGTATTGTAACTTTTGTTCCTCTTTATTGTATAGAACTAACAATGTGGGTTGACATCAGCTAATGAAAGCTGACAGTATATATTGGGACCCTTTGCACAAATAAAATTGCTGTTTGGGCATTGCTGTATGGGCATTGTCTATTCAGACCTCCAGACCCTGCTTTTCTGTCTCCTTGTTTTTTGCGCACTCTCTCTTCCAGGTATTGGGACCCTCTCGCTGGCCGAGAGTTCCCCGGCAGACGTGCCATTCCCGACAATACTGTGTGGAATACCATGCTAGTGGAAAAAAATTATAATTTCTAAGATACTGATTTTAGCAGAATTACTGCAATCCAGGAAGGCAAATTTTATCCAGAGTAAAGGTATTTTCCTGCAAAAATAAAACACTCTGCCTTCCAAGATGAAAACAGTCCAACATACCCAACTTGCCACCAGGTAACTGACTGATCCACCTTGGAAGTGGTGCCATTTTGGAAGTTCAGTGCTAACCTTGCTGTTGGCATATTGGCACTCAGCAGAGACTATACACAGACCTGCTTGTTTAGTGGAAGTTCACGATTCTTGAGCCCATGCTTTGTTTTTGTTTCTGTTGCCATGGCCAGGGCTGATTTGTTCATTAGCCCATTGAACAATAGCAAAATTGGCTTGAAAAGAAGTTGACTGACACCCACAGATTGGGTCATTTTATCTACCTTATTATGAAAATCCTCCTCTGCTGAGGCCACTCTTTGGTGAAGATTCCCATGGGAAACAAATATCTTCACCTTCTGTTCCCCCTTCAAAAAGGTTCATCCACAGACCTCTTTTCTAGTACCCTTTTCATCAAGTTTGCAATTGTATTTCTTCCAAGCCCTGATCAGCCAGCTAAACTATCTTATCACAGCTCATGAATTGATGCAAACCTGCACCTCTGGTCATCTGTCTTCCAGGAAAAAGGATCAGCCAGGTGCACTGCTAGAAGTTTTACATTGAGGATATTTTCCTTATCACCATCTTTCAGAACTATCCCAGAGTGGGGTTGCAGGGCTGTCACCATCCACTTTTGAGGGGTGCCTGTGCATCAATATGTCATGCAAGATCATCTGTAAACCAAGACTGTGTTTTCTCTTCTCCTTTTAATTAGTTATTGGAAATTTGCCATAAACCCATACGTACAAGTAGAGGAAGAAGGCAAAATGCCATGGGTAATGCTCATGGATATCTGAGTTACTTTCTTATGCAGCTTACTTGTGCCTTCAGGTCCCACTTCAGCCTCATCCCCTTTATACCATTTCCATTTGATGAAAACATTACTATTTAATTTCCAACTTTGGTTTGTTGGGCAACATAACACTCAGTTCATCAGGTTGCATGGTAACTGGGAAAGGTTATAGTTGAAGAAAGTCCTTGTAAAAGAAAGAATAAAAATAAAAAAGGATGGGATCCAGAATTTAAGTGAAGGCCTTAGCCTTCAGCCAGTGCGAAGTACATTTTTCCTTAGAAACCAGAAAGAAAGCTGATAGTGTAGCTTCATGTTATTCAGTTTTGATTGTAAAACGATGAGGAAGTTTTAGTTTGTCAGCTTCCAATTTTGCAATTAAGCTCAAGGCCATCTCAAAACTTATTTTTTTCTTTCAAAAGTTATAAACTCAGATAACACCTTTATCAAAAAAAAAAACTGTAATTATGCAAACACTGCCTTCTGATTCAGTTTAAGTCCACCACCTAGGATTTCTGGTATCCCTTGGGCCCTAGCCATAGGGTGGGCTCCTTCATAATCCTCTGATTGATTGGTCTGCTGAAGCCAGAAGGGGAAAGCCTGGGAGAGTTAGAGAGTAAAGGGAACAGATCTTAAAACTTAATATGCCCCCGCCAAGGTGGCTTGTCTCTGCATACTTTATGTGATTTAATCTCCATCCAGAAGGAAGTAGGGATTGAAACATGATGCTTTTATTGCCAGCTTGAAGCACCCTTTTCCATTATTTTTATCCCTTCCTCCTCTCCTGGGGGCAAGTTTATGAATAGCTGCTGTATGTCTTTGGGCTGTGTGCTCTAAACCCCACTGTTCTCATCTGTAAAATAGGCATTATAATTCCGACTGTACAGGTTTACTGTGAGAAACTTATGAATGTTTGCTTTTTTCCTTGTCAGAATTTGGAAAAGCTAAGTTGGAGAATAGCTTGAAGGGGCATTCACATGAAAAATTATTTCTGTCGAGTCC
This sequence comes from Ateles fusciceps, assembly GCA_036589455.1. Taxonomy (NCBI): domain Eukaryota; kingdom Metazoa; phylum Chordata; class Mammalia; order Primates; family Atelidae; genus Ateles; species Ateles fusciceps. The sequence goes on along the minus strand of JAZHEH010000479.1, from coordinate 2,845,377 downwards.
TTCTGATGAAGGACTTCATCAAGCTGTGCCTTCATGGGCCTGTTTAGGAAGGGATGAAGCTGAGGTTTTCTTATTACCATGTGTAGCTGTCACTGTTAGAAAGTTGTCCCCAGCAACTTCCCTGTTCTGCAGGTAACTTTGGTGCTCAGTGTATAAATCTATGGAAACTGGTCTCTTCCCATCTCACCCCAGGCACAACTAGGCTTTTAATTAATCTTAAAAAGATTAACTTCCCATTAATTGTATTCTTCTTTATTTAAAATTATTATACTTCAAGTTCTGGGTACATGTGCAGAGCATGGAGGTTTGTTACATAGGTATACATGTGCCATGGTGGTTTGCTGCACCTATTAACCCGTCATCTACATTAGGTATTTCTCCTAATGCTATCCCTTCCCTGGCCCCACATGCCCTGACAGGCCCCAGTGTGCAATATTCCCTTCCCTGTGTCCATGTGTTCTCATTGTTCAACTCCCACTTATGAGTGAAAATATGCAGTGTTTGATTTTCTGTTTTTGTATTAGTTTGCTGAGAATGACGGTTTCCAGCTTCATCCATGTCTCTGCAAAGGATATGAGCTCATCCTTTTTACAGCTTCATAGTATTCCATGGTGTATATTTGCCACATTTTCTTTATCCAGTCTATCATTGATGAGCATTTTGGTTGATTCCAAGTCTTTGCTATTATGAATAGTGTCACAATAAACATACATGTGCATGTGTCTTTATAATAGAATGATTTATAATCCTTTGGGTATATACCCAGTAATAGGATTGCTAGGTCAAATGCTATTTCTAGTTCTAGAACCTTGAGAAATTGCTGCACTGTCTTCCAAAATGGTTGAACTAGTTTATACTCCCATCACTCTCAGCAAAGTGGCACAGGAACAGAAAACCAAACACTGCATGTTTTCACTCATAAGTGGAAGTCGAACAATAAGAACACATGGATACAGGGGAGGGGAGTGGGGGCTAGGTGATGTATAGCAGGGGGTGAGGGGCTAGAGGAGGGATAGCATTAGGAGAAATACCTGATGTAGATGACGGGGTGATGGATGCAGCAAACCACCATGGCACATGTATACCTATGTAACAAACCTGCATGTTCTGCACATATACCCTAGAATTTAAAGTATATAAAGAAAAAAAAAGTTAAGTCCAGAAGGTGAGGATAAGGGGGAAAAGGTGGACAGCAAGGCCAAGAAAGATGTAAAGCCATGTGATGGAGTATGTTTGAGTGTCTTTTTGCAATGGCCACTGCTTTATAATAAGCCTCGAAAAGACATAGGTTACATTGTTTGCATGGCATATAGGGCCTTTGAAATGGTTTTAAGGAGAAAACTTATCTGTGTTTGTGAAGGAGTATTTTTACTCTGCTTGCTGAATTATTTGGAAGGTAGATAGAAGAAAGGAACACACTTGATCATATCTTTTGAAATAATTTTTAAATCTTTCCTAAATCCTAGTACATTTCACTTAATGTGCTTTGTACTGAGAAAGTAATATAGTTAGTGTTTAAATACATGAACTATGGAATCCAGGTATCTGGGTTCACGTCTACACACTGCAGCTCAACAGCTGTCTTCTGCAAACCTTTTAGGATTGTTTAGCAGATTAAGTGAGTTAATATTTGAAAGTTCTTAGAACAGTGCCTGGTAAAGTTGGTGCCCTGTGTGTATGTGATTAAATATATCGAGAGTACAGACTCAAAGCTACGATTTTCAGTCTTCCAGAAACTTGCTTTTTCTCCTCCGAGATGTGATTCTTACCTTTTTTTTTCTAGAACTCAGAGCTCTTTGACATATTGCCCCATGTATGATCATCAACCTATGAATCTTTATCAAGTCTGCGACTATAAGGAACACAGACTGAAATGCACACTCTTTACCTTCATGTACACACATTTCTGCTTCCCTTAGGAAATGGTACCTACCCCAGGGGGTACCATTAATCTTTCCTCTTGGGGTTTGGTTTACCTGTCATCCTCCTTCTCAATAATACAGAGACTGCCTACTTTAACTCAGTCACTTTAGTGGAGTGTTTCCCTGATGCAGGTGCTTGAGAATTGCTTGTTAAATGAGTTGTCAGGCCTTCCTATCTCAAATTACTCATTTGCAGACATGTCTTATTTCCCTCTCTTCTCTGTAAAAAGCATGGAGGCAGGACTTAAATCTTTATTAGTGATGTTGAAATAAAAATCTCATTTAAGTTATAAGTAATTTTTTATAACAGAAGCAGTAATGGGATCCTGATTCATATATTGGCCAGTTTTTATTTTTGCTTTGGGAAATAGCTCATATGAAGCTTTTTATATACACAATTCATGCAAAGTATTTTTTACTAAATTTTACATAAATATACTTTTGTTCAATATAACAAAATAAAAATTTCTTACATATAGAACCAAGTACCATTCCCTCTGGTACCCAGTTAGTTAATACTTTAGTTTAACATATAATTTGAAGGTATCTGGTATGTATCAGGCACTGTGACGGATAACGATGCCACAGAGGTGAAGAAGACATCTTAATTTGTGAAAATGTTAACTAAATAAATACTAATTAAGTAATTGGTTACTAGAAATATTATGAGAAACGTTATTTTGCATGTATATGTATATGTATATTTATATTTATTAGCACAGTAGTTTTTCTACCTTTATATTAAGGACATACTTATGAAAGAATTAAACTGTTTAATTTTGAAAATTACTTATGCCTAGTTACATGCATTCAAAATTTAATGTTTTCATTTAGTGAAACATTATTAATTTGACTAATTTATTTGGGTTTTAAACATATTTTTTTTCTCAGAATAGAAAGGTGTTAACATGCTGTGAATTCGTTTGTGACATATTGAATACATTACTGTGTTTCCTTAACAAAATGATATCTTTATTGTTTTACAAAGGTTACCTTCGATTGTACATTGCTGATATAATAGTCCATGTTGAAATGAAAATTTAAAGGCATTGTAAGAAAGAGATTACTGTTTTCGTTTCTTTAACAAATAATCTCAAATATGAATTTTAGGAAGATAAAGAATGATAAGAAAAAAACATGTATGGATAGAAACTCATTTCATTATGAGTTTTCTTCTTCTGAAGAGGGATGTTTCTTGTAAAAGTCTCAAAATATATATTAAATTTCTCTCTTAGCTTAGGCTTCATGATCTGTAAAACAGGGACAGTAATAGTAAACTTAATATGATTCACTTAAAATTGAATAATGTAATGTATGCAGTAGCACAATGCCTGTTCAAAGCAAGCGGTCATTTTAAGTTAGCTACTTTATTATTATCTATACAAATAGTGGAAAGGGCAATGTCAGGCATCAATTTCCTCCTGTTATCTTAGTTAAGATAGAAGGAATCTTTAGCAGCCACTTTTTTCTTGCCATAGTACTAGACTTTGACATTTACCAGCACTGGGAAAAAGAAAATTGACTTGGAAAACAGTTAGTTAATCAAATTGCCATGGTTGATTGTTTGTCTGACTATACATAATAGATAATAAAATGTTTGAATGTGGAGCTGCACATAAAATTGAACAACACATGAATTAGAATGAATATTTTGAGATCTTAATTTATTAAGCGTTGTGGCAGGCAGAATTGTAAGATAGCTCCAGAGATTATTGGTCCCTGTTAAGATTGTCCTGTATAATCACCTCCATAAATTCAGATGGGCCTTACCAAATCAGGTGATCCTTTTTTTTTTCTTTTTTTAATAATCTGGATGTCAGAGACAAGAAATTAGAGACAATCAAAGTATAAGAAACAGGTCTGTGTGGCCTGACATTATGAGAAGTTTCTGAGAGCTGAGGACAGATCCCAGCCAACAGAGCATGAATATAGGGACCTCTGTCATCCCACTGCAAGGAAATAGTTATTTAAATAATTTAAGAGAGCTTGGAAGTTGATCTTTCCCTAAATGAATTTCCAGGATAAGGATGTACCACATCAACACTGATTTCAGCCTCATGAGAACCTTAGCAGAGGGCCCAGCTAAATTATGCAAAATTTCTGACCCACAGAAACTGTAAGATAATAAATGTGTGTTGTCTTAGGGTAACTTTGTGCAATTTTAGGCTAACTTTGTGCAGGACAACATAAAATAGACACAAGTAGTTATTTTAATCTAACGTACAATTTGAGGGGTATCTGGTATGTGTCAGTCACTGTGATAGATAATGATGTCACAAAGGTGAGGAAGACATCTCAATTTGTGAAATTGTTAACTAAATAAATCTGGTGTGCTAATTATATGTTAGAACATGAGTGAAAAGGAAGGGGTAAGTGAGGCTTTGGAAACAGGATATTCTCAGAAACTATTTTCCTAACAACAGATGCCAGAGGAAGAGGGCATTCCAAGAGAAGACCATGTAGAAAGGTATGTACTTGGTCTCATATATTCATCTGCCAGAAACCAATTTTAAACTGGGTACAGCTAACATCTTTCCCACTGTGTCAAGATCTGCAGTATGCTATCTATATCTATCAATCTATATTTATCTATATCTATATCATCATCTAATATACCTATATTAAAAAGTGAATATATATAAATATTATATAAGGATTGAATTTTTGGATTAAAGAGTGCATATATCTATATTAAAAAGTGAATATTATATATGTAATTATAAGTGACTATATTACATATATTATTATATTTATTATATATGAGTATTACATATATCATTATTATATATGGTAATATATTTTTTACTTTTTAATTTAGATATATGAACTCTTTAATCCAATAATTCAGTGTCTTTCAGAGTGTGGTCCATGCTCTCCACACCCAGCTCTTTTGCTTGTCCTAATGAGGAAGCAAAGAGAGTAACTAAATAGAAACTTTGTAGAGGGTCAAATATCTTTTGAGAAATCACAAAGTCCAGGAAAGTTATTTATATTAACAGCAGCAGTTGGCAATACTAACAATAGCAGAATGAGTTTTGTAAGATACTCCTATGGTGTTGGTTCTCTGGTTAGTGTGGAAAAGAATCTACTAAGAGCTTGATAATAATAAAATTTTTCTGAGCTCCAACTTAGACCTACTGAATCAAAATTTTAGGAAACAGAACCTAGTAAATTCATTGTTTTCAGGCTAGTCGGTGATAATTTGCCACACTAAATTAGAGAACCAGTACTATCTTTTAAATGCTATTCCATTTTTGCTAATGTAGATAACTTTCTATGTTTCTATTATCCCTTGAGAGTTCTACACATGTCCACTCAGCTAATTTCCCCTTTTCCTCTCCAGCAAGAGATAGATTCCTGAACTCCTATTCTCAATAAGACCTGACTTAGACCTGCTAAATGTTTCTGTCAGATGCCATTGAGTCAGATCAAAATTGCTTTGGTCTCCTGAGGAATGACCATTGCACATATGTCAATCTACATGCTTAGTTTGACAAGACAACATTTATTAACTCATGTCACAGGCTAATAAAACACAATGACAATAGAGTCCTGAGGGAGAAAGATGAATATATTAACAATAGGGCTTAGCTCTAGGAGAAAATAAAGAGAGAAACTTCCCAGATCCACAGGTAACAAAGCATTAAAAAAAAAAGAAAGAAGAAGAACATAAGAGCTGTTCAAAATAGGCAGAACGTTGATTATCCTCCGTTATTTCTGTTTACATCATAGAGAGCAATATTGTATGTAACTCTCAGTCTTGCTTGAAGAACAGTTAACTACTGCAATTCTTTAGGGAACAAACTGCTTATTTTATAGGGAACAAACATATTTTTAGATCTTTACTTAAGAAATAGCATATTTGAAAGACTAGATCTTTGGTAATCTCTGCATAAAAATTACATACATCAAAATTTTAGTACGTTATTTTATTTTGTAGAAAAAGATCATGTACAATTTTTTTATTTTATGAATCCATACCTGGTGTGTCTTACTCTTTATTTATTAAAACATAATAAATATTTTCACTTTCATTAGTCATGGAACATTGATGTAATAGAGTTTCAAACCAGAAAGATGTGTGACCTAAATTTGAATCTGGGAATTATACAACTGCTGGTGGTATTTTTCAGACTCTTTTCATTAAAAGAGGAGGGGGAGTCATACCTAATTTGTAAAGTAGTGATAGAAATTTCAAAGAATTTGGTAAAGAACCTTTCATATGACAGACAGTTAATCAAAATAATCCTAGGAATAATTATAGTGCACAGTTGAGTCTCTATACAATTGATCGATCAAAGTTAGTAATTCTTTTTTTTTTTTTTTTTTAATGTGTTCTATTTGTTTTCATAGCCTAGGGGGGAAACCTAGCAACAGACACCAGCAGATCTTTAATTTTGATGCCATTTCCTGCCTGGGGGAGGGGGAAACTGGTGTTCTCTCCACCGACTTTTTTTATTCAACCTCTCCCATTCCATTCAGCTATAAGGAGCCAGCAGAGAGTACCAAGGAGTCTGAAGCACGATGGGGAAGACGTTTTCCCCAGTCACGAGTGGGATTAGTGTAACATAAAAACAACAAGACCTTACAACTGTTCTGAAATGACTTGCTTTTCCGTCTATTCAGATAGTGATATTTCTTTTTATTTTATTTTATTTTATTTTAAATATATTTTATTGCACTTTAGGTTCTGGGGTACATGTGCAGAACATGCAGGATTGTTGCATAATAAGTTTATACATGGAAACGTGGTTTGCTGCCTCCGTCCCCATCACCTATATCTGGCATTTCTCCCCATGTTATCCCTCCCCCAACTCCCTAACCCCCCACTGTCCCTCCCCTAGTCCCCCCCCCAGCAGACCTCACTGTGTGATGCTCCCCTCCCTGTGTCCATGTGTTCTCATTGTTCAACACCCACCTATGAGTGAGAACATGCGGTGTTTGGTTTTCTGTTCTTGTGTCAGTTTGCTGAGAATGATGGTTTCCAGATTCATCCATGTCCCTATAAAGGACACGAGTTCATCATTTTTTATGGCTGCATAGTATTCCATGGTGTACATGTGCCACATTTTCTTTCTCCAATCTATCGTCGATGGGCATTTGTGTTCATTCCAGGTCTTTGCTATCGTAAACAGTGCCACGAGGAACATACATGTGCATGTGTCTTTATAATAGAACGATTTATAATCCTTTGGATATATACCCAGTAATGGGATTGCTGGGTCAAATGAAATTTCTATTTCTAGGTCCTTGAGGAATGGCCATACTATCTTCCCCCAATGGTTACACTAACTTACACTCCCACCAACAGTGTAAAAATGGTCTTATTTCTCCACATCCTCTCTAGCATCTGTTGTCTCCAGACTTTTTAATGATTGCCATTCCAACTGGTGTAAGATGGTATCTCAATGTGGTTTTGAATTGCATTTCTCTAATGACCAGTGATGATGAGCATTTTTTCATATGTTTGTTGGCCTCATGTCTGTCTTCTTTTGAAAAGTGTCTGTTCATATCCTTCACCCACTTTTGAATGGGTTTGTTTTTTTCTTGTAAATCTGTTTTAGTTCTTTGTAGATTCTGGATATTGCCCTTGGTCAGATGGGCTAGATTGCAAAAATTTTTTCCCATTCTATTGGTTGCCAGTTCACTCTAATGATTGTTTCTTTTACTGTGCAGAAGCTCTGAAGTTTAATTAGATCCCATTTGTCTATTTTGGCTTTTGTTGCCAATGCTTTTGGTGTTTTAGTCATGAAGTCCTTGCCTATGCCTATGTCCTGAATGGTTTTGCTGAGGTTTTCTTCTAGGGTTTTTAGTAAGTCTTTAATCCATCTGGAGTTAATTTTAGTGTAAGGTGTTAGGAAGAGGTCCAGTTTCTGCTTTCTGCACACTGCTAGCCAGTTTTCCAACACCATTTATTAAACAGGGAATCCTTTTCCCATTCCTTGTTTTTGTCAGGTTTGTCAAAGATCAGATGGTTGTAGATGTGTGGCATTGCCTCCAAGGCCTCTATTCTGCTCCATTTTTCTATATCTCGGTTTTGGTACCAGTACCATGCTGTTTTGATTACTATAGCCTTCTAGCATAGTTTGAAGTCAGGTAGCGTGATGCCTCCATCTTTGTTCTTTTTGGTTATAATTGACTTGGCTATGTGGGCTCTCTTTTGGTTCCATATGAAATTTAAGGTGTTTTTTTCCAGTTCTGTGAAGACAATCATAGGTAGCTTGATGGGGATAGTGTTGAATCTATAAATTACTTTGGGCAGTGTGGCCATTTTCACAATATTTGTTCTTCCTAACCGTGAGCATGGAATGTTTTTCCATCTGTTTCTGTCCTCTCTTATGTCCTTGAGCAGTGGTTTGTAGTTTTCCTTGAAGAGGTCCTTTACATCCTTTGTTAGTTGTATTCCTAGGCATTTTATTTTCTTTGTAGCAACTGTGAATGGCAGTTTGTTCTTGATTTGGCTCTCTTTAAGTCTGTTATTGATGTATAGGAATGTTTGTGATTTCTGCACATGGGTTTTGTATCCTGAGACTTTGCTGAAGTTGCTTATCAGTTTAAGGAGATTTGGGGCTGAGATGATGGGGTCTTCTAAATATACAATCATGTTGTCTGCAAATAGAGACAATTTGTTTCCTCCTTTCCTAGTTGAATATCCTTTATTTCTTTTTCTTGCCTGATTGCTCTGGCTCGAACTTCCAATACTATATTGAATAGAAGTGGTGAGAGAGGGCACCCTTGTCTAGTGCCAGATTTCAAAGGGAATGCTTCCAGTTTGTGCCTATTCAGTATGATATTGGCTGTTGGTTTGTCATAAATAGCTTTTATAATTTTGAGATACATTCCGTCCATACCTAGTTTATTGAGAGTTTTTTTAGTGTAAAGGGCTGTTGAATTTTGTCAAAGGCCTTCTCTGTATCTATTGAGATAATAATGTGGTTTTTGTCTTTGGTTCTGTTTATGTGGCGGATTATGTTTATAGACTTGCATATGTTGAACCGGCCTTGCATCCCCAGGATGAGGTCTACATGATCGTGATGCATAAGCTTTTTGATGTGCTGTTGCAATCGATTTGCCAGTATTTGATTGAAGATTTTTGCATGTATGTTCATCATGGATACTGGCCTGAAGTTTTCTTCTCTTGTTGAGTCTCTGCCAGGTTTTGGTAACAGGATGATGTTGGTCTCATAAAATGGTTTGGGAAGGATTCCCTCTTTTTGGATTGTTTGGAATAGTTCAGAAGGAATGGTACCAGCTCCTCTTTGTATGTCTGGTAGAATTCAGCTGTGAACCCATCTGGACCTGGGGTTTTTTTGGTTGATAGGGTATTAATTGCTGCCTCAACTTCAGCCCTTGTAATTGGTCTGTTCAGGGTTTCAACCTCTTCCTGATTTAGGCTTGGATGGTGCAAATGTCCAGGAATTTATCTATTTCTTCCAGGTTTACTGGCTTATGTGCATAGACTTGTTTATAATAATCTCTGATGGTAGTTTATGTTTCTGTGGAATCTGTGGTTATATACCCTTTATCGTTTTTTTATTGCATCTATTTGATTATTCTCTCTTTTCTGTTTTATTAATCTGGCTAGTGGTCTGTCTATTTTGTTGATTTTTCAAAAAACCAGCTCCTGGATTTATGAATTTTTTGAAAGGTTTTTTGTGTCTCTATCTCCTTCAGTTCTGCTCTGATCTTAATTATTTATTGTCTTCTGCTAGCTTTTGAGTTTTTTTTTTTTTTTTTTTAATCTTTGCTCTTCTAACTCTTTCAATTTTGATGATAAGGTATCGATTTTAGATCTTTCCTTACTTCTCGTGTGGGCATTTATTGCTATAAATTTTCCTCTAGACACTGCTTTAAATGTGTCCCAGAGATTCTGGTATGTTGTGTCTTCGTTCTTGTTGGTTTCAAAGAACATCTTTATTTCTGCCTTCATTTCATTGTTTATCCAGTCAACATTCAAGAGGCAGTTTTTAAGTTTCCATGAAGTTGTGTGGTTCTGAGTTAGTTTCTTAATCCTCAGTTCTAATTTAATTGCACTGTGGTCTGAGAGACTCTTTGTTATGATTTCTGTTCTTTTGCATTTGCTGAGGAGTGATTTACTTCCAGTTATGTGGTCAATTTTAGAATAGGTGTGATGTGGTGCTGAGAAGAATGTATATTCTGTGGATTTGGGGTGGAGAGCTCTGTAAATGTCTATTAGGTTTGCTTGATCCAGGTCTGAGTTCAATTCCTGGATATTCTTGTTAATTTTGTGTCTCATTGATCTGTCTAATATTGACAGTGGAGTGTTAAAGTCTCCCACTATTATTGTGTGGGAGTCTATGTCTCTTTGTAGGTCATTAAGAACTTGCTTTATGTATCTGGGTGCTCCTGTATTGGGTGTGTATATATTTAGGATTGTTAGCTCTTCTTGTTGCATTGATCCTTTTACCATTATGTAATGCCCTTCTTTGTCTCTTTTGATCTTCGTTGGTTTAATGTCTATTTTATCAGAGACTAGCATTACAACTCCTGCTTTTTTTTTGCTCTACATGTGCTTGGTAAATCTTCCTCTGTCCCTTTATTTTGAGTCTATGTGTATCCTTGCCTGTTAGATGGGTTTCCTTGATACAGCACAGTGATGGGTTTTGACTTTTTTATACAATTTGCCAGTCTGTGTCTTTTTATTTGGACATTTAGCTCATTTACATTTAAGGTTAATATTGTTATGTGGGAAAGTGATCCTGCCATTTTGATGATAGCTGGTTGTTTTGCGCATTAGTTGATGCAGTTTCTTCATTGTGTTGATACTCTTTACCATTTGGTACTTTTTTGGAGTGGCTGGTGCTGGTTTTTCCTTTCTATGTTTAGTGCTTCTTTCAGGAGCTCTTGTAAGGCAGGCCTGGTGGTGATGAAATCTGTCAACAATTGCTTGTTCATAAAGGCTTTTATTTCTCCTTCACTTATGAAGCTTAGTTTGGCTGGTTATGAAATTCTAGGTTGAAAATTCTTTTCTTTAAGGATGTTGAATATTGTTCCCCACTCTCTTCTGGCTTGTAGGTTTTCTGCCGAGAGATCCTCTGTGAGTCTGATGGGCTTCCCTTTGTGGGTAACTTGACCTTTCTCTTTGGCTGCGCCTTAGCATTTTTTCCTTCATTTCAACCCTGGTGAATCTGACGATTATGTGCCTTAGGGTTGCTCTTCTTGAGGAATATCTTTGTGGTGTTCTCTGTATTTCCTGGACTTGAGTGTTGGCCTGCCTTGCTAAATTGGGGAAGTTCTCCTGGATAATATCCTGAAGAGTGTTTTCCAGCTTGGATACATTCTCTCCGTCACATTCAGCTACAGTTATCAAATGTAGATTAGGTCTTTTCACATAATCCCGTATTTCTTGGAGGCTTTGTTCATTTCTTTTTACCCTTTTTTCTCTAATCTTACCTTATCATTTTATTTCATTGAGTTGATCTTCAATCTCTGATATCCTTTCTTCTGCTTGGTCAATTTGGCTATTGAAACTTGTGTATTCTTTGCGAAGTTCTCATATTGTGTTTTTCAGCTCCATCAGGTCATTTATATTCTTCTCTAAGATGGTTATTCTCATTAGCATTTTATCAAAACCTTTTTTCATTTCTTCATTTCTTTGCATTGGGTTAGAACATGTTATTTTAGCTCAGAGAAGTTTGTTATTACCCACTTTCTGAAGCCTGTTTCAGTCCATTCATCAGACTCATTCTCCATCGAGTCTTGTTCCCTTGCTGGTGAGGAGTTGTGATCCCTTGGAGGAGGAGAGGCATTTTGGTTTTTGGTGTTTTCATCCTTTTTGTGCTGGTTTCTTCTCATCTTTGTGGATTTATCTAGCTGTGGTCTTTGTAGTTGGTCACTTTCAGATGGGGTCTCTGAGTGGACGTCCTTTTTGTGGATGATGAAGTTATTTCTTTCTGATTTTTAGTTTTCCTTCTAACAGTCAGGCCCCTCTGCTGTAGGACTGCTGGAGGTCCACTCCAGACCCTGCTTGCCTGGGGGATCATCTGTGGCAGCTGCAGAACCATAAGGGTTGCTGCCAGTTTCTTCTTCTGTTATCTTTGTCCCAGAAGGATACCCACCAGATGTCAGCCTGAGATCTCCTTTATGAGGTATTTCTTTGGATATGCAGGGGTAGGGGAGCTGCTTGAGGAGATGGTCTGACCCTTATAGGAGCTCAAGTGCTGAGCTGTGAGCCCCATTGTTCCATTCAGAGCTGCTGGGAGGGTACATTTAAGTCTGCTGCAGCAGAACTCATAACCACCTTTTTTTCCCAGGTGCTCTGTCCTGGGAAGGTAGGGCTTTATTAATAAGTTCCTGATGTGCTGCTGCCTTTTTTCAGAGATGCCCTGCCCAGTGAGGAGGCAGCCTAGTCACAGTCTGCCAGCAGAGGCATTGCTGAGCTGCTGTGGGCTCTGTCCAGCTTCTATGTGAACTTCCTTGCAGTTTTGTTTATAGAGGTATAGTTAGAACTGCCTCGGTAATGGCAGACTGCCTCAGTACTGGCAGATTGCCTCGGTAATGGCGGACTGCCTCAGTAATGGTGGACTGCCTAAGTAATGGCAGATGATCCCCTCCCCAGGTCCAGCTGTGCTTGCTGTGAAACTCTCAATCCAGAGTGTTTCAGATTGCTGGTCGTTTTGGGGGTAGGACTCACCAAGCCAGATCACCTGGCTCTGTGTTTCAGCCCCCCTTTTTTTCAGGTGAATGGGTGACTGTCTCCCAGGTGTTCCAGGAGCCAGTTGAAATGGCTGCCCCAATTTGTGTGAATTTTTGTGTGGAGACCCACTGCACTGACTGAAACAGCCATGCTGGAGACTTGTGTTGCTTTTCTGCCCAGGAATCTTCTGGTCTGTGGGCAGTAAAAATTCATTTGGAAATTTGGTGATCACTCACCCTCTGCATTGTTCTCACTGGGAACTGCACTCCAGAGCTGTTTCTATTTGGCGATCTTAGATTGCTGGCAAAGTTAGTAATTCTTAACATCAAAGCATGAATGAATTGTGTCCTTAATTAATTCATTCATTTATTTTGAATGCCAACTATATTCAACATCAAGCCCATTCCAATCCCTGGGCTACAATAGTCCCTATGTCTGAAATGTTCTTCCTTAGATATTCAGAAGTCTGACTGTATCTTCCTTGATAATCCTTAAATGGTAGTATCCCTATTATTCTCTGTTCCCTTGTGCTGTCATCGTCTGTCTAAGGTCACGTCTGGACCTTGTTTTTTTCTTTGATTCTTTTTGCATATATTATCATATGCTGCTAACAAAAGTGTTTGCATGTGTGACATTATAACTTCTTAAGAGCAGAAATAAAGACACATACTCCTTATCACATAGATGAGATGAGTAAATATCCTCTAAATTTAAATGTGTACTTAAATTTTGTGGTAGACCCTCTCATAATGGAGGAAAGAAGTACAGTTAATAGTAACACTTTTTACTAGAAATCAAATATCATTTATATGAAATCAGCATCTGTGGCTCTATTAGCAAATTAAAATGTCTGAAGTGAAAATATGTGGAATAGGTAATATTAAATGCTATGTAAATGTAAGACATTATATTAAGGATAAAGCCAAAGGTATATTTTTATGGAGTAATGAGAGTTAATGAAAGATGCTAGCATCATTCTTTTGAAGTCAATGTGCAATCAGAGTATGCTTCAATAAAATCACATTCATGCTGTAAAGACTGAGAAATACATAGAATTTTATATCTTCCTTTATATGAAAACAACTCTCAGAAGAGCAAAGACATAAATAAGTGACTTGGGTCAAACATAGAAGGTTTGTCTTCACAAAAATGATTTCTAATGCTTACAGAAAAATGTGCTTATAAAAGCTTTTCACGGAGAGGGAAATAATAGAAAATAAACTTTTTGGATCCTTTTGTTTCTCTGCCCAATTTTGTTTGATGACAGATAAGTTCACCAAGAAAAAGCCTCCCAACTGGAAATTTATAATTAAAAATGTTAATGGAGATTATAGTAGTGCTTTTCCTTCCTACAAATAATTTGAGCTATTTTATATTTCTTAGTTCCACTGAAAACAAACCCACTAGAGGAAATTAGAAAATAATTTATCATATTTTTGCTCCTGTATCTATGAATCCTTAAACAAGGATTCTCTTTTAGCTCTTTTCTAAGTAAGCAGAGTCTTTTGACTACAGCTGGTTTATAAAAGCTTATTTAATAACTGGAAAAATGTACTAACTGGCAATTATGCATTTGTAATTCTGAGCTTATGACTTCTTTTTGGTTAATTTAGTAAATATATAAGCACATTTTAAAAAGTATTATCATGTAAAGTTGTAATTTATGACAAGCCAGAAGATTCAATCAAATTGGATGTAATGGTTTGACACCCTTCCCTTTCCCTTCTAAAATAGTACTGCAGTATAATTTAAGATAATTATTTTCTATACTTACTCTTGAGGGTCTTCTGAGCTGAAAGGGATAGAATGTAACATGTTCTTGTTTTTGGTCCTGTCATTTTTGGGTTACAGTAATTGTTTTAATTCTGAAATGCTATAAAAATATAAAATGAGGAAGAGATTGCCTATTATTTAAAATTAAATTGTTTATTTAACTGAGAGGTAATTTTATGGCAGGCATCATTTCCTAAAGTTGGAAAGTAGAGATTCCTCTTCACAAGTTTCTGTAACCATCTCCTTACAAATAAGCCTTCCTCAAGCCCCAACCTTTGTTGTGCTAATGATGTATAAAACTTTATTTCACTCCATATAAATATTTTTCTGGTTGCCTGAATTATCATTCTGCAAGATGGCTTAAATCTGGTGCTCATGACTACTTGACTGTTTCACTGTTGTAATAGCAATACCAGGTTTCTGTCAAACTTGATTAAATGTGTATGACATTCATTCAACATCATTGATTGAGCACCTTCTATGTATAGGGCACTGTATTAATCACTGTAGGTAAAACATGGCTTCTGTCATCTCCAAACTTATGACTTACTAGGAAACAGAGACAAATATATCAGGGCACACAGGGCAATGGGAGATGCTATGGGAAAGAAAGATAAGGAAGATAAAGGTACAATGAGTGCAGAAAAAAGGGGGGCACTTAATGTAGACTGAAATTGCCAGGAACACTTCTCAGAAGTAATTATTGAGCTTTATCATGCCTAAAAAATAGAATTTGTTTCAATGAAGTCATGGTGAGAGTTTACCACTTTAAGTAGAACATATAAGTTTTGTCTTCTAAACTATATGTTCTATTTAGTTTAGAAGACAATCCAACAATTCTTAATTGGCTAATTAAGAATTGTTGGATTGAATACATTTTCAATGTATTTTAACCTATGTGGTAAAAATATTATTATAATTTACTCCACTGAATACTTTAAATTATTGAGTCAAAATAAATACGTAGCTGGAGATCATCTGGCCAGTGTCTGAGAGCTGAAGTGGCATTAAAGCTGAGACTTTTAATATTGTACTTGAGCCTACTTTAGCCTCTATTAGAGACTCAAAAGGCAAAGTGAATTGACATGGACACTAGGAGATAAGGATGGAAGTGCCATAAATCACACTTATCTTTTCTGACCATATCCATTGTTCTTCCCTAGATCTTGGTTATTTTCTATAGTCTGTTTTCAGGAGGTAAGCTTGAAAGATTAATTGTCTGAGGTAGAGAGACATAAGGAGAGATGGCAAATGCTGCTTAAAGACAGGATTAAATAACTGCAGAGCTCTCCTTTTGCTTCATGGAATACAAATACCATTCATCTTTACATTTAGTGCATTCTCTCATCAAACATTTATGGAAGATCTACTATGTGGTAAAATTCTCTGCTGGGATTCACAGATGAATCAAACTTACTTTATACCTTATACTTTATACCACACTGAAACTCATGGCTTAGCAAAGAGACTGAACTGTATTCACATAAATGAGAGGAATAGACTGGAATTGGCCTATTGATTAATGCATGCATGAGTTAGATGAGCTGAAGGACACAGAAGGTCTGGCTTCCAGCAGGAAATGATGACTGAGCTGCTTCTAGAAAAGCCAGAAAGTAAGTGTTCAAAGGCCAATGAGAACATTTCAGGCAGTGGCAAAGAGTGAGCTGTGTGGCAGACTTGGTCATAGCGTTTGTATATAAGAGTTGGGTAGTAGTAAAAAGAGCTAGTAGTAGCAGAAGAGTCTACAAAGGCATAAGGAGGCTGACATCACACTGAGAGAAGAGCTTAGTCTTAGTATAGAAGATGAAAGGGGACGTTAAAATGATGACGGCTTGTTTGAATATAACTGTGTACATGAATATCTATGGCGGCATTATTTGCAATAGTGAAATTACCCAAAGTTTCATCAGTTGATTCATGAATAAACAAAACGTGGTGTGTGCACTGTGTGTGTATGCACATGCACACACATATGCACAGTGGAATATTTCTCAGTCACAAAAACATGGATGAAAAATGAAAACAGTAGGCTAAGTGAAAGAAGCTAAACTTACGGCTACATATTGTGTGAGTTCATTTACATAAAAAATCTAAAGTATACAAAGCAAATTGATAGTTACCAGTGACTGAGAGAAAAAAGAACAATAAGTTACTGGTTAATGAGTATATAGTTTACTTTTGGGATGATGATGTTCTTGAAATAGGTAGTGGTGATGATTGCACAACTTTGTGAATTATTAAATGCCATTGCAGTTTACATTTTCAAATTGTTAAAATGGTAAATATTATATTATGGGTATTTTATTGTACGGGAAAAATAAATAAATATATTAGTGGTTAAAACTAGGGAAGATGGCAGGGATAGTAGTACCAAAAAACCACAAAATGACCGATGAACAGTCACTTTGTTAGTAGCATCACACAGTTGCATATGCAGGATTCTGGGGGAGATGCCTGTTTTGCAAAACTGACCAACAAAAATGTTTCTAACGGGACCTCTCCCAGAACATGGAGGTCATTTTTATCCACTTTGAATTCTTTGCCCTTTGCTAGTATAGCCACTCACACACCTCTTTGAATATGGGAGCTATGTCTGTTATTCTGGTATTAAAGGTAATGCTAGATTCACAGTAGACATTTAAGAAACTGACTCTATGATTATGTCAAAACAGGGTTTTAGTGTTAATGTGTCCTTAAAATCAATATATTGTAAATTGAAACCCCTAAGAGGACAATTTCCTTACATGGCCCTTCCTCATTCTCTTAAGAGGCTATTCTTCATTTTCCAATTAAATTGGGTTTACTTTTCTTTTCAAATTACTAAATAGTATACCTTTGTAGCTTGCATCATTGTTTGCTTCTCCTTCAAGTTGAATAATTTGAATAGTAATTTCTCTCATGTTGTCTGCATTTTATTCCAATTGCAGAATGTATATGTCCTGGGTGAACCATGCTAACCTAATGTTATCAACATATATCATATCAATTTAGCAACTTCATCAAATACATATTAACCTTAGATTTCAAAATCAGAAAATTAAGGCTCAAGGTAATTAAGTGGGATGGCATAAATAATAGAGGTCAGAGTCTGTGCTAAGACTTGGGACTTCACTTTCAAATTGATAATGAAAGGCACTCAGTCCAGACCCAACAGAGACTAATCCAGGGTCCTTCATTCCAGTAGGCTGAGTCTGTCAGTCAGTTTTAAGCTTGATTGTGTACAGTGACTTTAAGTTTCACCTAACGCATAATCTCATTCCCATACTGCTAATACTCTAAACAGGAATTTAGGCCCTCCTTTTCTACCCTTCTCAAACGCCTCATTCTTAGTCTTCTCCTGTGAGTGATCTCAACCTTTGGGAATACGTATCCAGAGTATAGGAACGTTTGGAACTCATCTTATGGTATCACTGGGTTTTAAGAAATACTTGTGACCTTGGACGCAATGCAGTGCCTTCATGGCATGAGAACATACAGCACTAGTGATCTCATGGATTGCAATGAACAAAGCAATCCATGCATTACAGGAATCCATGAATTACAAGAATAATTTTTTATCCAAAACACTTTTTATAGGACTGAGTTGCTATACGTACCATGAAATCTCTCTCACTTTGGACTTAACACTTTTTAAATTACCTCATTATTATTATTATTATTATTCTTGGTTACTTTAAGTTCCGGGATACATGTGCATAACATGCTATGTTATATAGGTATACATGTGCCATTGTGGTTTGCCGCACCTATCAACCTGTCGCCTAGGATTTTAAGCCCCACATGCATTAGTTATTTGTGTTGATGCTCTCCTTCCCCCTCACCCCACAACCCTGAAAGGCCCCGGTGTGTGTTTTTTCCCTCCCTGTGTCCATCTGTGTGCAGGTGTTCTCATTGTTCAACTCCCACTTATGAGTGAGAACATGTGGTGTTTGGTTTTCTGTTCCTGTGTTAGTTTGCTGAGGATAATGGTTTCCAGCTTAATCCATGTCCCTACAAAGGACATGATCTCATTCTTTTTATGGCTGCATAGTATTCTATGGTGTATATGTGCCACATTTTCTTTATCCAGTCTATCATTAATGAACATTTGGGTTGGTTCCATGTCTTTCCTATTGTGAATAGTGCTGCAATAAACATATGTATTCATGTATCTTTATAACAGAATGATTTATAAATCTGTAATTGAATTGCTAAGTCAAAGATATTTCTGGTTCTAGATCCTTGAGGAATCACCCCAGTGTCTTCCAGAATGGTTGAACTAATTTACATTCCCACCAATATTGTAAAAGTGTTCCTAGGCCAGGCATAATGGCTCACAACTGTAATCCCAGCACTTTGGAAGACTGAGGTGGGCAGATCACCTGAGGTCGGGAGTTCGAGACCAGTCCGGCCAATGTGATGAAATCCCATCTCTATTAAAAATACAAAAATTAGCTGGGTGTGGTGGTGCACACCTGTAATCCCAGCTACTCAGGAGGCTGAGGTAGGAAAATTGCTTGAACGTGGTAGGCACAGGTTGCAGTAAGCTGAGATCACACCACCACACTCCAGCCTGGAAGACAGAGTGAGACTCCATGTCAATACATACATGCATACATATATACATACATGCATACATATGTGTTCCTATTTCTCCACAGCCTAGCAAAACCTATTGTTTGTTGACTTTTTAATAATAGCCATTCTGACTGGCATGTGATGGTATCTCATTGTGCTTTTGATTTGCATTTCTGTAATGATCAGTGATGTTGAACTTTTTTTCATATATTTGTTGGCCAAGTAAATGTCTTCTTTTGAGAAGTGTCCATTCATGTCCTTTGCCTGCTTTTTTATGAAGTTGTTTGTTTTTTTCTTGTAAATTTGTTTAAGGTCCTTGTAAATTCTGGATATTATTCCTTTGTCAGATGAATAGATTGCAAAAATTTTCTCCCATTCTGAGGTTGCCTGCTTCTCTTCCATGATAGTTTCTTTTGCTGTGCAGAAGTTCTTTAGTTTAATTAGATCCCATTTGTCAATGTTAGCTTTTGCTTCAGTTGGAAATTTCATCATAAAATGTTTGCCCTTGTCTATGTCATGAATGGTGTTGCTTAGGTATTATTCTAGAGTTTTAATAGTTTTGGGTTTTGCATTCAAGTCTTTAATTCATCTTTAGGTAATTTTTGTGTAAGGTGTAAGGGAAGGGTCCAGTTTCAGTTTTCTGCATATAGCTAGCCATTTTTCCTAGCACCAATTATTAAATAGAGAATTCTTTCCCCATTGTTTGTTTTTGTAAGATTTGGTGAAGATCAAATTGTTATAGATGTGTGGTCTTATTTTTGAGGTCTCTATTCTGTTCCATTGGTCTATATGTCTGTTTTTATACCAATACCATGCATTTTGGTTACTGCAGCCCTGTAGTATAGCTTTGAAATCATTTTAAATGATCAGGTCATTTATGTAATGTGAATTGAACAACAAAAATATGGTAATTCAAGGTACCTGATAATTGTGATCACCTGTGCTGATTTCACAAATATGTTCTTCCTGCTACACTGAAGAAACACACACTGCAAAAAATAAACCAATCGATAGATAGATAGATAGATAGATAGATAAGAATCACATATCTCTGGACAAATAAGTAACTACACACCTAGTATTGATTTAGACATTTAGGAGGTTACATTAAGTAACTACTTAAGGGCTATTACAAATTACTTTTCAGACCATCTGAATGGCAACATCTGTATTAGCATTGGTACATGGTACTTGACCACCTATACATTTACTTTGGTTTTAAATGGGATTAAATCAAATCAACTATTTAGTATCTCTGTAATAATAAGTTCTGGCATTCAAAAACCAGTCAAGATTTTAGTCCAGCTAGCTTCTGCATTTTATCTATATTGAATTCTATGAATCCTACTGTTTGATCCCACAATAGTAATAATTTTTCTTCTATTATTAGTTTTAATAGAGACAATTTAATGAGCATACACATATATATTTTGTGCAAACCACTGTTACATACATTATTAAATTCTTGGAGCAACACTGTAAGGTAGATATTTTGCCATTTTTATAAATAATTTAATAGCATTCAGAAAAATTACCAAGTAAATAAGTTAAAAAAACAAAAAAGATTTGGAGCCTAGATTTTTATAACTCCAAAGTCCTTTCTTATAACCATTATTCCATATAAGTATTCTTATATTTCATAGTCTACATAAGTATATTCCACATTTTATGTAAGTATATAATTATAGAATTAATCAACAATATCATAAAACATTATTTGAATTTTGATTGATGGAGTGCTGCTCTGGCCTCTCACCAATTCCCATATTTTTGTATTGTGTGTCTTTGGCTATGTCCTGTCCCAGTGGTCAGATAAAGCTCCTGTCCTGAATAGAGTTGTGACAGTTGACACTTTTATTTTGTCTTTGCACATGACTTGAATCTAGGTAGAGTTTAAGATCCCAAAGGATGAATCATAGCACATCCCAAAGGCCAGGACTCCTCTGTGAAGCAGAGTGCAGGGGAAAACATAACTTCAGAGTAAAATGCCACCACAGAGGCCCATTCATTCTCTCCATCAGACTCCCCTGGGGGCCAGTGAACTCTCCTGATAGTTGCCAGGCTGTCAATGATCTCCAAACCTGTGAGTCTTATGAAGAACACTTGTAGTCCTTGCAGTCAGCCTTGTATTCATCTCTGGGAGAAATCCAGTGGTATGAAGTGTTTGCTTAGTGTACCTCACAGTTGCTAATCCAGCTGCCATTGGTGGGATTGCTTCATTCTTGTCTTCCCTCAGTGACAGCACCCCACCCGGGCAGCTTGCAAATCTACTCACCTTTCTCCTCACTGCTTCTCTCTAATCCCTGTGGGAAAGTCATGATCAGTTTCAGATTTCACTGTCTGTGCCTGTGATCCTCTGCAGAGAGATATACTGAGGCCTAGCCCTCATCCTGAGTCTTCATAGCATTGCCCCATGTGATAGCTCTAACAATCTCTTCTACTTCGTCAGCTAGGGTCTCTGTGGTCAGTCCAAGTCTGTGATTAAGCAGCCCTAAGTATTGTTACCACAAACATATGCTTTGCTTTGATTTATACAGTTTTGATTCAATCTAAAAAAGAGTTCTAGGATCTTGGCCCCTGACCTTTTTCACCTTGGTATATTGAAAGTCTACTTATGTAAGAACAGAAATATTTGAATATTTACTTAAGAGTAGAGACTCCCTACCCTCAATTTAATGAATTTATTAAAAGTGAAATATTCTCATTAGTAACATAATAGTTTTTAAACGTTTTCTTCCTTATGCTTTTCTGCAGTTTTTGTATCTAATTTTAGAAATGTTGCTTTTATAATTTTAAAGTAATGATTTTGCTATTGGGCTTATTTTATTCTAATTAGTTTTAAATGTTAAAATTTTATAGTAAATATTTATTACTCTTTTAGAAGAAATTGCACACAAAACAAGGAACATTTTTGTCATTTGTATTAATTGATCTGAATTTTTCTATTTCAGATTGAAAATCTCATTAGATAGTGAAATCTAAGCAAGAAAACTAAGAAAAATCTCTCTCAGGTATGTGCCACACTTTTTAGTTGTAAAACAACTAAAGATCTCTTTAAGATCTCTTTATCATCCTCTGGTCTTCTCAGAATTTTTTGACTGGTCTTGGAGCCATTGCTCAGAAAAATATCAGGAAATACTATTATCTCTGTAGAGATTAATTTTTCTCTGACCCCTTTTCAAAAAGATAATTTTGACTAATTTTCTAACATAAGTAATAATGAGGTAGAAACATTCATATGAATCATCTTATCTGAATTCCATTTTATAGGTCTGTTTTTAAAATAATTTTCACACATCACAATAGGAGAGGACTAAATGGAAATCAAAAAATAAGTTAGGAAATAACTTATTTCTTATAACTTTAATAAGTAAATAATTTATTTCTTAGACTATAACTATTGCCTATCACATTTTTAAATTGATTAATTAATATTGAGATATATTTTTATTGCACCCCAGTACATAGATGAATTTATATTCAAAACTGAAATTAGTGCTTCATGAAACAAGTACCTTTCCATGGGCAATACACTAATATTCTATTTTTTTTCTCGCTGTCTATAAACACATAAATTGACTTTATAACCCACTAATTGGAGCATATTACTTGAGTGATACTCTTATAGCACATTTCTCTTATTTGTTAAGTGAAAGCCTACAGACAATCATTAAGAATTTTAAAATAGGGCCTCATGGCAAGTTGGCTGAATAGGAACAGCTCTGGTCTGCAGCTCCCGGTGAGATCAACACAGAAGGTGGGTGATTTCTGCATTTTCAACTGAGGTACCCTGTTCATCTCATTATTACTGGTTAGGCAGTGGGTGCAGCCCATGAAGGGCAAGCAGAAGCAGGGTGAGTCACACTAGATTTTATTGCTTATATCTAACTGCATTTTGTACCCATTAACCGATTGTCTTTATTCCCCCTCTTGCTACTATTCGACCCAGCCTCTGGTACCCACCATTCCACTCTCTACCCTCATGAGATCATTTTTTTAAAGCTCCCACATATGAGTGAGAACATGTGATATTTGTCTTTCTATGCTTGGCTTATTTTACTTAATGTAATGTCTTCCACTTCTGTAGATGACATTGCAAATGACAGGATTTCATTCCTTTTTAATGGCTGAATAATATTTCATTGTGTATATATACCACGTTTTTAAATGCATTCACACATTGATAGACACTTAGGTTGATTCCGTATCTTAACTAGTGTGAATACCGCTGCAATAAACATAAGAAAATAGATAGCTCTTTGATATACTGATTTACTTTATTTTGGATATATACCCAACAGTAGGATCGATGGATTTATGGTAGTTTCATTTTTATTTTTTGAGAAAACTCCATACTCTTTTCCATAGTAGCTGTACTAATTTACATTCCACAAACATTGTCCAAATGTTCCCCTTTCTCTCTATCTTCATCTGCATGCATTATTTTTTTTTTTGTCTATTTGATAAAAGCCACTTAACTAGTGTGAGACAGCAACTCATCATGGTTTTCATTTGCATTTATCTGACGATTAGTATCTGTGTATCTGTTGGCCATTTGTGTATGTTCCTTTAAGAAATGTCTGTTAAGATCTTTTGTCCATTTTAAAATTTGGTTTGTTATTTTATCTCTTGCTCTTGAGTTGTTTAAGTTTCTTATATATTCTGGTTATTAATCTGTGACCTGTTTGAACAGTTTGCAAATGTTTTCTCCCATTTTATAGGTAATCTCTTCATTTTCTGAGTGTGTCCTTGGCTGTGCAGAAGTTTTTAAATTAATGTGATCTCTTTTGTCAATTTTTTCTTTGGTTGTGCTTTAGAGAACTTACGCAAAAAAAAATCTTTGCTCAGACCAAAGTCCTGAAACATTTCCCCAGTGTTTTCTTCTAGTGATTTGCTAGTTTCAGGTCTTACATTTAAATACTTAATCAATTTTGATTTAATTTTTGTCTATTATGAGAGATTGGGGTCTAGTTTCATTCTTCTGCATATGCATATTCAGTTTTCCCAGCACCATTTGTAGAAGAGACTCTCCTTTCCCCAATGTATATTATTGAGGACTTTGTCAAAAATGAGTCGACCATAAATGTATTTATTTCTACTCTGTTCCATTGGTCTATGTCTGTTTTTATAGTAGTGCCATGCTATTTTGGTTACCATAGCTTTGTAGTATAATTTGAGGTTAGGTAATGTGATGTCTCCAGCTTTGTTATTTTTGCTCAGGATTGCTTTGGCTATTCTGGGTCATTTGTGGTTTCATACTAATTTTAGCATTTGTTTTTTTGTATTTTTGTGAAGAATGTCATTGGTATTTTAATAGAGATAACACTGAATCTGTAGATTTCTTTGAGAAGTAAGACTTACTAATTACAAGTCTTTATTTTAAAATGTTGATTCGTTAATACATATTTCAATTTTTTTGTGTCCTCTTCAATTTCTTTCATCAATATTTTATAGTTTTCATTGTACACATCTTTCACTTTAAGTGAGATATCCTAAGAGCTAATAAACTTCTTAAGTGAAGTTTATTCCTATGTTTTGTTTTATTTGTAACTACTACAAATGGGATTGTTTTCTTGGTTTCTTTTTTATATCGCTCATTGTTAGCCTATACAAACACTACTGATTTTTGTTAATTTTGTATCTTTTTTTTTTTTTGTATTTTGTTGAACTCATTATTAATTCTAATATGGTTTGGCTGTGTCCCCAAAGCTCATCTTGAATTATAGCTCCCATAATTCCCACATTTTGTGGGAGGAACCCAGTAGGAGATAACTGAATCATGGGAGCAATTTCTGTCATACCGTTCTTATGGCAGTGAATAAGTCTTATGAGAGCTGATGGTTTTATAAGGGGCAACACCTTTCACTTGGATTTCATTGTCTTCTTGCCTGCCACCATGTAAGATGTCCCTTTTGCCTTCTGCCATGATTGTGAGGCCTCCCCAGCCATGTGGAAATGTGAGTCCATTAAACCTCTTTTTCTTTATAAATTACCCCATCTCGGGTATGTCTTTGTCAGCAGCTTGAGCACAGAATAATACAAGTTGCACTAGTCTTTTGGTGGAGTCGTTAGGTTTTTCTAAATACAAGATCATATCATCTGCAAGCAAGGATAGTTGACTTCCTCCTTTCCAATTTGAGTGCTCTTCTTTCTCTTTCTTTTTTTCCAATTGCTCTGGCTGGGACTTCCAGGACTATGCTGAATAAAAGTGTTAACTGGGCATCCTTGTCCTTTTTCACATAGTACAGGGAAGGCTTTCAGTTTTGCATTCTTCAATATGATGTGGGTTTGCTGTATTTGGCCTTTATCCTGTTGAGGTTTATTTCTTTTATATCAAGTTTATTTTTTTATCATGAAAAAATACTGAATATTATTGAATGCTTTTTTGACTTCTATTGAAATCATCATATATTTTTGGTTCTTCATTCTGTTGATGTACATTTTGAGATAATTTTTGTACCAAGTACAGATTTAGATTTAGGTCCAAAATTACTTACTTGCAGGTAGATATGCAATTACTTCCTTATTATTTGTTGAAAATGTTAATACTTTTCCACTAATCTGTTTTCACATCTTTGACAAAAAATTGATTAGCCATATTTGGGTAAATCTATTTATGAACTCTATATTTAGTCCACTGATTTTTTGCAAAATACAGTTATAGTAACTGTTTTAATTCCCTTGTCTGCTAATCTAATATTTGTGGGTTAGTTTTGATGAATTAATATTTCTTCTCATTGTGGATCACAATATCTAGCTTCTTTCTATTGCTATAAATATTTCATTAGATACTAGACATTATAAAATGTACTTTGTCTGATGTTGGATGTTTTTATTCTCCTATAAATGTTCTTGAATTTTTTCTGTGAAGTCAAGTTAAAAATAGTTTGATTTTTCAGATCTTGCTTTTATATAGTTGGGCAAGCCTAGGTGAATATGTAGTCTAAGGCTAATTATTACACCTTACTGACACAAGGTCCTTCTAACTAATCTATCCAATGTCCTACAAAAGATAAACATTTCCAATCTGGCTAAGAATATACAATTTTACCCCCTCTGTAGAAAAGATAAACTGATCCTTGTAATCCATCAGACAATTCATCCCTTGGCTTCATGTATTTTCTTTACTTGCAAGTGATGATCAGCATTCAGCTGAATACTCAAGAGAGAACCTTTACATATCTTCATAGTCCTTTCTGTGCATTTCTCTTCTCTCCAGTGTTCTGCCCTTCACACTTCAACTAACTTGTTCTCCAAGGACTCTGAGCTATGTTCTTCAACTGAGAGACATTCTCTGGCTCTACTTATGTACTTCCTTCCTCTGCTGTGGCCAGGAACCTCTTTCAGTGCAGTAAGTTGAGGCAATCATAGAGTTTATCTCATTTGTTTCTCATGTCTCAGGATCACTGTGCATCATTGCTTGTTTTTTGGAGTTTTGTATATCATTTTTTTATATATTTTCTCTGTATTTCTTTTCCATAGTTTCAGGTGGGAAAGTAAATTCAGTTCCTTTCATTCCATCAAATAAGAAGCTTAGATTTCTACAGGTTTTTAAAGTAATAATATAAATCTTATATTTGAATGAAGCTGTGTCATGTTTGGAGGAAAATTGAAAAGTCTGTGTTCATATTAACATACATAGAAATGTGACTTTAATTATAATAACATTTATAGTAAAATGGGAAACTTCCTTCTCCAGGGACTGATTTTTAGATATTTGTTAAAAATTTAATTTTAATCTTTTATGAGGTAATTTGCACACACTTGTATTAATATGAATTCCTTTCTTCCTCTTTTTTTCAATATTCAATATGACTATTGAATAGTCAATATGACTTTTTTCAATACTCAATTATGACTTCCTCTTTTTTTCTACACTCAATATTCAATACTCAATTAGGACTAATTAAGTCACTTTTATCAGAATACCTAAATAAACTTCAATAGTTTATTTCAACTTTTGAAGCAATTGAATGAAAGTCTTACCTAAAAGTATGAGATAAAAAAGAAAAAAAAAAGTAGAATTAGACCATTTAGAGACTGAAACAAGATTTTTTTTGAACAGTGTTTTATAATTTTGTAAGGTTCAGTCAATTGGCACTTTCTTTCTTACCTGGACCCATAATAGAATAACATCTCTAAAGTGTAAAAAGAAAATCTCCAAAATAAGTTAAACAGCACTTAGTACTGCCACCTTAGCCTTTAAAAATTGCTCTTTAATTTATTTTTGCTTTGCTTATATAACTTGAATAAAACATGGTAAGCTTAAGAGAAATGCCACAGAGAAATGTCTGAAATCCTGGAGAAGATGCACAATGCTATTGTCTTAAAGTCCACAAGTTGAAGAGAATTTGTGAAAGTGCTTTGCATTATGGGAGAAATCTGATATTTCTGCCAAGTTTAAGCAACAACAACAACAACAACAACCAAAAAAGGCAGGAAAGAAGAAAGATACTATAATGGTGAGAAGGAATAGGAAAAAAAGAATATGGTCTATATATTTCTAAAAATAACATTTAGATATTTCTCTTTCAATGCAGAGTTGTTCTTACGACTGTGGAACATATGTTACACATTTAGAGACAACAGCTCAATCATTTTTTTTCAGGTCAGATAATTGTGTTTCCAACCATAGAGACACCATTTGACCCACTTTACTCCTTCTCCCTGCACCCAGCCTGAGCTGCTTTCAGAATCTCCATGTTGCCATGTAGAAGATAAGTTAGATCACTTTAAACAGGCCTCAAAAAGACTGACATATAAGTATTAAATGGTAGAGAGATTGTTTTAATTATGCCTGTCTTTTGTTGGGTTAACAAGACAATAATTCAATAAAACACAAAGGTAAGCATATTACTTTTATGATAAATAACATGATTAGTAATGACAATTATGGGTCTTTTCCCTTCTAATAATCACATATTCTCTTTGGCTGTTTGAAAATATAGGAACACCTTATTATCTTCAAACATATATTTATAAAATAGCTCACTGCCAAGTATTATATGGTGTGGAAATATTAGAAGGTTTATGTATTTGATAATCTTTGGATAGATAGTATTTGCCAAATACAAGAGACCCCAGAAGGTTTTGAGTGTGACTTTATTTAGAAACAGTTTAATGTGTTTTGTTTGAAAACCTGCTCTATAAAGCAGGGTATAAATTGGTTTCTCTTTCTCAAAATTTACAAAATCATCCCAGTATTTTCTGAATGTCTTCTCATATTTTTAATATATCTGTTTTCTGACATATTTTACGTAGTTTTCAGTAACATAATAACAGATGCAGACAGATATTAATAATAGGAGAAAATTAATAAGCCCATATATGCAAATAAACAACAAATTAAAGAAAATTTAAAAATAGTAAAGTCTTCTCTATAAATGCTAAAGGCAACAGCAAAAACAGAAATGTTCCAAGCCAAGTCAGTCATTACATTCTAGAAAGAATAATATGCTGCTTGAATTTCAACTATCTTCAGGCTATTAGGTATTTGCTATCACCTAATAAATAAATTATGTTAGTTCCTTGACAAACACTATCACTGTTCTAGGAGGGAAAGCAAGAGATTTCAGAAATTATGGACCATTCTACATGTATTATTAATGTGGCTCAACAGGTATCTCTCTACTATGATATTCTATCCCCAAATTATGTAGAATTTCTACTTCTTTGAGACATTATGAGATTCGTTGCAGGTTTTCCTTTGTTGGCTCTCTAATCTGAAAGACATTTCAATGTCTTAGCTCTAAATTTTATTACACTTATATTTTTAAAAATATTTAAACTTACAGCATTAATTTTTAAAAACAAAATTGTAAATACGTACAATTTTAAAATTGAAAGAAGTTTTAACAGAACCATAATCTGGAAGATTAAAAAGATGAAAAAAAGAGGTTGATAAAATTGATAGACTACTGCTTGGCTTTGTTTTCTCCAATCATACGAAGATTTGATGGATCAAAGGCAAATTATATATATTAGATAATGTATATCTGAAAACATTAATAATAATACATTTTAAATTACATGAGATAGAGACTTTGAAATGTAGTCAGTAGTGATTGCAAAACTGTTGGCATAATAAATGCATATGCTGGATAGTAAGCATGGAAACTTTTATTTGTATATTTGTGATATGGTTTGGCTGTGTCCCCACCAAAATCTCAACTTGAATTGTGTCTCCCAGAGTTCCCATGTGTTGTAGGAGGGACCCAGGGGGGAGGTAATTGAATCATGGGGGCTGGTCTTTCCCTCACTATTCTAGTGATAGTCAATAAATCTTAAAAGATCTGTTGGGTTTATCAGGGGTCTCCGCTTGTGCTTCTTCCTCATTTTCTCTTGCCACCACCATGTAAGAAATTCCTTTCACCTCCCACCATGATTCTGAGGCCTCCCCAGTCATGTGGAACTGTAAGTCCAATTAAACTTTTTTTCCCCAGTCTCAGATATGTCTTTATCAGCAGCATGAAAATGGACTAATACAATTTGCTTTACATTTTCATTTTTATAGAAGTAATTCTGACACTAATTTTTGAATGCCGTATAGTGTTCCTTTTAAGAGGTATTTAAAAATTCTCACATAAAATTAAATTGATATTTATTCCATTACTTTGTATATGTAATGTTCATATGATATATATGCATAAATATATATATGAATAATATACACACACACATACATACACCCATATATATTATAAGTATTTGCCAAAAGACTAGAAAGTTAGAGATGTGAGGACTTTACCAAAATTTTTAAAAAAGTCAAAGAAACAAAACAAACAAACCACCAACTTGAGTGGGTGCCTCAGTTTGCAACTGCTGAATTTTGTAGTTAGAATGTAATACAAAGATAACATATATACTTATATGTGTATCAGGGCACTAATACACTACAATAGTTACTGTGATTCAAAAGGAAGCCATTGAGGCTTGAAATAACTCATTTGTTTTAAGTAAAGTAGAAAAAAATGAGTGTAGAGTATAATTACTGTGAGTTAAAACAAGCAATTTGAAGTCAATTACTTGGAAATGCATGATTTAATAGTTGTTGTTGTTGTTTTCCAGTAAGGTTTGTTATTTGTGGCTTCTTCTTTTGACTATCTTGATTTATATGAACTAATTTTAATTGCCAACATACTGAATTCACATTCATATCTGATATTGTTGTATACTTTGTGGGATGACTTAAATCTACTCCTGATTTCTGTCCTTGCTACACAAACCAGTTGTGCATGCTAAATATGGAAACCCTGTATTCTTTGCTACTGTTTCATCTTCTCTTCCCCTCAGTATCTCCTCTCATATATTCAGGTTAGAAGGGGAATCAAAAGTTTTAATAATAAAGAACATTCAATAGTAACTTACCTTTTCATGTATCACTGTTCTTACAGTTATTCAAGGAACTTTTAAGGTCCTCTAAACCTTAGAACATCCCAAAAGCTGGCTGGCAGTTATAGTTATCTTTAGGTTTTTACTTGGGGAAATAATTTGTTCAAGGTCAAGGGAAGAAGCAATTGCCAAAAATCTCGGTCTCCTCATGAATTATTTTCACAACGTGTTGTTGTCTATATTAAATACTATAGGATGACTATTTGAGGGCAACCGAAAAACATCGTGATAATGAAGGCAGAGAAGGACATAATTTACATATTTTTAAAAGAGTTTTGCTAGTAATTCTCAAACCTAATGAACCTAAAAACCTCTGTCAACCTGCAAAGGTGTGTTAATTCTTTTAACATTTTTTCAAGTAGAGGCAGATGACTCTTCTTACCATCTTCAATTTCTTTACCTTTCCTCTAGAGGTAAAATCATTGGCATATGCCTCCTGGAAAAACATAATAACCTTGACTTATGGTTAATGAAATCCTTCTTAAATACTGGAAAGGTAGAGGAAAAGGAAAACAGAAAGTTTGCTCATAAAATAAACCAACATAGATTTCCAGGTGTTCAGTAATATTTGAAATTTTGAAATCATGAATATAGAAGCAGAATACTTTATAAAAACAATGACAACAAATGTTCACTTATTGCAAGTTTACTCTGTATTAGTGACAGACCTAAGCCTGTAACATGATATACTTCTTAGAAATATCCTGAGGTTGTTACTTGGTCTTTATTTATTGGTACACAAATCTGAAACACAGAGCGTTTATCTTGTGAAGGTCACCATGCACTACTTGGGCCATCAAAATGTATTTTAATATGTGGGACTTAAATAGTATTTTAAATCTTACTTTACACAGAAAAGCATTCTCTAAAATAGCAGTATTGCCTCAAAATTCTACATATCACAAATGAACTGAAGTCCTGTAAATAATTTGATTATTTGTGCCTATATATAGTTATTTGAAGTTAATATTCACAATACAAAGTCTCACTAACTTAATTATTGTTTAATTGCAAATCAATCTAAGTTATTTTACAAATTAAAAAGTTGTATGTAATAGCCAGGAGCGGTGGCTCATGCCTGTAATCTCAGAAAGTTGGGAGGCCAAGGCGGGCAGATCACGAGGTCAAAAGATCGAGACTATCCTGGCCAACATGGTGAAACCCTGTCTCTACCGAAAATACAAAAACTAGCTGGGCGTGGTGGTGCGCCCCTAGAGTCCCAACTACTTGGGAGGCTGAGGCAGGAGAATCGCTTGAACATGGGAGGCAGAGGTTGCAGTGAGCTGAGATCGTGCCACTGCACTCCAGCCTGGGTGACAGAGTGAGACTTCATCTCAACAACAACAACAACAACAAAAAAGAAAGAAAAAAAAATGGGAACTTGATTTCTGCCTTTGAGAAGCTTACAATATGTCCATATATATATGCATGCCCATGTGGTGAATTAAGTTCATAAAGTCTCCATGAAGAGTTACCACTGTGAAGAAGTAGTCTGAAATTCATTCAAAATGCCATCCTGTTTCCATTGCCTTTTAAGATTGTTGAGAAAAAGACATCTATATAGCAATACACTGTTTCAATATATACAAGTTATTTTTCTGGAGATTCCAGTCCTGGACAATTCTGGTATACTGCCTGGAAGACTGTCTATTTCCCCACTTTCTGGAGATAATTAGTGAAGGGGGAGGCTAAGAAACTTTTGGGGACAGTGGACCTAATGCCCCAGAAAAACAATTATACCTTTGTTTTATCCCTAGACCTCCACCCCAACATTTTATTTTTCCTACTCTGAGCCCAGTGGTTGTCTAATTCTTTGACATCACCCTTAAGCCACAAAAAATAACTCCCCCAAGAAAGGGCTGGGAAGGGCTGAGTTAGTGAAGACTTAAGAGGTTTAATAAAAACAACATGGCTAAAGCACAGGTATTTGGCTACCATTCCACCATGATTCACTGAGAAGGTGAGTATAATAACATTTTTGAGAGATTAAACACACACACACACACACACACACAACACCAGAAATCAGCATTAATCATGTTGGTGTTAATCCCTAAGAGAAATCATAAATAGACTGCAGATCTGCAAACCGCAGGTGCCAGAACAACTTCTAGGGTAGCTAATACCTGTATGTGTCTCTGATTGGGTTTGACAGAGCTGAGCACTGAGTTCTACTAACCCATTGTTCCAAAGTCCTCCTTGACCTAGCTTAGCGCATAGACAGTAGAATCATCTTGCCTCAAAGTCTTGCAGAGTTCTGGCTGGGGAATTGAGCCAGCAAGACTAGAGCATCAGAAAGGATAAGCAGCATCTCTTTACAGAGAGCATGATTTTAAGAGCCTCACATGACAAAAGGACTGATGGCAGCAACAGCAACAGGGACTAAAGAGATTTGGTGATTTCTGGTGTTGGCTAGAAATTAGACTGTTCAAGTTCTCATGTGTGAGTTCATTATCTGGCAACAATTCCTTTTATAATAATTTCATAATGGAAGCAAATTAAGGTTTTTGCATTTAGACAGATCTTTGTTCAAATCTGGATTCTAATAGCTATACTACTTACCAGTGCTGAGAAAACCACTTCATTTCTGAAAACCATGGTTCCTTCAACATAAAATGGTAATAATTACATTAATTATATCCAACATTGGTGGTTCAATAACATCGTTATTTTCCACACTTTTAAGTGGTAGGCACTGTGCTTGGTGTGAAAAATACACACATGCTAAGAGACAAGTATAGGCTAAGTTATTGGATGTTTTGATGATTTGAACAGTTTTCTTTAGTGCAGTTGATCCTCGAACAACTGGAGTTTGAAATGCTTGAGTCCACTTAACATCACACACCAGGGCCTGGGGGGTGGGGGACTAGGGGAGGAATAGCAGAGGGTGTGGGTATTGGGGAGGGGACAGCATTAGGAGAAATACCTAATGTAGATGACAGGGCGATGGATGCAACAAACCACCACAATGGCACGTGTATACCTATGTAACAAACTTGCACGATGTGCACATGTACCCCAGAACTTAAAGTATAATAAATACGTTTTTAAAAAAAGGAATCCTTGGTCCACTTATATGAAATATTTTAGAAATGAAAGTTACAGCAAAGATGCCTGTCTCACAACTTCCATTTCCTCCAACTTTTCTACCTCTGCCGCCTCTGTGACAGCAAGACCAATCCCTCCTCTTTCTCCTTCTTTTCAGCCTATTCAATATGCAGCCAAACAGGATAAAGAGCTTTGTGATGATCCAATTTCATTTAATAAAGAAAATATATTTACTCTTCCTCCATGATTTTTGATAACATTTTCTTTTCTCTAGCTTACTTTATTGTAATAATAGAGTATAAAATACATATAAAATACAAAATATGTTAATCAACTATGTTATCATTAAGGCTTCTAGTCAACAATAGGCTATTAGTAGTTAAGTTTTGTGGGAGTCAAAAATTGCACATGGATTTTTTACTGTGTTGGGGGCATCAATGACCCTAAATCCCACATTGGTCAAGGGTCAACTGTAATTGACAGAAGCAGAATCATTACATCTGGGTGTCTCCAAGATCATGTTACTTACCACTTACTCAGTGATAATTTATCTTTATGATTTCCTTGATTGAAGTTTGAATTTCTGTTAAAACCCCATGATACAAATATATTTCAAAAGCAATTTGGAAAATGTCTATAAAGCCATATTCATTATTTGTCCTCATCCATTATTAATTTTAAGATCTTGGTACCATGGTCGAACCTCTGCCTCAAGTTTTTCACCTATGATAAGGAGGATATTAATTAAAATATCTTTTCTACATAACTCACAGGGTTATCATAAACCTCAAATAAAATAATATATGTAAAATTATTCTATAAATCTTAAAACTCTAGGCAAGTAATAGCAAATGTTTATGTTTTGCTGTTAGAACCATCAAGACACCACTGTTTCAAAGAGAGAGATTTATTCACTATTCCCTTTAAAACACCATGTGCATTTTTATCCCTGTATTTCTCCTCCTCCCTTTTCACTATTTAAAATTATCCTTACTACTGATGTGAGTCCAAATCCTTTTCTTCTTATTATTATTCTTTCATCTTGAATTCCAATTTCTTCATGAATTCTAGAAAAAATAATTAGAGACCTGAATTCCAATCTCAACCATTAAGTTATTTAACTTTCTGAATCTTGGTTTTCTTTCTTACAAAGTATGGAAATTTATTTCTACTATTACAAGAGATTAAATAAATACTAATATATGTAAATCACAAGCATGTAAACACAGAATACGATGTGATGTGTTCTTTCTCTCATCTTCTGCGTCACTCACATTCCTAGAATACTGATTTTGAAAAGCAGTCGGCCTTTGCTATTGAGTTATTTTATTTATATCTTTAACATGTTCTAAGCTCCTTGAAGGCAAGAGCTATGTTCATTACACACTTATGTCATTAGCAGTTCTGAGCTGTTATGAACTAAATATTTATGTCCCACCCAAGTTCATATATTGATACCTTAACCCCCAATGTGACAGTATTAGGAAGTGGGGTCTTTGGGAGGTAATTAGGTTCTGAGTTTGAAGCCTCCATAATAAAATTGTTGTACTTTTTAGAAGAGGATTAAAGCTACCCCTCTTAATCTCTCTGCCATGTAAGGACACAATCAATAGACAATCATTTGTAAACCATGAGGCCTCTAGCATAATCCAGCCATGAGGACACTCAGATCTTGGACTTCCAGTTGTCAAAACTGTGAATGAATCAGTAGGGAAACCGTTAATTGAATCAGTAGGAGAATGCCCAGTAAATTACTCAGTTCATTCTGATTGTTGACTTACAGTTTGACTGAAGTTAACTGCATCTTGCCAACTTTATTCCTACAGTAAACTTAAGTTTTCTCTGCACCTGAGAAGACTATGTCACAAATGGAATTTCAGGGGTCATGTGACTTTTGTAGTGGCAAGCACCAAGTAATAGGAGAAAGGTCCAACCATACCGCTAAGACCATTGCATTGGTTGTCTTGAGGACACAGAAGAATTTGGAAGAACAAAGGAAAGTGACACTTGAATGTGGTGAGACTTCTTGCCTAAAGATAAAATATCTGGCAGAAGTATACAGAATAAACATAGGCTTCCAGCAACGTGACTTGCTATCACCGGCGTGACATAAATGCAATAATGTCTTGCTCTTCTGCAGGGTAACCCAATCAGCTGACTTTACCCCATTTTTAAAAGGCACTTAACTTTAAACTGTGTACGAGGTGAAAACCTTTCTCATCAATGAGTCACTTACTATTTCAATGACTATGTCTTTCTGCCCCATTTATCCATGGTAGTACTGTCTGTCTTAAATATAAGAGCCTGAAGGACATAGACAAGCTCTCTGGGATTATTATTTATACTTGGCAAGGGATTTGCTTCATTGACGCTGCTTAAGTACTGAGGATGGAGTATCTAAAGTTAGTGCTGATTTTAAACAAAAGACCTAAAAAGACTTTATTTCTTGGTACCATGATAATACTAGTAAAATTCTGTTGGAGAATTTCTTGCAGATAATTTCCAGTGACAAGAAACAGATCAAAGATAGAAGAAATGTCTTTCTCTGCTCTCTGCAGAGATGCTGAAACTGATTGTGCGACACTTACAGCTGCTGAAAACAGATCAGAAAGTTAAAGGGCTTGATACCAAACCTGATTTCATTAAAAAGTCTGTGCTTTATTAATCTTGTTGTATGTTATGGTTTAAGTTAGGAGCCACACAGCAGAAGGATGAGAAAGAGAGAGCAGTGAAACAGAAGGGGCTTTTAAATTCTCTCTGGAGTCACCATGAAAACCTTAGTCTTGGGCAATTAGGTAAGGTGTCAGTGTCCACATGTATATGTAGCTGTTGCTGTTACACTTCAACACCACATAGTCATCTGAAATATCCCTAACATATGTAACAATCATTCCAACTCATATGAAGCATGCATGTGATCTAAAGATAATGCAATATTTTTACCAAAATAATGGATAATTGCATGTTACCAGAGCAAAGATATAACTTTTTATGACTTTGCTTCTAAGATAAATATCTAATTAATTTTGCATGCATTAACTTTATTGAATGCACAGAGGCAGACAATTGGGTTCCATAATGATCGATAAGAAAAATGAGAAATCCCCTCCTCTAAATCAGTTGGCTTACTATGAATGCTTCTCCAAGTGCTTCCATCCATAAGTGGAAAGAGACAGCAGAAAATAACACTGGCCTATGGCTTGGAATATCTGCAGGTAATGTAGAAGCTATTAGATTATCCAAAGGATGACTTAGGAAACATTTTTGTAGCATACCAGCTTGGATTCCTCTCTGACTTGGTTAGTTTGCACAGGGTGAATTAGGATTACATACTTGGAAAACTCTCTCCAAAGTAATTTTAGTATGTACAGATATTTAAAAACTCTGCCAGTAATATAACATTTCTGCTATGTATTGCTGACAAACAGCCTCTTTGAAAGTTAGTGCCCTCATTTGCTGATATCTTGTATTGTCATTATTTGATTTCAAGGCTTACGTTCTCCAGTGCACTAAAGTTCTCTGAGTGTATTGGAGAAGATCTCAGACAGTGAAACAGCCTTGTTCATATTGTAATTTTTGTAACTGTTGAGTTTTGAAAATACCAAAAATGATATTATTCTGTGTTTTAGTGATCCAGTTATATATCTAGGTCATAAGACAGCAAATTTATATACCTTGTATAAAAGATAAAAGTACTCTAATGATGTAACATATTAAATTGCCTTTCTCATAATTTAAATGTATCATTTAATATCAGAACAAGTTTTACCTTATGGCATAGACATATGTCTTTTTCAAGTGACCTGAAGGGCACAACTCTACTATGCGCTCTGTCTGAAAATCTATCACTGACCTCAAGTTTCTACCATAAATTCATTCTTTAAGGATATGTATATTTACCTATACATACATAGATTTATTTAAAAGTATTGACTCATCCAGTTGTAGGGACCAGCAAGTCAGAGATTTGTAGGGTAGGCCCATAGGCTGAAACGTAAGCTGAAGTTGATGTTGAAGGCTTAGGCCAAATTTCTTCTTTGGGGAGAAATCTCAAGTTTTGCTATTAAGGATTATCAACTGATTAGATGAAGTCTATCCACATTATCAAGAGTAATCTCCTTTACTTAAAATCAGCTGATTGCAGATGCTAAGTGTGTTCATCAATGCCTTCATAACACCTAGATTAGCATAAAACTGAACAACTAGGTACTATAGCCTAGCAAAGTTGACACAAAAAAATTAAACATCACACTTGGTGATAACATTTAAATAGCGAATACAACAGAAAATATTTTGTTGACTTTTTGTCATTGTAAATTTTAAATATATAAACAAAGAAAATAGTTTTAATGTAGTCCGTCACATCAACAGGCTATAAAAAGGAAAAATTACATGATCATATCAATAGGTGCAGAAAGCATTTGATAAAGTTCAACACTCATTTATAATAAAAACAAATTTCAGAGTAGTAGGAATAGAAGGAAACATTTCAACTTGATAAAGAATATTGACAAAAAACCTACAGCACACATTGCACTTACAGGTAAGAAAAAGGAAGATTTCCCACCAAGATCAGAAACAAAGCAAGGATGTTCTGTATTGCCATTCTTCTTCAACATTGTACTAACAGTCCTAGCCAATGCAATAAGACAAGGAAACAAAATAAAAATGAAAAAAAAAAATGAAAGCTTCCTTTGAAAGAAAAAAAATAAAACTATCTTGGTTTGTAAAGGATATGTTCATGTATATAGGAAATCTCAAAGACTCAATGACAACAACCACAACAACAAAATTCTCCAAGAACTAATAAATGATTGCAGCAAGTTGGCAGGATACAAAGTTAATATGCAAAAGTCA
Organism: Ateles fusciceps; assembly: GCA_036589455.1. Taxonomy (NCBI): domain Eukaryota; kingdom Metazoa; phylum Chordata; class Mammalia; order Primates; family Atelidae; genus Ateles; species Ateles fusciceps. Next base: position 2,807,172 of record JAZHEH010000479.1, on the reverse strand, counting down.
ATTACTTTCTTATATATCAGCAATAAACAAGTAAAATTTGAAATCAAAAGCAGAATGCAGTTTACATTAGCATTCCCCAAAATATAACATATAGGCATAAATGTAACAAAATATGTACATGATCTAGAAAAGGAAACCTACAAAACTCCCATAAAAGCAATCAAAGAAGAATAAAATAGATGTATACAATTATGACATGTCAGATAGAATAACATAAATAAATAAATTAGATATTTCATGTTCATGGAGAGGAAGACAGTATTTTTAAGATGTCAGATCTTTCTAAGTTGGTCAATAGATTCAATGAAATCCCATCAGTGTCTCAGAAAGTTATTTTGTGAATATTGAGAAACTGATTCTAAGGTTTATATGCAGAGGAAAAAGACCCAGAATATGCCACACAATTATGAAGGAAAACAAAATTGGAGGATTGACACTATCGTATTTCAAGATTTACTGCAAATCTACAGTAATTGAGACAGTGTGGTATGAGGAATGAACAGATAAGTAGATTGATGGAACAGAATAAAGAGCCCAGAAAGAGAGCCAAATAGATGCATTCAACTGATTTCTTACTAAGGAGCAACGGCAAGACAACGGAGCAAAGACTGTCTTTTAAACAAATAGTGGCAAAACAACAAGACATCTACATGCAAAAAAACAAAAACGACATAGACTCATACTTTATGCCCTTCAAAAAAAGTAACTTAAAATGGATTATAGACCTAAATGTAAACGCAAAACTATAAAACTTCTAGAAGATTACCAGAGCAGAAAAATTAGATGAACTTCGGTAGGGTGGTAACATTTTAGATACAACGTAAAAGGCACAATCTATGATAGAAATACTGATAGGCTGAACATTATTAAAATGAAGAACTTCTGGCCAGGTATGGCGGCTAATGCCTGTAATCCCAGCACTTTGGGAGTCTGAGGCAGGTGGATCATTTGAGGTCAGGAGTTTGAGACCAGCCTGACCCAAATGGTGAAACTCCGTTTCTACTAAAAATACAAAAAGTAGCCTGGTTTGGTGGCACATATCTGTAATTCCAGCTATTCAGGAGGCAGAGGCAGGAGAATTGCTTGAACCTGGGCGGTGGAGGTTGCAGTGAGCAAAGATCATGCCACTGCACCTCAGGCTGGACAATGGAGCAAAACTCTGTTTTAAAAAAAAAAAAAAAAGATTTCAAGAGGATGAAGATACTAGTCACACACAGAAAGAATGTATTTACAAAAGTCCCACATGATAAAAGACTATTATTCAAAACATACAAAGAACTCTTAAAACTCAACAATAAGAACACAAATAACTCAATTAAAAAAAATTAGCCAAAGACCTTAATAGACATCTCATCAAAGAAGATATATAAATACAAAATAAGCATATGGGAAGATGGTCCAGACCATATGTCATTAGGGAAATGCAAATTAAAATAACAATGAGATACTGCCACAAACCTATCAGAATGGCCAAAATATAGAACTCTGACAACACCAAATGCTGACAAGGATATGGAGCAACAGCAACTCTCATTCATTGCTGGTGGAAATGCAGAGTGGTACAGCCACTTTGGAAGACAATTTGGCAGTTTTCTACAAAACTAAATACCCTATTACTGTAAGATCTAGCAATCCTCCTTGGTAACTATTCAAAAGAGTTGAAAACTTATGTCTGCACAAAACCTGCACACAGGTGTTTATAGCAGCTTTATTTATAATTGCCAAAACTTAGAATCAACTAAGCTGTCCTTCTGTAGGTGAATGGATAAACAAATTGTGGTACAAGTTGATAGAATATTATTCAGTATTAAATAGAAATAAACTATAAAGCTACAAAAAAAAACACATAGGAAGCTTAAATGCATATTACTAAAGTGAAAGAAACTATAAAGTCTACATACTATATGATTACAACTATATAACATTTTGGAAAAGACAAAACCATGGAGACCAAAAAAAAAAAAAATTAGTGGTTGGCCAGGAGTTAGTTGAGATAAAGAGATAAACAGGTAGAGCTCAGAAGATTTTTAGGGCAGTGAAAATGCTTTGTGTGATACTATAATTATAGATATGTGTCACTATACATTTGTCCAAAACCATAGAATGCAAAGCTCCAAGAGAGAACCTTAACATAAACTGTGGGTTTTGAGCTATAATGAGGTGTCGGTGTAGGTTCATCAATTGTTAACAAATGTATCATGCTTGTGGGGAATGTTGATAATGTGCAGGGGCAGGGGATTTGGAGAAATAATCTGTACCTTCCTCTCAACTTTGCTGTGAACTTAACACTGCTCTAAAAATGATTTTTTAAAACAACAACAACAACAAATATGAATAATATAGTGGGATCCCATGTCCGCTTCACTTAGTTTTAACAGTTATCAACTCATAGACAGTATTATTTCATCCATAGTGCCAGTCCATCTTTCCCTTGCCCACTAATTTATTTTAAATTAAGTCCTAAATACCATGCTATTTCATGCATAAAATTAAATGTTTATATTTACAATCTTCTGACTCTCCTAAATAACGTAACTAAAACACCATTTGACCTGCAATAATAAAACTGTTAATAATTCTTAGTTTCATAAAATGCCCCCACACTGTGTATATTTGATGGAGGAAATGTATGCGAGATTATATGGAGACTGGAACATTGCTCAGAAAAGAAATGCTGGGATTTCGTGAATCAATAGACACACCTTAAAATTAAGGAGTAGAGTGATTAGTATGGATAAAATGGAGGCTAGAAACAAAAAAGAGGTTGGCTGGAGAATTTCCTATGCTTTATACTTTTTATTTCTGTGTAGCTGGCTTGGTTAGATACATGCTAAGATACTCAGGAAAATTTTGCATAACACTTCCCACTTTTATTGTCAATTCTTTAAAAAAAAGAAAAGAAAGAAAGAAAAGGTACTTCTTATCTTCTCCAGAAGAGTCCATTACAAATGCAGAGATGTTGCTTGTTGAGAGCCTACTAGCTTTGAAATTCTGTGGAGGAAAACTCTATGGAGGATTTGTTCCCCCTCTGAAAATGGGCCTAAACATAGACCTTGGCACATAACAGGCCAATAAACACTTGCTTTAAAATCTCAAAAAATAGTTGTAATACAGTGTAAGAAAATGTCACTACAGAGAGCTACTTACTCTATAGTGGAGTAGAAAAGGAAGCTTTGATGTTATTCCATGACAGTGATTTGAAAGCCAGGGCTGGGAGGGAGGAGTGTAAGGGAAGATTCCGGTTATCAGAATGTCCTGGGCAGCATTATTAACAGACACCTGCTCTATCCACACGTGAATTTATGGATCAGAATTTACAGGATAGAGGGGGACAGCTGTATTTTGATAATAAAATAAATAAAAAATAAAGCTATTCAAGTAATATTAGTAAGCTCATCCTTAGGAAAGAAAAGTAAATGCTGGCCTACTTCAGATATTATGAAAATAGAAACTCTGTTCACAGCTTGTTTTGACCCCCTTTTCTAGATTCCGTTATGACATTAGTATCCAGTCACAATTATCTGAAGCCTTCGGGGGCAAGGACTTTACATTCACCTTTTTTTTTTTCTGTTTAATGTCTTTCCTGGCTAGTTCCTCAAAACGGAATATTTGTTACCTGGTGTGTAGGGGTGCACTGAAGAAACCACTTGGTGTTATCCTAGTTATTGAGGCAGGTGGTTGTCATGTTTGTTTTTCATTTGACGAAACAAATATTTAGTGCTGCTACAAAATTCTTGGAATAGTCAAATTGTTAGATACATCGAAGACTATGTTAATCTGGTAAGCAGTAAAAGGGCACATTTATAAAATTATATCTTATTGTAGTTCTATACATTAGAAAAACTGAAGCCTATTATATTCCTTGAAAATGCAATAATTTGACTATTTCTGAGAAAGAGTTTCACCTCCACCTTTTATTATTGGAATTATATAAGCGCAGGTCGGGGAAGGGTCAAGTTTTAAAATGTTTTAAAGAGAATTTTTCTCCTTTGATAACAGAGATCTAAATATGTGTTTTTGGTTTTGTTCATTGTGTAATTATATCTTCCCTTTATCCACAAATGCATAGAAAGGCGATCCTTTTGAAAACCAAAAACATCACCACCAATTAAAAAAAAAGAATTTTGTTGTCTAGCAGGGAAATAATTCCTGGCTAGATTTCACATAAAACTCTTTCTATCCTAAATCACAGAGGCAGATTATATGGCTCTGACCACCATGCAGATCAGAAAGGAGCAGGATAACTGAGACATAAAAATCAGATGATGCCAGTTATTACTGAAACCCATAAAACAGAACTCCTTAGAAGTAGTTAGAATGGAGGAAAGAGATTAACATGATATTTAAGGAATAGTTATTGTGTGCTATGACTTACAAGTATTGCACAAATTCTATATTTTGAGAGGTTGGGTACCAGTGGCTGAAAGTGAGAAAGGAGAGACCAGTTGAAAGCTTCTCCTGCAGCCCAGAAGGAAGAATTGCATGAGTGGCCCAGGTTTACAAAAGCATCAAGTGTCACAGGAAAAGGAGATCTCACCTTCCAGGATCAAAGTTATAGTAGCATTTAAAAAAAGGTAAACATGCAAAATTGGTAAAGCAAAGAACCAGTGTAAGAAACAAATTGCCTATAATCTCAGCACTTTGAGAGGCCGAGGCAGGCAGATCACCCGAGGTCAGGAGTTTGACACCAGCCTGGCCAACAAGAAAAACCCCGTCTCTACTAAAAATACAGAAAAAATTAGCTGGGCATGGTGGTACACACCTGTAATCCCAGCTACTTGGGAGGCTGAAGCAGGAGAATCTCTTGAACCCAGGAGGCAGAGGTTGCAGAGTGCAGACTGTGCCGTTGCACTCCAGCCTGGGCAACAGAGCGAGAGTCCATCTTTAAAAAAAAAAAAATGAAAAAAAAAAAAGAAACAAACAGAAAGAAAGACATAAATGTTTGTAATTTTACCACACCCTAAATAATAATGAGGTCTGAGAGATCAGACTATCATCAATAGAGACAGATTCTACAAGAGAAACAGTAGAACATCTCAGTGAGAATAAGAATTAGATAGCACTGAACACTTGGAATGTTCTAAGATCTTACTAAGAAATGTAAGAAATTTCATCCATACTACAAATAAGACAATTGAAGAATATAAGTAAAAAGAGGATCAAGTCTAGGAATAAATCTTAAGTTCTACAGACCATGACAAAAATACTTAAAATAAATAATACATATTCATTGGTATTGACAGTGGTCTGAAAATTACTCATGAGAGGCTGGAATGAAATATCCTTTTGGTCAAGGGCCACACCAGCTTCATTAACCACTCCAGGTCTTCTGGAACATTTTAGGTATCCAATAATGTCTGTCGAATGAGAGAATTCTGTAATGATTTGTAGAAAGAATACTAGACTGAGAGTCAGAAAACCTGGGTTACAGTCTTCCCCTCTTTGGCTTCTCACTTGTGAGCAAATCACTTAATCACCCTGACACTAGATTTTATTTATTATAGAAGGGAAAATCAGGCTTCATGTATCTTTTTGAAATAAATTCCTTACAGATGCAATTAAAATGGAATTTACATAAAAGGATTTTCATACTACAAATACAATATAAATGCACGTGGTGATATGACTTCACAGTGACTTGAAGGTGGGATTATTCCCATTCTTGGTAGTCCCTGTGTATACTTTTCCACGCCACTGTACAAAGTTCTGACTCATCTAGGGCACTCCTTTCCCTATAGCTATTGTGGCCATCCAGAACTGACAACAAATTACATCGTTCTCTAGCTAAGATTTCCTGTGCCAAATTTTAATGAAAGAACAAAAATTGCTTTATAACAAAAGCTTTCATTTGCAAACTCTCCCTTCTATAAATTCTGAAAGTTTAACACCTACTTTGCCTTCAGGGCATGGTAAAAGTAAACTTAGATAATTGGTTTTGCTACTATCAAGCTTATTTCAGGATGTGGCAGTTCATGTTGTTACTAATAACACATTGATGTATATAAAATAGATATGATTATCATGTAAATGACTGTAGGGAGGATGTGTTCAATAAATAAGTATTCACTGAATATTTTCTAAATTCCTATGAAAATCTAAAAAGAGAAATAGTGCTTTAGCTAGTGGTATCTCAGAGTTTTTTGTAGAGAAATACAATGGTTAAATTTAAAAATTCAAACTAGTAAAATAAGTATAGAATAAATTGAGAAGTAGTTTAATAATAAAATAAATTTTCCCAGAAATTACTTGAGAAAGGGTTAACAAGAATAGAGTTTAATTTATATGTGATATTTTATAGTAGCCAAAATATTATTTAAATTGCCGTGATTATAGAATTTAAGAAATGATGTTACTAGTCTACAAAACACTGCTTGGGAAAATAATTCAAAAATTATGAATAGATCCCAGTTAGTCCATTGGCAGATAGACAATATATGTGTCCAAATATACTTATAAAATCAAACTGTGATTCTACAACACCTATGTTTGCCATTCCGGAATCTAACAAAGTTTGAGAGTTGGTCATATTTCTCCTCATATAAACTACTTTTTCCACTTGACGATCCTTCAGGAAGTTGTATTTTGACCCTTTCCATCTAATTCTACTGAAAATATCATTAGTTATCCTAGGCAGTGTGATGATTAATTTTGTGTCCACTTGGCTGGGTTATTGTGCCCAGATATTTGGTCCACTATTATTTTGGATGAATCTGTGAAGGTATACTTATGGATGAAATTAACATTTAAATTGCTGAACACGATTTGAGTCAATTGCCCTCACTAATGTGGGTGGGCTTCATCCAATCAGTTGAAAGCCCAAATAGAACAAATACTGACCTCCCGTGAGCAAGAGGAAATTCTGCCAACACACTGCTTTCAGACTTGAATTGTAGCTCTGCCCTGAGTCTCCTGTTGGCCCATCTTCCTATCAAATTTTGGATCCACCAAGCCTCGACAATGACATTAACCAAGGCTTTTTTTTTTTTTTTTTTTTGAGATGGAGTTCTGCTCTGTCATCCAGGTGGGAGTGCCATGGTGCAATCTTTGCTCACTGCAACCTCCACCACCCAGGTTCAAGTGATTCTCCTGCCTCAGCCTCCCGAGTAGCTGGGATTACAGGCATGTGCCATAACACCAGCTGATTTTTGTATTTTTAGTGGAGATGGGGTTTCACCATGTTGGCCAGCCTGGTCTTGAACTTCTGACCTCAGGTGATTCACCTGTCTCGGCCTCCCAAAATGCTGGGATTACAGGTGTGAGCCACTGTGCCCGGTGAACAAATACTTTAAGGTAAACCTCTCTCTCTCTCTCTCTCTCTCTCCTCTCTTATATATATATATATATATATATATACACACACACACGTGTGCGCCGCGCACACACACACACACATATACATCCTAATGGTCTTTTATATGGTTTTGCTGTGTCCTCACCCCAAATCTCATCTTGAATTGTAGCCCCCACAATTCCCACGTGTCATGAGAGGGGTCCCATGGGAGGTAAATGAATCATTGGGGCAGGCATTTTATGTACTGTTCTCTTGGTAGTAAACACGTCTCATGAGACCTCATGGTTTTATAAAGAGGAGTTCCCCTGCACAAGCTCTCTCTTGCTTGCTACCATGAAAGATGTCCCTTGCTCTTTCACTATGATTGTGAGGCCTCCCCAGCCATGTGGAACTGTGAGTTGGTTAAACCTCTTTCCTTTATAAATTACCCAGTCTTGGGCATGTTTTTATTAGCAGCATGAGAACAAACTAATGGAGTCTTGTTTCTCCGAATAAGCTTATATGAAAATCTTGGAGATGCTTTTGTCTCTTCTCTGATCTCTTGATCTAGTCCATTCCTGAATGAGCTCAACCAGGATAATCTTAAGGGCTAGGAGAATGTGTAAGCAATAGATCTGCTTCCTAGATTCCTCAGAACCAGGTTCATATCTAGTGAGCAAGCTTCCACATTTCTTCAGTCCATGATCCTTTCCAGATTTCTGCCATATGAGAAGAGTGGAAGAGATAATGTGGATATGTGAATACATGATTTAATATCTGCATTGACTTGACTACAATAGGAGGGGGAAAAACAATAGGTCAATAGAAACTAGAAGTTATTTTGTATTGAAATGGCACTCATCCCCAATATAACATCATTTTCTGAAACACGATTTCTACCAAACCCTTCTCTGGACCATTCTCTAAGGTCCAACCAGCTGGACCACACATGTGGCTATACCTCTTACTGAAATTTAGTTCCTTTAAGTATGGTTGAAGTTTCCTTAATTGAATTTTTTTTCTTTCTTGACTCTTCCCTTATTATTGTGTTATTACCCATTCTCCCATTACCTGTAAGGCCAGATTTCCATGTCAGAGCAGGAGGGTGTAATGAATATTTGACTCTGGTTAATTTCCTACAATATTCTTGGTTGCCCATATTTTTGTCATTTAAATAATTAAAACTTTTTAAATAATTCTGCCCATATTCTTTACTTGTTTTCTTTCTCTTTACTTCTGCTTTGGCTGAACTGTTCAGCTACTTACAAGTAGTTTAACATCTTATATTTCTACTAGATAACTTTGATGCTTTTTATTCCTTCTCTATAGTATAATAGTCTGCATTATGATTAATGGGTTCCCAGTCAATATACATATTTTTTAATCACAGTCTTCCTAAAAGACTGGATTTATTACAAATTATAATCCTTCATTCATCCTTTTCTATCTTTCTGACTCTCTCTAACTAACAAGAAATTACTTCTATGATATCTGAGTAGAGCAGCTGATTATTTTCACCTCATAAAGACCTCAGGATTAAAAGAAAACCGTAATTCTATGTACAATTTCATTAATATTTTCTTCACATAAGATTAACATTTTAAGGAACATTTACATTTGTCTTTAGCTGTTAGGTGAAATGTCTGCGTATTTTGTGCCTGGAACAAGGCAAGTCCACTGGAAGTACAAGGTAGGCAGCCTGTAAAAGTGAGCTTATGTATGTAGTCTTATTCATAGAAATAGTTTCCCTTCCTCCCTCTCTCTGGCCTGCCCTCCCTCCCTTCCTCCCTTCCCCTCCTTCCTTCCTTCCTTCTTTCCTTCTTGCCTTCCTTCCTTCTTCCATTTCCTACCTTCCTTAAAATGGAATTTACATAAAAGGATTTTCATACTGCAAATACAATATAAATGCACATGGTGATATGACTTCACAGTGACTTGAAGGTGGGGTTATTCCTGTTCTTGGTAGACCCTGTGTATGCTCCTCCAAGCCACTATACAAAGCTCTGACTCTTCTTTCCTTCCTCCTCCTCCTTCCTCCTCCTTCCTTCCTTCCTTCCTTCCTTTGTTGCTTTGCTCTGACTCCTCTGACTCCATTCATTATTCTCTGTTCTATTTCATTCTGTTTCTGGACTTTACCTGGTTTCTGACATTTTGGATCTCTCTCTCTCTCTCTCTGGCTCTCCCCCTGGCTCTCCCCCTTCCTTCTTCCCTCCCCCGACCCCACACTCTTTCTCAGATACTTCTTTCTGAAGAAAAAAAGCATCTGAGAATGGTTACTGGGGGAAAAAAATGACTTCTTTGGTTTTTAACCTTTAATACTCTCTTAGGTTAGACTTATAACTTTTGCAATGGCACTTCTTCTTCCAGATAACCACTGTAGGTAAACCCCTGGTGACTTCTTCTTGCACTCATATATTGGAGCAATTCCCGATAAATTCTACTGCAGTTTCTAGAGAGGAAATTCAAACAATGGGTCGTGTATTTTACTAACCCTCATTTTAGAGGTGAGAAAATTGAGACAGAAAAAAAAAAACTTACATAATTTCCTTGAGGCTGAATAACATACTAGAAACAGATAGCTGTAAGGCTTAGCTCTTTCTGATTAACATCATTATTCCATATTTAGTTGCAACTTCTCCAGGAATAGAAATTCAGAAAATAGATTTTACTTCTACAGTGATTAGATTCAAAAGCAAAGAAAGAAATGCTTATTTCACTTTAAGTAGAAATTTATTCACGGAGCTAGATCCAGATGTGGTAAGCCCATTACAGATGTGATATAGCCCTTTCTAGAAATGGTATGTGAGAAACATAGAGGAGCTTTCACTGGTCCACCATAAATCATTAAATTTAAATCATAAAATCATTAAAATTAAATCATAAAATTCATTAAATCTTTTGTAGGCACCATCTGTTACAGACCCTGAGATAGGTGCTAGAGATACAAGTGTGAGATATATCAGATCCATGATTTAAATGACTTTATAGACTAGCATAAGGTAAAAGTAAAAAAAGAAAATAAAATATTTCTGAATTCATTCTTGAGATAATATACACGATGGCAGTGATTTGCGTATAAATGGATAGGTTGATTTTTTTTTCCCATAAGTTTATAAATGACTTAAAAGACGATATGTTGTTAATCATGTAGTCCTCATGGTGGTGATTTTGCCCCCAAAGGGAGAAAATTGGTTATGGGGGAGAAAAACAGTTCCTAGGTATTACAATGATTTGTGTCCCCCCACAAAGAGCAACAGTACCTAAAAAGATATGCAATATGTCTATGGAATTAAAATTTCATTTGGAAGTGGGGATGATTATGAAAAATATGTTTTAAAAGTCTCTTTAGGAGGGAAATATGAACAAATGTTGAAAACAATGGTTAACATCTTTTGGTGTTTGAGTCGTTACCAGTATCTTCACTGGTTTATTGGAACTATACAAAATTATTACAAGTAGCATGGAATATATTTATGATTCCTCTGATTAGAAATAAATTGCACTTTAATATCATAAAATAAATCATCTAAATTATCCCAAGTATTTTCTTTGGGAGGAGGGGACTCCTTTTCTAACATTTATTTTTTAGATCTGGTAATGATTTTATTTTATTCTGTGTACAAAAATCAGCAAGTGTTATAGCTATGAAACATTTATTTCCCATTTTTTTGGGTTCTGTGTGCTCATCATATATACTGTATAACCTTTGACCTTAAAGGAGTTATTCTCCTCAGATTTGCCAGCATGAATATCTGTCTTTATTCTCAATATATTTTTCTATTCTTATGTTGTCAATCAGTTTTAAGAACAATACAAAATCTGGTTTTAATCTCAAATTACTAATGCTGTTTTTCTGTTGCTTCTTTAGAATTTTTACCTCTGCTCTGCCATATGTGACATCTAGCTTCTTTCACTGGAATAGCTTGTCTTCAGGTTCTTTTTGTTAATTTTGTTGTTTCTTTTTCTACAGCTAAACTTGCACCTGAATTTTTAAAACCCTTATTAATAATGGTTTTAGTCTGTAAAATAAAAGATGTTCCATAATAGAAATAATTGATGGTATTAATAAATAAAATATTCTATACATATTGAACAAAGTCATTAAACAAAGAACTGCCTCAAAAATTAGCAATCTCCCCTCTCACTTAACATATCCAAGTTTAACTAAATAGGTCCTAGGCACTCTCTCTGTATTTGGTCTTCACAGTAACATTACAAGGACTTAATAGAATGTCTGTAAAAATCATAAGACCTTAATACATGTGTTGAATGAATTCAGATGTTATTTCCAATCAAAACTTCTTAATAAACTATGAATGCTTTTTATCAAATTATTGACTTTCCCAGTATTCATGGTTTCCTTTCTGCAGTTTCAGTTATTTGTGGTCTATTGTGGTCCACAAATATTAAATAGAAAATTCCACAGATAAATAATTCATACATTTTAAATTGTGTTTGTTCTTTATGGTATGCACCATTCTACTTCATTCTGCCTTCATCACAAGAAGAAAAGTAAGTAAAGTACAATAAGATATTTAGAGAGATAGCAATATCACATTTATGAAACTTTATTACAGTATATTGCTATAATTCTTTTTTATTTTGTTAGTCTCTTACTGTGCCCAATTTATTAATTAAACTTTGTCATTGATACATATGTATATAAAAAAACATAGTGTATATAGGAATTTGTACTATCTGCAGTTTCAGGCATCCACTAGGAGCCTCAGAAAATATTCCCCTTGGATAAGGAGGAACAACTGTGACTTATAGTCATTACCCTCTATTTATTTAACTGGCTGTATCTGGAAGACCAGAATATAAGAATTTGGGGCAGAAAACCTTAAGCATTAAAAAACTTTCCATTTATAAAATAAAATATAGTTTACAAAGGTCCTGATTATATAATACTGCCATCAGAGGCAGAAGCTTAATTTCGGTGGCCCTTTACTTGGGTAATTTTTCATTCAGGGTTTTGTGTTCTGTTTATTAAAGAAGACTCCCTAATTTGCAAATAATTCAGTTCCCTGCAAAACCTGGATTAATTCCACCCTGATGGCAGTAGTCACTGACTCTCAGCCCACCAGTGTTTCATGGCTCAGTCTTGGGGAAATTCCAGCCTACTTGATACAAGTGCCAAATCGATCTTTTCTCTTGCCTTTCCCCTCAAAAATTCATCCTGCACATTCCTGCCAGATAAACTTCCTAATGTCTTTTTCTGCTTCTATAACTTTATTTCTCAGGCATGTTCAGTTCTTTCCCTGGTCCATACAATTAAGTTCTTACTCTGACTTTCAGTGCCACCTACCAAAAGGCTGCAATCTCCATGTGTTCCTCTTCCTGCTAATCCACTTTATATAACCTACTGTATTAATCAGGGTCCTCTAGAGGGACAGAACTAATAGGATAGATGTATATATGAAGGAAAACTTATTAAGGAGTATTAACTCACACAGTCACAAGGTGAAGCCCCACAACAGGTGTCTGCCAGCTGAGGAAAAGGGAAGCCAGTCCGAGTTTCAAAATCTCAAAAGTAGGGAAGCCAACAGTGCAGCCTTCAGTCTGGGGCCTCCAGCCCCAAAGCCCCTGGCAAACCACTGGTTTAAATCTAAGAGACCAAAAGCTGAAGAACCTGGAATCTGATGTTCAAGGTGAGGAAGCATCCAGCATGGGAGAAAGATGAAGACTGAAAGAGTCAGCAAGACAAGTCTTTCCACGTTCTTCCGCTTGTTCTATTCTAGCCACACTGGCAGCTGATCACATGGTGTCCACCCAGATTGAGGATGAGAGTCTTCCCCTCCCAGTCCACTGACTCAATTGTTAATCTCCTTTGGCAACACCCTCACAGACACACTCAGGAACAATACTTCACATCCTTCAATCCAATCAAGTTGACACAATATTAACCATCACACCTATTAACTGAGTTAGGCTTTCTCCCCCAGAATGGTATGTATATCCATGAAGTGTTTCTTTTTAAATTTATTTTCTTATTTTCTTGAAATACTTGCTAGGGTGGCTCTAAATAGAACTGAAGCCATATTCTGAGCTGCCCAACAAGGACAGGGGCTGATGAAAGCACACGGAGTTCCAGCTGCCTCAAGATTCAGCACTGTTAACCTGCTCCAAAGTAACTCTGTGGCTGCCTGCACTGCCTTTACCCATGATTGCTTCACTTTTCTCTTGGTTGGCATGCTCCTGTCAGATTTTTTAATTCTAGTTATGGGACAAGGTGTTAAGCACCAGCTCTCTAATATAGCCTGCATTCGTGTTATAAAGAGATGATCATAGGATGCAAATAATTTCAAGAGATTGACACAGATTTTTCTTAATCAAGAATTCAAGTTTGAGTGCAAAAGATATTTATCTGATTTAGCTATATGGATTATTATTCTGTTTATAAAGAGATTACAATTGAGAAAAGACAATGCATTTTAACCGGACAAATATTTCCTGTGGATATATACATTTGGTTAAATGTGAAACTTGAGGCATTGTATGTTTCTTACATGATGTTTGGAGTTCCCAAGGACTGCAATATATCAACTTTATTCAGACTTTCTTTGCCTTCCCTTAGGTTACCCAGGGATCACAAAACACAACAAATACTAAAAAACAAGCGCTTCTAACAGCAGCAATGGCCTCCACCTTTCCAAATCTGCCTGTAAAAAATTCTTCCAACAGGCTTGTGCTCAGCTTAATACCTTTGACTTGTAGGATTTCCTTAGTCCCCACTTACATGCTACCCTTTCGCTACTTTGGTTTTTCCCTTTAAATTTAATATTTCTAAAATATTACCCATCAAATTAGCTTTCATATTCTTTGAAAGCAGTACTCTCAAACAAGCATTTTGTTCAACAATGTATACTCTGAAGATCTTGTAGGTACAGGTTAAATGTGTAAACAGATATTTGTAATCTTTCACTTTAAAATATGCTTCTGTTAAGACTTTCCCCCAAAAGTGTCTGCTCATCTTTTTTTTTATTTTATCAATTTTAGAGTGTTTCAATGAACTCTTTACTTCTGAAGACTTCACATTCTTCAGGGAATTTGATGTATTTTTTATCCTCCAGGTCATAGGTAGTTACCTCCTTTGATCATCTTCCATTTGTCAGTGTCCATGATGCCATAACTTCCTTGATGTACTTTTACAGACTGAGTCACACACACACACACAGCTACACATATATTTATGAGTGTTTGTATATATTAGGAAGAAGTCTAAGTACTTTGTACTTAGAATTGGTTTGGTTTGGTTACTTGTTTTGTGTCTTACTAAAACTTGGCATTGCTATTTTCTATGTAACTTGTTCTTCCTCTCCAGATTGTTCAGTTGCTCCTTTTGTTACCTAAATCTCACTGTTTTCTACCATTTTATTTGTCTACCAATATTTCTAAGCTATTTTGTCTCCCTGTTGTGACTTCAAAGTCAACAGTGGTGTCAGAAAGACAGTTTCCAATCTGTTATCATCTGTGAATATCATTAGTGTGGTGTTACTTACATCCTCTTTTAGCTCACTAATGAAGATGCTGGGAGATTGCGCCATGCATCAGTTGTCTAGAGACAACACGGAGTAAGTTGTCATTTTCCTTTGTCTTTCATTTTTAGTCCTATATCGTGACTTATTTACAAACTTATATTTAAACTTGAGAAGCCATCGTCCTTGGAGTGAGTATAATTGCATTAATGCATCATTTTAAAATTTCATTTAAAAAAATGGTCATATGTGTTTAATAGGATTTTTCTTCATGATCCAAAGATCATTATTTTTTTGAAAGGTAATAGTCAAACTTCAGGGGTTGTTTGCCTAAATTCATTATGTTGTTTGCATAGCATGTGAATTTCATGGGCATAGCAAACACACAGGCAAAATGTCATGTTTGTGCTCTGCCCATGGGATGAATGGCGGTGCTCACAAGACACTGCTCTTTATGCTCTGTATCGTCACCATTCCATTTCTTTTTTTTTTATCTGATCTTCTTTCCTTTGCACTTGCCAAATTCCTTTTCTACTTAGTTTTGATAAAACTTCCCCATTTCCTCTAGACAATTATTGGTACTTCTTGTATTCAACTTGCCCTGTATTCCAGCTATAACTCTATAATCACACTTACTATGTAATAGTGTACCTCTTTTTATTTACATATCGATCGTCACTCTGTGCTATGAACATCTGGAGGGCAGAAAGCTTGTCATATTTGTTTTTATTCCTTAATGTTTAGCATAAAGTAAGCACTCAGTAAATGTTTGCCAATGAGTGAATTAACAGCTTGTTAGGGAACATCAATAAAAGCCTTAATTTGAATAAATAAACTTTTTATAAGCAATTTACACTGAAATGGCCCTCCTCCAAATTTGTCCTATTTGATTAAAACTTTACTTGAAAATGCCAAGTTACCTTCTCTTCTCTACATATATTCAGTGCAGTTAATTGTTCAGCAAAGATCAAGTGATGCATAGTCAGCTACTGTTATTATTTTGACCTCTGAGTCTCTTAGAAAACAGTTATTTCTTTTTTAAGAATGAAAACCAAATATCAAGGGAATAAGTGTAATCAGCATTTTTTAAAAGTTATTACATATTCTGCTTTTGTTAAAATGTTAGATGAATTTCCTTTGCAGTTTTCATAACATTTGAATCTATAGATAGTGTATTGATATTTAGTTGATGAATTTTGGATATTTTTTATTATCAGCTTTCCAATATAAATTATAACATTTTCTAATATAAATTGAATTCTATTTAGTAGATAATACTTATTTGTGTGTATTAATAGGTTTCAAAAACTATTTTAACTCAAAATTAAAAAGAATGATTTTTTTAGTTAACTGGAAATGAGTAGGATTTTTCTAACTTTGTGTATTCTACATGCTTTGCTCATGTTAATTTATAGGTTGCATTGTTTTATATACCAGGTGCATTTCTAAAGGAAAAAAGGAGGAAATACATGATTAACATTATTCCTCTAAACTAGACATCATGATAATTCCCTGAGGGCAGAGATTTAGATAACCTTGACTTGAATCCTCAATTTTATGGATCATGGAAAATCTCGATATTTATTACTCACAGAACTTTACTGAAAAATTAAAGGACTATGAAGAAATAGTAGCAAGTTGAAAGTTTCTTAAATATAGGCACATTCTGTAAATTTTATATCTTAAAATTATACCTCCACCCTGCCCTCTGCCAACTACCATTAAGACAACTGAAATTAAACATCTAAGTTAAAAATGTGTGGTCTCAGCTATTAACATTCATCTCAAGGCAATTCTACCAGCTTCCCCTTCTCATCAGATGACCCTCTTGGAGTCAAAACCCCATCAACACTGTCACAACGTAAGGCCTATTCTTTCCTATGGTATTGAGATTTCCTTTTCTTTCTAGCTCATTTTGTTTTATCCTTTCTATTTGAAACAGCAATATTTAACTTCTTTTGGGGTAATTTCCTTTTCTTTCTAGCTCATTTTGTTTTATCCTTTCTATTTGAAACAGCAATATTCTAACTTCTTTTGGGGTAAGGGTGTCTGAGATTTGTCTTAATTAAGTATGATAAGACACACAGACACAGAAGCCACTGTCATGAAGGAAGAAGGTTCCATACTCATAGATCCCAGAAACAGGCATAGCACATCATGCAGGGTCACATGGGGAAATACCAGAGTTTGTCAAGAGGTGAAGCAAGTGAGGGTAAAGTGGGTTAGAGCCTTTATTGTGCTTTCTATGGGAAGGAAGGGGCAAGGTAAGGTAAGCAGGTTTAGGATTGGTTAGTTTAAATAATTTCAGTGGGCTCTGGGACACAGGAACAGTTCCTAGTAGTCTGATATCTGGCCTGGGAATGATTAAGGCAGGTGGAGAGTGGGCCAGAGTGTAAGCATACTGTGAGTCTGATAAAGGAAGTGGCTGGGGATATGGGCTCTGAATTGATTGGTTTGTCTAAGAAAAGTACACTTGTAAGCAATTCTTTTGCTATACCTAGCACTTAACTAACCCTAGGAGGGGCAGTCTTTGCAGGGTCAGAAGGACTCCAGGATATCAAAGCATTAAATACAGAAACTAGAAAATGTGGTTATTATACCTTTTCTTGCCCATTGTGCTGCAATCTGGTCATACCTTCCATTAAGAACATTTAAAAATTGTTTTTTTTAAACCAGCACATATCTATTATTTTGTGAAGTAATGCATGCCAATTTTGCTGTACATGATGATTAGTAGTCTTTTGTGGGTTTATATTTCATTTTAGTAAACATCAGTAACCTATGTAAATGCTCTATATCTCCTGCTTACCACCTCATTTCAAGGTTGCAATGAAGCAAGTTTACATACATATAGCATATGCACATTATATATACACAGAAACAATTGTTACTCAGTAGGCACTAAGAGAGTCATGTAATCTGCTTTGTAATTTTAAAGAAGCCTCAGCTCTTTGTCCTTTTTAGTACTTTAATAATACATTTTATGAGAAGTTTACCATAGGAAAATCAACAAAGTCCTAAAGGTAAGTTGTACTAACAATATAGAGGATTTCAGAACAAAAGAATCAACTGGGTTAACAGCCAGACACAGAACTGTTTCTGAATCCTCTTTCAAGTGCCTCTCTGATACTGGAGTTTGTGTTTTCTGGTGGTCTGTTTACTCAAGAACAATCGAATTTTCTCTACAATATTAGTTTTAACTATTCCTCATAGCTTGAATGCCAATATCTCATCAAGAAAAAAACATTTCCAACATCAACAGCACTAGTTAATAAACCATGCATTGCTGATCTAAGAAAAACATAGCTGCATATCCAAGGTATGCCTCTGGAGTATAGAGGCAACTAACAACCCCTGAAATAGGTATTCTCAATTATGTGCACTTACCACTCCTAAGTTGTAGATTGGAACTAAGAAATACACACACATATTGTATCATTCTCAATGCTTTGAAGAAATTACAGACTGCAAAACAACTTCCCCAGTGAAACTCTAGCATCAGCAGCTAATTCTTTTACTGTCTTGGTATGTTCTTTCATGGGATTACAATTTCTGTGCCCAATATGGGTAAATCTTAAATAAAAGGAGGTGGGGATTTCAATGGGTCTAGAAGTGATAAGTGGAACAGTCTTTGTGCAATAAAAAAGAAATGAAATGTATTAAATAAAAATAAGACTTGCCAAGTAAACAATATGGGGAGAAGTACAAATTGAAATAGGAATTAGGGTGCAGAGTAACAGATTAAAATGAAAGCTGAGTTAAATAAAATTTATTTATATTTATAGTTTTCTTTGATAGCAATTAGTCAGTGAATTGAAAGCACAGTTTGCATACTCCCCAGATCTTTTGCTTACTGTTTTGGGACATTTCTGTGAATATCAATTTCCTTATCTATCAAAGAGATATAATAATCCATTTATCGTGGTGTTATTGGCAGGATAAGAAATATCAGGTATGCTGAGGTCAGCAGTTCGAGACCAGCCTGGCCAAGATGGTGAAACCCTGTCTCTACTGAAAATACAAAAATTAACCGGGTGTGGTGGTGGGTACCTGTAATCCCAGCTACTCAGAAGGCTGAGGCAGGAGAATTGCTTGAACCCAAGAGGCAGAGGTTGCGGTGAGCCAAGATCCCGCCATTGCACTCCAGCCTGGGTGACAGAGTGAGACTCCATCTCAAAAAAAAAAAAAAAAAATCTGGTATGGAACCTAGGAATCTGTGATTTTAATGTTTCCCAGGTCACTTTGCTGCATGCTAAAATTTGAGGGCCCTGAGATGAAGGGGAAAAAATGCAATTTCATTTGCAGACCAGGCTTCATAGAAAATCTGAGGTATTGAACAGCTGCAAATGCTCCAGCTTTTCCTACCCTAAGGCTATGTTATTGGAAGGAATCATGCTGTTAGAATACTGCTTTAAAAAATTTACTTAAAAAAGTGTTACTACTACCCAGGGATTCTCTGGGAACACGTGTCTATATTCTGGTAAGCCTCCCACAGGGGAAACACTGACATTTTCTGATAAGTAAAGAAAGATTGAGAAAGACCTTCTAGCCTGTACTCCTCTGTCAGCCAACATTCTTCCTGCCAATTCCTGAATACATTATTTTTGCATTAATTCACACTGAAACTTCAGTTACCTTCTCAGTAGAGAAAAAGAAAACTTAAAAAGACACAGCAGGTGTATTATGTTATTTTTCTTTGCTTTATTATGTTTAATAAATAACTTGATGTTTTGTTGTCATATTATTTTTATTTCTATAAACCAGGACAGTTACTGAGTAAACAGGGTCTTAGTAAGGTTCAGAAAATATGTTCACATATATACAGATGTTTTACTATATACATATGTTGATAGATGATAGAAATACATACTACATATACATATACATATACATCTCTCTATATGTATATGTATACATAAACTCATATATACAGCAAACATTGTATATAAACACATAAATATATATTCCTTCACAGCATGGAATTATTTTACTTTACTTGTGATGAAGTGTCAAGAAACTAAATATTCTACTACCTATTAACAGATTAACTAGTTCTATCTAGATTTTAAACTAAATGCTACACTGTGTCCAGACTTCTTTAATTTTTTGAATGATCATCTTGCTGACACTTACACTTCCAAAGGTGAATGAACTCTGTGAAAATATTAGTGAGTTCCATCCAGAGCCTCCTTCAGGCTGTGAGCACCAATAAGAGAGGTAGACCAGAAACCTTAGACCTACCTATTAGTTCCCTAAATTCTCAAAAATAATATTTTTAAATTCAGTACTTATAAAGTAATACTAGTACCTTTTCTACTTAACAGGTTTTTTTTTAAAACAAAAGTCAATTGAGATAATTTCCATAAATGAACTCCGTAAAAAGAAAAAATATTCTTTAAATGTTTATTACTAATTATACCAATTTTTTACATTCTACCATTATACATATCTTTAGAAATTTATTTTCAATCTGATTACTCCTTGACCACCTCTGATAATGTAGGCTTCTCATGTCTCAATAGATGTGTACTCCACAAATGCTGGCATAGTTGAACTGAGCCTAAAAGAAAGAGGAAACTGTGTCTTTAAAACCAAAGTATGTTTTATAATCATATGGGAGACAATTATCTGGCGTTTGACTAAAATATTCTTAATCCCTATATCATAGTGAATAAGTATGGCTGACTTTACCTCATCTAGTAATTTTATACTGAATTAGCAGATATTCTATTCAACAGTGTAAAAGCCACTACAGATATTGATTCAAGTTTCTAATGAATAGAACAAATGGAAGCTCTAAATTACTTTTCTTTAAAACTTCTCTAAGCTACCTAATAACTAAATGGCAGATTTCTGGAGTAAGAGGCCTATGACTGCTTGTAATTTTAGTGAAGTTCTTCAATTTCCATGATACTATGAATTTTAATAAAAATAAATACTTCAGATTTCTTTTTCTATAAGATTCTAAATATGTGTATTTGAAGACTTCTTAATTATTTCCCCAATTTTAAAAAAAAATTTTATTCTTATGTTTGCATTGAATAGTTAGAAATCTAATCTAATAGTTGATGGCATTTACAGCAGCGTAACACTTGACTGTGGTACTTAGAAGCTTGGATTCACAAAATCACACACACACACAAGGCAAACATTTTTCCTCTCATTATGTTTTTTACAACCAAGTGATTAGTGATTCACTGAGTTAAGCTTTTCCCATGTAAACTTTAAAGAGAAAACTGAAAAAGAATTATGTGAATGTAGTTTAAAAATTAAAGGTGTACATTAAATATGAAAATAAATGCGTATGAATGTTAACATTAAATTAGTAAAATGTATAATAGGGTTTCTGGTGCTGAAGAGACCATGATGAATAAGATAAATACTTCTTGCTGTCACAGAGGCTAACTTCTAAAATGGAGGGTGACAAAGTAAATAAATAAATAAATTTAACAATATTTCGTAGGATTGTGAAAAAGATTACAAAGCAAACAGTCAAGGTGATATGATAGGTGTATTGGAAATTGGGGGTCATTGGGTGGCACTTGACATATTCAGTAGAGGAAGGTGTTTTTGAGGAGACGATTTGGAGCTAAGAGCAAAGGATGAGAAAAGGCCAGCCATGTGAGGAGCTGGGGAAGAGCTTTCAAAGTAGAGGGAATATTACGTGGAAAGACCTTGAGGTGGCCAAGAGTTTAGGTTTTTGATGACCAGAAATAAAATGAGTTTGCCTAGAGTTGATTGAGCCTGGGGGAGAATCATACAAGACTTATTAGGAGAGGTGGGCATGGACTACGTGGCAAAACATGCCATTAAAAGGAAAACCAAACTCCTAAGTATACATTTAGTGTTTATTCTACCGAAAATCACAACTGACATTATTTGTAAAATTATATTTCTCATTTTGTATTAAGTCGAATTCTTTATCTTGTTTTAGCAAATATTTGTTGTGCACTTAGGATGTGCTAAACACTGTTCTGTATTCCAGGAATAAAATAATAAATTAGAGAGACAGCTGCCTGCCCTCTTGAAACTTGCCTTTAATTCTCTTTCTTTGTTTATAGTGTTTTGAGTGCCAAAAGATGGCAGCAGTAGCTTCTAGGTTTCCCATTGCAGCTCTGTCCTATTCCTGGTTCTAATTTTGCTAACAAAAGCCTTATGTAGATTTCACTAATCCTAGAAATTAACAGCTTCTATACCCTTACAGGAAAAAAAAAAAAAAAAAAAAAAAGCTTTCCTCTAGTGAAGTTAAATTTTGATCTTATAAGAACATAATTTCTTACTCTCTAAGAGATGACAGAAAATGATAGAATATGAAGCTATTAATTGAGCCAACATCTGAAATGGGATTACTTATGATAGCTACCCCCCAATGTGGACTTCCATTATTTCTGGAGGGAAAGCCATTCATTAATTTCTTGATGTTACTTAATATAAATGTTTATATGTTGCATAATAAGACTGATTCAGACTTCATAAATAGTCCAGCATTTTCTACCTTCTAAATAATTTGGAAAAAAGTCAGAAATAGTTGTAAAATACAAATATGGTAGTTTATAACTTTTGAAGCCTTTCTATAGACACCTCTCACTGAATTTAAATACTGAAAGTCTCAAATTGAGCTAATGTTGACAATAATATTTCAATTGTAAAATCAGTTTAAGGAACAGTTATGAAAATTCGAAAGGGCTATAGACTGAGAAGTAATCTTTTCAGTTTCAGTTTATTTTTGATTGACACATAATAATTTCACATATTTATGAATTGATAACTCTAGTTATCAATAGTATATAGTATATTATAAGATATCTAGAGGAGCATCTTGAATGTTCTCACCACAAAGAAATAATAAATGTTTGCGGTGATGAACATGCTAATTATACTAATTTGATTATACATTGTGTACCTGTATAAAGACACGATTTCCAAGAGCTCACAGAACTAAAACTCTGTGGGAATGCAAGAAAAGTGACTTGAGAAATAATAATTACCAGACGACAGGTGACAATTGAAATAACTATAAATAAATAAGTACAAAAATGAAATTATAATGGGCTTCATGGGTAAAACAATAAAGCGCTATGACCTTCATGTGGGAAAGGTAAAACTTTATTGAGAGGTTTTCTCTAAAGTACATCACTTTAACTGCCCTAAAAGAATTTAAGCAAGGTCTGTTATTTTGTTTATAGTCCTAGGTGTAAAGGGAAATAACTTTGATTTAGAGAGTCTGTACTGGCAGGATTTTCATATATATGAAACTTAAATCCGGAAAAGTCAAATATGATGCACTAAATGACTCCAAGGGTAACTTATAGGAGGAATTTCTCAAATAACTTTAAGTATGATTTATAAGTATTATATATTATTTCATAATATTTTCATTTTATTTGTTTCTTCATACCCTTTGGTTATAAAGAGGCATATGAGGTCACAGTGGGTCAAGGGTTTTATAGATGATTTGACAACAACTGTTCAATACCAGGAAAATAAACAGAAGTTGAAATTGTACTTATATTCATAATTAAAGGCATACTTCAGCAAGTTGGCTTAAAAATACATCATACACTTTCTTTAAATCAGACTTTCTGAATCCATGACTGCTATGTCTTCATAAAGCTTTAATCCCCATTTGTGTTAGGGGTTCCTCCTATGTTCTTCCTTAGCACCCTGAGTATTTCTTCCATTTACGTGTTTGTCATACTGAGTATGGCATAATAGCTAAGGCAACTAATTTTTGAGATCTTATTATGTTCTAGTGCTGGGCTAAATAAAATACTAAACTATATCATTTTATTAACTCCCTAAGACAAACATCTGGGTTAAATTTTATTATCTCCATTTTATATCAGATGAAACCTTCTTTGAGAAATTAAGAATCTTGTGCAAGGTCACATGGCTAGGAAATTCTGGAAATTGGATAAAACTTGGGATTAAATCCCACGTCTGACTGGTTTTCCTACTTCTATTTATTTGTCTGCCTTTCTATTATATTGCAAATTTTTATGAGGTCAAAGGGCTTAGACTTCCATCACAGGAATTTTAGTCACTGTCCCTGAAACATGAAAAAAAGAAAAAAGTATAAAGACCAGCAATCAGAATTTAAAAAAAAAAAAAAAAAAAACTATCTAGTGATTCTGCACTCTTAGAAATAAATGACACCTTCCTTGCAGTCTTATATCCAAGGAAGCTAATTTTCCTTATGTATTTGAAAACTGAAGACACTAATATGCCACAGAGAACGTAACACAAGAATGACACACTTTATAATTAGTGTCAATTCTTCACAGGGATAAGCAGGATTAAGGTCTAGTTAACCAAATGAATCATATTTCCTGAATGCTTGTAATTTAAATCTATGTGGCTGATTTGTCTTTACAAGAAGCAAGGAACAAGTAGGTAGCCCCACAGCCAACTGGTAGAAGGCACTGAAGCTACATCTTTACAGCTACAGGCCCTTGGGTGTTTTAACCAACTTTTCAGCTGACGTCTTGGGATACACTATTTTACACAGATCAAGGAAGTGAGAACCATATGTTTTGCAGAACTAAGTACTATCTAAACTGTACATGCTTGGGCTGTATTCTTTCAGGCTTTGTGGAACATTTATTTGTGCACTTTTTAGCAAGTTGCTCAACTTCCTGTGCTTTCTTGTTTTCACTTACTGAATGGGGATTGAGTAATAACTACGGTCATTTTAGAAGTTTATCTGCATTAAATAAACCTCCTTTCAACACTGTAAGGTAGCGGTTAATAATTTTTCTCATTTTACAAATGAAAAAAACCAGAGGTACAGTGAAATAAAGTAGCATTGAATGTGACAGAGCTCGTAAACAATGGAGCTTGGAGCCAATGCTAGTTTACCAGACTAGGCTTAACTCCCATAGACAGCCACCATAATTATATTATTTCAAAGGCTTCTGTGGGCTAAAAAGGTAGTTTCCAATAAATACTGATATCTGGCTTCCATCCCCTGTGCATTCTGTTTCATTGGTATGAAGTGTAACTCGGGCTTTGGGATCTTTCAAAACTCCCCAGGTGATTTTAAGGTTCAAAGTTTGGAACCAATGATATAAAGACTTTAGCAGAGAGTATGACACATAAAGTGATGGTAATAAACATTATTTCTGTTAATACTTCTATTATTATTAGTGATATCATTAGAAACTGGTGTAAAAGCAAAACAGGTGATTATTTTTTTAAATGGCAAAATGTAAGGCAAGTACAAAACAAAATGAAACAACAAATTAAGGGGTATATGGCCAACATGTTTTTCTATTAAAAAGCTAAATTTTAAAATTGCTTTCTATAAAAGAAAAGTGTAAGCTTACAAAACGAATCAGTGAAACAGTAATAGACCTGAAACTTGGCTTTTAGTTGAGTTTTACTGGATTTCGTTTTCTGGTTTGAGTTAGAGAGAAAATCCACTTCGGAGCTTTCCATTTAGCTGGCAACACAGGGACAAGGCCTAAAATATTTATGAGGAATACAACCATTTCTCTCATGGTTCATATTTTTCATGAGCCTTTGAAGTTTTCTATAGTGATTACTGACTCATTGATAGCTTTGCACAGAAGAAAATTTGCATTCAAGGAGCACAGGCAATATTCCCCAGTTCCCTATCATTATAACTGTCTATAACATTTCTAAACTGCCCCATCTGTAGAAAAGGATATAGTTTTTTTATCTCTCAATGTTTATTTGAGCCTTATGATTCTGTTGATAAGACTGTAGATTAGTAAATCCTAATTCTTATAATGAATATACAACTGAGTTACCAGGAACAATTTCAAGTTAGAGTGAGTTTCTCTCTGTCTCTAGTTTTCATCCTTCAGCTGTGGCTTGCTTTAGGCAAAGGACATGTGGTTGCTAATTTTAGTTTGTCATTACTTGAGTTTCCTAAGGTCAGCTAACTGTGGTGACTAGAAGAAAATGCATGTGTGCATGAGTGTATTCATCAGAACAAGGGGATTATTTTTACAACAATCTGCAGCCTTTGTTTACTAGTCCTAGGAATGACATAAAAATATTTTCACACAATCTGTTAATCTTAACTTACTTTTACATTTAATGTTTGAAAATTCCATAAAGTAAAAATAATATTGACAACTTTGACCCTGAGAAAAGTGTGAAAACATTAAAAATACATTTTGCCTTTTTCCCTCTCTCTCTGAGTCTCTATGACAGCTGAAGGGTATATCTAGCCTAATGCTGAAGTTACTAAATTTATAATTTTCAGGATATCTTAATACTGTCAGAATATATACAGCCACAAAAATACAACTAACTCTATTATCATAAGTACCGTGATTGACATTTCTGTCCACAAAATGATATATTATGTGTCCATAATATATTAGACAAAACCAATGTATAAATTTCCCATGTAATTTTGTCATAAACAATATTTGACCTAAAAACTAGGTTTCTTCAATTGTTACAGTAAATGGATTCTAGCAAATCAGAATTTTCAGAGCATGAATATAATCAATTTGAGCTTAGCTATTCTGGTTTAGAAAAGTCAGTTCAATTATTTCCAGTCATTTAGACAACTCTTAACAAGAGAACATTTGGTTGTTTAAACAGCATCACAATAAATTGTGTATATTATATTACCTGGAAAATATATTTTTCACATCTGATTCTATACACACATATGTAGAGTCAGATATACAATACAAGAAAATTTACTTTTTCATATACAGAGGAATCATGTTAGTAGAAAAGCCAATGACATTTTTACTCCTTTACATGTTATGCTCAAGCTAAGAAAAACAACCTTCTCCTCTGGTTCATTGCTAAGACTGTCAACAGCGCTGACAATTACTTTCAAATGAGAGAGAGGCTATAGACTTAGTTGGAATTCAACTGTTATTTAGCATATAAACTACAGACTTACAAATAAACATTAATTGTTGATGTTTCCACCAGGCTGTAGTTTTCTAACCATTAATTGACTTCCTAGCCACCAGTGGATTTTCATGATTTACAGAATTAAAAATAGACCAGGGGTGGTGACTCACGCCTGAAATTCCAGCACTTTGGGAGGCCAAAGCAAGAGGATTGCTTGAGGCCAGGACTTGGAGACCAGCCTGGATAACATAGTGAGATCTCATCTCTTAGAAAATACAAAAGTTAGCCTGGTGCTGCAGCTCATGCCTGTAGTCTCAGCTACTTTGGCAGATTAAGGTAGGATGATTGCTTGAGTCCTGGAGTTGGAGATTACAGTGAGCTATGATCCTGCGACTGCACTCCAGTCTCACTCTGTCTCTAGTAAATGAATGAATGAATGAACGAATGAATAAATATTTACACTGAATAAAGTAGTAGTATGTTTTTCCTTATATGTCCTGTGTTTAACCAGAGCCTGCTCTTTAATTTGCCAAGATTGATCTATATTTATATTAAAATGACTTTTCTTTTTACCAAAGAAAATCTAGCAGAACAATCTTTAAGAGACTACAAATTATGAAATAAGTTTTAGTCATTTTTCTAAGAGTGATTTGCTATTTGACCTAGCAAGAACATAAGTAATTCTGGTAGAACCTAGTTCTGACAATCTTCGAGAAGACATAGGTGGCCCTTTTGTCTTCATGCTTTTCCTTGTTCAAAGTACCTGGGGTCTGTTCCTGAGAGCTGTCAGCCTGTCTCACTTTCCTTTATATATATGCTATGCGTTTAATCCCAGGCCATGTACCAATGGTAACTGCTATGCTTGCTGACCTCTACAGTGGGAAATTACCTAGTTAGAACCCCTTTCAATTCCAAAAAGCTCTCCTTGTTTTGTTAGTCATTCTAGTGTTATCTCAAGTCAGTGAATTAACTCCTTCAGGAACATGCATATAGGAACTGCCAACCAAGGAGAGGCATTTCACTAGGTACATGAAGAAAGGGGATATTAAAAGTGAAACAACCATATTGGATCAAGCACCTGAAACTTTTATTTTAAAGGTCAAATAAGGGTTGAGGGAATTGGGATAGTCTTGGAATAGCCAGGAAAGAAAATTAAGGGTATACACAGAACCTTTCCAGAGTAGGAAGTACTTTGTAAGAGAGTTAGTTTTGTTCAAGTGTGGCATAAATTTCAAGCCGCCTTGACCCCCCAACTATTTATTGAGGTCGGAATATTGGCTGAGCATGTATGTATCAAGCAAAAAAGACACAAACTGAGAGATCAAGTATGAGAAAACATGATGTATTGTACAGACATCTAGGTAAACTAAATCATTTTATCAATGTGCAAGCATCTATAGAAAGTGTAGTATCTGTTTTTAACAGAGACATCAAGTATCAGTGACTAAAACAACTGTTTCATTGTGGCCTCCAATCTACTCTTAATCCAATACAGCTGTGTCCCCAGCTCCCTTCTCTCCCAGCCCTATCTACACAGTACTGATTCCTGGTCCACCATCAAAATCATTTGCTTGTCAATACCTCCTAATCCCTTTCTTTTTTCTACATCCACTGGAGTCACAGGGAATGGCTATAGATATATAATATCACAAACTTGCTGTGGTATCCCCTTGAGTTCTTTTTTTTAAAAAATTACTTCTTTGTTATTTTAATAAATGAATCATAATTATATACATTTATTGGGTACAATGTGATGTTTTGTCTTGATATCTATACATGCAGTGTAAAATAAATCAAGTTAATTAACATATTTCTTACCTTTCTTGTCATTTTTTGTGGCAAAACATTTAAATTTTATTCTCTTAGTTACTTTGAAATACTCAATACATTATTATTGGGAACTCAATACTTCCTAACAATTCTACTATTTCGTTAGTGTGTTTACTTTCTCCCCTTTTGGAAACAACTGTTTTATACCTGCTTTTCTTTCGTCAAACCACTAGCATGGTCTCCCAAATTCATTCTGGCCTGATAACCTAACCTCATACTTAATTGATAAAATGGAAGCCAGTGGAAACAAGCAAACAAACAACAACAACAAAAATGCTACCTCATCTTCTCTTCACGACAGCCTGCACTTCTATTAAGATGAATGAAGTGTTCCTGCCCAGTCACAGTGCAGCCCCTCTTCTCAGTTCTTGGCTTCATTTTTTTCTATCTACTGGACTCACCCTCCTTTCCTTCTGCATTTTGACAAATCCTAATCTACTCGACATTTTATGGTAATGTATAGACACAATCACAAATTATCTATCTTTAAAGCATTTCTCCCATAACCTCATTTCACCTTTCAGCTCCTACTCAATGTCTCATCTCCCTTACAGAAAACTCTGCATTCTATATTCATTATCTTCATTTCCGTCCACATTGCCAAGTCTCGGCACTCCACCAAAATATCTTTCTCAAGGTTGCCACGGCCATAGTGTTGCTTTATTAGCCATTGGCCACATCCCTGTTCTTATCTTTATTAAAACTTGGAATTTGAAACAATTGAATCCTCACTCTTTCTTTAATTATTCTGTCTTAATTATTAGAAACCCCTGTTGTTGCAAGGTTTTCCTTTTCTTTTCTTCCTTTACCACCTCAATCTGTTCATTTGCTCTGTGTAGTGAAGACTTAACCTTATACAGAGACATATCTGAACTTTGCCCTACATTACCTTAAGGTGGTCGGTAGACCCTTGGAATGTCCTACCTTGATAAAAATGTCTTTATTTACCGGGGGCATTGGCCACTGGATAGCTGAAAAGTGTTATTTATAATGGAGGCTTTGGGACCCAGAGGTACCTGCTCTGACTCTAGAAAGGCTGGAGACTGAAGGTTACCCATATTTGTAGTCAACCATGAAGCCCTTCAGTAAAAATTTGAATACCAAGGCTCAGGTGAGCTTTCGTAGTTGGTAAAACTTCATATGTATTGTCATGTATTGATTTCAGGCAACTTTCAGTGAGTTCTGGGAGCAGTTCTAGAGAATTATCAAGTCTAGTGGTGGTTTGAGGAAACCCCTAAACATGCAAGTGATATAAGAAGCTAGGGAAGTCCTATGGACTGTGCTTCTTCAAAGTCTGCTCGTTCTCCTCTTTTTTGAATATTGGAGTGTTCTAGGGCTTGATCCTACACCCCTTTCTCTAACTACAAACTTTCCCTGTATGATTTCATAGAGTCCAGATTTTCAAATGCCATCCAAAATCAATATTTCTAGATCCCAATTTTCCCAAAGAGTTCAGTATTTATAATCATTTTCATTTGTAACATGTGTGTTTTCATGATTGTTAGCTGCTCAATTTTACATGCCCTATGGAAAGCTCTGTATTAGCTCTTCTCATCTTGTTTCTCTTTAGTCAACGTTATTTTAGTTAGTAGCAACTACTTGCTCAAACTAGAACCTAAAACATGTTCTTGATCCATTCTTCCATTTACCTTATGACATAATGAGGTGAATTCAATATTGTATTGATTGTATTTTAATTAGCACTGATAATTTAGTACTTATGCAAAAGTATGATCATTCTGTTGGTAAATGTGTGATCATCCTGATTGTTAAAATATTTTGCTATGTCTGGATTCATTTACAAAACCCATTGCTTGAAGCAAGACTTTATTTACCCTTCACTTTCTGTCCCAGCCTCTCTGGTTGTGTACCTAATTATTTTTCCAACTTCCTGGAATCCAGCAACTAATGGGTTAATGCTTGTCTGAGGACCTTTAGAACTTTGTTCTGGCTCTTCAACCAGATTCAGTTATGGCTGGTGGAGGCTTGAGCTAGTCATATCAAAAACCTCTCCTCTTGAGCAGTACCCTTGATATCTCTTGGGGCTACTGAGAGCTGATTGTCCCACGCTAGCATGTGCCAGTTCTCCACATCTCCCACTATTCACTGTTACTTTCCTGGGAAGGCCTTCTTTCCCAATATCTTCTTGATCTTGAATTCCAGGATGTGAGAAAGAGTGTCTAGTATCCATGATGGTACTTCAACATGCAAATACCCAGTAATCATCTGGCACTCTTCAAATACAACAATATGTTTCTGGCCATTGTTCTCTTGGAATCACTGTTGCTTATGTGACTTCTTATGTGCATTAAAGCCTTCATGGTACTTTTTCCTATAAGTTCCTGGGAGAAACCTAGAGTCTAGATGGGTTGATCATAGTTAAGGCCACCAAGAGAGTAGCAGGGCACTGGTCATTCTATAATCGCTGTGGGTGCTCCATAGAGAGTTGTGGGGCATAGAGAAATGCATGGAACTGACAAGTCTGTTTAAACCAAGAGGATCCCAGAGTACAGATGTCTCTTTTCACTATCCTCATTGATGTTTTTACTGAGATACAATTCAGGTGAGAAAACGTTCACACTTGGTGTACTCTTAAAATACATCACTTAAAGGTTATTAGTATATTCATAACCCTTACCACTATCTGATTCCAGAATATTTTCATCATCTCCAAAAAAAAAAAAAAAAACAAAACCAAAAAAAAAAAAAACACCACATAACTACTAGCAGCAGTCACTTTCCATTATCCCCTCCCTGCAGGTTCTGGAAATTACTAATCTACTTTCTTTCTTTATGCATTTGCCTATATTGGACATCTCATATCATTGGAATCACACAATATGTGCCCTTTCATGTCTGGCTTCTTTCACTCAACATATAGTTTTCAAGATACATCAGTGTTTTAACATGTATCACATCATCACTCCTTTTGATGGATAAATCATAGTCCATTGTAGAAATATACCCGTTTTGTTTATCCCTTCATCAGTTGATGGACATTTGGTTTGTTTCCACTTCTGAGCTAACATGAATGAAGTTGCAATGACTTTTGTGTACATATTTTGTGGAAATATACGTTTTATATATCTAACTGTGGAATTCTTCAATCATATGGTGACTCTATGTTTAACTTTTTGTGAAATTGTCAAAATGTTTTTTCCAATTGGCGTACCATGTTATGTTCCATGAGCAAAGTACAAGGATTTCAATTTCTCCACATTTTCAGCAACACTCGTTATTTTCCATTTTTTATTATATTCGTTCTGATTTATAGGGAGTAGTATCTCACTATGGTTTTGATTTGCAGTTTTCTAATAATGACTAGTGTTGAGCATCTTTTTGTGTGCTATTGGCCATTTGTTTATCTACATTGAAATAATATCTTAATCCTAAGCCCATTTTTAATTATTCATCTTTTATTGTTGAATTGTAAGAGTTCTTTTTATATTCTAGATGCTAGCTACATGTCATTATATGATTTGCAAATATTTTCTCCCATTCCCTGGAATTTTTTTTTTTTACGTTAGCAGTGTTATTGAAAAAAAAGGGCTTCTTAATTTTGAAAGAAGTCCAATTAATCTATTTTTTCTTTATCGGTAAACTCAAAGTCAGTAACATTTATTTTTGTATTTTTCTTCAAAGAGTTTTAAAGTTTTAGCTCTTACAGTTAAGTCTTTTATCCATTTTGATTTAATTTTTTGTATTATGTGAGAGATAGGAGTATAAATTCACTCTTTTGCACGTTGATATTTAGTTGGCCCACCATCTTTCGTTTAAAAAACTATTATTTCTGCTTGAATTCTCATTGCTCATTTGTTGAAAAACAATTGACCATATGTATATGAGTTAATTTCTGGCCTCAATTATTTTATCAACCTATATGCCTATCCTTATGCCAGTGTCACAGAGTCTTGGTTATTGTGGGTTTGTAGTAAGTTTTAAAATTACGTAGAATGAGTCCTCTAACTTTGTTCTTCTTTTAAAAAATGTTCAGACTATTCTGTGTCATTTCAATTCTTATGTGGCTTTTAGGACCAGCTTGCCAATTTCTTCCAAAAGGAGCAGGGGAATTTTTTATAGAGATCATTTTAAACTGTAGGCAAATTTTTAGATTACTGCCATTTT
This sequence comes from Ateles fusciceps, assembly GCA_036589455.1. Classification (NCBI taxonomy): domain Eukaryota; kingdom Metazoa; phylum Chordata; class Mammalia; order Primates; family Atelidae; genus Ateles; species Ateles fusciceps. The sequence goes on along the minus strand of JAZHEH010000479.1, from coordinate 2,774,622 downwards.
AAAAATATGTGGGCCTCAAATGCTTGACTACATAATGTTTGCATTTATTTATATTTTCTTTTAATTTCTTTCCTCAATTTATAGTTTTCAGTGTATAGGTTTTCTATTGCTTTTGGTAAATTTATTCCTAAGTATTTTCTTCTTTTTACTACTACTATTAATTTTTATCCTTATGTAGTTCATTGATAGAATATAGAAAAACGACTGTTTTTGTACATTGATAATCTTTCTTATAACCATTCTAAATTCACTTATTAGCAGTGATGTGTGTGTGTGTGTGTGTGTGTGTGTGTGTGTGTGTGTGTGTGTCTGTAAATTCTTCAGGATATTTAAAATCCATGACTGGGTCATCTGAAGAGACAATTTACTTTATTTTTTTTCCATCTAGAAGCTTTTTATTTTATTTTCTTGTCTAAATGCCCTGCCTAGAATCTCCAGCGTAATGTTGAATACAAATGATGAGAGCAAATATCTTGTTTATTTTTCCTGATCTGAGAGAGAAAATTATCTTTTGCAATTAAGTATGCTTTTAGCTGTGAGGTTTTCATAGGTCTTCTTTGTCAGTTTTAGGAAATTTCTCTTTATTCCTCTTGTGTTGAGTATTTTTATCATAAAAATGTGTTGAGTTTTGTTAAATGCCTTTGCTGTGTCTATTAAGATAATCATGTAGTTTTTGTAGTGTATGTTATTAAAAATGTCTCTATTGTTGAAAGATTTTTATACTTTTAACCAACCTTGTGATACTGAGATTAATCCCACTGGATATGGTATGTGATTCTTTTAATATGTTGGTAGATTTTATTAATATTTTGTTGAAGATTTTTACATTAACAATCACAATAAGGCAGGTTGGTCTGTAGTTTTCTTTACATACGGGAACTTTGCCTGGTTTTGGTGTTAGAATAATATCAGCCTCATAGAATGATTTGTGATGTGATCCCTTTACTAATGTTTTCAGAAAAGTTGGTGAAGGTTTGCGGTTAGCATCTTTAAATATTTCCTTGAGTTCACTGAGAAAGCCGTCTGGTTTGGGAATTTTTCCCTGTGAGTTTTTTTTTATTTTTTAATTTTTTTAAATCACCAATTCAATCTCTTATAAATCTATGAAAAATTTCTATTTATTTTTGAGTGAGTTTTACTAGTTTGTGTCTTTTCAAAAAATTTTTTTTCAGTTCATCTAGGCTATGTAATTTGTGGACATAAAATTGTTCGTAGTATTTCTTTATAGTCATTTTCATCTCTGAAAGATCAGTAGTTTTGTTTTCTCTTTAATTTCTGATGTTGATAATTTAAGTCTTCTCTTTTTAGTCCTAGTTAGTCATGTTAAAGATGTATCAATTTTGTGAATAATTTGAAAGAACAAATGTTGGCTTTTTGCTGATTTTTTCTATTTTTCTAATCTCTATTTCATTTCTTTCTGCTCTAATATTCATTATTTCCATCCTTCTGTTTGGTGGGTTTAATTTGCTCTTCTTTTTCTAGTTTCTTAAGCCAATTGTAATATTCTTGATATGAGATATTTCTTCTTTTTTAATATTTTATATTAAAAGCTATACATTTCTTGGTCTTAATTTGAGATTTTTAAAAATATTTTATATTCACATCTATACATTTCTTAAGTGTTGCTTTCACTGCATACCACAAGTTTTATGCTGTGTTTTAATTTTTATTCATCTCAAAATATTTTCCTTTTTAAATAATTTCAACTTTTATTTTACATTCAGGGGGTACATGTCCAGGGTTGTTACACGGTTATATTATGTGATGCTGAGAATTGAGGAGGTGGTCATAGTACTCAGTAGTAAGTTTTTCAATCATTACCCCTTTTCCTGTCTAACTTCTCCAGTAGTTCTGTGTTTATTGCTCCCATCTTTATGCTTTTAGGTACCCAATGATTAACTCTCACTTACATGTGGGAACACATAATATTTGATTTTCTGTTCTTACATTAATTTGCTTAGGATGATGGCCTCCAGCTACATTCATGTCCCTGCAAAGGACATGATTTTATTATTTTTTTATGACTGCATATAGTTCCTTGGTGTATATGTGCCACATTTTCTATATCTACTACACTATTTATGGACACCTAGGTTGATTCTATGTCTTTGCTATTGTGAATAGCGCTGTAATAAACATGGAACTGCATATATCTTTTCAGTAGAATGATTTATTGTCCTTTGTGTATATACTCAGTAGTGGGATTGCTAGGTTGAATGATAGCTCTGTTTTAAGTTGTTTGAGAAATCTCTCAACTGCTTTCCACAGGGACTGAACTAATTTACATTCCGACTAACAGTGTTTAAGCATTCCCTTTTCTCTGCAGCTTTGTCAGCATCTTTTTTTTTTTTTTTTTTTGGCTTTTTAATAGTAGCCATGGGCGTGATGTAATTTGGTATCTCATTGTGGATTTTATTTGCATTTTTCTGATGATTATTGATATTGAGCATTTTTTTATATGCTCATTGGCCACTTGTAAATCTTCTTTTGAGAAAGTGTCTGCTTATATCTTTAGCTCACTTTGTAATGGAGTTATTTGTTTTTTGCTTGTTGAATTGTTTTAACTTCCTCATACACGTGGGATATTAGATCTTTGTTGGATGTACGCTTTGCAATTATTTCTTCTCATTCTGTGGATTGTTTACTTTGTGGATAGTTTCTTTTGCTGTGTATAACCCCTTAATTAATTAGGTTCTATTTGTCAATTTTTGTGTTTGTTACAATTGCTTTGGGGACTTAATCATAAATTGTTTACTAAGGCCAATGTCCAAAATGGTATTTCCTGTGTTTTCTTCTAGGAGTTTTATAGTTTGAAGTCTTACATTTAAATCTTTAGTTCACCTTGTGTTAATTTTTGTATGTAATAAACAGTAATGATCCAATTTCATTCTTCTACATATAGCTAGCCAGGTATCTCAGGACCATTTATTGAATAGGGACTCTTTTCCTTATTTATTATTTTTGTTGACCTTCTTGAAGATCAAATGGCCGTAGTTGTGTAGCTTTCCTTCTGGGTTATGTATGCTATTTCATGGTCCATGTATTTGTTTTTGAACCAATATCATGATATTTTGGCTACTGCAGCCTTATAGCATAGTTTGAAGTCAGATAATGCACTGACTCTGGCTTTGTTGTTTTTGCTTAGGATTGTTTTGCCAATTCCGGATCTCTTTGTTTCCTTATAAATTTAGAAGAGTTTTTTTCCCTAGTTTTCTGCAAATGACATTGGTATTTATAGGAAGAACATTTAATCTGTGGGTTGCTTTGGACAGTATGGCTATTTTAACTATATTAATTATTCTAATCCCTGAGCTTGGAATGTTTTTCATTAGTTTGTGTCATTTCTGCTTTATTTTAGCAGTGTTTAGAGTTTTTCTTGCAGAGATTATTCACATATTTGGTTAGATGTATTCCTAGGTACTTTATTATTTTTTTGTGGCTATTGTAAATAGGATTGTGATTTTATTTGGATTTCAACTTGAATTTTATTGATATATAGAAATGCTACTGATTTCTATATGTTGATTTTTTTCTTATCCTGCAACGTAACTGAAGTCGTTTATCAGTTCTAGGAGTCTTTTGGCAGTCTTTGGGGTTTTCTAAGTATAGAATAATATCATCAGTGAAGAGAGGTAATTTGACATCTTCCTTTCTTATTTAGATGCCTTTAGTTCTTTCTCTTGCCTGATTGTTTTGGCTAGGACATCCAGTACTATGTTAAATAGGAGAGATAAGTGTGGGCATCTTTGTCTTGTTCCAGTTCTCCAGAGAAATGATTTTAGCTTTTGCCCATTCAGTATGATGTTGACTATGGGTTTGTCATATTATTTTGAGGTATGATCCTTCAATGCGTAGTTTGTTGAGGTCAAAATATTTTCTAATGTACCTTTTTATTTGTTATATGGCCCATGGTCTTTTAAGGATTGTGCTGTTAATTTCCACATATCTTGCAATAACCCAACTGTCTTTTGGTTAGTGATTTGTGATTTCATTTCATTATAGTTGGAAAATAGACCTTCTATAATTTCAATATTTTAAACTTATTGAGACCTGATTTATAGCAGAAATTAACATACGATCCAACTTGGAGAAAGTCTACATGTACTTGTAAAGAATGTGTGGTCTGCTATTGGTAAAATCCTTCAATGTTTATGACAAAATCTCTATACTAAAATACTAAATACTATTTATGTCTGCAATGCCCCATATGCTCAGGATACTGCCTATATCTTTGTCTTATATAGAATTCTTCCCCTTCTTCACTAGTGTCTGTTGATATTAGTACTTTATTTCTGTTCCTTAAATACTCCAAATTCCCAATTCAAGGTCATATGCTTGCTATTTTATCTACCTAAAACATTAAAAAACATAGATTAATGATGTTCTTATGCTATATATTTTGTTAATAGCATCATATATTTTATGTAAGCAATGATGTTTTATAATTTTCATTTTACATATAAGAAAACTGAGGCCTAAAGGCATTCACATATTTGTCCAATGTCACATACTAAAAATCTCTGAGAAAAAACTCAAGAATTAATATATATTTTTTAAAAATATGCCTAACGTTTCTTGTGTATGATATCACAGAGTCAGGACTCAAACCATGTGTGTTTAACTCCAGAGTCCAAACTTTTATTGGTGTCCAATTTTGCTACGTTAGTATAATGCCAAATAGAATAATATATGGATACCTACTTGTACAATTTAGTTTCTTCAGCTAGTCTAAATGAGTGCTGAATGGATAGGTAGTAAGGAATATTCTTATTTTACTTCTGAACTTCTGGCTTAAACCTTCTTCTTAAAATACTTGCAAAGCTAAATATATATATATATATATATATATACACACACACACACACACATACATACACACACACATATTACAGTGTACTTCTTTCTGACTACATTCTTTGCACATATTTTTCTCATTGTTTCAAATGCCGTTGTAAAAATGGAACTAATCTCAAGTCTCAGCTCAAATTCCTCCTCTGTGAAGCAGACAGAAACCAATGGATCGATTTAGAACATTTTTCTCTGATATTCTTATTACATTCTGTACCCATCTCAGTAAAAGTACCACAATATAATTGATTAATTAAAAGCACAGACTCTGGGAATTGAATTCAAATTGAAATTCAGTTACTTATTAACTAACTAAGACAACAACTTCCTTTACATATTGCCACATCTTCTTGCCAGTCTGAAGTTGATGATTCAACATGCTACGTTACTTACATTTACCTACAAGCCCCAATTTACCTGCTGTACCAATTTTTCTGGGAAGTGGGTTAGTGATTTCTTCTCTGATCCTCCATCTCTGGTTTTCAGTCTTTCAATAACAAACCACTCATTCCCATAATGACCATTGTGCTCTGTTCCTCTAAGTAAACTCTGATGATATATTACCAAAATTTCTTGTATTTCATGATTAGATAATATCTGAAGTTTCTTCATTTATTTCTAATGAAATTTGTGTGGTGAAGTCTTGAATATATGTGACTAAAAATGTACCGATAGTTCTCTTAAATAAAGTGATTCTACAGAGATGGAATATAAAAGGCATGATGAGAAGAAAGGAATAGGTAATTTCCCCAAATAACACAATTTTGTAGCAGCCTATAATTGAGGAAAACTCTTTGTAATGTGTATTTGTCCTCTTTCTGGTGAATTTTGTGTCATCCGTAAATGCTGGTTCAAATGCTGTCTCCTTTAATTTTTGGAATGCTAATTTCAGTTTGCAAGCATAGACACATTACGGGCATTAGCTAGTAATGGGCTCAACTTGACCTTAGCTAGAATGTTTGTTTTAGTTACTATATGTACTTAACCATATTTTAAAAACAAATAATCCAGATTAAAATTTAGCCATATTTGCCAATAAAAATGCAATGAATATGACTGTTTTATATAAACAGACTTCATTTAAAAATTGTCCTTATTATAATGCCTCACATTCAGTAGTTGCTGATATCATAAGAACCTTGAAGTGAATAGCAGGATATTTTTCTAAAAGCCATTTCAGTACATTAGCAAAGACTAAATGTTACTATTATATTTTTACATAAAATCAGGTCAATTTTGCCTTGTTTTTCAACTTCCCTGTTAATGAACACTGAAAGCATTTCCCCCTTTTAGTAATTTGCTTCTAAAATCCTGTTCTCTTGTGATTTTTGTTCTGTTGAATCACCTTTGATCTCTGGTTTTCCTGTATTTATCATTACTTGTTTTAAAGGGACTTTAATCATAGACCTTGAACATAAGCTCATAATAATGAAAGATTATCTAAAACTAGTGTGTTAAAAAGCTGATTAAAAACAGTTCTTACTTATAATATAAAAAAGCTTATCATTAATGTAACAATAGTTATAATATTTATAATTTAATATAAAATACTAGTTGAATATAGTTGTATGAAAAATGAAAACTTTTAAGATAAATTCTAAAATATAATGACAAAAAAATTGAACTATGGACATGTAGTTTTTCAAATTCTTTCTTCGAAATAATTTTTTAAATTAAAATCTGAATTTTTAATTTTTTAAAAACTAAAAATTAAAATTTTTAAAAGTAAAAATCAGTCTCATCACAGTGACATGATTTTTGTTCAGCTGTCTTACCTTTTTTCCAACTGATATAACTCAACCCCCGTCTTTGATAGTCATTGACTATTTTAGGAAAAAGCCATTTTAATCACTATGGAGTTTCTAGTTTTCTTATTTTAGTTATGGCACGTAAGGTATGACTAATGTCTATTTCCAAATTAAAATAACTCAAAGAAATTTATTATGTTTCTTCTACTTACTGCATAAAATGCTGCTTTCTTGTGCATGTTAATCTTGGAAATTTCACAACTGTTTAACTTTGCTCCTGGAATAAAAAAAGAGAAAATGGAAACATACATCTATCTAAGAAGTTATTTATTTAATAACTTAAGTTCTATGACATATATAATTATTCAAAAGACTTATAAAAACTAATTTCCTGTGAATGTTTGCTACATGGAATCCTGATTTATCTATACAAATTATAATCAATGCTTTATCAGTGGAAAATTTAGATTATGACAAAGAATTCCAAAAAGAAATAATGTTGCTTGGATTCCGACAGAAAAACAAACCAAGTATGAATCTAAATTCCAATACTTAAGCCTCGATGTGTGACCCTAAGAAAGTACTTAAATTTTTCTAACCTTCCATTCTCTCCACTATAAAATGAAGACCAAGAAAAGAAAAGACAAAATGAAACAATAAATAAAAATTTAATAAAAGGTACATGTTTTGCTAAGGCTTCTTTAACAAAATATAACAAAGTGAGGGTCTTAAACAACAGAAATGTATTTTCTCACAGTTTTGGAAGCTTGCAGTCTAAGATCAAGGTGTTGACAAGTTTGGTTTCTTCTCTGGCCTTTCCCCTTGATGTACAGATGGCCCCCCTTCTCACTGTGTCCCCACATGGTCTTTTCTCTGTGTCTGTGTAACTCTGATGTCTCTCTGTGCTCAAATTTGCTCTTGTTGTAAGGACACATCAGATTGAACTCTGACCCACATTAACGGCTGCATTTAACTTAGTTGCCTCTTTAAAGGCCATATCTCCAAATATGGCTGCAACATATGCATTTTGGGGGATCCATTTCAACGTATAACAGTATCTAACCAGTTGGTATTTTAACCTTGATGATGTAAGTGTTAACTTAGGAACTTTACAAACATGTAGTTTCCCACTTTCATTCAGACCTGTTAAATCAGAATCTTTGTAATTGGGTCCTAATTTGTTCCTGGCACAGGAAAATTATACAAAAGTATGTCTGTGTGTATGTATGCAATAATTAATTAGCGTTTTTATAGTAGTATTAGTCTTAATTGTAATAGTTTTGTGGTAGGTGGCAGAATTTTTATTAGTGATGATGGTAGGTATAACTTTTGAAGTTCAATTTTGAAGTCTAATTGAAGGGACAGCACATAAATGTATAGTGTTGAATGGTGGTTACAGATACAGACTCTCTTTCTATTGTTGCTATAACAAGTTACCACAAACTTAGTAGCTCAAAACAATACCCATCTAATGTCTCACAGTTGTGTAGGTCAGAATTCCAGGTAGACTTGACTGCATTGTCTCTCTATCTATGCTTTCACAAAGCCAAAATCATGGGACAGCCAGACGGGGCTCTTACCTTAAGACTTGAGGGAAAGAATCTATTTGTAAGATCATTCAAGTGGTTGGCATTATCCATTTTTTTGTGGCTTTAGATCTCAGGTTGTTGGTCCTTGCTGGCTGTCATCTGGAGGTTATTTTCCTCTTCTAGAGGACATCTCCCTCATTCTTTCCACTCCATCTTCAATCCAGCAACAAACACTAAGTCCTAATCTCTGCCACCAGCTGGAGAAAACATTCTGCTTTTATAGAGACCCATGTGATTAGGTCAGGGCCCATCCAGCTCTTCTCACCATATTAAGGTCAACTGTGCCATATAACACAACATAATCACAGGGTGATATTTCATCATATGCACAGGTCCTCAGGATTAGGGTTTAACATCTTTAGGGGACGTTTTTAGAATTTCTGCCAGCAATATCAGTTTTTAAGGCAAATCCTTTTGATCCAATCTTCTAGTTCTTGCAGAATCACTTAATAGTTTTGTGACACTGAACAGTCTCTTCCTGTAATTTTTTATCTATAAAATTTTACCTGTAATGATAGCATTTATCATGGATAAATGACAAGATACATGCAAAACTTTGGTTTACATAAGACCTGTTAAATGGCCTGTGCTGAATAAATGGTCACAGCTGTTGCTGTTGTTGCTATTGTTATGGCTTTTACTATTGTATATGCTACTCTGGGTAAGTTATTGGTCACACTAGAGGAATAATGTCAGAGGAACTAAGGCTTAAATAAGGCAGAGTTCTTAGATATTTTATTCTACCATCTTAGTAGGAATTTTAATATAGGAAAATATAGAATATAATAAACATCTGTGTACCCACTAAGTGGAATTAGCAAATGTTAATATGCTGTCATGTTTCTTTAAATGATTTTTATAAAAGAAATTAAGTTATGTGGAATTTCTCTTTGTGCTAGTACTTGGGTCAGTTTGACTCTTTATTGCTTAAGAAATAACCACAACAATGGTTTCAATGTGTACCTCCCTGTCTATATTTTAATATTTTTACTAGATATGCATACTATGTCTGTGGCATTACATTTTCTTAGAAATGTTATTTTACAGTTATCATTTGAAACTTTCTTTTATATATTAAACATTAGATTTTCAATATTTTTCCAAATTGAAGAAATTAGTAGACAACATAAAACATTTTAATGATGAGTATAAAGAAGTATTTTAAATATGATATTGAAACCACAAATAATATAAACATGTTTATATTAGCTATCCTGGCAGAGGCCAGGTAACTTTTATGTTAATGAGTACAGTAGTTGCCATTGGTTCGCACTGAGGAGTTGATTTTTCTGGATGCTATGTAACACAAAAATAGCAGCAACAGCAGCTGAAAGAGGGTGCAGAAATGACTTTTGACAGACATCCCACACCTGGGCTGGTAAGAAGGAAATAGCAACAAAGAGATGGTAGCTCCCAGGCTGGAAAAGAAAGGATGGTTGTTACATGAAATCAGTATATGTACAGGTTTGCTGAACACAGACATGAACTATCTCTGATCATTTAGGAAAGATACACACTCAAAGTGTCAATTAGTGTGCTTCAATATACTATTAGCATAAATGAAGGTATCCTTCACATTGTTTTTCCCATGGTAAATAAAAAAAATAATTAGACACCTGAGGAAAAGGAATAGAAATTTTTTTTTTTAGTGACTTACACAACCTGACCTCTTTCAATATACTTGGCTCAGCCCTTCTAGAATGATTCAACTACAGATTTATGAAAAATATCTTGGAAAGATTAGCACAGCTAGGGTAAAGAGCAGACTCAAAGTAGGAGTTTGATCAAAGGCAGAGGAGACTCGGAACTCTTCTGCATTTTCACAACAGTATTCCAGAAGTTAAGTTATAAATGACACCATTAATCACATGAATTTTAACTGACATGGAAAATAGGCATAATTTATATGGCTCATTGACTTGTGGAAAATACTTCCTTCATTAAAGCTCATCCAACTGTCGTCTCTTTTTCTTTCTAGCAACATTTAACAGCAGTAAAGCAGAATTTTATCACTTATCCCTGACTTGCATTGACAACCTCCAAACTTGTCCTTCTCAACTTAAGTTTTTCCTCTCTAATCCACACAAGAAACATTTATCCTCCCATTCCACCAAATTGCACTTACCACTCTACAGAATCTTTATTTAATGGCTCCTCCTGGTATACAAGATAAGCTTAGACATAAATGACATAAATAGATCTTGACAATGACCTTTACCTATTTCTTTAAATTTATTTCCCATCACTCTTCCAAGAAAATGCTCTGTTCCAGTAAAACTAGTTCATGCATTGCTTCTTCACATATATAGTTATGAAGGAGAGGTTAATGCTTTCATAGCCTTCTTCTGACCTGTGTCCTCTTCTGAGCAGTGTCTAAAAGAAGTGATTGATCCACTAATTTGCCATGGTTTGCTCCATCTATGAGGCCATTGTGCTTAAGAGCTAAGCACACACAGTGAGCTCAAATCCTGCTTCTTCCCCCACCTAACAGTGTAAAGTTTATGACTTTTGCAAGTTCTTTAACCATTTTATCAAACTGGTACTAACAATTATCATGGTATTTAACATAAGGTGGTGTTGTAAGGTTTAAATGATTTGCTGTATGTAAAGAGTTTGACACACAGTAGGTCAACCTTAAATGTTACCTATTATCATTATTATATCTATGGAACAACCCTAAAGTCCTGCCTACTTCTCAAAATCCAGAGATAGGAGGGGCAATTTCTGATTAGGTTGGAGTAGTAAAAGTTCATTTCAGAACTAAAGCCGGCCTCCATAGAAAGTTCTTTGAGCCTTGAATAAACTTGAATCCTAGAGGTTGCTTGGCACCATAAAGGGCCTGGAGGACAAACAAAATATTGGGCCACTTTAAATACTTTAACAAGTTTGGTTCTCTTTGTGGAGAAATGCCAGGCACAAGCAAGGAACAGTGTGAGTTCACTTTATTCTGCAAGATATTTACAATACTGTTGAGATCATAGTATTGCTGTGGGCCTTGGGCTCATATTGGATGACATTCAGATGCCTTGCTGTTCCATTTGTGTGAATTAGAACCAGCCAAACACCTTAGGGGCTCCATTTTATAGTCTGATACTTATTCAAAGACTCTATTTTATCCTAAACAGCATAACATTTAAGATACTAATTAAACCTCATTTTCCCAGGTATGTTTCCATTCCTTTTACTTCTCTCTCTCTCCCTTTATAAAAGAAATAATTTTTGTATAGTAACACACTGTCAGCTGCCTTAGAGCTTCATATACAGGGCTATTTTATATGAATAAAACAATATGGTAAAAAGTATTTAAATCAACAGCTTAAGTTGGTGGTTATAATTTGCTTCAATTATTTACAATAATTGTATGAGAAAATAACTTTATTATTGTAAGAACAGTTTCAATAAAATCACACTTCATGTTTATGCACTGCTGTCCTCCATAGGAAAGGAGATCCGTGCTCCCCTTTCTCCCTGCTCCCCCTCCTCGTTTGCTCCAGGGCTCTAGGGCAAAAGGCTTTACAGCACTGTCTGGAGTTCTCCCATCTATTGATTGAGGTCAGTGGTACTGATGTGGTCATAGTCCCTGGATATAGACCCTCCCTTACCAGGAGGAACATATGTAGAGCTGTACTGAAAAACACATGCCGAGAGGGGTAGAATTCAAAATTTAGGTGAGGCCTCAGGGATAAATGGCCTTTCAATCCACTTTTGATGACTCAAACCACGTACAGCTTAGGAAAAACGAGTTCTGCAAATGGTTCAACCCAATTCATTAAACACTTTCGTTGTGAACAGAACTGACAGGTTAGCAGGATGTCCCACAGCACCCAGGAGCTGTAGCTGGCCTCCAGGCCTTGACTCACATTCATTCTCTCTCTCTTCCACCGCAATTGTGCCCAGTGGATGAATATGTATCTATGGAATGAGTGATAAGAAGAGGATAGAAACTGGGTAATTCCAAGTTTTCTGTCAAATACTATATTTCTAATATCATTCCCCCTTAGCATTTTACTTCGTTTGTGTGAGTTTATTCCAGATAAAGTCTATTCTGGTCTGCAAATTAAACAGTGTTTGTTTTTTACTTAAAGGAAACTTTTGAAGGTTAAACATCAGTCTGTTTAGTGGAGAGTTAGCTTCTTGAATCAAGTGAGCTGAAGTACACAAAATTGACCCTTCACTGTTTTTAGAACTGTCAGTTTTGCAGAACTCGTCACTTACGAGTCATTCTAAGTGACATTTGCTTCACCTTTCTTTGAAGCTCTTATCACATAGACGCTGGTGCTATCAGCTGAGCTGTTATGGGGATAACACATTCCAGCTGCAATAATTTCTAGTTTCCATCTTCAAAAAAAATACATTTGGTCAAGTACATGTTGGCCTTTTTCTTTCACACACAGCTTCTCAATTTAAAACTCTTTTAGTTCCTCTTAGTATTGTCCCTTTACTCCCTACACATCCCCAGGCACAATAGTTCACCATTCTTATAAATGGAGTGAGATTATATCTTTTTGATGATATATTAAAAACACAAATTGTGTATTTGTGTGGCCGCACAGAGTCAGAGTCTGTCAGTCTGAGAGAAATTGAGGTATGATAGGCTTTGGAACTTCAGGAGTCTCTGCAGGCTTGAAGTACTTTGGGCTATTGTAGAGAGAAGCCTATTTACCAAGGGCTACAACTAGTAAATATCTGCAGCTATGAAAGATTTCACAATGCAATGCAAAGCAAAGTGAAGTTGGACAAGTAACAACATTAAAAAGATGTTGATATGATTCATTGCAAACTTTGGACACATCAGTCTGTTTCAGTTCTCTTTTTCTGCTTAGTTGGACTTAGCATTTATTTCCCTCAATCTTAACTTCTGAGCTTTTTTGCTCCATTCCTGTTTCCCAAATCTTCCCAGAGTCTCCCTCCTGGCTACTTTTCAATTCAGCAAACCCCACATTATACATAACACATTACATTCTGCTGAGTACTGTAAAGAACATTAATAAATTACAAAGCTGTTTTTGAAATATGCATAGTCTTCTAAGGGAGACAAGATTTAACCAATGAACCAATTCAAAAAGTGCTACATGTAATAGAATCAAGAGGCAACACTCATAGACTATCAATAAAGAATCAAGTTGATGTTGTTGTTGGCTGACAATTTGCAAAATGATTCTAAAAGTTACCAAACCCAGCAATATAAAGGGGAGAGAGCCTGACTGGGTCTATGGCATTTCACAAACTTTATTTCCTGGTTCCTAATCAATATTATATTTTTTAAAAAAGAAATCAGAATGATGGAACACCTTAGCAAAAATGCAGACACAATAGTGAGTCAGAGTGTGCCAAAGAGGTGCATTTGGAGGGTCTAGCTCTTGTAGGAAATGGCAGAAGATAAGTTCATACTGCCTTTTTAAAAAGCATTTTCTGTAGACCACTAGTCTGGAAACATGGTATAGCATACCCCCTCCTCGAGATTTGCTTGCTCCTTAGCATATTAAAATATCTGCAGCCTTAAATATGTTAAGATGTTAACTTTCCTTCAACCTGTCATTTTACAAATTTGCTTGACCACAAGTCATTAATGACCCTTATTATATAAATAGTTTCCTATAGGCTATGCTTTAGGAAATGTGGGATTTTTATACATCAAGTAGAATGTAGGAACTCTAGAATGACAGCATAGAGTTTAATTTTTTTTGATAGGCAAAGTTATTGAGTAGGACATTGAGGTGATCCAGTTTACACATTAAGGGTACCCTTCTGTGTGATAAACTAGAGAAAATAAAAATATATTGAAATCAAAGACCACCAAGGAGATAATTGCAAGATGTTTGCTTGTTTCTATAAATTAGAATACGTTGATGGGATTGAAAATAAAAAACAGATAAACAATTCTTTAGGCAAAAGAGATGTGGGCAAATAAAGGATATCAACATCAAAATAATAAATAAAGTAACAAAACAAGAGCACTGAAAAGAAAGAAACTGTTAGGGGTAGCAGGGCATGATGGGAGCTAAACCAGTGGGACTACTATCTTGACATAGGCCATAAAAATAAGGTTGGAATAAATGTGTTTACATATATTTAATACTATGTAAAATAAAATCACGCAGATGGAGAACACAGTCAGCCCCAAGAATGCAGTGTTGTCAAATAATGAGCCTGGTTTTTATTTTTGTGTCTTTCTATATGGCTCTTGGCAATTAGTCTTATTATTTAATAGGCATATACATTATGGACCCCTAAGGAGAGAATGTGATTACAACAACCTTATATATTTAAGAAAAAAGTTGAAAATGTGGGGTTTGGTGTTTTTTATTTTGTTTTCATTATTCTATGATATCAGGAATACCTGAGGTCCATGTTTCAAATTCAAATTAATGGACAGGGACCCAATAATCTGTCATTTTATTACTACTACTATTGATTTTTAAGCACACTAAAGTGGAGAACAACAGCAGGATCTGCAAAGCTAGCATACCTGCAAATTGCTACTCCTTGTGGCAGCTGTGAGAATGTACCTGGCTGATGTCCCAGGACAAGAGGTATCAGCCAGCAGCAATAGCCCACAACTGCTGCATTTCAAAATTCAATTCACCCTGTGTTGGCATTGAGGCTATGTCTTGCCTGGGCTGCTTCTGGCCGTGGCTACCGCTGCAAGAATACTGAGGCAGACTCACTCTAAGGGACAGCAGGGGCCCTTTGAATGCCAACCATTGGCTTTGTCAAACCTTTCTTAGAAGATCTTGCAGGCTGCCCACCCTTTTCTCTTTCTCCTTCACTCATGGAAATACAGTTCTTTTTGCACCCTGGTCTGATACCTCACCCAGTCTTCCTGAATCTCTGACAATTTTGTCATTCAGACAGTTTTCCTGATACGGTACTTGCATATCCAATTCCTTCTTGCCTCCTGCCTGAAAGACACACTAATACCTTTTGCAGTTTGAATAAACTATGACGAACATAGTTTCTCTATTTACTAATGACATTTGGTGTGTATTCTCATTAACACAATTATATTGCATAGGTTCATGGATTCAGAACCTACACTATAATTTTCTGATAATGATATCACTTTATTGAGTGCTAATGATGGATCAGGTAGCATGCTAAGCCCTTCACATCCATTATTATAGTTAGTGTTGTGCTGGTGAACAGCCTTTAAAAACAAAAATAAAATATACTTTTTGCCAATTTATGTGGTGTAAACACTTCCACCATGGCCAATTTCAAGCTATTAAAAGATTTAACAACAAGCCGGTGAAATTGTTGAAGTTAGTAGCTGGCTCCTGAAGGTTTGTAGGAGCCTACCTCAGCACATGAGATACACTATAGTCCTTATCATTTTTGAGGTAGGGTTTAATCCTAGTTTTACTGTTGAAGCCGCACAAAAAAAAATTATGGAAGTTAGGCAATTTGCCCAAATCACAGGCTTGAGATTTGCATCCAAGTCTGAAGTACTATTAGTTGAACTACTACCTAGGTGTACTGAAGACTCTCTGAAATCCCAAGTCATAGCTAACTTAAGCCAAATAAAAGGGGAGTGAAGGGCTTAGTGACTTATGGAGCCATCTGGATTCTCCTCATTGCTTTCTGGCTCCTTCTGTTCCATCTCAATTTATCTTTATGAGACTACCAGCGTCACCTGCTTCTGTGGTTCATGTGGCAGGTAGAAAGAGTTCCTGAGCTTATGAGCTCATATTTTACATATAAAGTAACGCAGAGAAAATTTCTTTCTTTTTATTCTAAGTTTGGAATTCCTAGAAAGGTATTCTTATTGGCCCAGTTTAGGTCAGATGTCCACCATGGTTCTATCCACTGCATTTTCCTTGTGGGTATGGTGAGAATTAAGAGGAAAGGTTGTAACATGAACAGGTGCCCCACATGGAATCCACAGCGTTGTTTTACATGACAAAAAAATATTGTTACATTTGTAATATAATAATATATAGATATATAAATAGATATATTTATTTAAATTAGTACATTATCTCTTTGTCAGTACAAGTACTTAGGCACAATAATCTCTCCGAGTTACTCATTTTTAATTTGTCACTCTTGGATTACTTATAGGTTTTTATGGGTCTTTTTAATTTGTATTTGGTTAGTTATTTTTTTAACAGATAGGGTCTTACTCTGTTGTCCAGGCTGGAGTGCAGTAGTGTGATCATAGCTCACTGTAACCTTGAATTCCTGGGCTCAAGTGATCCTCCCACCTCAGTCTCCCAAGTCCTAGTACTATGGTTGTGTCCCATCATGCCAGGCTAAATTCTGAGTCTTGATAAAGTCAAAATCACTATGATTTCTTTACTCTTCGCTAAGCCAAGTATTGAGGGTAGATGGGAACATCTAGGCTCAGTCTCTTTGAGTGGTTACCATAGATCTCAAATCCCCTTAAACAGCATGTATGTTACACATGCATTTACTTAAGAGTTTGTATTTATACCAGCCTTCCTTCTCATGGTAGAAACTAACCACTTGCTACTTATTAAACACAATCCCATTGTTCTTCCTTATTTACTGGCCAGGAGTGGAAAAAGTAGATATCTCATCTCCTCAGTCAGTCACATATATTTAATACTATGTAAAATGAATTGTGTTTTTTACATTGAGAAAGGAGGAGGTTTATGTATATTTTAATAGAGCATAATAAAATATTATAACAAAGATATGATGTGATTTATCCACAGGAAGCATACACATAAACAGAAACAAGCTGAGCAGTTTCTTTAGCTTTAATATAATGGACAGCACCATTTAATAAAATGTCTCAGGATTTTTAGGAATCAGAGCATGTTGTTGTGAAGTTCAAATGCAAAACACAATCTAGTAAAAAGTCTCTTCTTTTTCAGAATATTTTTGGCTAATTATGAGAGACTAGCGCTCCCAGATATTTAAATAAATAATAAAGCTAAAATAATAAAAGCAGCATGCTGTCAACCAACAATAGAGTGATACCCAATGAAACAGAATAGACAATACAGAAATAGACCCAGAATCATATAGAGATTGAGTGTACGATAAAACTGGCACTTAACATATATGGGGAAAAGATCATTCAGTAAAACATTTCATGACAATTAGCCATTTCAGAAGAAAAATAATACTGAATCTCTATTTTTGTTCAAAGATCAAAATAGACTCCAGATGAAGAAACACTGGCAAAGCAAAAGCCCAAAAATTGCTAGATAAAAACAAGAATAATTTACATTTTTGATAGTTTTAAAAGGGGCAAAATAATTTTTTAAAACAGGAAACAAAACCCAGAATCTTAGAAAAGTGGCTTAAATATTTTTTTATATCTTCCTTTTACAAAAAAAAAAAAAATCCGCAATAAAATTAAAAGATAAGAAAGGGAGTTAGATTGTTTCTTTCAATTCCTAGTTTAAATTACGACTATTCCCCAAGGTGATGCTGTGGCACGTCCACACAGCTTGAGCGCATGAGTTGGATATACCAGGTCCTCTCTTCTCCGACTTCCACAATGGTCCACCATCAGTAAGGTTCTTCTTTTTGTGGAAGACCTGATCTCAGGGAGCATCTCCGACGCATGAGCTGAGAGCTGGTAAATTGCAACTCCTCACCTGGAATGGGGACACTATTATATTGCCTAGATTTTGGAGGGATTTCCATTAGCCCTTGACCGCAGGCCTACCATTCTTAAAATACTTTGTTGTTGTTGTTGTAAACTTTATACTTTAGGTGAATTTCTTTTCTGGAACTGTCTCAAAGCCCTCCTTATCCTCCCATCAACATGTGCTTTAATTGTTAGTGTTTTCTTTTTATTTCAAAATCTTGGTAATTCATTGAAGTGAACTATTAAATAATTCTAAAACAAACATATACTTTATAATTCTCATACCCAATAAGCAATATTTATACTAATAAACAATATAGTCACAGATATTTCAAACTGAAATGGAAATTATAATAACCCTGTGAGTAGATCAGGAAGCAGGGACTCAGTAGGGGAAGTTGACAATGTACTACCAAGAGGATTCTCTCTGCCATACAAAAGACCAGTTTGAGCAATCTCTCTTACCTTCGTTCTCCCTTCTGTAAATGAATATAATAGTCTTCAAATTTAATTTGGTTTTATGAGTACTAAATAAGATAATATATGTTAGACAACCTAGCACAGTGTTTAGCATCTCATTTCTCAAAAATTACTAGGTATTTTTTTCATAATGTACATCTTTCAAGCAAAATTACCCAATCAATCACCAAAAATATATTAGTGTAAAGTATTAACATCTACGAAAGATTGCTAAGGTGAGATCCATTGCACAGTAAAACACTTTACAAATCCCTTTCCATCACACAGCTGGGTGATAGTCTTTTGCTAAACTCAAAGAGTAGTTTTAATTTAATCATCAACATTTTTTCCAAATAGATTGCCTTTTCTTAGAAGGATCTGAAAACAATGGCACTTCTAAATTGATAATTAAAGTCTCAATATATTGTACCCCTGCATAATTTGTCTTAAAATAAACTAATGTTTTTCTGTCTTGCCATCGTTAGTTTTATTTAATTAAAAATGGTTTGATTCATATCCATCAAGGGTAAACAATCATTAATTTCCATGGTTGTTGACTAATTTCTAAACACATGATTGTCCATTTCAGTATGCAGCATTGTGTAGATAAATAAAGACAACTTCTCTGCTAGAGACCCTCAGCTTTGCTGGTTTGATCCAGAAAAGGAGTCAGAAGCATAGTGACAATACATGCAGTTACACTGTCCCCATGCCCCTCATTTCTCACTTCTCTTATGTCATGCACTTCCTCACTTTCTCAATCTTCATGAATAAGCCTGAGAACCAGGAAATTCCTTTTTTTTTTTTTTAATATTCATAACACAGAGATGGCATAAGGAATTCCATGATATGGCCAAATTCTTTGTCCTTTCCCCCAAAAGCAACAATAGTTTTGGGAGATCTTTCTCAGGTTGAGAATCATAAATTTTTGCTGACATCTGACATTTAAGTGTAATTCTTAACTGAAAAAATTCTAGCAAAAATGGTGTCTGTGAGGTAAACACTAGGCTAATTTTAGCCATCCCTTGTTCACCTACTTGGCCACTTTGTGAAAGCATGCCTTTAACTATGCCATGTCCCACTTCTCTCTCTCTCTCTCTCTTTTTTTTTTTTTTGAGACAGAGTCTTGCTCTGTTGCCCAGACTGGAGGGAAGTGGCCCAATCTCATCTCCCTGCAACCTCTGCCTCCGAGTTCAAGCAATTCTCCTACCTCAGCCTCCCAAGTAGCTGGAATTACAGGCACACACCACCATGCCCAGCTAATATTTGTATTTTTAGTAGAGATGAGGTTTCACCATGTTGGCCAGAATGGACTTAAACTCTTTACTTCAAGTGATCTACCTACCTTGATTTCCATTAGTGCTGGGATTATAGGCTTGAGTCACCCACTATGTCTGCCCACCCCCCAACTTCTCTTTATAACCTGACATGGGTTGGATTTGTATCCTCATCTAAATCTCAGGTTGAATTGTAATCCTTGATGTTGGAGGTGGGGCCTGGTGGGGAGGTGATCAGATCATAGGGACAGTTTATCACAAATGGTTTAGTGCCATCCTCTTGGCATTGTCCTGACAATAATGAGTGCACTCTAATGTGATCTGCTTGTTTGAAAGTGTGTAGCACCTCCCCCTCCCTCTCTCTTGTCCCTTCTCTGGCCATGTGATGTGCTGGCTCCCCCTTTGCCTTCTGCCATGATTGTAAGTTTCCTGAGGCCCCCCCCAAAAGCTGAGCAGATGCCAGCATCTTACTCCCTGTACAGACTGTGGAACTGTGAGTCAATTAAATCTCTTTTCTTTATAAATTACCCAGTTTCAGGTATTTCTTTATAGCAATGCAAGAACAGACTAATGCATAACCTTATACTATGAACATTGTAGTCAATATATTCCCTTATCAGGGTTGTTTATATAAATTATGGGCTCCATGAAAGATAAAAATGTGAGGCCCTTTATTCAAAAACTATGAGAAAAAAGTGTACCTATAAGACATTAAAATATAAAGCTTTTTGCTTTCTTCTACAGTCTCTCTCTTGCTTTGGCAAATCTTTTTTTTTATTTTGCCACTTAATGTTTTTCTAAGTAACAAAAAAATATTAAATTATTAGCATAAATTTTAATGTTTGCCTTTATATTATTCAATACCATTTTAAAAACCAAATATGCTGGTTTTAAAATACCAGTTTTAAAAGCATCTAGTTTTTAACCATGGAAATGACATATTTCCATTTGTATTTTATAGCCCATATATGCATATGCATTTCTCACTTGAAAGAACAGTGAAAATACTGCAGAAAACTACACATCTGTTTTTATTTCATTTCTTCACAGGCATGTATTCTACGAACACTCTCTAACATCTGTTTACAGATAAGACAGGCAAAAAGGAAATAAATTATCAATTGTTCTATCGTTCCCTTTCCTACCTTATTGTTATTCTCTGCATTAACACTTTTCTGATATAAATAAGTAATATGACTGGTACGGTGGTTCACCTTTGTAATCCCAGTACTTTGGGAGGCGGAGGCAGGTGGATCACCTGAGGTCAGGAGTTCAAGACCAGCCTGGCCAACATGGTGAAACCCTGTCTCTACTAAAAATTCAAAAATTAGCCGGGCATGGTGGCAGGCACCTATAATCCCAGCTACTTGGGAGGCTGAAGCAGGAGAATCACTTGAATATGGGAGACAGAGGTTGCAGTGAGCCGATATCACGCCATTGCACTCCAGCCTGAGCAACAAGAGCAAGACTTGATCTCAAATAATAATAATAATTATTATTATTATTATAAATAAGTAATATGATGAAGGAAGTATTTGATACGAATTCTTGGTTAAATCCTACCATTGCCTTAAGTTTGAAGCAAGTTCTGATTCCCAGTAAAACGTGGCCTCTAAGGGCTTCAGAGCCCCCATCAATGGAACATGTATGTTTAACTTGTGCTCCTTTTGAATCTTTTTGAACTCCCACAAATTGTGGGTCCATTTGAATTCTGTGTCCATGGGGCCAATGCTCTATGAAGAGCATATACATTCTTTGTTGTCCCATCAGATTTCACTTACAAACCACAAGTTAAAAGACACAATTGTTAAGAATTTTGAGATGCTGCCAACAGAACATTAAAGCAAGCATGGGGTCCTTCTGAACGCAGCATGCTGTATGACTAAAGAGGTTGCTCACCCATGAAACCAGCCTTGTTTCTTATTCAGCCTTCATGACTTAGCTTGAATGTTAAAACCCTAAGAATTCCAGAGTTACTCTCTATTCTTATTTCCATATAAATGAAACATAAGAGCAGGTAACACTATAGTGTAGCTAATAGTTGCTTATTTGGGGCTTCATTTCTAAATTAGATGGTTAACTGCTTCATCTTTACATCCTAATGTGAGCATCATAGAAATTGTAGATGCTTAAAATATTGAGTGAATGTATTACTGTAAGAATAAACGAATTTTTGTTTTAAAATTAAATGAAACATAATTTACAGTATATTATTCCCAATTGTTTTGAAAAGTTTTATTGTGACTTCAAATAGTACCAAGTTAGTAGTAAATGTATTTGTGGTGTTACGGACTGCTTCCAGTATGCTGAAAATGTTGTGTGAAGATGATATCTCAATAAATTATCAGAATATCTCTGTAAGGAGAAATAAAGTGATCATAAATTTATTGTGCACTATGGATCATGTTCTTCTCTAGGCACTTAGCAAACATTATCTTGTTCAAATTTCATAAGTTTTTTAAAAATATGTGAAATGACCCATTTTCCAGATGAAGCTAAAGGTGACTCATAGAAAGTAACTTGTCCAATGTCAAACAGATACTAAGGGATGACACTTTGACTGTAACTGATTCCAAGCCCAATAGGCATTTTATCAAATTCCAGTGGCTTCACAGTACCTTGTTATCATCTGAATAAATGAGTCGGAAAAGGATACTTATCCTTAACCCTTGCAGTGTACTTTATTTCTTCCTTTTTACCGTTCTTTTTCCTCTTCCATTTAATGTTAATAAAATATGGATGTGAACCCCTTTTGTTACATAAATTACTCCTGAGACAATTTGATAAATCAAGCATAGAGTTGCCTGGGCCTGGTCTGGAATGCCTTTTCTTCACTCTTTCCCTGTTACTCCTTCCCAGTTCAACTCCTCCCTCTCCATGAAGCTTTTTCAGAAGGGTTATCATTAAGGCTCCTTTGCATTTTTATCTGACTCCTTAAATTTACCCTGCAATCTATCAAACACACAGCACTTAATTAATCTATTTATTCACACATGCTTCCTGAGTACCTATCATGTGCTAGATATTATTCCTTGTGCTTGGAAGATATCAGTGAACAAAAGAGGTAGACATCTCAACCGTTATGAAATGAGATTATATTCAAAAGAGCATGCTGAGCTTTTTATTTTCCCCCCTTGCTATTTAATTTGAATAGTGTTTAACATGAGGATCTTTGCTTCTTTAGACTTCAAATTCCTTCAAGTGAGTGAAAATTCTACCTTTATGATATAATGATTTGAATTTTAACACAGCACTGACCATTTAGTAAATATTTAGTTAATAATTAGACTTTTTTTTAACAGAAAGTTACCATTTTTTAATTAATTTTAGATATTCACATAATAATATAGTAATAATATTTACTACAGTAGTAGCTTTTTCGCAGTTAATCACATTAAAATTTTAAGCACTAATATGTGCTCTGCACACTAGATATGTTTTCACTTAATTCTCACTACAGCCCAATGAAATAATTATTATTCTAACTTACAGATCAGACTTTTGGAGGCTAATTTAGTTGTTTTAGGTAACACATTGTGTAAAGGGCAGAACTGGGATTAAAACCCAGGTATTTCTAAATCCAGAAGGCACACTGTTCTCCAAAGTGCTATAATTACTGACCAAATAGGAAGCTATTAACTGAGTGGACAGCTGAAGCTAGTTGTAGACATCTCAAACATTTACTCCTTAGCTAGCTGAGTAACATAAAATAGCTTAGTTTTATTGATAAGTTCATGAAAGATAGAACAGTTTTAATGCTCCTCCTACTGGATCCTAGATGCATACTAAATTAACTAGATAGATAATATATACGCATATAACCATAAAAACATTCAGTGAACAGGCTCCTCACATTAGCTATTATATTTTAAATGCCATCAATGGCCTAAACTTCCAGGCTCACAGTATGGCGCTTTAAATCCCACAGAGGCAGCATAAAACAAGAGTTGCGAGTCTTAAAAATTATGCCATTCAAGAATAATCTGGAGTGATCCATGCCTGTGCATTGTAACATTTGTGACAATTTTGCATATTGGAAAAGTAGAAGGTTAGAGTTTTCAACTGGAAGGAAACTTGACACTTTTACAGAGAAACAGTGTGCTGTTTTAAAATATGTAGGCTTAGAGCCAGTCAGATAGACCTTGGTTCAAATATAATCTCAGCTAACTTTAGCTGAATGACTTTGACTGAATGGTATAGCCTCTCTGAAACTCAGAACTTTGGTCAATAAAATGGAAATAGTAATCATAATCTTAATAAGACTAGAAATAATTTGTGAGAAGTACCTTGCACATAGTAGGTGTTCTAATGTCCCAACTCCTTCATGTCATCTAGAAACTCACTTTTCTGACTGGGCAACTTGTTTTCATTCTTTATAGCCCAATGCCAATATCCACTCCCATTTCAATCTAGACTTAGTCACTCAGAGAGAATTGGATGCTCCAACTCTCTGCCATAACACTTCTTACCTGCCTTGTAAATGCACACACTACACCTTTTGTCATGTGTTCTTGCCTTGCCCATCACCTTCAAGCTCTTAGCTTTTGGAGGAATAAACTGCATCTGATTCATTTTTTAAAATTTTTATTTTTTTAAGTTTCAGGGTACATGTGTGGGCTGTGCAGTTTTGTTATATAGGTAAATGTGTGCTATGGGGTTTGCTGCACCTATCAACCCATCACCTATGTATTAAGTCCAGCATGCATTAGCTATTTTTTCCTAATACTCTCCCTCCCCGAATCCCAATCCCCAGCAGGCTCCAATATGTGTGGTTTCCCCTCATGTGTCCATGTGTCATGATTCACATTTCTGTCTGCCATATGGGAAGTCCTAATAAGATTTCTCTGGAATGTATGAACACTTGACAAACCTGATACCCCAAATCAGTAAATAGGTTCAGGAGTTAGTCAGAGGTGGCAGTAGAAAATCCATTTCTTATCTTTCAGTCTTCTGCTCCATTCACTCTCAGGGAGCATCACTTTTGATAAATATATAAAGAACAAATTATATCTAGGAAGGGAAATCAAAATAAAATGTGTTTTATTTTCTTGGTGATTGTTTTACTCTTTAGGGTTATAGTAAATATTTTTAAGCAGCGGGTGGGCAAATTTCAGGTTATTTTTCCAAAGCTTCTGGTAGACATCTAGGGTTTCTACTCTGTCAAAAAAAGTTTTATTGCCACATGCTGATCCCACCCTTTGACAGTGATACCGTATTTAAAACCAGACAACAGGCAAAACACTAGAAGAGTCTGGTGACTCCTGGCCCTATATGAGACAAAAGGTTACTCTGAGTGGATTCCCAAATTCTAACAGAAACAAAATAGATGACTTTAATGAAGCTCTAAAGCTCTGGAAAGTTACAAGATCGATCATAAAGCTAGAAGGTATCTTAATATCATCTAGGCAAATATCATCATTTTGCGTCTGTGAAAACTGCAATAATTGAGATGTTCAATAACTGACCTAATGCAGATAAGTACCCTCGGCAAATTCCAGCTTGTACTAAAGCCACCCATGCTGCCAATTGTTTGAAAATGTTTATGCACATCGTTTACTGAAAACCATTATTTTTCCCGTGATTAATTCTTATTACACATAGCATTTACCTTGACCTGTATAATTATCCTCAAACATGGGGCTGAATTTTGATTTATAACATGGATGAAGAAATATGAGAGGCTCCTTTTTAAATTCTTTATCAGAGAAAGTTTCTGGTGGAGGCCATGCATGGAGCCCATTCTTGACTCTGAACAGCATCCCTTCACTATATTTTACTTCCCTGCCCAAACAATTCCATAATGATTGGGTTTGCTGTTGTTTGGGATTTTTAACTGATAAACCATTTTTGAGAGCACTTTTAGTTTCATAGAATAACTGAGCAGAAAGCACAGAGTTCCCCTTGAGCCTCCCCTTCTGACACACGCACAGCCTTCCCCACTATCAACATCCTACATGACAGTGTGTGTTTGTTAAAATCAATGAACCTATACTGATGAAACATTATCAACCAATGTCCATAGATTATATTAGCTCTCAGTCTTGATGTTGCACAAACTATGGGTCTGGACAAACGTATAATGGTATGTATTCATCATTGTAATATCATGTTTCAGTTCCCTAAAAATACAGTCTCCTCCCTAACCCATGGCAACTATTGATATTATAATTGTCTCTATATTCGTTTTCCCTCTTGCAAAATATCATATAGTTGTCATGACATGCAGTCTTTTCAGATGGATTCTTTCCCTTAGTGATGTGAATTTAAGTTTCCTCCATGTCATTTTCATTCAGTGCCAAAAAATACCTCATTGTTTGGATGTACCACAAATTACTTATTCATTTACCTACTGAAAAACATCTTGGTTACTTCTAAGTTTTAGCAATTGTAAATAAAGCTGCAATAAACATCTGTGAGCATGTTTTTGTGTGGATTTGTTTTCAACTGATTAAATAATGAAGAATACAATTGCTGGATCATATTGTAAGAGTATGTTTAGTTTTGTAAGAAACTGTCAAACTGTCTCCCAAAAGGCTGAGTCACTTTGTGTTTGGATCAGCAATTAATGAGAGTTCCTGTTTCTCCACATCCTTGTCAGTATTTGGGGTTTTGGCCATTCTAATAGATATGTAGTGGTATCCTATTATTGTTTTAATTTGAATTTCCCTGATGATCTGTGTTGTGAACTGAATGTTTGTTTTCCTCTCAAATTTTATAGTTGAAATTTAACCCCCAATATGATAGTATCAGAAGGTGAGGTTTTGGAAAGGTAATTAGGTGGAGCTTTAATGAATAGAATTAGAGTTCTTATAATTTGAAATATAAGAATAATGATTTTTGTCAGATACATAAGGATACAATGAGAAGGTCTTCATCTGCAAAGGAATAAAAATGCCCTCATCACTCACTGTATCTGTGACTACCTTGATCTTGAACTTTCAAAGCCTTAAGAACTGTGATAAATAATAGATTGTTATTTAAGCCAACTAGCCTATGATATTATATTATAGAAGCCCCAAATGACTAAGACAACATACAATGTTAAACATTTTTCATATGCTTATTTGGCATCTTTATATCTTCTTTGGTGAGGTGTCTGTTCAGGTCCTTTGCTGATTTTCAATCAAGTTGCTAGTTTTCTTATCATTGAGATTTAGGAGTTGTTTGAATATTTTGGATAACTGTCTTTTATCAGATGTGTCTTTTGTAATATTTTCTCCATCTATAGCTTGTCTTCTCATTCTGTTGATATCGTCCATCTCAGAACAGAATATTTTAATTTTCGCAGTGTTCAGCATATCAATATTTTCCATTAATTTTGCCTTTGATGTTGTATCTAAAAGGTCACTGGCATCCTCATGTCCTCTAGGTTTCCTCCTGTGTTACCTTCTAGAAGTTTATAGTTTTCTATTTTCCATTTAATCCTGTGATCCATTTTGAGTTGATATTGGTGAAGGGTGTAAGGGCTGCAAAATCAGAAGAGGTTTGTATATTTGTATGGTGATATTTAGCTGTTTCAGTGCCATTTGTTAAAAAGACTGGCTATCCTCTACTGTACTGCCTTTGCTCCATTATCACAGTTTAGTTGACTATCATTGTGTCGATCTATTTCTGGGCTCTCTATTCCATCAAAACATTGATCTATTTGTCTGTTCTTTCACCAGTGCCACACTGTCTGGATTACTGTACTTTCATAATATATCTTGAATTCCAGCAGTGTCAACTATTGTAGTTGGAGTGTCAAGTCCTCCAACTTTATACTTCTCCTTCAATACTGAGTTGACTTTTCTGGGTTCTTTACTCTCCATATAAATTTCAAAGCACTTTATTAATATCCACAAAATAATGCTGATAATTTGATTGAGATTGCATTGAATCTATACATTTAAGATTAATATTTTTAAATGAATTTTTGTAAGAACAACTATCAGTTGATTTTTGGAAATACAATATTACTAAACATTATGATTCTTTAACAATTAGATAAAGAGAGATAAAACGCCTTTAGAAAAAAAGTCATTCTCTTTGGTAAAAATAAAATTGCATACTAGAAACCTTACATGATAAATTGATTCTAGTTCAACAGGCTGGAGAAAAAAAACAAGGCTGCAGGCATTCCATGTAAAAGAAATAAATTTATGAGTATTTACACTATTAATAACTGCCTTCTCCCCTGTGGCTTCATGGTTTCTGCAAGTCTCATTCATAACACTAACTCATACTGACCAGAGTTTGTAAAGACTAGATTAAGCAAAAAGAAAGCCTTTGGGTGAGAATTAGTATCAATGTTCATTTGGCTTAGATACAAGTATATTTGCTAGAGATTTGATTTAAAACTCTGGTGTCTACTTTATATTTATGTTGTTTCTGTCCTACTAAAGGTACTCACCAAATAAGTTGTGAAAGACTCTAAGCACCGAGAGACTTACCCAGTCTCCAGTATCCTGTAGGATATTCTTGTCAAGAAGTGTGGTTATTACATGTAGCCCATTTCAAAAAAGTAAACATTCCTCCTGCTCCTGGAAGGCTCCTGGATAAACATCTGGCTAATAGCTGTGATTAGAAGACATTGATGTTACTGATCTAGATCACAGTCAGACTTGATTATTTTGTTTTTAACTCTTAAAATTCCTTTCAAACTATATTTTGTTGTATGGGCCCTCAATATGTGTATATTTATAAGGAGATATATTTGCATTACCATACCATCATTTTAAGTAAAATTTAAAATGCAAAGTATAAAATTGCAAAGATGAGTTATAAAGCAAGATAAACACCTAGAAGAATCCAGAACATTTGCTTTGGATCCAGCAGAACAAGACCATGGAGAGGACGTGAGGATTATTGGCGTTTTCATTAAAGCTCTTTTGGTATCATTTGACTTTTTAAACAATACATGTTATTTTACTGATAAAAAGTTCTGTCTAAAAACCACTTTTACCCTTAAAGCTATTGAAATAAAAATTTGAGAATTTTTTTAAAAAACCAATTAACCAAAAACATAACAAAACATTTTTTAAAAGTAAATCTAAACTTCTAGTATATTTTTCCTGCATTATAACAGTATGTCTTAAAGATCTCCTGATAAACAAGCACCTCACTTTGAAGAAAACTGATCTAAAATACTTTGCTGTATTTTCCTTGACACAAAGAATAGTAAATTATGTTTTATGTTGAATAGTGACATTTACAAAGTAAAAGAGAAATAAACCATGAATAAACAGTTGAACAAAAGTTCTGAAGTTTATTCCATTTTCACTTGTTTTTATATATTATTAACAAAATGTATATTTGACTGTACATTCATATGCCAGACAAGCAAGATTCTGGCGACTCAGAAATCAGTCATAAGTATAGCTGAAAATGGAAAGATCTGATTTCTTATTTTGTGTTATTAAAATATTTGGAACATTAGCTAAATTACTTAATTTTGATCTTCCATTTCCAAATATGAAGAAGAAAAAGCATAATGGATCTGCCATATCCACAGAATTGCTTTGGAGATCATACAAGATAACATTTCAGTTATGAGCATAGCTTTGGGGACTAAATAAATCCAGGTTTTTCCTTAAGATATAATAAAAAGGGATCATTATCAGAGAGGATGATTTTAAGTGACTATATAAATGGTAAGTACGGATAAGAAGAAAGTACAGTAAAAGTAGCAAAATAGGTATAAGAAAATTTGAGAAGTAAAAATGAAATGCAAAACTGCAAGCCATATGGTAGGGCAAGTGTTGCACAAATGTTAGGAGGTGCCTCAACAGATCTAAGGCAAATATTTAGGAGCAATATTATTAAGACATGGTATCTGCTATGCAATTTTTAGCACTATGCATTATATCTTATAGCGGTTTGATAATTGCACATATAGAATTTGATATTTTATATTATTTTCAGTGCCTAACAGTTACTATTTTCAGGGTTAATATTGTAGGTACTTGTCTTTTGATCTTATCATAAGGAAGGATCCTGATTATGTTGCCGCTGTGGTTTGAGAGTTGCTTGTTTGTCTCAGGGCTTGGCTTCCACAAAACATACCAAATAAGTCAATAATGTCTCTACATGCTTGAGAGCCTAAGGCAATACTTCTGTTACATGGAAAGAATGCTGGGATGGTGTAAAAGGAGAATCATTTGGTGTAGAAGGAACAGGTGCTTAAGGATGTGGAGTCCAACTTCCTAATACTGTTTGTAAAAATTGTTTCAACCCTATATAGAAAAAGTGTACTGTTAACACTGGACTTAAGGGTCATGAGGGTAGAAGATAATCATAACTTCAAAACAGAATCTGGCTGGATCTCCTGCTCCATTATACATCTTTTCGCTATGTCATTAAGCATTCTGTATCACTGTGTTTATCCAATTGTACAACAATCAATAGCACATGAAGCTTTCCATCCACTTTAATATTTCTTACATTGACTTTTATTGACCAGTGGTAGAACTTCAAAATAAACAATTTTCTGGACTTGGTTCATGTGGCTATGAGAAACTAAAAGAGAATCAAAGTCGACTCAAAGTCTGAGAGAAAAAACTATACAGCTCAGGATTTTAAAATATACTCAATGCAATAGACAATTTTCAATACCTACTCTGTGCTTGATATTGTCATTGTTACCTTAAGGAAGGTAATATAGATCATTCCATTCAAAATCACTCAGCAAACGTTTATTAAAGGAACACTGATTTTGCACTAGGTACTCATTACGTATGTGAGATACAGAGATGAGTAAAAGACAATTCCTGTGTTTAAGAAGAGTACAGTGTATTTGCAATAAATGAATATTATAGCATAGTTGAAAAATGCTTATTACCTTATCAGATCTGTTAAGTGGCATTAGAGAAGGGAAACCAAGCATTAATGGTTTGTAAAGAAGGACAATTAACTCCAGTGAAGCAATCATGAAATCAAATAGATTATGAAGACAAGAATTAGGGGCGAGTGGGGGATGAGGGTGAGAGACGGGTGTTTCCCATCAAATGCACAGCTTTTTTGAAAGTAAGGGACATTTAGGAAATGTATTAGTCAGGGTTATCTAGAGAAACAGAACCAATAAGAGAAAAAAATTACACACATACACACACAGAGAGAGAGAGAGAGAGACAGAGAGAGAGAGATTGATTTTAGAAAATTTTCTCATGTAATTATAGAGGCAAAGTCCCACAATCTGCTCTCTGCAAGCTGGAGAGCTAGAAGAACCAGGGGTGTTGTTTTAGTACTAGTTCAAAGGCCTGTGAATCAGAAGATCCAGTGATACAAATGCCAATTTGAGTACGGAAGTCTATGTCCTAACTTGAAAATAAGCAGAGAGAGTAAAGTCCCTCTTCTTTTGCTTTTTCTTCTATTCCAGCCTCCAGTGGATTGGATTACGCCCCCCCACACTGTGGAGGACAATCTGCTTTACTCAGTCTAATGATTCAAATGTATTCTCATCCAGAAACACACTCACAGACAACCCAGAATAATGTTAACCCAATATCTGGGCACTCTGTCACCCAGTCCATTTTATACATAAAATTAACCTTCACAGGAGATAAATTGCAGACATGTAGGAAGAAGATTTAAAGATTTTGCCTACTTAAGCAGAGACTATTAGTGCCCTGCCAATAATCCCCTAGCAATTATGTCTACATGCCTAGACTGCTTACTGAGTACACTTGTGATTCTACAGCTGAGTGATTTTATTCTAACCAATGGAAACACTGCAAATAGGACAAGCCAGAAGCACCAGGCAGCTGGGTCCCGGGACCAGCTCTCATCCAATAGCGGACAGTGAGAAGCATCTCAGTGGCAGAGGTTGAGCAGTACACTATTCAACAACATGATGGGGTGGTATAAATGGCCTAGATCAAGAGAGAAACAAACTCTTCTTCACTGTCTTCACTAATTAGGTCCAGGAAAGAAGCATGTGATTGGACCTATAAGAATGGACCAAAAGTGTGTAAATCTTTACTTTTCATGTCAATGCCCATCAAAAAGTATCCAGTACAGAGAAGGCACTGAACAACTATTTGAACAAAATTGCTGGTCCAGTAGATTTTAGCCAGTCTTTGGCTCTGATCACCCAGTAGCTTTCACTACTGGGCTTGTTAACACAGTAGCCATGGTGACAAAATGGAGGCTATGCATGATTCAATATCACAGGCTCCCTTTAACCAAGGCAGAAGTAGCTAATGTCACTGCTGAATGTCCAAAGTGTTATCAGCATAAACTGATGTTGATCTCTGGATGCTGTACTATTCTCTAAGAGATCCACCACTGGCAAATTGATTATTTTTACCATATCCATTTTGGAAGTTATAATTCTTCCCAGTGATTGTCCTCATTAGAAAGATATATCTATGACACTGAATGCATGGAGATTGCCAGTGTTACCCTGGCCTGAGTTCTCAAGGAATATCTGAATTATTGTCATGTTTCATTCCCACTTTATAGCAAAGGAAGTATGACAATATTTAAATAATCATGTGGTGTATAGTTCTACCATACACCACAGCACCCAGAAACTTCCGGCATGATAAAATATTGAAATAACCTTAAAGGCATAACTTATGTGCCATCTTGATCATCATGCCCTGTGGAATAGGGATTTTTTTAAATGTTGCTTTCATACTGATAGTTAGAATTTATGGGTGAGGGAACCAAGGGGAAAAACTGAGAATGACATCTTTTATCACCATTCCCAGTGACCCATTTAGAAAATGTTTGCTTCACATCCTCTGAAGCTTTAGACAAACTAGAATTTTTGATTTCTCTGTGAGGGAACAGACACAACCGGTGTTCCAGTAAATGTATGTCAATGACTACACCTGGTTATTTTAGATCCTTCAAGTTAACAGGCAAGGGGATCTGTCAGTGGGCTGACAGGGTTAATTGACCCAGATTATCACAAGACACATGACAAAATGTGAGTGAGCTCAAGGATTTTGAAAAGTCCATTTTGGTGCTTCCCTGACCAGTGTTAAACTTGAGCAGAAGCACCCTTATGCAAAAGACATTCCGGCCAAGGGTATTGAAAATTCTCTGTTGTTTTAAGGCTTTTGTTTTTTGTGTTTTATTTATAAATTGTTACAGGCCAGTCTCTTGAAAAATCAGATACAGGTCAGAGTGGAAAAAACATGAAGCACCAGTGGGCCATACAGAGAGTAAACTGTACAAATGTTATTAGTGCCCTCCTGACATCCCTTCAGTAGTTACCTCAACATGCTGAAAGCTGTTTGCTACAGCTCTCCACCTGTGAGATACTTTTTTTTTTCTGGCCAGGAATGCTTGTTTTTCCATGACTCGATGCAATATTGGTAAAATAGTCTATTCCCCAACCA
The DNA here is from genome assembly GCA_036589455.1 of Ateles fusciceps. Taxonomy (NCBI): domain Eukaryota; kingdom Metazoa; phylum Chordata; class Mammalia; order Primates; family Atelidae; genus Ateles; species Ateles fusciceps. The sequence goes on along the minus strand of JAZHEH010000479.1, from coordinate 2,741,811 downwards.
CAAGGTTGAGTTCATTATTCTCCTATAATGAGTGAATTATTTTCCTAGCAGAAAGACTGATCAGAGGATAAGCCAAGACACATAACCCAAATATAAAAGTTTTCTTTTGTATCCAACTTTAAATATCCCTTGAATTAACCAAATAGCAATTTAATATTATTGCAGAGAAATCTATGAACCCAGCCATAGTTGATATTTAGAATCTTTTTCTGTTCAGTACATCAATTTCTATCAGGCTTTTATCAGCACCACCCTACCCATCTCATATGGTTACAGCTAGCCTCTGAATCACAGTAATGGGGATAGGACTAGGAATTATCCCATCATGGTATTCCAATATTTTATCTTTAGTAATTGCTTCAAATGATAATCACATAAACTAAGCTGGGCCAAAAAGAGCTTCCACCAAGATTTCAAATGTAGATGCTGGAGAGACAAGGTATCTCTACCTTGTTGATTGTAGGCTGTAAGCACCAAGACCTGAGTAAGCTTCTTTGAGCTCCTGTCTAAGGCATGAGAGAATGAGGGCATCAGGAAGAGAAACGCAAATACAAATAGAACCACAAGATGGATAATCTGATATTATTATTATTGTTTAAACTTCTGGATTTAGTCAGGCTTAAATGCAAATTTCACCAACCATGGACTTTATAGCTGTATGAGCCAATAAATTTTCCTTTTACATAAAAAAAATTACCCAGATTCTTCCCTAGTTCTGTTCTATACAAACCACTACATGGCTGTGACTTTTTGTAGCATTCACTTTTGAAATATACTGTGGTTGTTTCATGTTTTGTTGTCATTTTGTACATTTTGTTTTCCCATTTAAATTATAAGCAACAGGGAAAGCCCTATGTCCTTGAATATCATTCAGGTTATTAGAAAGGAGTGCTAGAAATATCCACTAGATCTCCCCCAACATAACTGTAAATGAACAAATAAATATTCTGGTTTATATATCAGCTTCTTGTGAATTTGGTGTCCATAAACTTCAAAGTCTGGGAACACTATTTTTAAATTTAAGTTTGTGGACTGGCAAACATGAAGACAAGCTCACTAGTGTTTCAAAGACAATGCCATTCTTTGAGGCTAAGTCTGATTATTATCATCATTTATAATAGTTTTCAATAGATATTTCAGAAATATACTTTTAAAACTTGTATTTCTTTCCCATTATTAAGCTTGGGCTGTAGTGGCTGCATATTTGAGCAATGGTCAGGACCTACATGTTTCATGTACAGAAGTAGAAAAGGCTGGTGAACATTAGGGAAAATTATTATAATTTACTGATACATTTCTCAATATTACAACAGAATTGAAAATAGGAATAGACTCAGCAAAACTCACCTTCATGATTACTGCAATATAGGCTAATGTTCTTAATAGAGAAACTTATCTCACAAAAACAGCAAGCCAGAAAAAAAAATAAATTGTTTAGGGAACAGGAATTTTCTGTAAAAACATTAATTAAAAAAAAGTGTGCATAGCAAGTGTACCCTATATTTTTACTGCCAAAATATTCTAATCAATTAAACTAAACCTAGAAGGGTTTTTCCATTTATTAGTGCAGAACAATAACCATAAAAAATGAATTTAACCCCTTACAAGCACTGTTAGAATTAAACACTTGCTGATGTTTTACAAAATACTCATTTTTGTTTACCAAAACACCATTTGGTCTATTGCATGTATTTAATAACATTTCCAGATGTATAATAGAGTAGTAGATATTACACTAACTTCAAAAACAGACATTTTTGTTTATATTTAAAATGCTTTTATAAAATTCACCCACCATGGGACCCAGGTTTTACAAAATAGACTGAAAGTTTCAGTATACTTAAAATCTCCAATTTTTTTTGTTTCAGTCTCTCATCTAAACAGATAGTAATAAGCACTTTAGAGAGGAAGTCAAGGATGTTTTTGACTTATAGTTCCCATTTTTTCCAAGTTAATGCTAATGCAATCATCATAACACATAGACCCAGCATTGTATGATTGGTAAGTCTCAAGCAAGAACTATATTAAAAACACACATTTTTATCTCTCACTAATTCTGCACAAAATGATTCCCTGTGATGGCAAAATTTACCTGCTTGACTTCTTGGCTCAAAAAATAATATTCAGTAGTGGGCCTAGCAATGAATTCCAAACTCTTAATATATTTTAGCAGACTTAGCAAACATGTGCTGCCAGTAAGAACTCAAAGTATTAGCCAACTTGATTATATGCTAAAACCTATCATGTAAAATGCAAAGTACATCAAATACATTTAAAACTATTATATAAAAGAGGCTTAATTATTTATTACTGAACTCAGAAACATGACATAGTTATTTAACACTTCAGCACCTTTATTCATTGGTCTCTATATTACTCAATTCTCATCATTCTTTTCTAAGAAATTCATAATAATGATCTCCCACTTAAAGAAGGAAGATTATGTACAAACCAAGAGCATGTTGAAAATTGTCACATCAGATATTATTGGTTGTGTATATTTTAGAGCACAATTTAAGGATAGAGTAAATGCTACCATAAATGGATTTATGATTTCCACTTAGCTATTTTCAACCACCACTTTATTATATAATCAGGATTTATCGTGCTACTCTATATTCAGTTCTCCTTACCTTGTAGGTATAAGGGAGTTACACGTTCTCAGTTCCCTTGTGGTTAGACAGAGATATAACATGAAATGCGCCAGTAGATTGCGAGCGAAAGTGGAAAGGGTCATTATGGCCTGAAATATTTTCATCTCTTCTTCTGCCGTGGCAATGATGAACTTGGATGTTAATATGATGGTTGCAGGAAATCAAAGCCCTCATGAATTATTGAGCCCTTCGTGGGGTACAGATACCTTAGAGAATCTTTCTAACCCAAAGTGACCATAGCTTAAGCAATAAATAAATTTCGATCATGTTAACTTACTGAGATTCTGGTTTTTGTGATGGTAGCACAGCCTGATAATCCTGGCTTATACCAGAATTTTATCCACCCATATTAACATTGCAAATGAACTGAGAATTCAGAATATCACTCAGTAAGTGTTGGGGATCCCAAATACACTGGAGTCCACTTAGAAAGTGGACACAAGAGCTTATATCGTTGAGGAAGACTGTTCAATACTGCTCTTTGGAAGTAAAAATGAAAAGGGAAAATCTTGATTTTCTCACATTTGTTCAGTATTGACACACAACTACCTTCAGTATTCTGGAATCATTCATTAAGAGTATAATTCAAAATTATTGTTTAAAATGATCAAGATTAGTTATAATAGCTAAGATTTGAAGGAATTTCTGTGAGATCAAGTGTAATAACCCTGCTGAGAATTGTTACCTATGTCTATTGTTGAAGCAAATACAGAACTACGTTTTCCTCTTCATATATGAGATTTTGCTATTATGAAATATGGGAATAATTTCAGAATGTGCATATATATGGAAAGTAGATATTGGTTTAATATAAAATATGGGTAATAACTGTTCTTTTTATCATAGATGGGACTTTTATTGTGTTGGTTTTACTTTAGCAAATCATAAGACTGGGCAAAGTTCAAAATGATCCAGAGTAAAAGAAATAGTACTTTCTTTGTGTCAACTTCAGGCAAGGCAAGTAGGGCAGATCAAAAACTGCTTTAATGATTCACTAACGCTGAAGTTCAAATAAAATCACAGCAGAAGCCAAAATACCTAGAAATGCAACAACTGCGAGCAAGGCTTGTGTCTTCCTTAGCAAAGGTCCAGGATGAACATACACATGAGAGAGAGATTATCTGACAGCACCATTGTCAGCAAACAGCAACTCTGAATGAGACAGAAACAAGGTCAGGGGTTAGATAAATGCTGTGGTTGTGCAATAGCCACAGTAGACATTTTTACAAGTCCTAGTTCTATTGTCATTTTGGGCTCAATCTTGACTTTTGAGGCCTATCTCAATTGTAGAATGAAGAATTGGCCTTCAAGTTATTTTTCATCAAAAATATTTTATTCTGCTTTATATTTCTGGCAGTGCTTAGGGTCTACTTCAGCTATAGATTCTGTTCTGATTAACCTAAGTAGCCTAAGATGTTCTGAGAGAAAGCATGTGTCTGGCACAAAGCTGAATAAGAGAGTTCCTGCACCCACGTGGCTTACATATCAAAAGCCATGCAAAACTCAGCACCAGATATCACGGTGAAGATCTAGACTTGACATAGAATTTATTGACTGAAATACTTTCTGCAAAAAAAAAAAAAAAAAAATGATGCACCATTGCCTAGAGTGATAGACCTTTTCTACTTACTCATGATCCAAAGAACAGATGGATTTAGTGGCCAAATAAGTATTGTTTTCCCAAGCACTTAATGCCCAAATGAGTAGATTTTTAAAAATGCAACTGATAAAAGCACATAACCCTCACAACACTCTTGCACCACCAAGGTTGTTTAGGGAGTGGAGCAGAACCTAAATAGTGCAGCAAATTAATTGAAGGCAGAAGTCCTTGCTTCTAAGCTCTAGTTAATAATAATAATTCAACTTAATGACTACCTTAGTCAACTCAAGTTCTTAGGACCTCAGCTCTTTCCTCATTTATAAAATAACATGGCAGCTTATTAAAATTGAGAAGAATTTAGTAAAAGTAGCTTTATATTTTTTTTACAATAATTACTTATCCGGATGTTTCAAAAGTACCAGATACAAAATAAGGATAAAATTCAAGGTTTTATTAAGTGAAATGTGGAAATTACAGAAATTAGGAAACAGTAAAATATACTCATAGGATTACAAATTTATAATGGAGATAAAATCCTATTTGATAACCTTTGGGTTCTCTTCTAGTTGGTAAGTATTTAGTAATGCACATGGCACAGACAAATCACAGTAAAAAATATTCATCTTAAAAAGTTTTTGCTCAGTCATAAAATACATACAGTGAAAAATTTTCTTCCATGAAGGCAAGCATTCATAAATAGAATTAATTTCTGATACTTTTGTGGAGGAGGAACAAATAAATGAAACTATAAATGTTTCTTGTTGAGTATGAGACAAAAGGCAGCAGTGTACCAAGAACGGTTCATTTATAGACATCAGCAAAAGTAATATGTTTATTAGGAATTCATCCCCAAATCCCTGAGCTCATTTTTCATATAACTAAAAAGCAAATAAATATAATAAGGTAGAATATAAAATATCAATGCCAATACATATAGAATGGATATACTTAAAAAATACATCTCAAACCTCATAAATGGATACAGAAAGTGCAAGTTATCTTTATTGCCCTGTGCTGAAGGTAACTACCATAAATTCGACACTATAGCATGAACTTGAAAAGGAAAGTTTCTTCCTTTATGATAAAATAATTCGTCTAAAAATGACATAAAATACTTTATATTTAAGCTCGGGCAGATAATATAGTTTCTATTGCTCTAAGGAAAGATATGGATTTAGTGCCCAAATAAGCATTTTTTTCCCAAGCACTTAATGCCCAAATGAGTAGATTTTTAGTAGATTACGGACTAGCATCTTGTATATTGCCCAATTATACTGAAATAACCAGGAAGTACTGGCTTTCAAAACGCTGCACAGACTAATAGAACTGTGACTAGCTTCTGAATTTTTGCTTAATGTTTTGTCTGCTGAACTAAGCCCCATTTCTGCAAATTGCTATCAGTCCTTACTGTCTTACAGTGACAATGAGAGTCATCTATCAATGTGGCTGATTTTTCAAGGAACTACTACTGACCTTACTTTGTAGATTTTACCTTATGTACCGGTTTAAACTTGGTGTTATGAGAATTGATGTGACTTTACATTTAAGAAATTTTGAGACTCTTCAAAACAAAATGTACTAGGAAGTTACAAATCCTTTTTATCCTCACTCTAGGAGGAGTTGACAGGAGATATCACTCACCTTTTTCCTGGGGAGAAAATTTTTATACCCCTGGACACTCTGAACAGGTAGATGTATTAGGTCATCTACAGTCTAGTTCACTAACTGTATTAGGGGATGCCAGAATGAGAAGGTTTTCAGAAAGGCTTTCTCCAGAGACTTGGAATAGAGGAAATGGCATTGCCTTTGAGAGACAGAGTAAGAAAGCTGGACTTAGTGAATGAAAGTAGATATATGCAAAATAACTAAGTCTGCAAATGAACTATTTGTAATTAATTTATAATAATAAAAATAGATACTGTGTATTAAAAATCATACTGTAGTACATGCTATACATATATATGCATGTGTGTATATGTGTATGTGCATGTGTGTGTGTGTGTGCATATATATATATATATAAAAGAGGATATATATATATATATATATATATATATCTCCTCTCTCTTTTACTGGCTAGAAAATTTGGGGCTCAGAGTTCAAGTCTCCACAGTTAATAAGTGACAGATCTGTATTTGAAACCCTGGTAAAATTCTACTATCTGGGCTGCTTGTATCAGTAGAGGATATGCCAATGAGAAGGAAAATTTATTGGTTATTGAAGCATAGATATTACACAGGTTTGGAAAACAAATCTGTACTCAAATCTTCGACTAGCCATAAATTAGCTGAGTTGTCTTACAAAGGAAAATAGTGGTTCCAGATAATTAATGCCCTGCCTGGCACTCACAATAAATAGAAGGAAAAGCTGGAGTTACTGAAGCCCCTCCAAACACTCTCATAGGAAAAAAAGAAGCCTTTGCCTATGAAATACAAACTTTTATATTCCTCTGGGTATATACTCAGTAATGGGATTGTATGAATGTTCATTGCTGCACTATTTACAATACCAAAGACATGGGATCAATCCAAATGGCCATCAATGACAGATTGGATAAAGCAAACACAGTACATATAAACCAGGGAATACCATGCAGCTATAAAAAAATGATATCGGCTAGGCATGGTAGGTTATGCCTGTAATCCCAGCACTTTGGGAAGCCAAGGCTGACATATCACGAGGTCAAGAGATTAAGACCATCCTGGCCAATATGGTGAAACCCTGTCTCTACTAAAAATATAAAAATTAGCTGGTCATGGTAGGGTGCGCCTGTAGTCCCAGTTATTCAGGAGGCTGAGGCAGGAGAATCACTTGAACCCAGGAGGTGAAGGTTGCATTGAGCCGAGATTGTGCCACTACACTCCAGCCTGGCTACAGAGTGAGACTCTGTCTCAAAAAAAGAAGATACCATGTCATTCATGGGAACATGGATGGAGATGGAAGCTATTATCTTTAGTAAACTAATGCAGAAACAAAAAATCAAATACCACATGTTCTCACTTATAAGTGGGAGCTAAATAATAAGAACTTACAAACACAAAAAAAGGAAACAACAGACACTGGGATCTACTTGAGGTGGGAAGGTGGGAGGAGGGGGGAGGAGAAGGAAAGATAGGTACGGGGCTTAATAACTGGGTAATGAAATAATACTTAACTACAAATCCCTGTAATACAATTTTACCCATATAGCAATCCTTCATGTGCACTCCCAAACCTAAAATAAAAGTTAAAAAAAAATGAAATTTGAGTTTTTCCTTTGATTAAACAAAAGACAAAACACAACTATTTGATTGTGAGAGCAAATGGATCAACACATGTTATCCTAATGTCCCCAAGATGTGAATCAATTCAATATCCCATGACTCTGGTTCTGCTATCTTCAAACAAGCTTCTAATTTTAATTGTCTGCTTATATACATGTACCTATGGGAAAAGGTGATGATGTCCATATTTACATAAGCATGGGAGCCCACATGAGACTTAGTTTTCATTACAAATAAGATAATTAACTTGGTGTTTACATATCAGTATTTTGAGTCTGACTAAAGAAGAGTGAGGGGGTTCTTTGAGAAGCCAAGCTCTCCTTACTTGGGGTGCTATCCAAAGTAGGATTCTCAGCTTTGCCATGATAAGGAACGCCACCCAGTGGGGTTCCTTGAGAAAGAGTGAGCCTTCTTTTGCTGATGTTTTTCCTCTCCCGCCTTACCTCCATTGTCATGTGCCAGCCATCCTGAAGGGCTTGTTGGGCAGCCCTACTTCAGTCCTGGCTGGTCACATGCACTACTTCTACTTTCAGTGGGCTTCCATCCATTCTCCAATTCTGGATTTCTCCTTCAGCTTGCAAACATATTACAAGCACTGCCTCCTCTAAAATAATGTCTTAGACCTCTTATTTGGGTTATATAGCCTCCTCCCATGTGACTTCAGTCACTTTGTGCATAGAGCTATTACATCAACTGCTACCATTATGTTTAAGCATCTGACAGCATTCTCAGCTCCTTCAACAGACTAACTTATTTCTCCTTGCATTTCAGAACCATATTTGTCATTTAGTTGGTGACCTCAAAAAGTTGCTCATATATTATTAATTTAAAGCCCCTAGATCCTGGCATAAAATTTCAGACATCTTGCTCATAGCAGAATCCCTAAGGCCTGGGAATTTATTGAATTATTAATAAATATTTATTAAATAAATAAATGATGACATTTATGGTTATATCAAAATATTAATATTTTTAAAAGCCATAACCCTTTGTCCAACATGGTCACATTCTGTGCCTTGAGTTATTATTAGAACAAAATGCTATTTAAATATATTGCTTCTTACAGCCCTTCCCTAGGGAAAAGCAACATATTCATTTTTTAAAACAATGAAACATATGCAAGTCTTTTGCAGAGTTGTAACAAAATCAACATAACTGAATGATAGAAATGGAAAATCAGAACTGAATACAGGGACAGCAGATTAAACAAAAATATGGCAAGATGCCCAGACAAATCTCAATTTATGGCAATAGAAATGGACTGACAATTAGATTCCTGAATGACATCTTTGAGTAGATCTATTTTTCTTTCTCGTAAGCATTTCATTGGCATGTGGGAGAGGGTGTGAATAGGTTGGTTTGCACTCTCTGGAGGGAGGGCTGCTCAATTATCTAGGAGGTCTGTCATAAAGTAATTGTTGGTAAATGCAGAGAACACGAATGTGTTGTGAGCATATGTAAATGCAAATGTGGTTAAAAGGCATTGCTAATATCTACAGAAGGGAAAATAATTAGCAAATTCATAAGGGTCACTCATAATTCCAATGTTAAGACCAATCCTTTGTTTCTTTTAAGATATTTCCCTAATTCATTTACAATGAACATTCCCTGGTAAACAACAATGTGCTTGAATTTATAATGCAGTTAAGAAAACAAGTGAATATTGTAAATGTTGGGAGGACTTCCAAGGTAGCAGAGGATGTTTGGTGGCTGCCTTTGCAGCTCATACATGTGTTGTACTGGACCGAGCATAGAAAGTCAACACCAAGACAAAAGTATGCCAAATTGCAGGGTCTTTATTGCTGGCGGCTGCGGAGGACTCGCGTCTCTCCAACCTGTGGCCCCGAAAGGAGGGTGTCAAGAACTTTTATACCCGTAAAAATCACCTTGGGAGTGAAGGTGAGGGGCGAGGCTGGGGTGAGGGGCTTCAGACATTCCGAGGGCCAGTGGATTCTGTAAATCTTCTTCAGGACGGAGATGAGGGTGAGGGGCGGGGGAGGGGGTGAGGGGTTCCCGGACATTCCAAGGGCTAGGGGACTTTTTGACATTCTGATTGTTACTTAAGTGGTTCAGGAAAGTCAAGATTAGCATTTGTTTACACATTGTCTGGGTAGGGAGGCAATTACAGTCCTTAATGACTTATTCATATTTGGGTTATAGAGAGCAGTTTCAACAGAAAGCCAAGGTATGGTTGAGGTATGCAGGTTTATGGGGCTTTTTACCATGTCACATTCCCCCCTTGTTTTATTTACGGGAATTAAATCATTGATTCCTCCAACAGTTTAGCATTGCCCTCGGTGAGGAGCCATTGGTAGTAGGTGGGTTCTAAGGGGGGTTTGCTATAGGGATCTACAGCACAGATTAAGGTGGCGAGGGTGTTGACCTCGAAGAGCACACAAGTCTTAGCTTTAGTGAATTGGGGGATGAGTGTTTGATGCTCCATTGTCCTTCCGGTGGGGGCAGTCTTGACATGGGTGTGATGAATCCAGGCCGTTAGTCCGTCCACCTGGAGTGCGGTGGGTGTGGTCAGGATAACCGTGTAGGGTCCCTTCCAATGGGGAGTGAGGCTGGAGGTGGCGAATCTTTTAACAAGGACAGAGTCTCCAGGCTGGAAGGGATGTGTTGGCTGCTCTGCGAGGTCCAATGGGGTGGGACGGGTGTCCTTAATGAGCTGGTGTATCTGAGATTGAACAGACTGGAGCAGCTGTGAGGACTTAAGGAGTGTGTAATTATGGACTTCAGCATGCACGGTATCCGCGGGTCTGGGGAGTAAGGGAGGGGGCCTACCGAACATAATTTCAAAAGGGGAGAAAACTTTTTGATAGGGTGTGCATCGGACGCGAGAGGACAAAGGAAGCAGGCGGACCCAGTTTTCACCGGTCTCTAGGATAAACTTTGTCCGAGTTTTCTTTTAAGGTCCTGTTCATTCGTTCGACTTGCCCTGAACTCTGGGGACGACAAGCCAATGTAATTTCCAAGATACCCCCAGGGCTTTGGCTAGGTCCTGAGAAATTTGTGCAGTAAAGGCGGGCCCATTGTCCGATCCCAGCATTAGAGGGAGGCGAAACTGAGGAACAAGGTCCTGTAATAGTTTTTTTGTGACCATCAAAGCAGTAATCGGGACCTCGTGGGGACCTCAGACCCATCCAGAGAGACGTATCTATAAACCCGAGGTTTTATAGCCATTTTGCTGGGGGTTTTATTTCAGTAAAATCTACTTCCAGTGCCCCCCCGGGCTAGTCCCTCTGAGTCTTACTCTTACCTTGGCTATACCTGTTCCCTCCTGGATTTACTCGGGCACATACATCACTCGAGTAGTAATTCCCTTGATAAGCTCTGTAAGTGGGACAGCGTAGTATTTGGCTTTTAGCAGCTCAGTTAGTTTGGTCTGTCCTATAGTGAGTGGCCTGGTGTGTGTCCTTAATTAGGGAGCCGTCCTAGAGCCTCCAGGGACCACAATCCTTGTGTCTGGTAGAATTCACCATCCTGTGGAATCTTGTGTGTGCCCTTTTCTTAGCAAAGTTTTCTTCATCAGTTAGTACATGGGGGTAGAGGGGCAGGGTTGGGACTGGCAGAGCTACAAGAAGACTCAGAGGTTTTACTGGTCCCAAGGCTGCCTGTCTGGCTTGTAGGTTAGCCACCCTATTTCCCTTTGCCTCTGGTGAATTTCCCTTCTGGTGTCCTTTGCAGTATATTAATGCCACTGTCTTAGGGCTTCCATATAGCCTCTAGTAGGGCTAGGATTTCTTATTTTTGATGATTTTTCCCCTGAGGTAAGTTGTCCTCTTTCTTTATAAATGGCTCCATGTACCTGAGCCATGGGCAGAAGCATACCGGCTACCCGTGTAGATGTTAACAGTTTTTCCTTCCGCCCAGTCTTAAGGCCTTTATGAGAGCTATGAGTTCTGCCTTTTGGGCCGAGGTTCATGTGGAAGAGGCTGGGCCCAGACAACCCACTCTAGGGAACTATGGCTGCCCCCGGCATACCTGACTCCGTCGACCACGAAACTGCTGCCCATCCATATACAGATACCTCCTCTGGGTTCTGCAGGGGGACGTCAGTGAGGTCTGGTCGAGCCACGTGGAGGACGTACATGTTTTGGCAGTGATCTGGGCTCCTCCGGCTCACTGTCCGGTAGCAGCGTGGCGGGGTTAAAACTGTAGCCTTTAAATATTTTGTGCAGGGCTGGTGCAAAAGTAAGGCCTGATATTGAACTATGTGGGCATTTGACATCCATTTTCCCGGAGCTCCACGGAGTAATGACTCCACTGCGTCGGGTGCCACTAAGTTAACTCCTGCCCCAAGGTTAGTCTGTGTGCCTCCTTGATTAACAGGGCTGTAGCTGCCACCGACCTCAGACAAGCTGGCCACCCAGAGGCTACTGGATCAAGTCTTTGAAAGGAAGGTGACTGGCTGGGGCCATGGTCCCAACGTCTGGGTGAGCACCCCCTTAGAAACTCCCCTGTTTTTCATAAACAAATAACCAGAAAGGTTTAGAGATGTCTGGCAAGGCCAAGCCTGGGGCCGTAGTCAGGGCAGTCTTGAGCTTGTCAAAAGCCCGTTGCTCTATCTCTGTCCAAGTCAAGGGCTGATTTCCTCCAGTGCAGGCATACAGGGGCTTGGCTATCTCGGCAAATCCCAAAATCCATAGCCTGCAGTACCCTACTGCCCCAAGGAATTCTCGAACTTGGCGTTTCGTGGTGGGGGTGGGTATTTGCAGCACCGCTTGGACTTGGCTAGGTGCCAGTGCCTGGTTGCCCTTCTCTATGATATAGCCAGGTAAATAACTTTTGGTTGGCAGAGTTGGGCCTTTTTAGCTGAGACCCAGTAACCCAAAGTCTGTAGGGTCTTTAATAATGACTGGTGGTCTCTTTACAGGCCTCCTGGGTTTTTGTAGCCAATAGTAAGTCATCCACATATTGAAGTAGGGTGCACTCAGGGAACTCAGCTCGGAAGGTGGCAAGATCTTGGCTGAGTGTTTCATCAAACAGAGTAGGGGAGTTTTTGAACCCCTGAGGCAGTCTTGTCCAAGTGAGTTGCCTCGAGACCCCAGTATCGGGGTCAGACCATTCAAAAGGAAATATGGGCTGGCTAACAGGGGCCAGTGGGATGCAAAGAATGCATCCTTGAGATCCAAGACAGTGTAATGGTGGTGCTCTGGGCCCAAGAGACTTAAGAGGGTGTACAGATTTGGAACCGTAGGGTGGACAGTTTCCACTTGTTTGTTTACCTCCCTTAAGTCCTGTACAGGCCGATAGTCCTTCGTGCCTGGTTTTAAGATGGGGAGCAAGGGGGTATTCCAGGGGGACTTACAGGTAGTAAGGATCCCCTCCTTTTAGGAGTCTGGTTATATGTGGAGCAATTCCCCGTCTGGCTTCCTGGCTCATGGGATATTGTCGTACCTGGACTGGAGTTGCTGTTGCCAATAGCTGAATCACGACTGGGGTACGATGACTTGCCAAGCCTGGGGAATTTGTCTCAGCCCACACTCTGGGTACATTCCTTTGGAATAGGCGGAGGACGTCTCATGTTGGTGGTTGATCTGCCTCTGAGGATAAAGCTTCCTGCAAGAGATACTCATCTGACAGAGCACAGGTGAAGCGGATTTGCTGAGGTGGCCCTGATGCCAAGGGAGGAGGAATTGAGAGGCAAGCCTGACCCTCACCGAAAGAAATATTTGCTTGAAATTTGTGGAGTAAGTCCCGTCCTAGGAGTGGGTACGGACACTCTGGAATGACTAAGAAGGAGTGGATGATGGTGTCGTTCCCCAGATTAATGAATCGGTTGGTGGTCCAAGGGCTTGTTGTGGTTTTTCCTGTGGCCCCCTGGATAATTGTTTTTTTACTGGATAGTGGTCCTAGAGGCTAAGGACCGAGTGGGCCAGTCCAGTGTTGACTAAGAAGCTGACAGGTTTGTCCCCAACTCTGAGCTCTTGGGAGCTTAGTAAATAAGAGCCCCAGCCCCATCAATCCTGACCTTCTAAATTGAGGATAGTCCTCAGTGGATTTTCCTGAGCGATTACTCCTCTTTTTCTCTTGGGGCACTCATTATTTCTAATTTTTTTCTTTACAGTACGTACATTGGTTTCTTCCTAATGGGGGCCAGGGACCCCCAGGGGCCCTTTTGCAAGGTCCCCTGCTGTCATGGAATGACTCCTGTCTTCTGAAGGGCTGCTATTACTGCCTCAGTAACCTTTTTTGTTTTGTATGGCTCCAGGAGTATCCCTGTTAAACTTTCTGGGCAATTTCTAGCAATTGGGATAAATTTATCTCCTGGAATTCCTCTAACTTCTGTAAATTTCTTTTAATATTTGGGGCTGACTGGGAAACAAAAGCCAGATTGATGGACCGCTGATTATCTGGAGCCTCAGGGTCAATAGGAGTGTAGGTGCAATAAGCGTCTTGTAGACCGCTCAAGGAAGGCAGCCAGAGACTCCTGCAGACCCTGAGTTACAGTCCCTACCTCAGAGAGGTTAGTGGGCTTATGGGCCGCTCCCCTAGCCCCTTCTAAAAGATACTGGTGAAAAGCGTTCAGAGCCTGGTGACCTCCCAAGGTGTTGGGGTCCCATTGGGATCGGGTAAGGGAAAAACCTTTTTAATTTGGTCCCCTCTCCCCCCCCTTTTTTTTTCTTACTGTTCCTCGTGCTGGACCTATGATGGCTTTCAGGGCTTCTTGTCTAATTTCGTCTCTTTCCTCTGTGGTGAACAGAATCAGTAATAATTGTTGGCAGTCGTCCCAAGTGGGGCTATGAATCTGGAGTACAGATTTTAAGAGCCCTGTCAAAGCCTGGGGCTTCTGAGAGAACGGGGATGTTGAGCCTTCTGACAGAACTTACTGCATTGTAAAACCCTGCCACCACCTTAAGTTCCCCAGCCTCCCAGCACGACCCCTCCCGTGGGAAATTTGTATCTCAACAGGTTTCTAACGCTCCCCCTCTCACCATTTTAGTGGTTCCCAGCACCTCCCCCTCCTGCACAGCCCCTCACACTGGAGGCATCTGCTGGCTTGCAGGCCATAAAAATCCCCTTTACCACACCATGGATGCTGCACACCAATTTTGGGTGCAGCCCAGCAGCTTTTCCCTTGCTCTTAATAAAACTTGTGCCAGCACTTGGTGTTTCGGCCCTCTCTTTAATTTCTATCACCTATGTGAACAAAGAATGGGTGACCCTGATTGTCTTCTCCTGTTGGGGACACCTCTCGGAGAAGAAGGACCCTGGCGGGTGTGGAGCCCAGCTGCGGGTGTGCAGGGGGGACAAGGTTTGGTTACTAGCCCTGTCCAGGGGGGTGCTGAGGCCCTGGTTCAGAGGGCCTTGAGTAGGGTGGAGGTAATTCCTGATCCTCCGCTGGGGTGGGGAGAATGGCTGGCCCAGAAAGGGCTTTCTTTGGGCCGGCTAACATGACCTTAAGTCTAGCCTGTTTATGCAGCGTTTTAGCCACGGGAGGGGGTTGTTGGACTAAATCCAACTATTGGTTAGTGTATGGAAACTGGTCAGTGTGTCCAGGAGTTTCTGCAACCATTTTCCATATAGCCTGGGTAATTTTTGGGTCGTAGGTCCCAGGATCTGGCCACCCAACTCCAAAAGACTGCCATTCTAGTTCACATAAAGAGCGGAGTTTTCCAGGGGTTAATTTCACTCCATATTGGCCTGAGAAGCCAACCATGAATTCGGTCATCATGCATTGGAGGGGGGTACAAGGCCGGGAGCTAGACGACCCCATTTGGGTTTTTTTTTTTTCTTTTTTTTTTTAATGCCAAATTTCCCCCAAGAAGTTTCACTAATTTAAAACTGGCTTCACTGAGGATTTAAACCAACAACCTTGCTGTTGCAAATGCTGCACCCAGAGGCGGTGTGGCCTGCCTGAACACCGGGTGGGGCTGGCGGCCGGCAGAAAAAAAAAAAAAAACATTTTTTGCGTCAGTTTAAACCGAAGCTTGCAGCTGCTGGGCCGGCTGCAAGTTCCCCACCCCTGCGGCTTTTGGTCGCCTTGACACAGGGAACCTAAAAAGCATTAAATTCCTCTCTCCCTATCTTTCTTCTTGTTCTCTCTCTCTCTCTCCCTGTCTCTGTCTCTTCTCTCCTTTCTCTACTCTCTTCTCTGTCTCTCCTCTCTCTCTCCCCTGTCTCTCTCTGTCTTTCTCTCCCTGTCTCTGTCTCCTGATAGTGGCACCGGTCTTGTGGTTTTTGTAGTATTTCCAATTTTGGCAGGTGTTATACTTGTGTTCTGCCCTTTCCAGCACTGGTTTTAAAAGTGCCTCTACAGCTAAATCTTGTAAGGAAAGTACAAATTAATTTAATGGATCTGTCTTTTGTATGGGCCAGGGGAACAGGTGGAAGGGACCAAGGGTGAGGATAAGATTCCCTAAGAAGCCCCAGAGGGGCTGGTAATAGGCCTTGTATAGGCTTAGTGCCGCTTAGGCATGGTCTTCTCTTAAATGACACCTGATGTCCAGTGGCCTTGGGAAAGTTGGAGAATGGCAAAACAAATGAACTAGGAGGTCCACAGGGTGTGAATTTTGAATCCACCACAGCATACAGAGTTGACAAGAGATTTGCCAGTCTGTTCTTATTAAGCCGTGACACCCCACCTCCCCAGCAGTCAGGGTGGTGCCAAAAAACTGAATAGGGGGTGGGCTTCAGAGCACAGGCTGTAACAACACTTAAAATCTTTTTGACAAAACAGACAATTATCTTGTTTCCACCCCCAAACGGCCAAGAAGAGTTGGCACCTTTTTGTCTAGGAGTTGATTTCCCAGGACAGAGAAAAAACTACACCCGAGACGTTGCAGGCAGAATTCCCTTTTGGACATTAGCTGATGAAGGGAAAAGGAAATTATACCCAACATGGGCAGAAATACTCCTGTCCTGGAGGGGGCAGCTGATAGAACTAACAGGCCACAATGATTATAATAAGGAAGAAAACAAGAAGAGATAGGGCTAAAGCTATTTGCCACATGGCAGAATTAGAAGTGAGGTCTCAGTAGTAAAAGAAAACCAGGAGAAGGAAGGAGAACAGGGTTACTTCTAGGGGCATGAATTTAGTAAAGGTCCCCCTGCAGCCAGTGGTCTGTTACCCACTGTAGAATATCTTCCACTCCAAGGGAAGCAGGCCTAAACCACTGCATATCAGCCAACAGGAGTCTAACAAAACTGATGAATCTACAATAAAGACAGAACCACATATAGGATTGACAGACAAAAGATGGGTGCCCCCCCAGATGGGAGACCACTCTGATGCCTGCCCGGCCATGTCCCCGGAGGGATTTCAGAGCGTCTTGGTGAAGGTGTACCCGTATAAACCCCGGACCTGGTCACCTCAGAATTTTTAGTCCTGAGATGAATCACCGTTATGCCTTGTGACATCCCCGTGGAACTGCGGGTGAAGGCCCACACAAGCCCCGTAGCCTTCCAGCCGTGGGACTACATATATACACATTCACTCTCTCCACTCACACCGAGGTTATGGAAAACAACCAAAAACTAAATTACCCAAGCCTCCAGTGAGGTAACCTGAGCCTCCAGTGAGGCAACCTGAGCCTCCACTGAGGCAACCTGAGCCTCTAGTGAAGCAACCTGAGCCTCCAGTGACGTCTCACGGTAGGCTTGCCTGGTCAGAGTTGCAATGACCAAGTCTGGTCTCCCGACTCAGGCCCCCCTGATGGACCGGTCCCCAGACCTGACTTACCTCTGGAGGTTCCTGGGACCCTGAGAAATTTCGGGTGAATGTCGGCCAGGTAGTCGCTTATCCTCCACGGGGCTGGAACTCTGGGACCCTGGAACTTCTCAGGGGCGCCTCCCCCTGGAGGTCCCCGAGGTGGGAGCGGTTGCCCAGGCGAGACTCTGAGATGGCTTTTGTCCGGTGATTGACGAAGATAGAATCTCGGTGGGACCTCCAAATGTTGTACTGGAGCGAGCATAGAAAGTCAACACCAAGACAAAAGTATGCCAAATTGCAGGGTCTTTATTGCCGGTGGCCACGGAGGACTTGCGTCTCTCCAACCCGTGGCCCCGAAAGGAGGGTGTCAAGAACTTTTATACCCATAAAAATCACCTTGGGAGTGAAGGTGAGGGGCGGGGGGTGGGGGTGAGGGGCTTCAGACATTCCGAGGGCCAGTGGATTCTGTAAATCATCTTCAGGACGGAGATGAGGGTGAGGGGCGGGGGTGGGGGTGAGGGGTTTCGGACATTCTTGAGGGCCAGGGAACTTTTTGACATTCTGATTGTTACTTAAGTGGTTCACGAAAGTCAAGATTAGCATTTGTTTGCACATTGTCTGGGTAGGGAAGCAATTACAGTCCTTAATGACTTATTCATATTTGGGCTATAGAGAGCAGTTTCAACAGAAAGCTAAGGTATGGTTGAGGTATGCAGGTTTATGGGGCTTTTTACCACGTCACACATGGTTGAATGGTGCCTTCAGACTCGCTGTCCCAAGCTACTGTTGCTCAGGTTTTTCTCATAATATTATTCAAATCTTGCAGTGGTCAGTGTTGTGAGAACCTTACATTGTGGGCTGACTCAACTCGAGCTCATCATCTCTGTTCAGAAACATCTAACATACACTTTAAGCTTTTTTGCCAGGTGAATAGTATGTGATGGGCCACTGCTCATTGCTCCCTAGTCCCATCGCTGAAAGGAAAGCCATCTGGCTCCCCAAGGTGGTCTTACAATTCCATTTGATTGCCCCTTCCCTCTCTATATCTGTTGGCCTACAAACGACTTTTCTCTTGTAATTTATCCCTGGAGGATGATAGAATTTTGTAGGAACACGCCACATAGACTTCTGGGACTTTTATGAGGCTGAGCAAGTCAGATTCTAAAGTTTCCAGGTTTCAGCTACCTATTTTAAAAACTATTAGCCCTCACTGCCTATCTTTCTAGCCCAGAACACTTAGTGCCTGTGTAAACATCTGTCACATATTTTACGATATCGTTGATTAGCTGTTCATCATATTCTATGCATTGTGCTAAGCTATGTATACAAATGACCTTTCCTAACACAGATGACTGAGCTTGTGGTGGATACCATTATTCCCATTTTATACATGTGAAAACAGACTTACAGATATTAAGACAGTAGCTCCTAGTTAGTTGCCACTTTTGAGCTTTGGATTTAGGCTATTTGATTGAAAATCCTAGTGTCTAAACTATCAAGCTATAAGATTCCTTTTATTTAGTCTAGTCACCATTATGAATGTTTTCACATGATGCTTATTTGTTGCATAATTTGCATATTTTAAATATTGAGTTTTTACTGCTACTTTGTGGTTCTAAAAATTTTTTAGAGAATATCTTTTGGTTTCTTAACATGAAGAATGAAGATGTGGCTCTTTTTCACATTCCTGCACACACTCACAGATGCACACAAGAACTGATAAATTACTTTATGTACTTGACTACAAAGAAACCAGTGCATGTGTGTACATGTGTGTGTTTGAAACATCTCTCCTGAAATCTTTACTTCTTCTGTTCCAATCTAAACTGGATTTTTCTAGTCTCCTCTTTACACCCTTTTGTGTTAAATGCCCTGGTTCCTGGGTCCTTTCTAAATTTATTTCTTCATTTTTTATGAAATATATACTTCAACAATGTTCTATAGTTACTCTACAGCACAGAAAAAAAGGTGCACAGAGAAAAGTTAATTTGAGCCCTTGCATGTTTGAAAATATCTTTATCCTTGCCTTTAGTTTCCAGTGAGATTCATAGACTTCTAGGAGAGAAAAGTCTTTGCCTCAGAAATTGAAGCCATTGTTCAGATCTTTTTTAGCTTCCAGTGTTTCTTGTTAGAAGTAAGATGCCATTTTTATTCCTTTGTATGTGATCCCTTAGGTCCTTTGTATGTAACCCATTTTTTTTTCCCTTTCTAGATGCTCTTAGGACTTTGCCCCAATGTCCCGAAATCGTACAAAGATTGAGAGTGATATGTGTATTGATGAATCTGAACCACACTGTAGGTACTCAGTGGGCCCTTTTTTGTGTGGAAAATCTGATCCTTTGTATTCTGGAAAAATTTCTTAAGTGATGCTTTCACAATATCCTTCCTGTTATTGCCTCAATCAGTGGAACTCATTAGCTGGCCTCTTACACTGAGCTTTTGTGGTTGTTGTTGTTAACCTTTTAGAATTCTATTATTTAAAAATCATTTTTCATATCTTTTTTCCATGTAAAATTTTCTATTCATTGCTTTTCAACATTTCAATTATTTATTTTTATTTTCGTCAAAAGATTTCACATTTCTAAAAATTCTTATTCTCTGAATACTCTCATATCACAGATGTAATATAGTGATTTTAGCTTTGAAGATGAGAATTGTAATTTTATATGAGTGTTTTTTATTTCCCATATAATCTCTATTGTTTTTATTTGTTCATTTTTCTATCTTTGGATCTTCTGATTAATTTTTATTTTTTTTGTTTTCCTTTGAAAATGTTCTCAAATATCTGGTGATCCTTGGCTAGCCAATCAAAATAAGAAGTAGGCCCTAAAAATCTAATAGGAAGGTTTATATATGAGGTAATGGTTTGTTTAATCATGAATTTGTATTTAGGCATGGTACAAGGTATTTTTTTTATTTTATTTTAGGTTTAGGGGTAAATGTGCAGAATTGTTATGTATGTAAACTTCATATGAGGAATTCGTAGTTCTCTATTCTTCTGCAGGGCAGTTTCCTCAGAAAGAAACCCTCCAGTCATCTGTCAACAACATGCAAGCATAGGGACCAGAGTAGTG
Source organism: Ateles fusciceps (assembly GCA_036589455.1). Lineage (NCBI taxonomy): Eukaryota > Metazoa > Chordata > Mammalia > Primates > Atelidae > Ateles > Ateles fusciceps. The sequence continues at coordinate 2,721,562 of JAZHEH010000479.1, read as the reverse complement.
GGAGGCAGGCAGCCATGGGGGCAAGAGGACCTCCATTCGGTGTACCCTCAATTGCCTAGTTCCCACGTGTCCAGGGGACTGCCTCATCTTTGACCTTAGCTATTCAAGATGTCTCCAATTCACAGTCTCTGTAATTCAACATCTTCAGAGAATAATCTTTTGTTTTTGTTTTTATTTTTACTGCAGAGCTCAAGAAAGGGCAATTGACTAATTTGTTGGACTTCGGGAGAACATCAGGGCAGCTACTTGCTCCTAAAAACACTTTAAAAAAATCTTTTGTTTTCTTTCCCACTTCACACTCTGGCTTTCAGAGGTAATTGGCCTCTCCAATTTTTGACACTTTGCATGGTTCTGCACCATAAATCATGATTTTTTAAATTGTCATTTCCCAAGCTGTCATGTTCTGGATTTTTCATGTATATACTCAGTTACTATTCATGCATGTGCTTTCTATATTCCAAAAGTAACATTTTATGTACTAAAATATGCTTTCCTTTGATTTTTTGCTTATATATGTTCAAAAATAACTTAATGCCACTTTAGTTAAGTTTCCAGAGAGAACAGAAATGTTTGTTGCCCATTCACCATCTATAAAATTGAAAATCTTCACTTAGTTTCCAATAATATATTTAAATATTTGTTGTATTCTATTAAAAGTGCTCTTGTGAAGTCATCAATAACCATTTTTCTGCCAGAAACAATGTCATCCTTCCAGTGGCATTGATCTTGATAACCACAAATCACTTAAAAAATTCACTTTCTGACTTCTCTGTCTTCAAGAACCTCCCATTCTCTGACACTTTTTTAGTCTCAAATTGTTCTCAATCTCCTTCTTGTACTCTAGTTTTTTGCCTTTCTGTCAGTCTTGGTGTCCACTGAGATTCTGATTTTATTCAATCCTAATCTTATCCTATATAATGACTCCTTCTACTTTACTACCAATTGCATCATGATGACCCAGAAATCAGAATCTCCATCCCTGACCGCATTCCTGAACTTCAGACATGTATGACCCTCTTATGTGCAAATATTTCAATCCTGCAAACATCTTAATTTGGATGTCCTAAAATAGTCTCAAAGTAAAGCTAATAACAAACTCACCATCTCCTACAGCATGCATGTTTTTTTCTCATGGGTGTCGCAACTTAATAGATGACTGTACTCACTAATTCAAGTATTTCATAAAAGGAAATTATTCAAGATTTTCCCCTTTCTCTTTTACTCATCACGTTCACTAAATTATTTACAATTTAATTTTTGATTTATTTCAGATTTTGCTTCTTACTTGAGCCTATCACTTCAGCTCTACTTTTTAGGTTTATCTTATATTATCTCTTTCTCTTTGAATCCACCTCAAATAATGCTTTCAGAATGAACTATCTAAAATTTAAATTTGGGAATTTAATTGTTCTAGTATAAATATTTCAGTGCTAGCTACTACTATTACTTTAAAGTCCGCCCCCTCTTAGAGTAGAATGCAAGAGCCTTCATTACTAGCCATTATCTCCCAAAATACCCTCATCTCTCAAATTCTTCCAACTTATCTCCAATCTTCAAGTACTAAAACATACTTGTAGATTTCTATAAACTTGATACTGTTTTATATTTCAGTGGTTGTATTTGTATACCTCATCATTTAAAACATTTTGGATTTTTTTTTTCAGCTTTATTTCAGGGGTACATGTGCAGATTTGTTACCTATGTATATTGCATGATGCTGAGGTTTGGGTTGAGAATGATTCCGCCGCTTGAGTTCGGTATTGTTTTGGCTGTGGGTGTGTCATAGATGACTCTTACTCGAGGTATGATATTTTCATGCCTAGTTTCTTGAGTGTGTTTATCATGAAGGGATGTTGAATTTTATCAAAAGCTTTCCATGTCTCTTGAGATGGTCATATCATTTTTGCTTTTAATTCTGTTGATGTGGTGGATCATATTTACTGATTTGTATATGTTGAACCAATTTACTTCCCAGAAATGAAGCCGACTTGATCGTGGTGAATTAACTTTTTGATGTGCTGTTAGATTCAGTTTGTACACCTACATTTATTACAGACATTGGCCTGTAATTTTCCTTTTTCACTGTGTCTTTGCCAGGTTTTGTTATCAGGGTGATGCTGGTTGGCTTCACAGAATAAAACAGGAAAGAATTTGTCCTCCTTGATTTTTTGGAATAATTTCAGTAGAATTGATACCAACTCTTCTTTGTATATCTGGCAGATTTGGCTGTGACAGCTGGGCAGGGTGGCTCATGCCTCTAATCACAGCATCTTGGAAGATTTAGGTTCACTGATAACTAAAGGCTCTGGAGTTTGAGATCAGCCTGGCCAACATGGCAAAACCCCATCTCTAATAAAAGTACAAAATTATTCAAGTGTGGTGGTGCATGCCTGTAATCCCAGCTACTCAGGAGACTGAGGTGGGAGAATCTCTTAAACCTGGGTTGCATTGAGTTGAGATTACCGCCACTGTGCTTTATCCACAGTGACAAAGCAAGACTCTGTCTCAAAAAAAAAAAAAGAGAGAGAGAGAAAAAGAAAAGAACAAGAAATAAAAAAGCAAAGAAAAAGAATTTGGCTGTGAATTCATTTGTTGATGACCTAAAATTTGTTCAGGAGTAAATGGTTTAATTTATATATAATTTTTGTAGTTTTGAGAGCTCTTCTTGGTATTGATTTCTGATGACCTAAAAGTTGTTCAGGAGTAAATGGTTTAATTTATATATATTTTTTGTAGTTTTGAGAGCTCTTCTTGGTATTGATTTCTGTTTTTCTTCCACTGTGGTCCAAGAATATGGTTGGTATGTTTTTTTCAATTTGTTGAGATTTGCTTTGTGGCTGAGCATGTGGTTGATCTTACAGCATATTCTATGTGTAAATGAGAAGAATGTATATTCTGTTGTTGTTGAGTGGAGTATTCTATAGATGTTTATTAGGTCCAGTTGGTCAAGTGGTCAAGTGTTGAGTTTAAGTATCTTTGTTAGCTTTCTGCTCTTGAAGTCGCCCACCATTATTGTATAGCTGCCTTTTAATAGATCTAGAAGTAATTGTTTTGTGAATATGAATGCTCAAGCATTGGCTATGTATATATTTAGAACAGTTAAATCTTGGTGAATCAAACCTTTTCATTACGTAATGTCCTTGTCTTTTTTTCACTGCTGTTGACTTAAAACTTATCAGATATAAGAATAGTTACCTCTGCTCTTTTTAGCTTTTCATTCCTGTGGTAGAACTTTCTCCAATGTGTTATTTTGCATCTATGGATGTCATTACATGTGAGATAAGTCACTTGAACAGAGGGGACAGAGGGGTCGTGTTGTTTTTAATCCAGATTGTCATACTTCACCTTTTAAATGGGGCATTTAGGCCATTTAAATTCAAGTTTAATATTGATATATGAAGTGCTCATGTTATCATGATGTTGTTGGTTGTTTTGCAGTTTCAATTGTGTTGCTTATAGGGTCTGTTGGCTAGGTACTTTAGTGTGCTCTTGCAGTAGCAGGTATCATTCTTTTATTTCCATGTTAAAAACTAGCTTAGTTGAGGATCTCTTGTAAGGTAGGTCTAGTGGTAATATATTCCCTTAATACTTACTTCTCCAGAAAAGACTTCATTTTCTTGAAATATTTCCTCAAATATATTTTTCAGGTCACTTTTTGTACTTTTCTCTGAGGAATGCAAAAAATTTATATGTTTGATCACTTTACATAGTCTCATATTTCTCAAATACTTTGTTTATATTTTAAATTTTATTTTCCGGGGCCAGGTACAGTGGCTTACACCTATAATCCAGCATTTTGGGAGGCTGAGGCAAGACTCCCACTTGAGGTCAGGAGTTCGAGATCAGCCTGGCCAACATGATGAAACCACCTTATCTCTACTAAAAATACAAAATGCTGAGGCAAGAGAATTGCTTGAACCTGGGAGATGAAGGTTGCAGTAGGCTGAGATCATGCCAGTGAACTCAAAAAAAAGGTGAAAAATAATTTATTTTCCTTTATTTTTGTTTGATTAGGTTAGCTTGAAAGACCAGTCTTCTTGCTCTAAAATTCTTTCTTATACTTGGTTGAATCCATTGATAAAGTCTTTAGTTATATTTTGAAATTCAAGATTTTTATATTTTCTTTCACTTGCTCGGTTACTTTAGAAGTGTTTTTGTGTGTGTTGACTTTCAAACTTGTTTTGGATCTCATTGAATTTCCTTGCAGCTCATGCTTTGAATTCTTTATTTGTCATTTCTGAGTTTCCATTTTGGTTAGGGACTACTGCTGGAGAGCAAGTGTGGTCCTTTGATGGTGTCACTACATTCAGATGCTTTGTGGTGCCAGAATTTTTGCATTGGTTCCTTCTCATCTGCAGATGCTGACACTTCTAATTTTTAAACAGTATTTTTTGTTTGTGTAAGATTTATTTTTTTTCTTTCTTGCTCTATACTATTATTATCATTTCTTTCTATTTGCCTTCTCCCTCCTCAGTGGGTACTACTGTACAGAATGCTAGGTAGGGTCTTTTGGGCTTTGCTTCTATAGCTGTATATATTTATTTTGGCAGGTTTTATATTGGGCTGTGCGGATTTGACCTACAAGCCACTAGATCACACTCATAGGTAAAAGCTGGCATAGCCGTTGTGGTTGGGTATATACTTGATCCTTGTTTACTTGCAGAAGCTTTCTGTTGCCTTAGGCAATGGGCTGATTCAGGGAACACACAAAGGTCTGATCATCCTGCTCAGGTCTAGGGAGGTGAGGGACATGATAGGAGAGTGGGACCAGATTGGGCAGTTCTCACCTACAGGTCCCCCTACAGCTGGTAGAGGAACAAACACCAAGGGAGAATCCAGTGAGTGGCCACCAAGTGCCCAAGATGTGCCCAAGCATGGAGCTGGGAGACCTCCTTGGCCTTCCTAACTGGGATAGGGCTTTGCCTAAACTTCTAATCCAAGAGAGTAGGTGCTCTAGATAGCTGAAGATATGCCTCAATGTGAAACAGAGACATGCTCCGTATACCAAGATCTCCGTATGGGAGAAGTGAGGCATATCAGACGGCTGACCAGGGATGCAGTTGTTCTGAATGATGGGAGTTCTGCCTAGGTATGTAGCAGAGAGCCCCACCCACTTCCAGATACACATACACACACACACACACACACACACACACACACAATGCACGCACCTAGGACCACTGCAAAGGAAGGGTGGGGTAGGTCAGGTTTCTGATCCAGGTGAGCTGGTGCTCTGAATACCTGGAGATCTGCATGGATGTGCAGCAAAGAGGGTCTTTCTGTACTATAATCAATGGCTAGAAAGGCTGGGACATCTCTGGCTGCTGAACCAGATGAATGGATGTTCTGGATGCTTGGAGATTTGTCTGGGCATGAAGCAGAGAGGGCTCCCCTGCACTGGGATTTCAGCACAGAAAGGGTAGGTCATCTCAGGCTGCTGATCCAGACAATCTGGTGCTCTGAGTGCCTGGAAATCTTCATCAATGTGGAGTGTAGAGACCCCTGCTGTATCATGATCTATGCCTAGGAAGGATGCAGTGGATCAGGCTGCTTAACCAGACAAGCAGGTCCTCCAAATGCCTAGAGATACGCCTAGAAGTGAAACAGAGATGGCCTCCTTGCACTTATTTTTTATATATATTTTTATTTTCCAGGAATGTCCTCCTATCTTTCTTGATCAAACTATCTTCTATTTGTTGATCTAGATTCAATTTAGCCTCCAGCTGTAGACTGTCTTCCTCAGTCTCCCCAGGATGGAATTATTGGTCTTTCTTCTTTTTTGATACCATTCTCTATCTCTATTTACAAAATAATTTGTTCACTAGTATCTGCCATAATCCTTATGTTTCTAAGTGACTGAGGCAGTGTTTAATTCATTGGGAGAACCTCAGAATCTAATATAGTACCAGGAAAATAGCAGACAAAAAAATAAAGCTCTGTTGAACTATCAAGATATCTTTCCACAATTTTGTATTCTTTTACCTATTTTTTTGGCCCTTCTTTAAATATTTTGTTGGGAATTCCTTTTTGGCAAGTATACATGTTTTACAGCCACGGTTGTACTATACTGTACCTCTTGATGAAATTCTAGCATAATGCTAATTTAGATAAAGTTGATTGTACTTTGGAACTTGAGATTAATTCAACCCCCAAGCTCTCTAGTTTCTCTATTAATTAAATGAAGAAATTTTACTAGATGAACATCAAAGCTCTTGAGTATTTTTCTCTTCCCATAAAGTTGTAAGAATATTACCTGCCATTTGAAAAAGATGCGTTCTGGTAGCTAATAAGCAAATAGACAGTTCTGGATATCAGTAGTGAGTGCAGATTTTCTTTACCCTGAAGAGCTAAAGGATGAGCATCTGGGCCTAGGAGATAGGTGTGTATTGTCAGGCTGAACATCTTGACTCAATTCCCATGATCTATAAATGTGTCTTTAAAGACAATTTCATGAGAAGGAGATGTAAGTTCCATTGTCTTTCCTTATATATAGTACTAGTTTTGAGATTACAACTAAAGTAATATGCTAGTCTCATTGGTTTTTTTATTAAAAGAAACAGTATCTAGAACTTTATTTTAATATAAGCAATGATGTTTGGCTACTTGACATAATCACAAGGCAAAATTTAGGACTACTGAGGTCCATTTCCCAAACAAAAGCAATTTTAGTAATTTATGTGAGTCACCATGATAAGTTTTCTCTTGTGACCAATGAACAATTTAACTTCGCTGAAGTCTATTAGAGATAAAAACACTTTCCTGGAGTTTCAATTCTTTGGGCATATTCTTAATTGCTTCCAGCTATAGCCAGGCTTATTCTGGATGAACCTGCACATAGAATTAGAAGAAAAATAAGAACTCCCCAAGTTTATTCACTTAAAAAATGTAATGTGTTTATATATTTTGTCAAGCTCATACCACACTTAGCATTAATCATTTCAACTTTCTTGAAAGTAGCTGATGGACCAAAGAGAATCTCAAACATTATTACCATCTCATTTTTTACAACATTAATGATGTTCTTTTTCCTTTCCAAGCAGAAATGTATGAAGTGACTTGCTTTACTGTAAAAGATCATTCATAAATGATCTTTTACATTTAACATAGCACAGTATGTTTTAAATAATTTTCCATTTTCAATTGGTATATATCAAATGTGTTCAAAGATGATGCAGCAATGTCCACATTTTAAAGTATAGAAGCCCTCTTAACTTATAGTCTCTTTCATTGTGTGGTACTTTATTTAATTCTGGTGTGTTGTTGCTGTTGGTGGTGGTGGTGGTGGTGGTAGTGTGTGTGTTTGTGTGTGTATGTGTGTGTATCTATGTGTTAGGAAAAGAAACCTTCAAAAATAGCAACTACTTCAGATGGCAATGTGGGCAGAAAAAAATCACTGGTGTATGGCAGTTTCTGTATTCCCTTGTTTTTTACTTCATAGCTATTGCTAGAGAAGAAATATACATACTGTGTTAGTTTCCTACTGCTCTCTTGTCAAATAGCAATAAACCTGATAGCTTAAAACAACAGAAATTTGTTATATTATATTTCTCAAGGCCAGAAGTCCAAAACCGATGTGTCAGCAAAGTTATACTCCCTTTGAAGGCTGTAAGGTAGAATCTTTCCTTACTTCTTCCAGATTCTGGTGGCTTGAGCCTTTTTGCCTTGTGCATGTATAACTCTAATCTTTGTCCCCCTTATTCACATGGCATTCTTCTCCTCTGTTTCGTATCATCTCCTCCTCCTCTGAATTACTCCCTCTCAAAATCTTTAACTTAATTGCATTTGCAAAGACCATTTTTCTAAACAAGGTCATATTTACATTTTTCAGGGATCAGAATCTGAACAGATCTTTTGAGGAGGACCACCATTCACTCCACTACTATTCAGGCCAAAAGCACAAGCACACAGCTAGAGAAAAATCTTATCTACTTCTCTGTGTCTGACAACCAAGTTCCTGATTCATTTCCTTACATGGATATTCTGATTACATAAGAAAATAATTAAAAATGTAATCAACTGCTGCTTATCTTCTTTTTTTTCTGAGGCACACAGCATCTTGATCCTTCTACTTTCTAAATACACCTCTTTGTATCTTTCATGAATCTCTTTTTGCTTCATTCTTTCCATTTGTCTTTCTCTGTTTTTTTTTTCTATCTTTGGTGTATAGACTTCAACTTTACTGTAGCTAGAAAGAAAAGAAAAAAAATGTTTCAACTGCATGTATATTATCTACTGCTTCAAATACAAATCACGCTGAAACCAACTTTTTAAACAGGGAAAGGGGTAGAGAATGTTCTGGTATGTATGTGCACAGCGAGGCCAAGTAAAAAAGTGAGACTAATAGAGAAATAAATTGACAGACAATAAAAGAAGCAAAATGACTTACAACTTGTTTGAAAAATACATGATGAGCTAAAAAGAGATTTGTGTCAGAGAGAAATTATGTCAATGCTAGAACTGAAGAATAGGAAGAAATGATTGCAAGGAAAATAAAATCAGGATAAATCATTTGGCAATACTCTTCCAAATTATCTGAAGAATTGAGAACTTTACAAATTAGTAAGTCTCTACCTTAATTGCTAAGTTTACATGTAGATATTTTTTCATTTTCACAAGCATTTATTGAGTGCCTACTGTGTACTACATACCAGTATATTGAATTTGTTACAAATTCAGAAAAGCTATTGTGTTGGATTTTAGGCATGTGTGTGGTAACCCAGAACTGCAAACTCTCAGTTCCCTGTTTTACTATAAACAAGCAAAACAAATAGGCAAACAAATAATTCTCAACTGAGTTTTGTAAAAGTCAAATTATGCTAAGTGGAAACTATATACTTGAATGGTTTAAGATATTTGGAAATTAGTTAAATGTCAGAACAGTTTTTGTGCACAGTGTGCTTTTAATAAAGATTAGGTAATTGTGATAATGCTGCTGAAGATCAGTAAATAGACCTTAATATTCAAAAGTAATATGGCTGTGTTCTCATACTGAAGTATGGAAAAAGAATGTTATGATTAGTATAGACATTTTTCTTACCATGGATGTTATATAAAACTTTTTAGAATTCACTGAAGCTATAACAATAGAAAGTATTTCCAAAAAGTTCTTACTCACATTCTAAATTTTCATTAGAGTCATAGGAAGCTTCGCATAACCCTTAAGATTTTACATTTCAGCTCAAGTAATATGCATATAAAATCTGACATTTTCCAAGAGGAGAAAAATTTCAGATCAAAGGTTGATATGCATTTTTTTTTCAGTTTTTTTCTCTGTTCCTTACATTCTTATTCCTGTTTAAAGTCATGACAGTCTCCCATTTCACTGGCATTTCATAAAAAGAACCCAAGAATTTCCTAATGAATGCCTTTGCTATCTCTTTAATTCTTCGGAAATTGGGCACTTTCATTCTGCGCATTTAACAAACTTCTAAGACAATTATCTCTCCTTGTCTCTAAAAACATAAGTATAAATGTTCTGCTTTCTAAATCATAGTTCTCTCTAAGCACACTTGCTATATCTTCACCTTCTGTGGATGAATATCAGATTAGGGCTCACCAAATCGAGCTCTATTTATTTCAAAGCCAACTAGCATCATATCATCACAGTTTAGCTTGCATCTTTCCTTCCTGCTCAGAAAAGTTAGAAAATAACAAAAGGTGATGTTTGCCACTTGTGTATATAGAGTCAAGTGATCTCCAGGAAGCATACTGGATAAATTCATGTAATGCCAGAATCCTGATAAGAGTTTTTTTATTAGTTGGCCTCAGTAGCTCTTGCTCAAGAGTAGCAGAAGTACATGTCTCTGTAACACATACTTCCTCAATAACCCTATTAGGTAATCTTAATACCATTTCCCTGTACTCTGGGAGGCTGTACTTTTGCTAAAAAAAAATCCCTTTGAGTTTTAACTTAAAAAATAAATCAGAATTTATTGACTGTATGAAGAGCTTTGAATAGACCACCAAATGACAATAAATCAATAAGCAGAAGCACAATCTGTATTTTTGGAAATGTATAACTTAAAATAGGTTAAAAAATATTGCAATATTTTTAAAATTTACATATGGCTCATCAGAATCTCATTATTGTCCACCGTCTGTGGGAAAATACACTTCTTTAGTTCTTTGTAGGATTCAGAGCTATTTCGGGATCTCAGCTATAAGGCACAGGCTGAATCCTTCACATTCTTTCTGAAACTTGGGTTGGTTCAAGGCCAAGTTGTGCAGAGGAATTTCTACTAATCTTATTTTAGTCCTGTCTTTGTAAAAGGCCATGAATTATCTTAATAGAATATCGGTTAAGCAATAGTTTAGTGAGATTTGAGCTTTTACTTTAATCACCCATTTGAAGGAAAACACAAGTGTAAAGAAGCAGTCTTTATGAGTGGTTCAGATCATAGGCTCCGGACTCAGACAATCCTGATTTCTAATTCTCACTCTAACCATTGGTAGTTATGCAACTTTAATAAACCTACAAAACCTTGCTCACAGATTAATTTTTTCATTTCTAAAATGAAGACATGAAATCTCATACTCTCACAGGATTATTTTGGCCATTAAACAAGCTCATACTAAAATTCTTAACACATTGTAAATATAAATATTAAAAATCTAGTTTATTCAAGAATAATATTTTGAGAGGACTTTGCTTTAGTCCTTGACATGACATGACTTTCTGTACACTTCCAGGAAATCAGTAATAATAGGTTAATAAATGAAGAAACTCAAATACAATTATTTGAAAGAGATAAACATAGAACTCCTCTTTGATTAGAAGGATCCTTCCAGCACCTACAGTAGAAACTTCCTTCTTCCACAGAGTAGTGTGGCACAACTATTATCTTGTACTTTTTTTTTAATCATAAATGTTATTATTTGACTTTTAAAACAAGCATACTTTTAAAATATATTAGAAGGGGAACAAAACTAGCAGAGCTGGGTGATATGAAAGTGACTTTAAGAGCTAATTGTTTAAAATTTTGCAAGAAAATACATATTATTTTGCAATTATTCCCTGGAATGCGCACTTGACCTATCTTTTCTTCAAACGAGGTTATTTTGGGCAGACTGCTAGCATCTGATAAATGTGTCTTATGAGTAATTTACTGTTTGTAGGACTAACTGGACAAAGACAAAGGACTTTTTAAAAAAGCAATCAGTTGTTTCTGAGATGTTTCATGATCCCAAACTGGAAACATCAATTAATATGTTAAAGAGCTGCTCTTTATTTCTACTTCTATGTAAATTAAAGAGCAATATATCTCTGGAAGTATATAAACTATTTTTCAATAATACATAATTTACTTTTGTTCATAGATTTGTGTCCTTCACACTTTGTGAAGTTTACCAGCAAATGCATTATTATTCATTTTAATAAGTTTATTCCACAATTTTAGAGGAGCATAGGGCAGCTCTAGTTTTCAAAAAGTAAAAGGAAAGCAAGTGGCCCACTGGCCTAAAGGTAGCTATGCAAATGTTAGCAAGCAGAGTTTAAATGCTTGGCATTTATCCAGTTGGGCAGAGGATTCTATATCTTCATCATTAGATATAGAATAATCATAAAAGTCGTAAGAAAAATCCCCTAAAGTCTTATATCCCTTCCTTTAAAAATATGTCATTGAGTGTACCATACGGTATTTATATCATTTTTAAAAAATTTTATTAGTTTGATCTGAGCAGAAAAATTCTGATATATATGGGTACAGCATATGGTTAAAATGATCGAACTGTGTCTGAGGCGAAGTTATTAAAAAAAGCATGCTTGTAAATTCTTGTAAGTCTGTGCAACCACGTAGAACATTTTATGGCTACGAGCTTAAAAATACATTTTAGATAGAGAGAGATACATATATAGAGAAAATAGTGACCAGGTAACCAGATTATACTAGAAAATTTTATTTATGTGCAGAGCTAATTTCCATGTTTTCATTTCCAGTTACAATTAATATTATTTTAGATATGTGTGAAAATAATATATTAATAAAAATTAATGTATGCTGGCAAATGAGATAAAAAAAGAATCCCTTCTATTAAAAACATGCATCTCCACTTCTAGAAAAGGTTAAGATAAAATTTAAGGCATTAAAAAGAATTAGCTTTTTATCTTATTTTAATTATTAAACTGTCTCCAGAATTAAAAATATATTTATGGAACTATCAGGTTGATTTCAAAACTTAATTTGTCTCTAACAAGTTGATCCAATATCTTTTACACTTTTCATGTAAAAATAATTAGTTATAGGTTATATATGTTTATATCTTTAACAGCAAGGTATAATGAAGTAAATTTTTTATTCATGTTGGCATCATAGTTAGTCCAGATAGTTACCTAGAGGCAGAATGGCTGCAGTTCCCAGACCTCAGCATATATACTTTCCTTTTGTTCTTCATTCTACTCTTGTAGAATGGTTAACAACCTTGAAATTCAGAAGAATCACCAGAGAGATACATGCTACACTATGCTATTTAACTTTACAGACAATTTACAGGTTATTCAAGGACAATTATGGTTAGTTGTATGCTTTTTGCTTTTCCAAGAAAAATTTAGATTCTAATCTCTACAAAACTGTGACTCTTCTCTAACTGTACCATGACATAGCATGTTTATTGTATCTTTTCACAGTAAATTCTAATTGCAACATTTTAGTCCAATTTGTTCATTTAACTGAAAACAAGGAACAAGTATTTTATGTGGCACTTGTAAATAACTATAAGTCTCCAAGCATTAAGAAAAAGAAATAAAGCTTGTATCTCTGCTTAGGTTTCTAATTTTAAGATGTTGTTTCACAAAACTTTCTTCTCTCCAGTGCTAAATGCAACTCAGAGTTATTAAGAAAAAAACACTATAGATGAGACTCTCTGCTAGGAACATATTCCTCAAAAAAGACCAATGGCAGAAAAAGTCATAGACCCAATTTCTATAAATAATTTCCAAAAAGCTACTTAATATAACAGTAAAGACTAGTTCAGATGTCTCTGTTTGGCTGACATGGTAACTCTTCCAGTAAATATAGACATTAGATGATGATGCATTACTATAGCAGTTGGGAGATTTCATCTTCTTAAAAAAGAATACCATTTAAAAACAAATTAAACCAGTTTTGTGTCTATCTCATTCTCTCAAAGCCAGGACTACTCTAAAGACTTGTAGGAGAGAAAACAAAGGTTTTGTAGTGATATGATTTGGCTCTGGGCCAAATATCATATGGAATTGTAATTCCTCCATGTTGAAGGAGAGGCCTGGTGGGAGGGTGATTGGATGATAGGGATCAATTTCCCCATGCTGATCTTTTGATAGTGAGTGAGTTCTCACGAGATCTGATGGTTTAAAAGTATATTCCCCCATCACTTTTTCTCTCTCTCCTGCTCCTACATGGTAAGATGTGCTTGTTTTCCCTTCACTTTCTGCCATGATTGTAAGTTTCCTGAAGCCTCCTAGTCATGTTTCCTATTGAGCCTGCAGAAATGTGAGTCAATTAAACTTCTTCATAAATTATCCAGTCCCAGGTAGTTCTTCATTACTGTTCAAGAATGGACTAATACACATAGTTACCTTGTAATCAAAAGAAATTATAAGTAAAACACCATTCAAACTTGCTCAACAAAGATGAAATTGTTAGTTTCTAAATCTCTCGGAATATGTACAGAACTTTTATGCTAACTTGTAAACTACAAAACACTGAGGGAAGAAATAAAAGAAGATCCAAATAAATGAAAAGACATAACTTGTTTACAAATCAAAAAATCCAAACAATAAAGATGTTATCTTCGAATTTCTATGTATTACATAGAGAGGTATTAATATATGCACATATATGTAGATAGATGTAGATATAATGTTTTATGCTATTCCTATGAAAACCCCAGCAAGATTTTTCTGTAGATATAGACAAGATTATTCTGAAATGTGGTTGGAAACAAAAATACTAGAATAGTTAAAGCAATTGTGAAAATCAGCGGAAAATATGAGGAATAATTCTAAGTTTCAAGACTCATTCTATAACTATAGTAATCAAGATTGTGTATTATTGGCAAAGGGTTAATACATAGATTAGTGGAACAATAAAGGATCCAGAAATTGTTTTTATAAAGTACAACCGTTTTTTTTAAAAGATAGAAAAGCAACTAAATAAAGGTAGGACATCATTTTCATTAAATGGTGCGGAAACATTGGGCATCTATAGACAAAAATGCTTCCATGTACATACATACATAAATACATATATGTGTACATAAAAAATTTTACAAAACAAGCCTTTAGCAAGCTTTAACGCTTATACAAAAATTCACTCAAAATGGATAAGGGACTAACTGCGAATGTGAAACTATAACACCTTTAGAAGATAACAAAGAGCCTACAATTACAGCACTTTGGGAGGCCAAGGTGGGTGTTGCGGGCAGGAGTTCCAACACAGCCTGGCCAACATGGCAAAACCCTTTCTCTACTGAAAATAAAAAGTAAATAAATAAATAATTAGCCAGGTGTGGTGGCGCATGCCTGTGATCCCAGCTACTTAGGAGACTGAGACATGAGAATCGCTTGAAGCTGAGAGGCGAAGATTGAAGTGAACTGAAATCGTGCCACTGTACTCCAGCCTGGGTGAAAGCAAGACTCTGTCTGAAAAAAATAAATAAAAAAGATAACATAGGAGAAAATCTTTGGGATGTAATTCTATGTGAATATTTATTAGACATAAACCCACCTATAAAAATATAAGAAAAAATATATAAGAAATATATAATAAAAGAAAAAAGTGACAATCCGGACATCATTAAAATTTAGATGATTTATTCTGCATGACTGCTCAGAAGGATATAATGACAAATTGTAGACTGTAAGAAAATATTTGCAAACCACGCAATTGTCAAAGGACTTATATCTAGAACACATAAAGAACTCTAAAAATTATACAATAGAAACAAACAAACAATTCAATTAAAGTGAGCAAAAGCATAAAGGAATGATTCTACCAAGAGCGTATCAGATGGAAAATAAGCACATAAAAGATAATTAACATCAGTGTCTATTAAGAAGAATGTAAACTATGATCACCAAGAGATAATCACTACACACTTAGCAGAATAGTTAAAATAAAAAAATATAGAATGTGGAAAAACTGGATCTCTTATACATTGCTGATGAAAATGTAAAATGGATCAGTCAGACTGGAAAATATTTAGCAGTTTCTTAACAATTAAATCTCACTTATCATAGAAACGAGCAACTGCACTGTTGGCCGTTTCAACAGATTATAAGTCCATTTCGAGCATTAAACACTAAAAGCTTATTGATTGCCAGAGTTTAGGAATAGGGAGATTTAGGTGGGGATGGCAAAGGTGGATCTTTAAAATGGTATAATGAAAAATAACTTTGCAGTGATGAACTGGTTTTGTGTCTTTACTGTGTTGGTTATAGAACTCTACATGTGATGGATTGACAGAGAACTATACTCCTCCTTAAACACACATGATCTACCAATGCCAATTTGCTAGGGAGCTTTGATATTTTCTGTAATTTTGTAAGGTATAACCATTTGGGCAAACTATATAAAGGGTACAGGAGAAATCTCAGTACATTCTGCTGCAACTTCCTGTGAATCTGTAATTCTTTCAAAATGTTTCAAAATTTTAAGTTCTAAAATATGTTCTATGAAATAAAGTCATTAGGAAGAACTGCACACTGTAATTTAGCTTTAAGAATCAAATATATATTATTATGTTAAAGTACCCATTGTGTGTAGTGAAGAAAAAGTATTTTGGTTAGGATCACATTTCCCAAACTTTTTGATTAAAGGGCACAAATTGAGCATTTCTCCTATAAGGAGAAAATGGTGACTAGCATATACAGCCCATGTCTGAAGAGAAACTTGGTTCTGGAAGAATGCATGGGGAAATGACACAAACATGAAGAAAGTCATGACCTGTTCATTTAGCTAACAGAATTGAATAAAAAAGAATGAAAAATAAAGTTTAAACCATTTTTTCCGAAATGTAAAGTAGACACTTGGTAAAAAAGACACTTAAAAGGATAGTCTAAACTAGACTTAAAAATGAAAATGGTAGAAGCCTTTGGAGAACATGAAAAGATAAATAAATGTACTCTAGCTATCTATACAGACTCAATTATGTTATCCTGTTTTCAGGAAGTAGGGGTTAGCAGTATTTTTCAAAGTGCTTCCTGAACAAATTGGTTTTTTACATCTGTCATTTTTATGATAAAATAATTTCAGTTCTTATGAATCTGCATTTCTATTTCCTATATAAAAAGCATAGAAGATTGTCTTCCATGGTTTCCAAAGCCATTTTTCTTACAGTGGTTTCCATTTAGTCAAAAAGTCGACCTTGTTTGAAATTTTACATTTCCTTACATATAAAAGAGTGTTCCAGCTGTATAACTAGGTACAATTTTAAAAATTCACTTTAAAAGTATTGACTAAAAATATTCTCCAAATTTGAAAACAATAAATTTTTTAGAATATTGCTTGAAATTATTTTTAATACTAAAATCAATATTTGGGTACATTTTAAAACATTTTACAGGATTGGTATGAAGACAAAATCAATTAGATAATTTTAAATTAAATATAGACTAGATGTGATAGTCTAGAAAAGTCTGCATTATTAATTTTAATCCTTTATACTTATAACTAGACTCTTTGTTTTCTTTAGCAGTTTTAGGTTCACAACAAAATTGAGCAGAAGGCACACAGATTTCCCATATAGCCCCTGCCAGTTTTCCCATATACCAAATACACAGCTTCCCCTGTTACCAACATCCTTCACTAGAATGATACATTTGTTACAACAGGATGAACCTACTTTGACACATCATCACCCAAGGTTGCTAGTTTATATTTGGGTTCATTTTTAGTGTTGTACATGAAATAGGTTTTGACAAATGTATAATGACATGTGGACCAGCATGGTTATCAATCAATCTACTCTGATTGAAACTACTCTGTTTCACAGCCATAAAAATCCTCCATGCTCTGTATTCATCCCTTTCTCTCCTCAGCACCTAGCAACCAGTGATTTTTTTTTCTGTCTCCATAGTTTTGCTTTTTCCAGAACGTCATTTAGTTGTATAATATACTACATATCCTCTTCATATTGGATTATTGCGCTTACTAATAGGTGTTTTCATTTCCTCAATGACTTTTCATCTCTTATTAGTGATTAATAATAGTACATTTTCTGGATGTACCATGGTTTACTTATCCATTCACCTAATGAAAGACATCTTGCTTTCTGCCAAGGTTAGAAAATTATGAATAAAGCTGCTATAAACACCTGTGTGCAGGTTTTTGCCAAAATGTCTTCCAAAGTGGCTGTACTATTTTGCATTCCCACCAGCTAAGAATGAGAGTAACTGTTGCCCACATCTTTGTCAGCATTTGGTGTTGTCAACATGTTGAATTTTAGCCATTCTAGTAGGTGAGTAGTTTTATCTCATTGTTTTTTATTTTAATTTGCAATTTCCTTATGAAATATGATATTAAAGCATTTTTTCATATGCTTCTTTGTTATCTGTATATCTTCTTTGATTATCTGTCTCCTCAGATATTTTTCCTAGTTTTTAATTGGGTTGTTCATTTTATTATTGTACAGTTTGAACAGATTCTTTTTGTTATTTTATATAACAGTCTTTTATAAGATATATGTTTTTTGCAAAAAAATTTCTCCCACTCTGTAGCTTGTCTTCTTATTCTCTTGACCATTAGTACATTTTTAGAAATGTATTGTTATGTTTTAAAAATAAGCTTAAAAGATTAATGTTTAAAAGAGTTTTCTAAGTCAAACAAAATGTCTACAACTAATTGAAAAACATATTAAATTTCATGAAATGCTGCAGCATTTTTACGCACGACTTTTTTATAAAAATTTGTATTAAAGAAACAACTAATGGGAAAAAGACTTGGTGTTTTGTTGTGTCTAACTAATTTCTTCTGTCCTTATTTGTTCCTTTCTATATTCTTATTAAAAAAAACACACACACACAAAACTTTACTTCTTTTGTGATTTTGTTTATTTGAATATGAATTTTCAAAATAATAAACCAATAATCACAGTATAATTTATTTAGTCTTCCTTTGCTACTATATATTTTTAAATTATTTATTTATGTTTAATTTAAATTTATTTATCTTGTGTTTTCTTTTAAACTTTAGGTTGGAGAAGAGGCAGGTGTAAATGTGTTACATGTTGCTGAGACTAAATTTCTACTTAGTTATTTGTATATCTTAAATTTTATATGCCACTTTTTTGTATAGTACTAAGAGAATATTTGATTATTAAAGTGTTCTAATATTTTGATAGTTTGATTAAATTTTCTCTGCCTCTTTTTAGAAATGTAATATTATTGCTTTCTGCTGGATGAATTCTAGTATCACTTTATTTGATTACTGTGAAATTTGCCTGGGATTTTATTGGAAATGTAGAAGTTCAATCCATTTTTAGAAAATAATTTACATCTTCTCTGTACTTACCTTTTAAAACATTATAGAAAAACATAACCAGGTAAAAATGAATAATCATGTACACACAGTAGCTTAAAAATCTATTGGGAGACCTAGTTAATACCAGAAAACAAGGAAAGGAAATAAAAAGTATAATAATTGGGAAGGAAAAAATGAAACTGTTTTTGTGCAATAATGACAGGATCATCTGTGGAGAAAACCTCAAAAATCAGCAACAACGGCAAACCTTGTAGAATAAAAAATCACTTACAGTAAGATTGCAGGATACAGAGTTAATATACAAAAGTCATTCACTTTCCTATATATCATCAATGAACAAGTGAAACTTGAAATATAAAAACAACATCCTTTACATTAGAAACCCCCAGAATGAAATAAAATATTTTGGTATAAATCTAACAAAATATGTACAGGATTTATACATAGAAGGAACTACAAAAGTCTGATGAAGCAATCAAAGAAGATTTAAATAAATAGAGAGATATTTCATGTTAATCCCAAGAAGATTCAATATTCTCAAGATATCAGTTCTTCTCAACTTGATCTATAGATTCAATGTAATACCAATGAAAATCCCTGAAAGTTATTTTATGAATATTAGCAGACTGATTATAAAGTTTATATGGAGAGGCAAAAAACCCAGAGTAACCAATTCAATACTGAAATAGATCAAAGATGGAGAATTGACATTACTGAATTCAAGACTGACTATGGAGCTCCAGTAATCAAGATAGTGTTTTGTTGGTGAAAGAATAGCCAAATAGATCAATGGAAAATAATAGAGAGATCAGACCTACAAAAGTATAGTCAACTGATTTTTGATGAAGGAACAAAATGAATACAATGAAAAAAGGTAGTCTTTTCCACAAATGATGCTGAAACAACTGGATATCCAAGTGCAATAAAAAAAAAAATCCAGAAACAAACCTTGCATCCCTCATCAAAATTAATGCATAATTGATCATATGCCCAAACATAAAAATATAAAATGCAAAACTATAAAACTCTTAGAAGGTAACATAGGAGAAAAACTAGATGTCTTTGGGTTTAGCAATAAATTTGTAGATACAACACCAAAGGCACAACCAATGCAAGAAATAATAAACTGGACTGACAAGAAAATAAGAGAAGACTCCACAGACTAGGAAAAATATTGGCAAGACACATATCTGATAAAGAACTGTTATGTAAAATACACACACAAAAAAAACTCTTTCAAATTCAACAATAAGAAAACAAAAGAACTGACCAAGTGGCTATGTATTTGAGTATCTTCCTAATTGAGGATTAATACAAAATAAGATAAAGCAAAAAAAAAAAAAAAAAAGCAAAATTAGACAAAGATAATTCAGTTTCTAGCACAGCTGAGGTAATTTTAAAATAATTAAATATAATTTTAGGATGAAGAATCTATGTTTATAAAAGATATTAAAAAGTAGTAAAGTCTCCATTTCTGAAAAAGTTTAGTCTTGGTCTATACATACCTGTCGAGGATATTGTAGGAAGAATGGAGTTATAACTTGATGACACCTACATTCTTATTAGATGCAATAACATTCTCTCTCTCTCCTCCCCCCCCCCCCCCCCCCTCCCCTTTACCTCTCTCTCTCTCTCTCAGCAGCTGTTAAAAAATAAAAAGGTCAGCAAAACTATATAAACTCTAGAAGAAAACCTAGGAAACATCAATCTGAACATCAGCCTTGGCAGATAATGTATGCCTAGGTCCCCCAAAAGCAATTGCTACAAAAACAATTGACAAGTGGGATTTAATTAGACTAAAGAACTTCTGCACAAGCAAAAGAAACTATCAATAGAGTCAACAGCCTACAGAATGAGAGAAAATATTCACAAACTATGCGTCTGAAAAAGATCTAATATCCAGAATCAATAAAGAACTTAAACAAGTCGACATATAAAAAACAAACAACCGCATTAAAAATTGGGCAAAAGACATGAGCAGACATTTCTCAAAAGAAAACATACATGTGGCAAGCAAATATATAAAAAAACTTGTCATCATCTCTAATCATTAGATAAATGAAAAACAAAACCACAAAAAGATGCCATCTCACATCAGTAAGAATGGCTATTACTTAAAAGCCAAAATGCAACAGATGACTGCGAGGCAGTGGAAAAAAATGGAACACTTATGCAGTTCTGGTGGGAATGTAAATTAATTCAGGTACTATGGAAGGCAGTTTGGAGAATTCTCACAAACCTTAAGACAGAGCTACCATTGACTCAGTAATTCTGCTACTGGGTGCATACTCAAAGGAAAATCAATCATTCTACCAAAAAGACACATGTACTCATATGTTTATTGCAGCAGCATTCATAACAGCAAAGATATGGAATTCTCTAAGATGCCCATCAATGGTGGACTGGTTAAAAAAAAAATGTGGTACATATACACCATGGAAAACTATGCCACCATTAAAAAAGGATGAAATCATATTCTTTGCAGAAACATGGATACACCTGGAGGCCATTATCCTAAGCAAATTAACACAGAAACAGAAAACCAATTTTCACTTAAAAGTGGAAGATAAATATTGGATATACATAGACACAAAGATGGTATCAGCAGGCACTAGGGATTGCTAGATGGAGAGGGTGGAAGATGAGCTGTGTTGGAAGGTCACCTATATGTTACTACAGTCACTTCCTGGGTGATGAGAGCATTCATGCACGAAGCCTCATTGACACACAATTTATCCATCTAACAAACTTATACGTGTATCCCCTGAACCTAAAATAAAAGTTAAAAAAAAAATAGGTCAGAAAGAAAATGTTACTTATTTTGATTCCTTAGGCCCATGACCTGTTGAATTTATCCTGGAAACAATGGACTTTAATAAGAACAACGGAGAAAAAGGCATTTCAGCACCATGAAATATACTTTACTCACAAATATTGCAATATATATGTCAAGTGTTTATCTTATTAAAATTGCAATTCAGTTTAAGGCTGTATTTGTTTTTAAAAATATTAAGCTATTTTATCTTTAAAAAGAAGAAAATGTATTCATCACACTCTGCAATGAACTCAAACAAATCAGGAAGAAAAAAACAATCCCATCAAAAAGTGGGTTAAGATGTGAATAGACAATATATTGATACATATTGATATATATCCATATATATAGAATATACATATTCTATTGATATATAATATTGATGTATAATATTGATATATATTGATATATAATATAGAATATATATGGATATATATTCTATATGTAGAATTATTATATATTTATAGATACATAGAATATATTATATAGATATAATAGATTATCATGTTGATTATATAGATATAATATATAATATATTATCATTGAATATATAGATATTCTATGTATTGATATAATATATAATTTATTAATGTTATATCAATATATTAATATCTGTAATATATTAATATATTATTATATATAGTATATATAATGTATTATCATTGAGTATATAGATTTTCTATATATTACATAGCAATATATAAAATATCTATATATCCAATATATTCAATATCAATATATAGAATCTTGATATATTCAATATTCAATTTCTATATCTCAAAAGAAGATATACAAATGGCCAACAAACATATAAAAAATGCTCAACATCAGTAATGATCAGGGAAATGCAAATCAAAACCACAATGCGATGCCACCTTACTCCTGCAAGAATGGCAATAATCAAAAAATCAGAAAACCATAGATGTTGGCATGGATGCGGTGAAAATGAAGACTTCTACACTGTTGGTGGGAATGTAAACTAGTACAATCACTTTGTAAAACAGTGTGGAGATTCCTTAGAGATCTAAAAGTAGATCTACCATTTGATTCAGCAATCCCACTACTTGGTATCTATCTAGAGGAAAAGAAGTCACTACACAAAAAAAGATACTTGCACATGCATTATTATAGCAGCACAATTTGCAATTGCAAAAATGTGGAAGCAGCCCAAATGCCCATCAATCGAGAAGTGAATAAACTGTGATACATATTGTATAAGAATGATACAATGGACTTTGGGGACTCGGGAAAGGTCGTAACGGTGTGAGGGATAAAAAACTACAAATTCTGTTCAATGTATACTGCTTGGCTTATGGGTGCACCAAAATCTCACAAATCACCACTATAGAACTTAATCGTGTAATCAAATAACACCTATTCCTCAAAAACCTATGAAAATTAAAAATAAAATAAAATAAAATTTAAATTCAGTTTAAGGCTGTGTTTATCTTTAAAAATATTAAACAAATCTTTCTGATATTTTATAGAAGAGAAAAATATTACACATTCTCGTCTCTAAGTGTATTCAAATTACTTTGAAGGGTTCTTTAATTTTGACATCTTTTCCAGTATGTTGCCTTTGTTACAAGCTGTCCTCTCTCCATTGTAGTGAGCGCTGAAACCTTGTGGCCAGTAACTTTGGGTGCATGATGAGTCC
This sequence comes from Ateles fusciceps, assembly GCA_036589455.1. Classification (NCBI taxonomy): domain Eukaryota; kingdom Metazoa; phylum Chordata; class Mammalia; order Primates; family Atelidae; genus Ateles; species Ateles fusciceps. The sequence goes on along the minus strand of JAZHEH010000479.1, from coordinate 2,698,635 downwards.
AAGCAATGGAAATTGCTAGTTATAGGTCAGTCACCTTTTTGGTAAAAAACGTGACCCATTTGCATCCTGTAACAGTTGGCAGTCATTTACAGAGTTGCTGATTGCTTGTCTCTTTGATTTCTCTTCCTGTGAAATAGAATGAAGATGGGAAAAGCATTAAGTGCTGTTAAAAACTTTGTACAGTCCAGACTGTCCTTTTCTGGCAAAGGAATGCTACTTACTTCATTTATCTTGTGATTTGTGACAGTCCTTCTTAGAGAAACCCAGTGGGTAAAGATTAAAGACAAAAAGAATCATTTGGCACTTTCTAAGTGAGACTATTATTTGTATTTTTAATATTTCTAATGAGCATTATCTATTTATTAAAATTAATAATTTTAAAAGTGTAGTAGTCTACTAAAGGAATCCAGATATCTTTGTTACTGAGGAAAGGCAAAGCTGAAATTCTGACATTTGTCTGTAAGAAGAAAGAAAGAGACTGTTGAACTGGAAATGATCAGCAGGAAAGAACTCCTCCCTCCAGTAACCAAATAACCAAGCAATTAATTGATAACACTCATTTGTTCATGCAATCATTCATCAACAAGTATATATGGGAGGCAACGGCATGCTAGCATCAAATTTCTTTCAAGATGATAGTCCAGTGAACAGTATATATAGGACTATGATATTTGTCCTTGACCCTAAAGGAGAGTGCACGACAGACAGGATGGGAAGTAATGCAAAGGAGGACATAACTGTGTTCTACAAATTGTGTTCTCAGCCACCTTCCTTTGCCCTGCCCACACCTTCCTCCAGTCTACATATTCAGCCCTGATATACACAAAGTAAGATTCTGTCTAGAAAAATCTGAATGCACAGTAACATTTTACCTGCCTTGAAATTAAAATTTCAGCACCTTTCAGCACAGTCAATAGTAATCAACAAAAAATAAGAATTCTTTTAGGACATGACTATTCTCTCTACACAAAGAATTATGAGACTGAGATTTAACAGTGGAGTAATTGGAATATTGAAAGCTTTTATTTGACCAAACATGAAGAAAGTAAAATTGATTTTTGTTCCTATGATAATCCAAATGTATGTTAAGTATGTTAAGTTACATGATCAGATGTCTTCAACACAATAACTGTGCAAAGTATTGTCACTATATTTACATATGAAATACAAGGCTCAGAAGGTGTAAAATCAAACCAAATTTGAACTTGAGTATAAGCTCAAAGTTCATGAAATGATAACACCATAAAGGTCCTTATCAGATGATATATCATGTTATGATATTACTTGTGCATATTTATGCAATTGGTTTTGGAAACCAAATTTCCTTAGAACTTGGTTATAAAACCAAATTATGAAAAAAAAATACTGGGAGAAATGGAGAAGAAATTCGAGATTTAAAATATATAACTTCTAAAAATAATAAATACAGGCAATTTTAACCAACTTAGCTACTTAGGTTGGGACTTTTTTATTTTTCATGAAGAGTAAATTTTTGGAAGTGACACACTGCTGCTCACCCAGTCATGGCCCCTGTTCTGCCAGATTTTTAGTTTTTTATTTATTTGTAATGAATTTGTAATGATTTTTAGAATTGTTAGAACACTGGAATCAGTGCTGACATCTTGGTCCTCAAAAAGGAAAGGAAAAATTCTAATGCTTCTAAAGCTAATCTCGGTGTGTTTTTTATGCAAATGTTTTAACCTTCTGAGATTGGTATCTATTATGGTTTAGAGGACATCTCACATTATATGAGTATAACTATTTTTCATATTATATTAGCATCATATTGTGATATATTTACAGAATTCTTGGTCAAATATACAACAGAAAAATTACAGAGAATCTAAAGCATTATTTTTTTTGGTATACCAGATGCCAAAAATACTCACTCATTATGTAACAAAAATTAGAATGTGAGTGAAAAAGAGTAAATATGTGAATGTTGTTTTAACTTTCTTCTTTTGATCTGCTAAAATATGACTGCCTCTAACCCTGTAGCCTTCCTGTTGGCCCTTGGTATTTCTTTTCCTCCTCTACCCAGCACTGAGCTTCTCTTATGTCTTTTCTCCCCCTTATTGGAATCATTTTTGCAATGTGCCTATCGATTTCTCTAACAGAGTACGTTTTACCATATTAATTTGATATCTTTTTCATTTCTATAGAGTTAATATTTTCTCTTTGATCTATAGCCTTCTTTTAGATTTTGCCCAAGGTCACATTGTAAATCTAGAATCCATACACATACGAAAGTGTTATTACGATATTATAGCTAAACAATGTAAACCCATACTTTTTCTTATGTGCTGTGGAGATACAATTGAAATGACAAAGTGATGGATAGACAGTTACATTCCACTTTGTGCTGATTATAGAACCATCAACTCTACGTTTCTTTTTGTTAGTGCCACCATGTATTTAATAAACTCATCTAAATTACTTGTTTGTTACCTTTAGAGTTATTTCCATAACTAGAAAATTTTAAATGAATCTTAGTATTTTCATGAAATAATAAAATACAATGCTTTAAATAAAGTAGGATCTATGAAAGGAGAGAAGAAAATCCAGGTCACTAATTTTAGTTCAAATCAAATTAAAGTGGCTTAGAGGCGTTACAAGGCTTTTTAATTCTCTCTATCTTTAGCAGCTCAAAAACCTTTACAATTTTTAGGTGATTCTTACACAAAACTTCTGTGGCAGACAGATGGCTAATTTAATTTATGAGAAAAGGAGCACATCAGGAAGTCAAAAGATCAACCTGAATCACTAAACACCAATGAAAAAATAAAAGCAAATGTGACTCTATTCTCTTTGTATTTCTTTCTATTTTGAAAATAAAGTTTTATAAAGTTTTTGATTTTGAAAATAAAATTCTCTAAAGTTATAACTACAGTATATCTAATCATTGTTTTCTGACTGCTTCATGCCTAGATGTTTTTACTTAACCATAGACGAAGAATGGTTAAGTGGAGAAAGGATGCTATGAGCCTATTTTGTTAAGTTGCTAGTTTTGGAATTGCTGCCCAAATGTGTTTAGCACTAATAAGTATACAGTATAACAGTACTTATATTTTTTTAAAAATTCAGTTTTATTGTGTACTCTGTGCAGAACAATTAAAAGCACAAAAATGACAATATGTACATATATATAGTGGAAATCTAGATGGTATTTCTATTCTATTTAAAATTTTTCCATAATTTTCACATTTTCCATGGTGAAATTATATTGATTTGAGGTAATAAAAAGTACTTAAGGCTAGGCGTGGTGTCTCACACCTGTAATCCCAGCACTTTGGTAGGCCGAGGTGGGCTAATCACCAGAGGTCAGGAGTTTGAGACCAGCCTGGCCAACATGCTAAAGCCTCGTCTCTACTAAAAACACAAAAATTAGCTAGGGATGGTGGAGCGTTCGTGTAATCCCAGCAACTTGGAAGGCTGAGGCAGAAGAACCGCTTGAACCCGGGAGGCGGAGGTTGCAGTGAGCCAAGACTGTGCCACTGTACTCCAGCCTGAGCGACAACAGCCAAACTCTGTCAGCCAAAACAACCCCACAAAAAACAAAACAAAACAAAATTACTTAACCATAGCATCTTCTTTTATTAGAATTCTTTCCAAAGCCCAGTATGGTGGCTCACACCGGTAGTCCTACCTGTGTTGGGAGGATCACTTGAGCCCAGAAGTTTGAGGCTACAGTAAGCTATGATTGAACTACTGCATTGCAGCCTCAGTAGTGAGGTGAGAAAATGTCAAAAAAGAAATTATTGCTAGTGATAACTTACCATAATCACCATAATTAGGAATGAATGTATACAGACACATACATTGTATTGAAATTTAAAAAGGATTTTGTATCTGTTTATACATTTTATATAAAAATTTTCTACCCTGAATCTATCTTTTTGTTCTTTATGTTGTCCTTTTCTAAAATTTTAAATTTAGCAAACCACACATAAAAGGTGAAAGCATAGTCTGACAAGAAATTCAGACGGGAGTAAAACATTGAGAGTCCAGTCACTACATATAATTAGAGAAACAAGAATGGGGTATATGTCATCCAAAGGATTTAATTTTGTCACTTCTGAAAGTATTGTTAGAAGCAGAAGGAAGAAAATCCTGTTGCTACACACACTGCTAAGTTGCCATCCAAACAGCCTTGCGATGTGCAATCTCAATTGCTTTTTAAAGGAACATCCTGTTCAGATAATGATTATGTACTTCACATTCATCCTTATACAAGAAAAGATTTAATATGACTCATTCATTTTCTTGGAAAAACCTATCAACATCTCAATTTATGTTACATTGAGATAAATAAAGAATCACATTTGTAATACAAAAAAAAGCCACAGCAGCACAGAATTTGCAATCAAACAGGTTAACACATTTTTTCTCAAGAAAATGTTAATAGGTTTTCAAATCATTTCTTCGCCAACATCCACAGCATGAATCCTTATGTTCTCAGTTGGTTAAAATTGTATTTAGGTATGTGCAAGATAGTTGTGATCATTGAAAAAAACATGAGCGACATTCAAGTCTTCATTTTCTTTATTTTTTTTATTGTACTTTAGGTTCTGGGGTACATGTGCAGATCATGCAGGATTGTTGCATAGGTACACACATGGCAATGTGGTTTGCTGCTGGCATTTCTCCCCATGTTATCCCTCCCCATCCTCCCCAGCTGCCCGCTGTCCCTCCCTTGGCCCCTTCAACAGACCCCAGTGTGTGATACTCCCCCTCCGTGTCCATGTGTTATTGTTCATCACCCACCTATGAGTGAGAACATGCAGTGTTTGATTTTCTGTTCTTGTGTCAGTTTGCTGAGAATTATGGTTTCCAGATTCATCCATGTCCCTACAAAGAACAAAAACTCATCATTTTTTATGGCTGTATAGTATTCCATGGTGTATATGTGCCACGTTTTCCTTGTCCAGTCTATCGTCAATGGGCATTTAGGTTGGTTCCAGGACTTTGCTATTGTAAACATACGTGCATGTGTCTTTATACTAGAATGATTTGTAATCCTTTGGGTATATACCCAGTAATGGGATTGCTGGGTCAAACAGAATTGCTATTTCTAGGTCCTTGAGGAAGTGCCATACCATCTTCCACAATGGTTGAACTAGTTTACACTCCCACCAACAGTGTAAAAGTTTTCCTATTTCTCCACATCCTCTCCAGCATCTTTTGTCTCCAGAATTTTTAATGATCACCATTCTAACTGGTGTGAGGTGGTATCTCAATGTGGTTTTGATTTGCATTTCTCAAATAATCAGTGATGATGAGGATTTTTTCATGTTTGTTGGCCTCATATATGTCTTCTTTTGAAAAGTGTCTGTTCATATCCTTCACCCACTTTTGGATGGGTTTGTTTTGTTTTTCTTGTAAATCTGATTTAGTTCTTTGTAGTTTCTGGATATTAGCCCTTTGTCAGATGGGTAGATTGCAAAACTTTTTTCCCATTCTATTGATTGCCAGTTCACTCTAATGATTGTTTCTTTTGCTGTACAGAAGCAGTGGAGTTTAATTAGATCCCATTTGTCTATTTTGGCTTTTGTTGCCAATGCTTTTGGTGTTTTAGTCATGAAGTCCTTGACTATGCCTATGTCCTGAATGGTTTTGCCTAGGTTTTCTTCCAGGGTTTTTATGGTGTGAGGCCTTATGTTTAAATCCTTAATCCATCTGGAGTTAATTTTAGTGTAAAGTGTCAGGAAGGGGTCCAGTTTCTGCTTTCTGCACACTGCTAGCCAGTTTTCCCAACACCATTTATTAAACAGGGGAATCCTTTCCCCATTGCTTGTTTTTGTCAGGTTTGTCAAAGATCAGATGGTTGTAGATATGTGACATTGCCTCCAAGGCCTCTGCTCTGTTCCATTGGTCTATATCTCTGTTTTGGTACCAGTACCATGCTGTTTTGATTACTGTAACCTTGTAGTATAGCTTGAAATCAGGTAGCATGATGCCTCTGGCTTTGTTCTTTTTGCTTAGGATTGTCCTAGCTATGCAGGCTCTCTTTGGTTCCATATGAAGTTTAAGGTGTTTTTTTTCCAGTTCTGTGAAGAAGGTCATTGGTAGCTTGATGGGGATAGTGCTGAATCTATAAATTACTTTGGGCAGTGTGACCATTTTCATTATATTGATTCTTCCTAACCATGAGCATGGAATGTTTCTCCATCTGTTTGTGTCCTCTCTTATTTTGTTGAGCAGTGGTTTGTATTTCTCCCTGAAGAGGTCCTTCACACATTTGTTAGTTGTATTCCTAGGTATTTTACTCTCTTTGTAGCAATTGTGAATGGGAGTTTGCTCATGATCTGGCTCTCTGTTAGTCTGTTATTGGTGTATAGAAATACTTGTGATTTCTGCACATTGATTTTGTATCCTGAGACTTTGCTGAAGTTGCTTATCAGTTTAAGGAGGTTTGGGGCTGAGATGATAGGGTCTTCTAAATATACAATCATGTTATCCACAAATAGAGACAATTTCACTTCCACTTTTCCTAATTGAACATCTTTTTTTTCTTGCCTAATTGCTCTGGCTAGAACTTCCAATACTATATTGAATAGGAGTGGTGAGAGAGGGCATCCTTGTCTAGTGCCGGATTTTAAAGGGAATGCTTCCAGTTTTTGCCCATTCAGTATGATATTGCCAGTGGGTTTGTCGTAAATAGCTTTTATTGTTTTGAAATATGTTCCTTCCATACCTAGTTTATTGAGAGTTTTTAGCATAAAGTACTGTTGAATGTTGTCAAAGGCTGGTTTGGACTCTAATTAACACTATCATTTGGAACGGACACCAAGTCAGCCAAATTTTTATTAAGGTATGTCAGAAACTTGTGTCTTGACAGCAACCTAGAATTCTCTCCAGGTATGTTTCACTAACTCTTTTAAAGGTGGAATGCAGTAGTCACTAACTATATTTTGGAGTCCAATATATTGTTTCCATAATCTGTTGGTCAGGTAACAGACCATTCAGTTACCCATTTTAGCCCGGTATTTTTTACTGTTAAACCCTAGTTCCTGCATTTAAGACCATAAGTTACAGTATCCTGTGTTTTCCTTGTTACTGTGACACACCTCTTAGGTTCCTTTTTCCTACTTGGTACTCAAGAGCTATTTTCTATTTGGCATATTTCCCTTTTACAAACCTTAGAAATACCCTGGGATTCTCAATAGTGCAGGTAAAAAGAAATACAACAAGTTTTTCATTGGTCACTTTAAGGATAGAGCTGAGCAAAGAAAGTCTGATCTGCTTATTCCTTTCAATTCCCCAATTATATGTCTTGTTTCTATTTTTTTTTTCTTTTTAAATGTCAACATATTGCCTTTGGTGGGTCAAAGAAAGACTGTAATAATGGCAAGATCATAATGAAACAAACTGCCAATGATAGATGTTATTTAGAATTTTGGGATTCAGGTGCAATTGAAAGAATGTTACATCAAGTGAGCAACAACTCACAGGTTCAATAAAGTGTGTAGATGTAAAGAAGACATGGGTCATACTACTATGTGAATTAAATGAGGAGACACAATCAACAAACTGCAAGGAAACTGGGGACCAGTTGGGTCTATTTGGGTGTTCATGGCATCTCTTTCTCCCAACCAATCACCTTGCTATCAAGAAGAAGAAGAGAGACACTGTCTCTCCTTAGGTCTTCATTTTCTCATCCAGAATGAGTCATAATCATTTATCTAGGTACTTACCTGTTATAAGATCCTTTGGGGGCTGATGTCTGGGGTTCTCTGATCTGAACCAGCCCTTTCTCAAAGTTGCTACTTCCACAGAGTAAATAGAACTCCACTGGCATTCTAAATACTATCATCTATTCCTTTTCTTTAATCCTTGGTAGGAAAGCAATATGACAAGGAACTAATGTGATAAACTGATTCATTGTAAGATAAAAGAGCTAAAGGAGACCTGATGATAAAAGATGTCCTGCTTACTAAGTAGCAGTGATTTCTCTAGACCATGATTGTTGCCTAATTGTTAAAAATTTGCAATCACTCTAGCTAAAAAGGAAGGCCAACTTGAATCCTGAAACTGGAATGTAGAGAATCTGATTTGGATTCCGGAGTGCATGAAGGCTTGTATAAATTGTAATACCCCAGGATGTAAGTGATGATATCTTTAGCCTGTGTGATAGCTCTACCTCCTTGTAAGATGCCTTTCTATGTGATAAAGGAGTACCAATTTACAGGTCAAGTCTCAAAACAATTACTTTAAGAAACTGGTACATAGGTGTTAGCCAGGATAGCAATGGCAAAATCCAACCACAGTATTCATTCTATGCACACATTAATGTAAAGTCTTGATTAACTTTGTATAAAAATATACTAAAATTTAATCTAAGCTTCACCTTTGTAAAATTTGCCAATTCTTGGATGAAGAAAATGTGGCACATATATATCATGGAACACTATGCAGCCATAGAAAATGAAATCATGTCTTCTGCAGAAACATGGATGCAGCTGGAAGGCATTATCCCAAGTTAATTAATGCAGAAGCATAAAACCAAATACTGCACATTTTCACATATAAGTGGAAGCAAAACATGGGTACTCATGGACATAAAGATGGCAACAATAGAAAATGGACACTACTAGAAAGGGGAGGAAGTGAAGGGGACAAGGGTTGAAAAACTAAACAATAGGTACCATGCTCACTACCTGGGTGATGGGATTATTTGTAACCCAAACATCAACATTATGAAATATACCCAGGTAACAAACCTGCACATGTACCCCTGAAATCTAAAATAAAAATTAGGAAAAAAAATGATCATTTAACAATATAAAATAAAAATAAAACCATTTCCTTTCTCAAAAAAGCATCTTGCCACTCTTCATAACTCAATAAAAAATTGTGAGAATTTTATGATGCCTACTACAGTGCACAGGAACTTCTGCTAATTTCTTTTCCCTATAAAGTGAAGGTTCTCTTGATACGAAGGTCATGCTTCTCTGGTAGGAGCTAAAAATTATGCCCCAGGTTTATATCTCATAGATGTTACTCCATTTCCCTTTACAACTTAGGAACTGTGAGAGGGCAGGGGTGTAGGAAATGGTGTTATATAAAGGCCACGGATAAGATGACAATAATTTTTGTACTAAACTGGGATAAATTTGAGCGTTAAAATGCAAGCTTATCCAGCAGAACACTAGGGGAACAGCTACATCAGGACACATGCTTATTATATTCATAGAGAATATAGAAATGGGATCAGAGCTGACAAGAATAACTAGAAAAATTTCTTTGGGTGACAAAGTCATTTAACAGTCTACTACCACTTCAAGTTGCCAGAGATAAACCTGTCAGGAACTTTCCAAGACTGTGACAAAGACTGTGATGATCTCCCCAACATCCATATCCTATTTTTCTATAGAAACAGAACTATCACATCTTTCTCATAATTAGTCTTGCTTAAAATTGGACTTTTCTACAACCTACTTCTCAAGTCATAAACTTCCTGACATAGGAATTGTCCAAAATAGAGGGCTACATCAGGGTCACCCTGGTATTCCTCTCAAAGTTTACTTATGTGAAAGGAGATTAATAATAAAAATACTTGGCTAATTTATTAAATCATCTTTTGTGAATACATAACATTCAGTATGTATTGTAATGCTCTTTGCAATTTGAAGCCAATAATGCTAATAGACAAAAACCAGGAATGCCTGACTGCAGCCAAAGCCACTGTCACACCTTCTTCCTGTGAAGATTGCCAAATGAGATACATACCCAGGAAACGATGCAAGAAACCTACTTGCTGCCTCTTCAATCAATCTTTCCTCTGGAGGAGAAAGCAGAGCCAAGGCCAGGTGGGCCTGAACAATAACTCTGCTGCCAGCTCTTTGGTAACGCCTGTTTCCTCCACATGCTGGCATGATTGCCTCCAACACAAACATCTCGTTTACCAGCTTAAAGTCTCCGTACATGATGATGTAAGCTTGAGTAGATAATGGCAGTGGTGTAACAAGAGTTCATGCTTCCCTCTCACCTCTTGACAGGATACCTGAGCAGACTGTTCTGGGGAAAGCCATAGGATAAGAGGGTGGAGGGTAAACTCCACGCGGATATACCACACCTGACCTGCTCTGCATAGACCCCTACTTCCAGTGAGTTCTGACCCAATTCATAGCCTCTTGTATCTAGTGCCCATGTTCAGTCTCTCTCCAGGATCCTGTCCCCTTTCTAAGATGCTGATGCTGCAGTTTGCCTTAGCCAAGGAACAGAAAGGAAGACACATGTCCCCAACCACTGCTTCATTCTAGAAGAACTGTTGGGAGTCAATGGAAGGAAGAGGGAGCTGCTCAGAGGGAAACCTGAGAGCTGTTTCCGAAGGAATTTTGTCAGTTTTTCAGCAGTCTGACCACTTCTCTCCTACCTCCTCTGCTTGATCCCACTGTATACATTCAGGGAGCCAAGCCAACACAAGGGAGCTCAAGCACAATTCCTTACCTTATTTTGTTAGCCCAGTCAGCGGGAGCCTGGCAAACTCCAAAGAGAGTTGACAAAGTAAGTGCTTACGTTTTGGCCAAGGGTTAAATTTCTCAAATGGGTTATATCAACACAATACTCAGTTACATATGTATATTTCCAAAGTGTCAAAGTTTTTAAATGTGGTATCAAGGTTTTTGGATCTGAAAAATAAAAAACGAATAGAGGATAGGTTAAAGGGTTCAAGCCCACAGTCAGGTTAAACTGTGCACAGAAAGCCTAGACACAATCATCCTAAACAACAACAACAACAAAAACCTCTAGCTGATTGTTATGGCTCTCGCCTGTAATTCCAGCACTTTGGAAGGCCAAGGTGGGTGGATCACCTGAGGTCAAGTTTTTGAGACCAGCCTGACCAACATGGCAAAACCCCATCTCTAGTGAAAATCCAAAATTAGCTGGGCGTGATGGTGGGTGCCTGTAATCCCAGCCATTTGGGCAGCTGAGGCAGGAGAATTGCTTGAACCCAGGGGCAGAGGTTGCAGTGAGTCAAGATCACACCATTGCACTCTACCCTAGGCAACAAGAGCAAAACTTTGTCTCTAAAAAAAAAAAAAAGAAGAAGAAAGAAAGAAAAAGAAAAAGAAAAGAAACAAAAAAGCTCAGGAGTTGGGCAAGCATCAGTTACAACCCAAAGAAAGAGCACCAGAATGAAAGGGCAAACTTGAGTCCCAGGAAGGGATTGTGGGATACAGGACAGAATGCGAAATACTTCTGAATGTTATTTCTCTAGTAGAGGAGGGGGACTCATCGCTGCTCTAGCACAAACTTGGGCAGACACGAAGGTATACTGGCTTTCTCATCAGAACATATCGTAGTCCACAATAATGCTGTCTTTTGTAAGTTGGAAGACTGTGAAACATCGAGATTGCAATAACTGATCCGCTTAAAACTTTTCAGTAAAGCCTGAAAAGGTTTGGCAATTCTTATTATTACTGTGGTTGTACATCATGTCATTCTTAACTAGATTTTGTAAATGTTGAATCTTACAAGACTACAATAATAAACATCTACATTTACTTAATTAGTTAGAGTGAAGTGAAATATTCAAGCTAACTAGCTAAAAAGACAGAGCAATACTCATGCCCATGAAAATTTAAAGGGATGTTTTCCACAAAATCTCACAGGTTCTTATTTGATTATTTTCACCATAGCCGTTGTTTTGACCTAACTCTGTGACAATTGCTGTGATATTTCAAGTGGTTTCAGTTTATGAAAGACTTTTTTTTTAACTTGGAGGGTGTTAATTTTTTTAAGCGATTAATACTTAGGTTAACATCAGGAAAAAAAATATCACCTATACTTGTACAGTTTGAGACCACAAAGGAGAAGTGTACTGAGAAAGGACTATTTACTTATATTATTTATATTTTTCTAAAAGGGGCATTGGAAACTTTCTGTCATTTATTTATTTATTCAATCATTCCTTTATCGTCATGCGTCACTTAATGACAGGCATGTGTTTCAGAAAAGTGTAATTAAGTGATTTCACCATTGTGCAAGTATTATGGCATGCACAGCCTACTACACACCTAGGCTAAAATCAGACATAAAATGATAAATAAGCAAATAAGTGGAAAAGTAAATGAGTAAATAAGTACTCCTAAGTTTGAGGGAAACTATGTAATTATGGCTTGGTATGACCATGTGTAACTTGATAGATCTAGTAGAGCAGAAAACAGGGGAAATGGGTTAACGAGCTTTCATTCATATTAGAACAAGTCAAACAAAACAGAATTAAATTGGAGACATAAACATTAACTCATGGCCCCTCTGAGAGAGAAAAACAAGTTCTGTTTCAGGATTGGCTAATCATGCTGCTTCACTGTACTGTACATATTTGTGTAAAAATTACAAGATGTATTTCTATAGGCATCTAAATAAATTGGAAGCATCAAAATTTTTGTCTCTAACACTATTCCTCACCAAATTTAATCAGGGCTCATTGCAAAGTAGCTATTTCCATATTTGGGGAAGAGGAAATCAATATAACCCAGGAACATTTCCCACCCCCACAAGAAGCCAATAATTATTTACAGAGGAAGGTAGGGAAACTATCTTTTAAAAAGTAGACTGGGAGAGGTGGTTCCCACCTGTAATCCCACCACTTTGGGAGGCCGAGGTGGGTGAATCACCTGAGGTCAGGAGTTCGAGATCAGCCTGGCCAACATGGAAAAATCCTGTCTCTACTAAAAATGCAAAAATTAGCCTGGCTTGGTGGTGGGCACTTGTAACCCCAGCTACTCGGGAGGCTGAACCAGGAGAATCTTGAACCCTAAGGTGGAGGTTGCAGTGAGCCGAGATCACACCACTGCACTCCAGCCTGGGTGACAGAACGAGACTTTGTCTCAATAAATAAATAAATAGTAAAAATATTAGGTAGCTAATTGTTCTGATATGAATAATTTAAATCCTCAAGATATCCAAATGTCTGGAAGTCCATGGAGGTTTTCAGAACAGACAGATGTATATTTCTGCCTGCTTTTGCATGGAAAGTTGATTGCTGTATCGAATAACATGACTCAGTGGAGGGTGGTAAATAAGGGGAATCAATTTTTAATTGTGATCTTCATACAAAACTCAGTAGGAGAACACCCTAGGTGAAAGAGCATAAAGTCAAAGATGCTTAGAGACAAGGGATTGTTGAAGCAAGCCAGTTATGGCTACAAAATAAACTGTATTATTCCAAACACACGGTACGAATCTGTCCCTCTCCAAAAAAGGTAAAAAAATCAGAATCGGGGTAGAAGATGAGATAAAACTCTAACTTTGGAATGCGATATTAAACATGCTGATTCTGATTTAAGAAACAGTCCTGGCATTTGTAAACATGTTTTTAAATGGAACTGCATAGACTTTTAGTTTAAATCTTCCAAGTGCAAGTAGTAGTCTAAATCTACATTTTAAAACGCAGTATTGAGCAAGAAATTGGCTTCTTCTTTAAGTCTGGTAGGACCCTACTTTGGAGGGACAAGACAGAATTTCTGTAGTTGCTTTCAACTGTTCGTTTTGTATAGCTGCCTGTGTGCACAACATACTATAACCTTGGCTGAATAAACTGGGACCTTATCACAAGTGAAGGTGTGAGTTTGGGTGTTTTTTTTCTTCCCATCCATATACTAGCCCATTTGCAATTAAGAACTTTCATCTACAGTGGACTGAAATACAATGCTAAAGCCTAAGACAAAAAGATCTTCGTTCTTTTTAAGGCAATAACTGGCTGCAGAGACAGAGGTGTGAGAATACCCAGCACATGTGTCCAAAAAAAGAGAATCAATGAGTTAGTCAATCTGCCTTCCAAGAAGTCATGAACACTCACTCCACTCACCACTGCTGAAACATGGAATGAGAAAATTAAGAAGAGCATTTATGCAAAAATGACCTAAGTCAGCTATGCCTTCTGATCCACTACACTTTTCCCTGTTCCTCTGGGCTCATTGAAGGAGAACGCAGAAGGAAGCTTCACTCTCAAGACAAAGTCACTTTCTTAAACCATTAGTGCATGTGGTCACATTAATGCCCTAGAGCCCTATGTCAGAATAATAATTATAAAAAATAAAACTATGAAAGAGAGAGAGAAAGAACTAAAATTGGATTCATTGGAATGCTGGGCAAAGTTTCTATGTTATTTACAACCCATGAAATTAAACTTAAGGAGGACACTGTCAAATATTTAATTATGTCATTAGCTTTGTGTATCTGTATTTGAACATCTGCTTGGATGTCCTCTGTTCTCTCTCAAAGAGTGATGGATATCATGAAATCAGATTTAGAATCTGAGTCATGCTACCCTCAGCACCACGTGCTTTATCAGTGCCTGCTCCCAATCCAGGAGGCCACATCGCCCTTTGTTGTCATATCTGAGTCTTTGATCTGTGACAGTTTTTCTGTATCTTCTTGATTTTATGACCTTGACATTTTAGAAGAGGCATTTTGTAGAATGTCTCTCATCAAAGTTTCTCTGATGCTTCCTCATATTTAGACTATGAATTTCAAGGAAAGAGACCACAAAGGAGAAGTGTGCTGAGAAAGGACTATTTACATATATTATTTGTATTTTTCTAAAAGGGGCATTGGAACTTTTCTGTCATTTATTTATTTATTCAATCATTCCTTTATCATCATGCATCACTTAATGACAGGCATGTGTTTCAGAAAAGTGTAATCAAACGATTTTATCATTGTGCAAGTATTGTGGCATGCACAGCCTACTACACACCTAGGCTATATGGTATAGGCTATTGCTCCTGGTCATAAACCTGTATAGCAGGTTACTGCATTGAATGCTGTAGTTAACTATAACACAATGGTACATGTGTGTCTAAACATAGAAAAGGTACAGTAAAAAATGGTATAAAAGAAAAATATGATGCATCTTTATAGGGTACTTACGATAAATGAACTAAAGGGCAGAAAGTCAGTGAGTGAGAGATGAGTGAATGTGAAGGGTAGGACATTACCGTAAACTATTATAGACTTTATAAACATTATACACTTATCCAATACCAAATTTAGTTAAAAAATACTTTTATGTCTTCATAATATATTTATCTTAGCTTGCTGTAACTTTTTTACTATGTAAACTTCTTAGTATTTTAAACTTTTTAACTGTTTTGTAATAACTTAGCTTGAAACACATACAGTACAGCTGTACAAAAATATTTTCTTTATATTTTTATTCTATAAGTTTTTTTCTGTTTAAAATTTTTATTATTACTTTTAAAACTTTTTTATTAAAAACTGAGACCCAACACACACATGAGCCTAGGTCTACCCAGGGGGTCAGGATCGTCAATATCACTCTTTTTCACCTCGTCTTGTCTCGCTGGAAGGTCTTCAGGGGCAATAACATACATGGAGTTGTCATCTCCTATGATGGCAATGCCTTCTTCTGGAATCCTGCCTGAAAACCATGCCTAAGGTTGTTTCAGAGTTAACATTAAAAAAAAAAATCACTGTAAGAAGTACACTATAAATAATGAAACAATGTATAGTATAGTAAAAACTAGATGACAAATTTTCATCTCCATTATAATCTTATGTGACCATCATCTTATATAGAATCTTCCTTTACCAAAATGTCTTTATGTAGTGCATGACTATATATCAGTATGAACTCATGAATATTTATATAATTTTGTGATGTCATTCAGTTCATTATTTATTTTGAAAAAAAGTATATACTTGGTTTACATAAATCCAAATGCAAATGGTATCTGTTTTTTGCATCTGGTTATAACTAAGTCTAAGTATTTTTTGATTTTCCCTTTTTTAAGTGCAAAAAGTTTTAAAAATAATTAGGTAAATTTTCCTGTAGAATAGCTGACATTCTGGATTTGGCTGACTGCTTGCCACATAGGGTAACAAATTCACAGATGCAGGTAATTAAGACACGGACAGTTTGGGGAGTCCATTATTCTGCCTACCATGGAGGTAATGTTGAGAAGGCACTTGGTGGTGTTTATCTAGGTCATCTGTAACCTAGATTTGCTGTCAATTGAAAATTACTTCTTTTTTTTTTTTTTTTTTGAAAAAAGGTTTTACTTTGTCATCCAGGCTGGAGTGCAACAATTTTGGCTCACGGCAACTCTGCCTCCCGGATTAAAGTGATTCTCATGCCTCAGCCTCCCGAGTAGCTGGGATCACAGGCATATGCCACCACACCTGGCTACTTTTTGTATTTTTAGTAGAGACAGGTTTTTGCCTATGTCTACTAAACATGTTTGAGAAAGGTGTCATTAGGCAATTTCGTCATTGTGCAAGTATTATGGAGTGCACAGCCTACTACACTCCTAGTCTATATGATATAGCCTATTGCTCCTAGGCCATAAACCTGTATAGCATGTAACTGTATTGAATGCTGTAGTTTTGGCTGTTGGTCACACTGGTCTCAAACTCCTGAACTCAGGTGAATCCCTCCCAAAGTGCTGGGATTACAGGCGTGAGCCACCAGGCCCGGCCTGAAAGTTATTTTTAAAATTGTGATTAGATTCGGGCTGATTTTATTTTGCAAGAATACCTCTTAGGTGATGCTGAGTATCTCATACTGTAGAATATTAGAAGGTATATAATACCTGAAATGTCTCAGCTTTAATGATACTAGAAATGATCTGTGGGTTCAGCTTGATCCCTTCTTTATAAAGGTCCTGGTCAACCTTCACTAATGATTTTACCATTCACTGATTGCCACTGCTGTAATTGTACCTGTTATTACAACCTGTGAAATTATAATTTTTTCTAATTTTTTCTCCATTTATTAATTACCTGGACTTTTTAATACAAGAATTTTGCCTTATGTTCTAGCTCCTAATTTTGTTAGCCTGAAGCACAATTCACATGAGAAGATCAAGATAAAGACTTAATTATTTCACTTTCATTATCAAATTCAGAAATATAATTCACATGAAAAGATCAAGATAAAAACTTAATTATTTCACTTTAATTATCAATTAATTGGTGCACTGGCAACTTTTACTGGTGCTCAAGAGTTTTGTTTGGTTTCTCCTACCCTCTAAGAAACTCCGTTCATACTCACTGCTTTTAATATGTGTTTTAATAATTATTTAAGACATTATTGTTTCTGAAGTTAAAATTTTCCCATCTTGGCCAGTGGAAGTCCTTCAGTTCGGCTCCTGTGTCTCTTTAGCGTGACCCATGAGAGTTTCTTTGCTTTTTGCTTCAAGAAAACATTCTACATTGATGTTGTAAATTTTCTGACCCCTGCCTGGTATCAGCTACTTCTCCAAGAAGTCCTTACCCCTTTTAGTGATAAATAGTATTTAGAAATTATATTGGAAACTAGAGATGATTATTGCTACTAGAGTATCATAATTCTAGGCCTTTTTCACAAAGATAGGAAATACATATTTTGTTAAAACTGGAGGTATTATGAATTTGCAATTATATTTTTAAATCATATTTAAGATTCCAACACTATTACTTATTATATTTGATTTTATGTTGGCAATTCTTTTATTTCATGATGACAATGATCAGGACAACAATCATAATATAATCACATACTTTTAAATTTACAATCCACTGTAAAATGGGCTCAAAGTCACACTATTCTATCACATATTGCAATTTCCTTATATCTTCATTTTCCAGATTTTAAAATTCTATATTCTGTAGTTTGCCAAAAAATTACTTAAAATTGATCTCCAAAGATAAAAGAAAACTTTCTCGATATGATCTGGGTAGTTTCAGAATTAGTGGAATGGTGATTCCCTTTTAATTGTTTTATAGAATACATAGCATCACCAACTCAGTGAGAACTTTCTTATGGAAATTTTGCTGCCCCCAAGTGCCTTGTTCCTCAGCATTGCCTCCATGGTAGGCAGAATTATGAACTCCCAAACCTGTCCATGTCCCAGTTACCTGCATCTGTAAATTTGTTACCTTATATGGCAAAAGAAACTCTGAGGATGTGATTAAGTCTCTTGAGATTGAGAGAATACCCTGCTCATCCAGATGCACCAAATTTAATCCCAACAGTCTTTATAAGGGAAAAAGGGCAGCAAAAGAGTCAAAGTAGATGTGCAAACAGAAGCAGAGATCAGAGTGACATAGGGCCATGAGCCAAAAACCTTGGGTAGCCTCTAAAAGCCAGGAAAGGTAAGAGAAGGAATTGTCCCCTAGAGCCTCCAGAAGTAACACAGCCATGCCCACACCTTAACATGAGCCCAGTGAAACCCATTTCAGACTCTGACCCCCAGCACGATAAGTTAATACACTTGTGTTGTGTCAAGCCACTACATCTGTGATAATGTGTTACAGAAGCAGTAGGAAATTAATCCACCCCTCCACATATTTGTTCTTCATGGTATGTATTATGACTAGCAAGTATTTTATTTATTGGCCTGTGGACTTATTAAGTCCTTCTTTTCTACTGGAATGTAAGTTTTATGAAGTCAAGACTCCATGTTATTAACATATACTATTCTCACTGAGTATAATCTATAATTAGTAGGGTCACAATAAATATTTTTGAGTGAATTAAGATCAATACAGTCTAAAATTGTTCTGATGCACATTAACTTATGAGAGAAGGAAATGGCCCCAGGTTTTTGTTCTCTGAAATAAGCTATTGCCAGATCTGTTCATCTAGCAGTGGAGCAATGGATTCCATGCATCACCTGCCAGCCATGAAGACTTCAACTTCGTAACTTCAGTTGGGGTTTAGTTACTAACTCACATGTCTGCATTCTCTAGTAGTCAGCAAAAGTCCTTATGGAAAAGGTTAATACCGCATTCTTGTTTTATTAATAAATCCTTATCTCCTAATTCAGTTCCCTGACATTTATTAGATACTCAATAAATACTTCATGGATGAAAATAAATGAAGAAATGTGTTATGATTAACTCAGTAATTCATATTCTTCAACAGTTATCTCCCTTCACAAATTTCATTCACAAATTTGCTATATTTGATATATATTCTTCATTTCATTCTAAATCATTTATATTTTACAATATATACTGATGACCATCATTTTACGTGATGTGGCCATTGTTTTAGGTGATGTGGGTATGAAGCAAAGAAGATGGACAGGTCATTATTTCCTAGAAGCCCATTTTGTAGAACTAGACAGACAACAAATAAATAAAATATCAGTTAGTGATAAGTGCCTTATGAAGAAACCAATTTATCTTGATAATTTTGTTTTTATGGTCTGCATTCTGATTTCTGTGCTTTAAATTTTTATGACATTCTGTTAGCATGGAGTATCTTTCCATCTCTTATATTTGCACATGAAATAGCCTGGGTTTTGCAATTGGAAGAGTGAACTTAAGTTTGATATCCACTTGAAATTAACAATGTGACTTTATACAAGAGTTTTAATCTGGTTGAGGTCAGTTTGCCATCTGTAAAGTGGGAATATATTACTAACATCTTCTTCACTGTGGTGCTGAGTGAACAATGCCCATTGTACATAAAGCACTCACCAAAATGCCTGGTACACAGTAGGTTCTCCTTAAATAGAGTTACACTTGTTCTTCATTTGTGGATTCAAAGTCCTGTCGTTCTTTTTTTTTTTTCTTTTTTTTTTTTAATAGCATTTTAGGTTTTGGGGTACATGTCAAGGACATGCAAAATTGTTGCACAGGTACACATGTGGCAGTGTGATTTGCTGCCTTCCTCCTCATCACCTATATCTGGCATTTCTCCCCATGCTATCTCTCCCCCAACTCCCCACCCCCCCACTGTCCCTCCCCTATTTCCCCCTGACAGACCCCAGTGTGTGACACACCCTTCCCTGTGTCCATGTGTTCTCACTGTTCAAAACCTGCCTACGAGTGAGAACATGTGGTGTTTGATTTTCTGTTCTTGTGTCAGTTTGCTGAGAATTATGGTTTCCCAGGTTCATCCATGTCCCTACAAAGGACACGAACTCGTTTTTGATGGCTGCATAATATTCCATGGTGTATATGTGCCACATTTTCTTTCTCCAATCTATCGTCAATGGGCATTTGTGTTAGTTCCATGTCTTTGCTATTGTAAACAGTGCTGCAATGAACATTCATGTGCATGTGTCCTTATAGCAGAACGATTTATAATCCTTTGGATATATACCCAGTAATGGGATTGCTGGGTTAAATGGAATTTCTATTTCTAGGTCCTTGAGGAATCGCCACACTGTCTTCCACAATGGTTGAACTAATTTACACTCCCACCAACAGTGTAAAAGTGTTCCTATTTCTCCACATCCTCTCCAGTATCTGTTGTCTCTCGATTTTTTAATGATCGCCATTCTAACTGGCGTGAAATGACCTCTTCAGAGGAGAACTACAAACCACTGCTCAATGAAATAAGAGAGGACACAAACAGATGAAGACACATTCCATGCTCATGGTTAGGAAGAAACAATATCATGAAAATGGCCATACTGCTCAAAGTAATTTACAGATTCAACGCTATCCCCATCAAGCTACCAATGACCTTCTTCGCAGAACTGGAAAAAACCACCTTAAACTTCATATGGAACCAAAGAGAGCCCGCATAGCCAAGTCAATTCTAAGCAAAAAGAACAAAGCAGGAGGCATCACACTACCAGACTTCAAACTATATTACAAGGCTACAGAAACCAAAACAGAGATATAGACCAATGGAAAAGAACAGAGGCCTCGGAGGCAACACAACACATCTACAACCATCTGATCTTTGACAAAATGGACAAAAACAAGCAATGTGGAAAGGAGTCCCTGTTTCGTAAATGGTGTTGGGAAAACTGGCTAGCCATGTGCAGAAAGCAGAAACTGGACCCATTCCTGACACCTTACACTAAAATTAACTCCAGATGGATTAAAGAGTTAAACATAAGACTTAACACCATAAAAACCCTACAAGAAAATCTAGTCAAAACCATTCAGGACATAGGCGTAGGCAAGGACTTCATGACCAAAACACCAAAAGCACTGGCAACAAAAGCCAAAATAGACAAATGGGACCTAATCAAACTCCACAGCTTCTGCACGGCAAAAGAAACAGTCATTAGAGTGAATCGGCAACCAACAGAATGGGAAAAAATTTTTGCAGTCTACCCATCTGACAAAGGGCTGATATCCAGAATCTACAAAGAACTAGAACAGATTTACAAGAAAAAAACAAACAAACACATTCAAAAGTGGGCGAAGGATATGAAGAGAAACTTTACAAAAGAAGACATACATGAGGCCAACAAACATATGAAAAAATGCTCATCATCACTGGTCATTAGAGAAATGCAAAGCCCTGTCATCTTTAAAGCCCTGAGCACTTTTAAATCCATGCTTTTCTCAAGTCCTTTTATAGCACTCTTAGATTGACTTGCCCTTTAAAGGATTTTTCCTTCTCTTTCGTTGTCATATATTTTTCCCTGTGCTTATGCTTTTGTCCTTCAGTCTACACTTAGCCTTTTGAAAGCAGACCTCACTCTCCCCTCAGTATTACCTTCCTTGTCTTCTCAGAGGACTTGGCACAATGCTTGCAAGAAAGGTGGCCTGTGATACTAGAGAGAGCTGGCCTAAGGATGAGAAAAACTAGATTCTCTTTCTGACTCATCTCATCCCTTGACAAGTATGCAGCCTCATTATTCATCAGATGAAGAAGCTGTTACTTGCCTGTGCTATCTAGCTCACTTGTGAGGGTGCAGTAAAAAGTACAAAGGGAAATAGGTGGCACAGCACCTGCTTTCAGGGCTGTATAAGACAGCAACACTAATCTAACTCTAACAATCAATAGAATGTCTTAAGCTCTTACTAGGTGCCAGAGCCCTGTCATCTTTTCTACAACCAGGTTCTGAGAGATGGTCTGTAATAATGATGAAGAACCAGATTCTGCAGCTGGGCCACCTGGATTTGAATTCTTGCTCTACCACTTCTTTGCTTTGTGACACTGGGAAGGTGTTCAAGCTTTGTGCTTCAGTTTTCTTATCTGTAAAATGGGATTAATAATATTATCCACATCATATGATCATTATATGTATTAAATGAGTAAAAAAGTGAAATGTGCATATACATAGCGCTATATATAAAGAACCAATTCCCCAAATTATCATATTCAAAGTAACATATTTTTTAAAAGGAGATAGTAAAGTAGAAAGAAGAGTAGGTTCATTGGGGTTCAAGGCCTGGACAAAGCAGACAGAATTTCTAAAATGCTCAAGCAAAAGTTTGTTCTTACTTAACATATTATTTATGTAATTATTTTTGTCTATACATACAGACATATTTGATATTTAGCACCAATGTGCCAGATAAGCTTTACTATCTCATTCTTATTGATAAGGAAGCTGAAGCTCACAAAAATCCCATACATTGACTGAATAAACACTGGTATGAATTTGCCAGGTATGAATTCAAGTTAGTTTGATTCTGAATTTTAAGCTATTTCAGGTAAACCAACAAAAACAAGGCAATATTATTTAGAACTTTGAACCATTCCAAATTCAGAACATGCTGCCTTCTGTGCCAAGAAAAGGGCTACAAAGGCCAAGTGTGGTGACTCATACGTGTAATCCCAGCACTTTGGGAAGCCAAGGTGGGCGGATCATGAGGTCAAGAGATGGAGACCATTCTAGCCAACATGGTGACATGGTGAAACCCTGACTCTACTAAAAATACAAAAATTAGCCTGGTGTGGTGGCACATGCCTGTAGTCCCAGCTACTCAAGAGGCTGAAGCATGAGAATCTCTTGAACCCTGGAGGCAGAGGTTGCAGTGAGCCGAGATTGCACCACTGCATTCCATTCTGGTGACAGAGTGAGACTCTGTCTCAAAAATAAAAGAGAGAGAGAAAAAAGAAAAGGGTTCTCCAAAAACCCCCAAGATACAGCTGCCTTAGCAAAGGTAGTCTCTGTTCCTGACTGCTATGGGAAATGAACTAATCAGTGTTAACTCAGAGAGTGTCTTCAGTGTTACCTGCTGACTGGTCTGATATCAGAAAAGGGCATCTCTGATAAAGTATAGAAGAATCTTCAACAATACAAATGTGAATTCACTTGCTACTCCATCACTTTGTGCCTGTTCTGCCTTGAGCAAATTTTGACGATCAAATGAAAGAATGTTTTCTAGAAAACATGATGTATAGTATCAAATATAAAAAAAACAGTCTTGCATTCTCAATTACAGAACAGTGGTTCTAGAACCCTATTCCCTTACCTGTGATGCACCTTTGCATATGCCTTTTATAGTAATCTAAGTCCATCATGTTACTCTTTGTATATGGACACAGAAATCAGTCTTTACTTTTTCTACTTGCTTTTAAATCTGTCTGAAGTTATTTATAATCTTGGACTTTTTTTAAGAAAAGGATGAAGGCTATAGCTCAGGATTTATTATTTCCTTTATTCGAAGATAATGTTTTCTGGAGAAGTGCAAATGGGTCACTCTTCATCACATGACTCATAAAGTAAGTCCAAACATATTCTTGATGTTGTCACCTTGTGGAAATATTTATAATAATAAGACCCATATTATGTATTACATTCATTTATTTATTCATACAACCCCAAACAAATGTGTTTGATAAGCTACCTGCATATTTTACACAAATGATATACAAACATATTTTACATAAATTATTTGCACTCTGCTACATTTCCCTTTTAATTATTCCCAAACACTAAGTTCTGATAGCAAAGAAAGTAAATATGTGCTGAATATATTTATTGAAATATTAAAAATTTGAGAGATAAAAGAGATATAAATATTTTTTGCTCTGAGGAAAAAAAATGTGAAGATAACTTGTGGTGTGGAATAATAGTTAACTATGTATTTAGATTGTGGAAAACATTTGGTGTAAACATTTTTTGATAAATAGTTACTAAATTACTGTATAAACAAGAACTGAAACTTTCTAATCCAGAAAATGGAGTAAATAAACAGACACAGTCCAGGCCTTCTTTTTTTTTTTTTTTTTTTTGGAGACAGAGTCTTGCTCTGTCACCCAGGCTGGAGTGCAATGGCGTGATCTCGGCTCACTGCAACCTCCACCTCTCAGATTCAAGCAATTCTCATGCCTCTGCCTCCTGAATAGCAGGGACTACAGGCACATGCCACCATCCTGGCTAATTTTTTGTATTTTAGTAGAGATGGGTTTTCACCATGTTGTCCAGGCTGGCCACCAACTCCTGAGCTCAGGCAATCCACCGCCTTGGCCTCCCAAAGTGGTAGGATTACAGGCTGAGCCACCATGCCCCGTTAGCCCGTGGTTTTATAACTAAAATTTTAGTAAGAATTATAGATGGTACAAAGCATAACACTCAAAAATTGGTTATCTCCAATTTCTAAAGTAAAGAATAACAGGGTTCTGTGAAAGAGAACACAGAAGTTTTATGTTAGATGTGTTTGTGCATAAAGTGAAAGTCTGATGAAATAGGGCAATTTGTGTCTATTTTTGGTTGGCATAAAAGCAGAGATATTTACTGGTCAATGGAAGAGATAAGGAAGGGAGTGGGAAGTGAGCTAAGAAGAATCTGACATAAGGTTTTATGGAACAAAAACTTGAGACTAGAATCTCAGGGGACAGAGAAGAGCAGGTCTTGATGAGAATTGAAAGAAAGAATCTAAGGTTAGTTTCCAGTACATGAACCCTGAGGTGAAAATTTATAGTTAAAATCAGAGATCTGAGACTCTACTTTCTGTCAAGATAGCTTAACAGAGATTAGGTTTACACTCTTGTCTGAAACAAATAAAAACAGACAAAATGTATGAAGCAGCAGTTTCCAAAATGCTTAACAATGAGGGACACTGATTCCTGGAAAATAAACATGTGTGAGCCCTGTAATTATCTTGAGAGGGATTCCAGGGCACAGCACAGGGAGGCAGAAGCAAGGCATGACACTTATACCCACAATACATACTGGATGGTCCCATTTATATGAAAATAAAGAACTAGCAAAGCTAATCCCTGGTGATAGTTAGTAATCATATCAGTGGTTTTCTGGAGCTTAGGTTTTTTTCTAACTGACTGTGCAAATGGACTTATTAAGATAATATACATATTCTATAAGTAGACTTTGGTAGTATGCATGTTTAGCAAAGTGCTTTGAACTTCACACCTAAAATGGGTTTACATTAGCGTGTGTAAAACATATCACAGGAAAGTGAATTGGAGATAAAGAAAGGTAAGCAGATCAAATTATATTTTCTATAATGCAAGAGATAAAGATTTAAATACTGTTGGTATAGCAAGTTTCAAGTAGGTATTAATAGTAGCTATTAATTTATATGTAAATTTATATGTACTAACCCAAGAAAACACATGAGCAGGTTATTCATCATTACAGATGACTCTCTTTCAGAAAACAGTATTAACTGTGGTGAAACCAGTTATGTGAGTGACTTATCTGCAGCTACCTTTAACTTGGATCCATCTGTTGTTAGCATGAGGTACACTAAGGTTTAGCCTACATTTAAATTGACAGTACTCTCATTGTACCACATTCAAACACTGAGCAATGCAACTCATAGGCAATTTACATTTCATGCATAGAAATTTAGATGAGTCACTCTTTCAAGTACTTAAGCTAACAAATTAAACTTTCTCTGCTCGAAATCCTTCCAAATACGTATAAGTTTAGAGTCAGACGTTCACTTTCTTGACACCAGTAGTACTTATTGTCTTGTGCAATAGATATATTTTAGTTTGCTTACATGTAACCACGTTTCAAAATTTTATTCTAAAATAAACTTTAACTATTACATTAATTAGTCATCCACCTAAATTCTTTTCCTTCATATCTCCAACACCAGACATCTAAACATAGGTTTTTTATTTTTGATCTTTTAATTTTTACTTTCATATACTTAGGGGTACAACTGTATATTTCTTACCTGAATATACTTCAACATGGTGAAGTTGGGGTTTTAGTGCACCCAGCACCTGAATAGTGAAATTGTACTCAATAAGTATTTTTTAAACCTCATCCTCCACCCATTCTCTTATCTTTTGGAGTCTCCACTTTCTATCACTCCACTCTGTATGTCCATAGTACCCATTGTTTAGGTCCCATTTATAAGTGAGAACAAGTGGTATTTGACTTTCTATATCTGAGTTACTTCACTGACGATAATGACCTCCAGTTCTGTTGATGTTACTGCAAAAAACTGGACTTTATTCTTTTTTTATTGTTGTATAGTATTTAGTATTCCATGGTGTGTGTATATATATATATATATATATATATATACACACACACACATATCACATCATTTTCTTTATTCAGTCAACTGTTGGTGGGTACTTAGGTTGATTCCATGGCCTTGCTATTGTAAGTAGTGCAGGGACAAACATATGTGTGCAAGTGTCTTTTTAATATAATGATTTCTTTTCCTTTGGGGGAAAGTGGGATTGCTGACTGGAATGATGGTTCTATTTCTAGTTCTTTGTGATATCCATAGAGTTCTATTTTTAGTTATGTGAGTTTTCTATAGAGGTTGAGAGCTAAACAATGGGGACATATGGACATAAAGATGAAGATAATAGACTCTGGGGGATTCTAAAATGGGAAAGGGTGGGAGGGTTAAAAAATTACCTATTAGGTACAATGTTCAATATTACAATGATACATTAGAAGCTGAGTCTCCACCATTACACATGTAATACTCATGTAACAAACAAGCACATGTACCGCCTGAATCTAAAATAAGTAAATAAAAAGTCTTTATGTCCTTTCTGTCATTACCATGATTCCCTCTTCTTGATTTTGTTCCTATGATTCTCAGTATCTGAATTGTCCTGGTCTCTCAGCTTTGCTTTGTACAGATACACAGTTATGGTCTTTCAACTTAAGTAATCAAATCACATTTCTCACTTCCCCTGAATTTACTATCTTGCATAAGAGGTTCATTTTCTGGAAGTGTCAGTTTTCTCATCTGCGAAGCTAGGAGGCAAATGCTGTTTCTCAGTGTTGCCGGGCTGGTTAAACAACATGCTGTATTGTGCAAGGAAAGGATCCAGTTACAGCTTCTGCATATAGCTAGCCAGTTTTCCCAACACCATCAGGACAGATTAAAGACTTAAATATAAGACCTAAAACCATAAAAATTCTAGAAGAAAACCTAAGCAATATCATTCAGGACAAAGAATGGGCAAAAACTTCATAACTAAAACACCAAAAGCAATGTCAACAAAAGCCAAAATAGACAAATGGGATCTAATTAAACTAAAGAGTTTCTGCACAGCAAAAAAACTATCATCAGAGTGAACAGGCAACCTACAGAATGGAGAAAATTTTTGCATCTATCCATCTGACATAGGGTAATATCCAGAATCTACGAAGAACTTAAACAAGTTTACAAGAATAAAACAAACAACCCCATCAAAAAGTGGGCGAAGTATATGAACAGACACTTCTCAAAAGAAGACATTTATGCAGCCAACAAACATATGAAAAAAACCTCATCATCACTGGTCATTAGAAAAATGCAAATCAAAACCCCATTGAGATACAATCTCACACAATTAGAATGGCGATCATTAAAAAAGTACTTTTCAGAATATACAATGTTGATGGAATTGTCAAAGAACAAATGGAGCATGTACATAAAATTAAATATGCACTGAGTAATTATTTTTCATCAAATTATATATGGATTCTCTTTTGTAGTCATCTCCTTTGCCTTTTCTTTTGTGTAATATGGTCTACTTGCATGAGTCTAGTCTGCAGGCCATTGTCTGTAGCCTATCCCTTTCTATTTCTAGACCTCCTAAGAGCCTAGACGCAGGCTCTTGTTATCTGAGCTGGCCCACTCCAGTAACACTTTTTCCCCACAGAGTGATGATGGAAACTCCAGTGAACTACTGACACTTCCCGAAGCATTATATTCTAGACACCTCAGGAGGTCTTCTAATTTGTTAGCTCATGCCAATTCCCAAAATTTCTGGCATAAGTGGTAGCAAAGGATTGCGTTCCAGTAACAAAGACCAAAAAATTTTCTGAATTTTTTTATGTTTGTGCACTTTTCCAAGCTCTTCAGAAAACTAAAATAAAACTTAATGTGGTTCCTTTAATTTTGAATTTGTCTGTCATAAATTATGGCAAAAACAATCATTGTAGGTTGACATCAAACACAGTAAATGAGAACGTTTTATATTTTCTTCCAAAGAGGAGGTATATGCCACTGATAGGAAATGTTTCTTTGAGACAAGTGATTGGGGTTAGGGTTCTTCTCATTGATAATCAGATAGTTTATCTGAGAAAATACATTTTGAGGGTGATACTGTTTGGCTGTGTGTTCCCACCCAAATCTCACTTTGTCAGCCAGGATGGTCTCAATCTCCTGACCTCGTGATCTGCCCAACCCAGCCTCCCAAAGTGCTGGGATTACAGGTGTGAGCCACTATGCCTGGCCCCATAGTAAATTTAATTAGAAAAAATGAGGCCCAGATATGTAAGCTAGAAATTAAGTAATACTATTCCTATGCCAATGTTCTTCCCATTAAACGTTCTCCTTTCCCATTGTAACACATAAAAGTAAGTTAATTTTTCAGAATAGGCAGGCTGAAAAATCTAAGAATGAAAATTGAGGATGAGTAGGGCATAGAATGTTATTGGAGATTTAAGTCATACAGGCTAGAAGATAAGGTCACAATAAAGTGGAACTACATAAATTTTAGGATCTTTGAGGAATGGAGTTTCTTCTTTCAATGGATAGAAGTCTAAGTTTAAGACCTGATATGAAGAAATTGGAATCAAATTAGGAGAACAAAAAGCCTCCTCTAACTGAAGATAGAGTAACTCTAATGTGCTTTTCCATAAAGAATTATAGAATTAAGATTTCTCACATAAAGGTTTGAAAAGGTAACTGATAATAGCAAAAAAATGAAAAATCATTTATTTATCCTTCAGAGAACATTCTGAGTTGAGATCGGGAATTGTGCTTTGAACCTATCAGAATATCAAAGTTCAGATCATGGCAAAGAGACCTGAAACCAGCTTAAAAATGGGTTATGAGATCAAGACCTATGGCAATGGATGTCTCAGTGGTCAAATAAATGAAAAGCTCTTAGAGGTTAGGTCTTAGGAACAAAAGCTTGGAATTTAAGCTTCAAGCGAATCATTTTGAGAAGATCAGCCCTTGGTGAAAATTGAGAGCAGACAACTTCAGGGTCCAAATCTCCAAAGAGTTTCCTCTGAAAGATATTTTAGAGCCCCTATTTGGTGATCATAGAAAGAGATTACATGAGGTAATAAATGGCAAAAGATCTTGGGTTTAGATAGCTTATTTCAAGGTAAAGTTTCAACTGTGACCTTGAAGTCACTATAAAGAGATGGTGTGATTTGGATGATCCTCAGAATATCTAAGGGCTAGATATCCTTTGGAATTAACAAAGCTCTTCTTTCCTTATAATTCCACCAAAATTCTCAATTCAAGTTTTCTTCACCTTGGTTCATGGTGCAATATTTATTTTGCTATGAAAGAATTAGAACCTGAAACACTCATTTTATTTTCAGGTACAAGGATAATATGAAGAACTAGGTATAAATGCTCAGATGCCCAAAATTGAAATAGTATTCATGACAGGATATTTTTATTATTTCACAGGCAATTAAACATGGTATCATTAGCTCTTTTGGCAACTTAAATAAATGACCAGAATGAAAGATACAATTTGTGATAAACTGAATCCTAATGCACCATCAGTGATATGCTGATGATTACATTTACCTGCTTTTTTCTTGTGTTCTCCTGACATTAGACAAAAAAAAAAAAAAAAAAAAGAAGCAAGGATATTTTATGTAATAAAAGGGGCATTACTTTCAAATAGTAATTTATTTATCCCTATCCATGCAACAAGTCCACACACATTATTATTTATCAGTAGAATAACTGGACCTTAATTCAACAGGAATGGTCAACTACAGAAAATTCAGGTCTTTGATCATCTGAGTACACAATTATCTTTAAGTGACTCCAGTCTGAAATTATTATGAGGTATCCTTATGTATATCTAATGTTCAGTGGTTTTATTGTTGCTTTATAAAAGTATCTTTCCAGAATGCAGAACCCAGACACTCAAAATCTTACTTCAAGGACTAAGTTAAGGTTCAGACGCAGCTTCAATTTCTTATGCTAACAATCAAAACTCTCTGTTGTCAAAACCTTTCCAATGTATACACTGGTGTCAATCAACAATTCATTTATAGACATCAACAGTCAATGATTATATTTAGAAAACTTATATACATTTTAGTAGACTTCTAATTACTAGCGCACTTAATAAGTATGTTCTGAAATCAACTAAGTGTGGCAATTACTAAGTGACCTTTGTTAATATCTAAAATTTGTCATCAATCACCCAGTCATAGAGATTCAAGCACAATACTCACCACCATCTATGCCAAAACTTGTTGACTATTTCTCATCATCTGGGGATGTTGCCGCACACCACTATAAACGTTTCCTTGCAATTCCTTACCCATCTATTCTTTATCATTTCTGCAGGACATAACAATCCAGCCTTTCTGGACTAGAATCAAATTTACCATCCTGTCAGTTTTTGCTATTTCTTGCTGTAATCCAAGAAAATACAAAACAAATTGATAGTTTATCTTAATGGTAAATACAATTGTCCATGAGGAGTGGGTAAGTGGAACCTTGAGATTAAAAGAAAGAATTTACTAATTTAATACTCTTTTACTGTTTGTTTAATTGGGCTTACTGAGTAAACTGTACTTCAGCTGAATC
This sequence comes from Ateles fusciceps, assembly GCA_036589455.1. Taxonomy (NCBI): domain Eukaryota; kingdom Metazoa; phylum Chordata; class Mammalia; order Primates; family Atelidae; genus Ateles; species Ateles fusciceps. Next base: position 2,667,972 of record JAZHEH010000479.1, on the reverse strand, counting down.
AAAATTCAGTGACTCTGGAAGCTTTTGAAGACATAACTTCCCTGATAAGCCATTTGTTACCTGCCCAGAACCTTGGAATGCTTTTGGTTACTATTTTTGTTTTATTATCTTGTGATATTTTAGAGGTATTAGTTGGCTGAGGCATTTAGAGCAGTGTTCTGAAACTTAATATTAAAAAACAAAAACAAAAAAACCTGGTGATCTTGTTAAACTGCCAACTCAGATTTAGCAGGTCTAGGTGCAGCCTGAGATTCTGTATTTCTAGTGAGTAACAGGTAATTTTAATACTGCTGGGGTAAAAACTAACTTTGACTGCCAGAGATCTAGTAGATACTCTAAGTTTGCTGCAATACCATATTTCTAACACAAGAAACCTGGGACTGTTTCTGATTTTATGGACAAGTTAAAGGTCATCATCATCCAAAACTACTATTGGGTGACTGTTGTGTTGCTTTGGTGCAGGAAACATAAGGAATTTGCAAGTTTTTTGTTGTCATCCAGTCTTGTTCACTGAATCCAGTGGTTACTGCTACATAACGACTTCAGTTTATTCATTTTCAAGATTTGTTGAGCTCAATTAGCATTCTCTTAGGAAAAAGAAACTATCCTTGGCTGTTTGTGAGAAGGCATAACAGTGAAGTAGTGTGTGTGTGTGTGTGTGTGTGTGTGTGTGTGTGTGAGACAAAGAAATGCTATTAAATTTCCTTTCGTTAATCAATATAGTTGTTACATCATTTTATCATCCCCTCTTGCTTGAAATAGATACATTTACCCACTTTTTTGAAATCATCATGGAACTATGCTGTTGTTTTTTCTTATGAAAAATTTTCTCTTATGTTACTAATGATATTTTGCTAGAGAAAGAGGAATAGTAGGGGTTATGGTGGGTAAGAAGGAGACTGAGAGAAACAGAAAATATGAGGATGATTACAGCAAAATTTGCTTCTTTTCATGACCAGTAGCAATATAAAGAATCCATTCTGTGAAGAAGAAAATGCATGTGTGAAGAACTCACTAAAATGACTGCAAACACTTCTTTGCTGGCCCCAGATGAAATCATTAATAAAGCCTGTAGGAGAAAGGATTTTTTTTTATACTGCAATCCCAAGGAAGCAATTTCCTAGACAGTTTTTGTGATTTGTCAGTACACAGACTTGAATAAATCCAACAGGAGGCCATGCGATATGCAAACCTAAGCAAAGATGTTTAAGCAGCTCAAATGAGGAGTCTTAGTATTTACAGTAATTTCTATATGATTTTACGCATTCCTCTCTATGGTATCTCACATTCCACTTACAGAAGATAATTCTACATATATTATCCCTACCATCTGCAGTTTACCTGTCATTTAATATTCCCTTCAAAGAATAGTATGAGAATCACAGAGGAATATGTAGAGTGCTGTAAGACAAAAGCAAAACAAAACCCCCAAATCTAAAAGTATGTAGTGTGGCTAGGCAGACAAGACACATATAAATGGACATTATTCACTAGCTTGCTTGGTCTCAGCTAGCGAATAGACATTGTGGAAAAAGCTAAGACATAAGTCTTTTAAGTCATCTCAGGAGCATAGTATCAAGGCTTGAAAACCTAAGGTAGGAAGGTTGTACTAAGAAGCAAGGCTATTAAAAACAAATGATTCTAGCACTCTGCTTAAAGAAAATTGTGAAAGTATAACTAACTGGATTTGCATACAAATCTATCCAAATTCACCTCTGCCCCATACTTGTTATTAGATGTGTGATTATATGTGTAATTAACTTAGCTATATTATCTGTGAGGAGAGTTAATCCTAGCAATTTTGTAATGTAGTAAGAATTACATGACATGATTATGTAGAAAACTAGCCATAGTTCTATTCATACTTAAAGTGCTCAATAAAGATAATGATGGCAACAATGATGGTGGTGATGATGATGATGATGATAATAATATAGTTTGATTGATTATGAAATAAGAGGAGTCAGGAACTTGAGTGTAGGTATTATTTGGAAAGTATTTCCAAGAAGCAGAAGTGAGGGAGTGGGGGAAGGAGATGAAGGAAAAACAATCTCCCCAAAAAGTTGCATTAATGAATTTATTACTGCTCTGAGAAACTGGGATTCAATCTTTCTTAGGGGATCCTCTACAATTATGTAGATTCTACCTTACTAGAAGATGGGGAGTTAGAGACATTCATCAACTGACTAATGCCATTCATTGGCTGAAATTAGCCCCCAGGAGCAGGTTCTCCCACTCCCACAATTCTAGACCCACATATGCACAGGTAAGCAGCCCTCAGTCCTTTGGTGAACATCTCCAATCTTCAAAGCAGAAAGAACCTGAGGGATAGTGGCTTGACGTGTGACAACAACCACATGAGGGGGAAGTCCCCACCAGAGCAGCACTAAAGTCAGGTGGGCTGAAGTGGTGTGTCATGTAATAACAATGATTTTTCTCAGTGGGGATAGGACTTCAATATGTTTTTATGAGACACAATTCAACTCATAACAATGCCCAACTCACAGGGCTATTAGCAATTATTTTTGAAACTTATTCTATTAAGCGTACATTGTGCTTCTTCAATCAGTGGACACATATTTTCCCCCCAGTTCTGAAAAATTTGGTTTATGTTTTGTCTTTTCTATTCTCTCTCTTCTATCTTTCTGGTAATTTGATCTGATACATCTTAGAGTTTCTCATTCCATCCTTCATACCTCTAAAGTTCTCTCAAATGTTTCTGCTTCTCATTTCTGTTTTTGCAATGTAGATAAATTAGTGTAAACCTATGAACAACAGGGATCTGAAATGTCTTGGTCTGCTTATATGTGTATTTAAAACAAATAAACATATTGGAAAAATTTTTGGAGATTTGCTATAATTTGAACAAAATTGCAAACCATCTACACTAGAAATATGGAAAATTAAGTTAGATACGTAAAACATGCAAAAAGTTTATAAAGATGTTAGTCTATTTTATCACTTACTATCATATTACAAAATATATACAAATCTATTATAGAAAGTTAAAGTTTGTTAAAGTTTATGCACACATAGGTAATATGTAATGCCACTTGCAATTGAGAGAAATGTAAACAAATATACAGATGTACAGATGCAGTGTTAAATCCTAACTGCATAAAATTAATCATGCATACTGTACTCCTGTATTTTCATATCCATTCCTGTTGCTGTTTCACTGAGCTCAATTTTTAATCCTGTATTGAAACTGAAGCTTGTATGTGGTTGCAGGATTTTTACACAGAAGGCATATTTATAGACTCTAATATGATTCCAGAAAATGTTAAGTCATTGTATACAACTTAAAGCAAAAGAAAGGGGAAGGATCTAAAGTTGGATACTTTAATAAGAGCCAAAAACAGTTTGATAGTTTTGGAGTGCTTTTGTTTAAAAAATGTCAAGATATCAGGAGATGCAGCTTTTAGTTATCAAGAGGCAGCAGATCAGTTTCCAGAAACTATTAAGAAAATCATTGAAGAGACACTATACTACCTGAACAGGTTTTCAATACAGATGACAGTGTCCTGTTCTATAAAAAAGATGCCAAAAATGCCATTTATTAGTAAGAAATAGAAGCAAGCACCAGGATTTAAATCAGGAAAGGATAAGCTAATTCTACTGTTTTGAGAGAATGTAGTAGGGTTTATCATCAGGACTGCTCTTATATATAAAGCAACTAACCCTTGAGCCTTGAACAGAAATGGTAAACACCAGCTGCCAGTGTTTTAGTTGTGCAACAAGAATGCCTGGGCAACAGAAACATTTTTTGTCTATTGATTCCATTGATGCTTTGTCCCTGAAGTCAGGAAACATTTTGCCAATAAGGGACTGCCTTTTATGATTCTTTTGATGTTGGACAATGCCCCTGGCTACACAAAACCTCATGAGTTCAACACAAAAAATGTCAAAGTGGTCTACTTGCCCCCAATTGCAATACCTCTAATTCAGCCTCTGAATCAGGAGGTCAGAGGGAATTTTAATGCTCATTACACACATTACTCTATGGAAATATTTGCAAATGCCAAGGAAGAGACCATTGGTAGAGACGACATCATGAAAGTCTGGAAGGGCTATACCACTGCAGATGACATCATTGGTATTAAAAAAGTAAAAGCCATGATTATGGGTGCAGTGGTGTGGGCATATGATCCCAGATACTAAAGAGGCTAAGGTGGGAGGATTTCTGGAGCCCGGGAGTTTAAGGCCAACCTAGGCAAGAGCAAGAGCCCAATAAATTTCTGCTAGAGAAAACTGTGACCAGAAGTTTTTCATGACTGCAGTAGGATTTATGAAAAAATAAATCAAGAAAATAATGAAAGAGATTGTGGATATGGCAAAAAAAAAATGTGAAGAGTTTTACGACATGGATCTTATAAAACTTCAACAGCTAATTGCACATCAGAGAAATTAACTGAAGACGACTTGACAGAGATGAGTGCTTCTTAACCAGCTCCAGATGATGAAGAAGAACATGTAGAAGAAGCAGTGCCAGAGCTAAAATTGGCATTATAATTTGGCAGAAAGATTCTGATTATTCAAGGCAGCTTTTGACCTGTTTTACAACAAAGACCATTCTATGATAAGAGTGCTGAAACTAAAGGAAATGGTCAAAGTAAGATTGGTACTGCCTAGGAAAAATTTTAGGAAAATGCAAAAGCAAAAAAAAAAGATAGAAATATCTATGTATTTCTACAAAGATGCACACAGTATGCCTGTTTTTCCTGCCTTCCATTTCACCACTGATTCTTCTTTCGCCTTTGCATGAGACTGCAAGACTAAGCCATCCCCTTTCTCCGTCTCGTCAGCCTACTCAATGTGAGGACAATGAGGATGAAGACCTTATGATGATCCACTTACACTTAATCAATAGTAGATAAATTTTCTCTTCCTTATGATATTCTTAATAATATATTCTTTAACTTACTTTATAACATATAATACATATAACATACAAAATATTTGTTAATCAGTGGTTTTTGTTACTGGTAAGGATTCCCTTCAATAGCAGGCCATTATTACTTAGGTTTGGGGCAGAATCAAAAGTTATATGCAGATTTTCAATTATGTGTGAGGGCCAGCACCTCTAAGTATTGCACTGTTCAAAGGTCAATTGTATTTCTCTGTTTCTTCCAGCTTCTTTACATTTTCACAGACTTTGTGTGTCTGCCTTTTAATTTGTTAATTATTAAATATAACTTTTGTATTTACACATGTTCAATTTTATTGTTTTTCTAATTATGTCTAATTATAGAATAATTACTTTTTGCTCCCTTTATTTAAATCCTTCATATACTTTCATTCTATATTTGATATTTGAATGGTCCAATATCTGAATGCCCTTCAAAATCTAAATTTATAGTCTCTTGTTTCTGCTGATATATCCTCATAGTGGCTTGCTTTCCGGTGTACTTATGTACTTCATCTGTCAGTGTAGTTTATATTTTGAGTGAGCTGAAGGAGAAGAATGGCTTCTGCTTCTGCTGCTAGGCAACACACCACATCCAAGACTATGTCTATCCATCCTCAGGGATTTGGCTCTATCTGGTTCCAAGATGAGACTTTATAACTTGTAGAGGTTTTATGCATCAGTTGTTGTCTATCCTGTTGGTATAGAAATCTGACACAAGGGACCACACACCTCCTGGCTGCCTGCTTGTCCAGGCAAGCTCTTTACTGCTTCATCCTAGCTCCTTCCTACTCTTCTGCAGCTTCTTTCTGTAGTCAGCACCAACTCCCAGACATTCTTACCCCTTCTCCTGTCACCAACACACAGGCCACTCAGGGCCCAGCTCCTGGTTCATATGGGACCAGGAATGCCTCAAAGAACATGCCCTATTCAATTCTGGATGTTGTGGTGCATGGAGTCTCAAGGCTGAGGCTCAGGATGAGATTTTGATTTTATAATCTGGGGTTAGTCCAAGTACTAGTATTTTTAAATGGTTCGACTAGCGGAACCAATACAGATGAAGTACCTATTGCAGGGCCTGGGCCTTGTTAAACACTCAGTATGAAATAGTTACTTTAGAAGCATGTTAACATGACTCTCCTACCTAGAAAGCTGCAGTGGTTTCCTATTGCCCATCTGATCAGTTTAAATACCTTTCTGAGGCTGATTGCTATAAATTATCAGTCTAGATGCATTTAACTCAGAATTCGTTTCCCAGGGGACACAAACAAGCACTTTTTGTCTGCTTGTCTATTTCAGATTTCCCAGCGTAGTGCCCAGTTGGAAAGAAGCACATCACATAGAGCAATAATGAGTGAGGAGGTGGGCTGGCTTCTCCCCCAATTCTCCAGCATGTGCTCACCAAGGCTTTGAAACAACCTCTTACCTGGTCTTCCTATTCATAAAATAAAATTAATTCTTACTTAACATATGGAAATGAAGCATAGGAAAAATATAGAAGTACCTAATGAAACAGTACATTTTAACATGACCACGCTTCTGGGCTATAGATCTATGACTAAATGAGAGATACTGTGGCATGCCCTCTACACCTGGCATCGCATCCTAGAAGGTAAGAATGATTATGATACCTCTCCCATACATGAGAACACAGAGGCTGAGAGACGTTAAATAACTTATCCAAAATCTACAGCTCATGAACAGAAGTTGATCTTGGTACTATCAGTGTGGACTTTGGTATCTAAGTTGTATTACTCAGAATGTGCTGATAGTCGAAAAATATAAATAGGAAGATGAGTAGGAAAAACTGTAAGGGTATATGATGTTCTAAGGCTTGGAAATGGGACAGCCAAAACCCAAGCACAGGAATTTTCTACTATGTCAGAGATTCTTACAATACCTACTCTGTTATTTAAAATATTATGACAAACCCACAGCCAATGTCAAACTGAACTAGCAAAAACTGGAAGCATTCCCTTTGAAATCCAGCACTAGGCAAGGATGCCCTCTCTCACCACTCCTGTTCAATATACTATTGGAAGTTCTAGCCAGAGCAATCAGGCAAGAAAAAGAAACAAAGGTATTCAATTAGGAAAGGAGGAAGTCAAATTGTCTCTATTTGCAGATAACATGATTGTATATTTAGAAGATCCCATCCTCTCAGCCCAAAATCTCCTGAAACTGATAAGCAACTTCAGCAAAGTCTCAGGATACAAAAGCAATGCACAGAAATCACAAGCTTTTTTATACACCAATAACAGACTAACAGAGCACCAAATCAAGAGGGAACTCCAATTCACAATTGCTACAAAGAGAATAAAATACCTAGGAATACAATTAACAAAGGATGTAAAGGACCTCCTAAAGGAGAACTACAAACCACTGCTCAAGGAAATAAGAGAGGACACAAACAGATGTAGAAACATTCCATGCTCATGGTTAGAAAGAATCAATATCATGAAAATGGCCATACTGCCCAAGGTAATTTATAGATTCAATGCTATCCCCATCAAGTTACCAATGACATTCTTCACAGAACTGGAAAAAACCATCTTAAACTTCATATGGAACCAGAAGAGAGCTCACATAGCCAAGATAATCCTAAGCAAAAAGAACGAAGCTGGAGGCATCACACTACCTGACTTCAAACTATGCTACAAGGCTACAGTAATCACAACAGCATTGTACTGGTACCAAAACAGAGATATAGACCAATGGAACAGAACAGAGGCCTTGGAGGCAATGCCACACATCTACAACCATCTGATCTTTGACAAACCTGATAAAAACAAGCAATGGGGAAAGGATTCCCTGTTTAATATATGGTGTTGGGAAAACTGGCTAGCAGTGTGCAGAAAGCAGAAACTAGACCCCTTTCTGACACCTTACACTAAAATTAACTCAAGATGGGTTAAAGACTTAAACATAAGACCTAACACCATAAAAATCCTAGGAAAAAAAACATAGGCAAAACCATTCAGGACATAGGCATAGGCAAGGACTTCATAACTGAAATACCAAAAGCATTGGCAACAAAAGCGAAAATAGACAAATGGAATCTGATTAAACTCCAGAGCTTCTGTACAGCAAAATAAATAATCATTAGAGTGAACCAGCAACCAACAGAATGGGAAAAAATTTTTGCAATGTACCTATCTGACAAAGGGCTAATATCCAGAATCTACAAAAATTAAAACAGATTTACAAGAAAAAAACAAACAAATCCATTCAAAAGTAGGTGAAGGACATGAACAGTCACGTTTCAAAAGAAGACATTTATAAGGCCAACAAACATATGAAAAAATGCTCATCATCACTGCTCATTAGAGAAATGCAATTCAAAACCACATTTAGATACCATTTCACACCAGTTAGAATGGCGATCATCAAAAATTTGGAGACAGATGCTGGAGAGGATGTGGAGAAATAGGAACACTTTTACACTGTTGGTGGGAGTGTAAATTAGTTCAACCATTGTGGAAGACAGTGTGGCGATCCTCAAGGACCTAGAAATAGAAATTCCATTTGACCCAGCAATCCCATTACTGGGTATATATCCAAAGGATTACAATGTTCTATTATAAAGACAGATGCACATGTTATGTTCATTGTGGCACTGTTTACAATAGCAAAGACCAGGAACCAACCCAAATGCCCATCATTGATAGACTAGACTTGGAAAATGTGGCACATATACACTGTAGAATACTATGCAGCCATAAAAAACAATGAGTTTGTGTGCTTTGTAGGGACATGGATGAATCTGGAAACCATAATTCTCAGCAAACTGACACAAGAACAGAAAATCAAACACGGCATGTTCTCACTCATAGGCAGGTGTCGAACAAGAGAACGCATGGTCCCAGTGAGGGGGAGCATCACACACTGGGGTATGCTGTCGGGGACGAGGGGAGGGACACCGGGAAGTGGGGAGGTTGGAGAGGGATAACATGGGGAGAAATTCCAGATATAGGTGACAGGGGGATGGAGGCAGCAAACCAACTTGCCATGTAAGTACCTGTGCAACAACCCTGCATGATCTGCATATGTACCCCAGAATCTAAAGTACAATTAAAAAAAAAAAGATAAAATAAACAAATAAAATAAAAAGTGTTATTGTGTCCCAGATTGCACACTGATAGAAGGTGTTTTAAATCATTATGCACATTTTAAATATTACTTATAGTAGAATTTCTATATTCATTTTAAGATAATATTACTTATGTAATGCTATTTTCCAGGTACATATTTCTATCAATAAATTGGTTCCTATAAATTATCTCCACTCTGTCTACATAATTTCATCCAACTTGGGTGGCAGGTAATTACATTTCAGTCACTAAAAGAACTTCCTCTTATCAGAATTATGACAAATTTGTGGAGGCTTGAGTGTGTCCTGAAATCAAGAAAAAAATACCTTTTCCAAATCAGTCTATTATTACTACTACTGGCCTTTATCATTTGAAAATTTTAACGTTATTTTAGTATAATTTACATAGAAAAAAGTACCCCTTTTTAAGAACACAAATTGTTTAGTAATGATATGAGGATATTACGTATAGTAACATCCCAATGAACAAGCAAACCAATTTTGTCACCCCAGAAAGTTTTGTCACGCCCTTTATTATCAATCTCTTTCCACTTTCTCCTCAGATAATCAGTGATTGAATTTCTATCACTTTATGTTAGTTTTTTTAAAATCTAGGACTTAATATAATTGGAATCATAGGGCATGTGTTCCCTCCTATGTGGCTTCTTTCAGTCATAATAAAAGCATAATTTTTTTCATCCACATTATTGCATGTATTAGTAATTTTTCCCTTTTAAGACTGAAGGGCATTTCAGTATGCTCCTGTAGTACAAATTGTTAATTTATGCTCCTGAATTGGATATTGGTTTGTTTCCAGTTTTTGACATCTTCCTTTTTGAGGATAAGTGGCCCTTGCAATCTAGTGGCTCAGTGTTTAGATTTCTAGGACATGAGACTCAAGTCTCATGGTTCTACATTCCCAGATACATGGTCTAATCATGGTTTCTGTCCTGGATGCCACTCTGACATGCTTCAAATCAGTGGTTCATGACTCTGGCCAAGGGGGAAAAACCTGTGTGTGAAATCCTTAAGTAACAGATAAAATAAATGAATTAGTACATAAATTTAAAAGTAAATAAACTGAAGAGACGTGATGCAGAGGCATTTTCTGCTTTGTTACATGCTCCAAATTCTCCCAGTAGCAAGGAGCACAAGATTTTGCTGCAATCGGATTAGGTCATTGGCAAAGTAAAGATAAAAATATCATGAAAAAACCCTTAGATTAAAAGTCACATCGTTGTCCTCCTACACAGTCAGTTCTACTCTAACCAAACACATTTAACTCTTAGCCTAGAGCACAGGAAGTAAAACTGGTAGCCCACATGTCAAAAGGTGAATATTTTCATAAATCTGGTTGTTATCCTGCAAAGATAATAATGTAACAGCCCAAGAAAATTTTTGGTAAAAAAAATTGATAAATACAATGTACTATGTGCATTTTGCTATTAGTCTATCTTCCATCAAGTTTATTCATAAAATAAATTAGCCACATTGAGTTTATTTCTGGGATGATCAATTGAGCATGTACTTACAAAACCAGAGACCTCTTCTTGCCTTCCCTGGTCCCTCTGTGCACAGTGTTCATGAGTTCTGTAATATTTTGCCTCCCATTTCCCCAGTTAATTTCTTATTCTTCTAATCAGTTGGTGTATTTTAACATTCCAAATATTCCAGTTACATATTACATACCAGGCTTCATTTCTGTCTTCCTTTCTTGAATGTGAGAGCAAAGGGGGAAAGGACCATGACATGTTTTGACTGAACCACTGATACCTAGAACCATGTTCTCCACATATATTTGCTAAATGAATGACTAGATGCTCTGCTTGAGGATTCTAAAAAAAAGATAAACTTAGCTAGATAATCTGCAAATAATCATCCTTATTTTTCTAAAATGTAATATTTGTATTAATTATAGTAATATCCCTCATTATGAGCTTATCATTTGCCAGGTAATGTTCCACGCATTTTCACACTTAATGCTGCTCAAAATTGTGTAGGTATGTATGTACTACTAATAGCATTATTTTACAGACAGAGGAACCAGTGCATAAAGAAGTTCAGTATTTTGCCTAGAAAGGTATGTTTAACATGTAGGTTCAACATTCTGAGTTCAGGGACTACGCTCTCTATGACGCAATGTTTCTAAAAAGAAAGCCATCCAAGATGAGTTCATGCCTATAATCCCAGCACTTTGTGAGACCAAGCTGGGTCGATCACTTGAGCAGAATTCACAATCAGCCTAGGAAACATAGGGAGGGCCCATCTCAACAAAAAATACAAAAATTAACCAGCAGTGATGGCGCTTGCCTGTAGTTTTAGCTACTCAGGAAACAGGTGGGAGAATCATCTCAGCTTGGGGAGGTGGAGGCTGCAGTGAGCCATGGTCATGCCACTGTGCTCTAGCCTGGGTGAAGAGTGACATCCTGTATTGGAAAACAAAACAACAAATCCATCTGGAAAGGAAGAACATTAAAAAAGAAAAGTTTTAATTTTGGTGAAAAATGTTTCCATTTCTTAAAGCAAAATTGCTTCACCAGGACATACATTTCCCACAACTTTCCCCAAAGCTGTGAGGTAGGGTCAGGGAATAATGGTTCAAATTCTCCAAAGGTTGTGTTAATTTTTCCCTTCAAGTTTTAGAATGAATGGGAAACTCTTCACTGTGTGAGTTTAATCACATACACACTTTCTCAATCCTGTCTTATCCTCTAAGCCCCATTCCCTTCCTACCCCGATCTATTCCAAGAGCTGGTGTAAAAACATTCCCATGGATACACTCCCTGTGCAGGCTACAGTTCTGATACTTTCTCTAGGGGAAAAAAAAAAAGAAAAGACATACATATGTATGTACTGTGGTTGTTTCCCAATATGTGTACACACGCTGCCAAAAGGGAAGGTGACGCATACTTTCAGTTTCAGCTCACACAAGAAAGGAGAGAAAAGCCATGGCTGGTGAGTCTTTCACTGTTCCAAGAACAGGTCCCTGGGAAGAAAGAGTTTTGGAAGGGGCTCGCTCTTCTGTAAGCCATAATTAGTATCTGTGGAAGTTTACGTGAGCCAAAGTGAGGGAGAGGGAGCACAGGAAGGAGAGAAGGAACTAGAAGACTCTCACAGTCTTTAGAAAGGAAGAACTAGCCCAGAAAGGAACTGAGGCTTTAGGGGTAGCCTGCTGTCATTTCACAATCTTAATTAAATTCTTCCATGTTGTAAGTCTAACAGAGGGTACAGAATTGGCACAGGAAGAATACTAGCAGCTGTTGTTCCTAAAGGAAATAGGCTATTTCTGTTTCATTACTTTATTATTTAGAGTTAAATAAACATGGGACACAAAAGGATGGTCTCTGCTTTCCAGGGACTAACCTGAAAATGATAAACTCAGTCTTCAGGCCACTCCATGCACATGTACGGGGACTACTGAGGGAAACAAGTAGGACAGCTATGCAGTAAGAAGAGGCATTATCCAACTGTGAGGAGGGGGACATTTTCCTGATAAAATCTAAATGAGGTCACTTTCTGTCGATGACATGAGAGGAATATGAGGCTGTTTTTATGACGTGAGTAATCTTTGTGCCCTCAACAGACAAGATCCTGAAGGAGAAGAGGAAGCTGTTTATCCGTTCAGTGGGTGAAGGTACACTAAATGGCTTACTGGATGAATTACTAGAGAAAAGGGTGCTGAACCAGGAAGAGATGGAGAAAGTAAAACGTGAAAATGCCACAGTCATGGATAAGGCCCGAGCTTTGTTTGACTCTGTTATTCGGAAAGGGGCTAGAGCATGCCAAATTTTCATCGCATACATTTGTGAAGAAGACTGTCATCTGGCAGCAACGCTGGGACTCTCAGAGGTAAGGATCAGTGACTCACACTCAAGATCACTCAGGCCCTGTCTTTGGAACTGTCATTTTGCAATCTTAATTATAACTCAACATGTGAGTTAAGACTTAAGAAATCAACTATGTCTGCAGAATACCTTCTTATCTCTGGTGTCTGGGCCATATTTCTGTAGCAGGGGCCCTATTGCATGTCTCTTGACTCTCTTTTGTTTCTGTTCCTTCAGCCTCAGTGGCCCTCTTCTGATTAAAGCTCATTTCCTGTTGTGAGTATGTGGTAGTTCATTTGCTGAAGCTCATGAAAACCATCTAAAAAGCTTCACTTTCTATTGTCTAGTGATCCTGGCAAGGCACAATATTTATTGATTGATTTATTATTTTTGAGTCCAGGGTGTCCCTAGGCACTTATGTAGTTGTCTGACACGAGCTTTAGGGTATGTCATCAAATACTTTTTATAACTTCTCTTAAAAATGTTGCCCTCCAAGAAGAATAAAATATATTTAACTGACGCTGATACACTCAGAGAATACATCCAATGATTATAGAAAAGTAAACATTTCAGTGGGCTCTTTCCTCCAGTTGCCTCTTTGGATTTTCTTTTGAGTAAGATCACCCACTTGCCTGTTACTGAGCTGCAGATCATACTGTGAGGCCTGGACTTTCACCACCTGCAGCCCTCCTAGACCTGATACAGTGCTCAGGAACTGAGTTTGCCCATTCTTATGATCCCTTAGGCCTACAACATGGTGAGGATGGGAGCTTTGGTGGACTTGAACAGTCTTTACTGTCATTCAGTCAGGCTTGTGGGAGGAATTCATAGTGGGAATGTCTTATGCATTACGGTAAAGTCTTCCGGAGATGATAAGTAGCTATTTCAATGTCCTTTATGTTTTTTCTAGGTCCATCACATGGAAATTAGCTGAGTACACAAGACTCCCAAGGAATATTTTCTTCCTTCCCAGGTAATGCTGTTTTTAAAAAAAGAGCATTCTTTGAACCCCATCTTCCTTGACATTAATTTAGTAGGATGAACTGTCCTTAAAGGGGCTAATGGGAATTCCCATAGACGGACTGTATAATTTTCTTTTTTAATCTATTCTGTTTTTCAAGAGCATGTTCCCACAGCTTGACTACTCATATTTATACTAACAAATTCTGAATTTGTGTCCCAAGTTCTGATTACACAAATAAGTTCAAAACTACATAATTTAAGCCTATTGAAATATTCCCTCATATCTCCCAGACACACCTTTACGTAAACAATTTCAGAGCTGAACATGCCATTCTTCCCCACCCTGCTTCTCTTCCAGTTTTGTGTAACTTGATTTTGGTGCCATTATCACCAGCTGTTCCACGAGGAAACTTGAAACTCATCTTGGTTTCTTTCCTCTCACGCACCTCCAATATTCAAGCCATGGCCAAATTTTGTGCATTCTTCTCTCAAATTTGGAAATGCCTTTCCATTCTTACTTCTATTATTTTATTTTAAGAACACTTATTCCTTAAGTGCCCCCTTAAAATAAAAGAAACTTATAATTAAAAGCAATTTAGAGCCTAGAAGTGCAAATTTTTTTAAAGTTCAAATATTACTCTACTGAATTTATTAAGGCTGATTACCTCATGAATGTTTTCTTAAATGTTTCACAGCATATCACTATATAACCAAATATTGTGTTCTCAAAGATAACCCAAATACTTTTCTTTAGTTTTTTTTTCTATTACTTTCACAAATCTTTACAAAGAAACCAAACATCTCTACCAAATTTTTATTTTATAGTTTTCTTCAATATATCCATTCTAATTAGTTCTTCTCCATGTCAGCACACTTCATGCTGTCTTTGTTTATCTAACCGATTGTATAACAATTTTTCACATTTGTTTGCAAAATTAAATATTACTACTTGGCTTAGTAGTTTCTAAAAGATCCTGTGCATATCAAGAAAACTCATTTCCATCTTGAAAAAAAGATTACATTAATTTATTTAATAAGTACATCACATTGTCAATTGTGTTGAACCTGTGATGAAATAAAAGCCTCAAGGCTTTTCTCACAGAAACTCTGAAAACATTGCCTCACAGGATTGTGCAAACAATGTTTAGTGCTATGAATCCATCTAGAGCACACTTTGATTTTAGCATTAATCATTCTATTTTATATTCATTCGAGTTTATATATTCAATATTCTTGTCCTCCCTTGTATATATAGTAGGAGGAGATGTTGAAGGACAGGAAAAATGATTATTTAAAAAATAATCCAAGGGCTTACTATCATATCTATTAGGTAAATAAATAAAAAGATAAACATATCTTTAAAAAATTAATTAATGTTAATTAAGACCAGCTCCCATTAAATTTTATCCTAGGGTTTTAATCTTTTCAAAACAAATCGTATCCTATTTTATCTCACACTTTGATTGTTTCCTGAGTGTTTTATCATGCATGGCCTTGACAAGCTTCCTGTCTATGTTTTTATCTAAAATGCTTGTAAAAATACTGATCCTGAAACATGAAAGTAAGTCCTCTCTGTAATTCATACCTAGAAATCTCTGGCTTGAAATGTGCTCCATTAGCGGCAAACTCACTCAGCTGTGTTAATGACTAGATTAGGATTGTCCTCTAGGAATGTATTTCCTCCTTTGTAGCTTCATACATAGGCAAAGCTGTAAGAACAAAGTGGAACAAGAGGGATGCCACTGTTCATGATGTTCCTTGTCTCTTGCAGCTCCTCAGGCAGTGCAGAACAACCCAGCTATGCCCACATCCTCAAGCCCAGAAGGAAGCAACAAGCTTTGCTCTCTAGAAGAAGCTCAAAGAATATGGAAAGAAAAGTCATAGAGGTGCCCTGCTCAGAATACAATGATAAAGGGGGGTGAAAGATAACACTTCAGGCAGTTCTGAAATTCAGGGGCTTTTTCTTAGAGCCAATTTCATTGAGCGGTTCTGGAGAATCATACTTCTGCTCCCCCTTGCCTAAAGGACTTTTATTTCCTAGAATCTCAGGTTTATATACAGAGTTGCAAATTGGAACTCATAAATTATCATAGTCTTCACCCAGTCTGTCTTTTAGAATTTATTTCCCACTGACACAAGCAAACCATTGTCTGCTAGTATAGTCCAGATTTTCCAGTGTCGTGCCCAGTTGGAGAGAAGCACATCATACAGAGCAAGTATTGAGGTGGACTGGCTTCTCACCCAATTCTCCAACTTCTGTTTACCAAGGATTTGAGTTAACTTTTTGCCTGGTCTTCCTATTCATAAAATGAAGTTAATGTTTATTTAACATATTGAAGTATGTGAAAAATTTAGAAGCACTTTACTAAAAAGTGCATTTTAACATTACTTTGCTTCTGGGTATAGATCGTGACTACTATTAATGAGAGGTATTGTGGCATGCTCTCTACACCTGGCATTACATCTTCGAAAGTAAGAATAATTATGAGGTCCCTCCTACACATGAGAACACAGAGGATGAGAGATGTTAAATAACTTGTCTAAGATCTACAGCTCATAAACAGAAGTTGACCTCGGGACTATTAGATGCCAAAGTCCACACTGATAAGCTGTGAACAAAGGAGGAAGCTTTTAGACAAAGAAAAACGAAAATAACATGTTGTAATTGATTAGTGCTCTAAGTTGTATTACTCAAAATGTGCTGATAGTCCAAAAATTTAAGTAAGAAGAGGAGTTGGGTAAACTGAAAGGGTACATGATGTTCTAAGGCTTGGAAATGGGACAGCCAAAACCTAAGCACAGGAATTTCCTGTCTTCTATGTCAGAGATTATTATAGTACCTACTCTGTCATTTAAAATGATATTGTTTCACAGACTTCACACTGACAGGATTTTAAAATGTTATAAACATTTAAAATACTATTTATAATATAAATGCTACATTGATTTAAGATTATTTTCCCTTTATTTCCCAGGTATATATTTCGGAAAATAATTTGGTTCCTATAAATTATACCCACTCTGTCTCCAAATCCCCATCCAACTTGGGTGGTTGGTAATTACAACTCAGTCACTAAGAACCACTTCTTCTTCCCAAAATTTTTACTAATTTATAAAGTATGTCCAGAAATTAAGGAAAAAAACTCTATTTTTACAACCACTGACCATTTTGCTTCAAAATTTTTAGCTTATTTTAGTGTAATTTACATCAAAGAAAATGTACCCATTTTAAGAATATAATTTGATTATTAATGATTTATGGATATTACCATTCCAATGAATAGGCAAACCAATTTTGTCACCCCAGAAAGTTTTGTCATGCCCATAGTTCTCAATCTCCTTCCACTTCCTCCTGAGATAAAAAGTAGTGATTGAATTTCTATCACTATATGTTAGTTTTTCCTAATCTAGAACTTTATATAATTGGAATCACAGCGTATGTGTTCTCTCATATATGGCTTCTTCCACTCATAATGAAAGCATAAGTTTTTCATCCATGTTATTGTATATATTAGTAATTTTTTCCTTTTATGACTGAACAGCATTTCAGTGTACATGTATAGCACAAATTGTTATGAAGAAGGGGGGTACTAAGTGTCTAGGCTGCACACAGCAGAAGGGCCCTGGGCTCACCCCCTGAATTAGATATTGAGTTGTCACCAGTTTATGACATCTTCATTTTTAACAAAACAGTGGGTCCTTGCAATCTAGTGGCTCAATGTTTAGCTTGCCAGGACATGAGACTCAAGGCTCATGGTTCTACTTCCCAGACATATGGTCTAGTCAAGGTTTCTGTATCTTGGATGCCACTTTAGCGTGCTTCAACTCAGTGGTTCATGGCTCTGGCTGGGGGAGAAACCCTCATATAAAATACTTAATAGAGGAAAAAAACATTAATCAGTAAATAAATTTAAAATTAAATGATTGGAAAAGAAGTAATGTACAAACAATTTCTACTTTCTTCCATGCTACAAATTTTCCCAGTGGCAAGGAGCACAAGCTTGTGCTGCAATCAAATTAAGTCACTGGCAAAGTAAAGCTAAAACACCAGGAGAGACAGGGTGTGGTGGCTCATGCCTGTAATCCCAGCACTTTGGGAGGCCAAGGCAGATGAATTATGAGGTCAAGAATTAGAGGCCAGTTTTGCCAACATAGTGAAACCTCGTCTCTACTAAAATTACAAAAAATTAGCCAGGTGTGGTGGTGTGCACCTGTAATTCCAGCTACTTGGGAGGCTGAGGCAGGAGAATCGCATGAACCTGGGAGCCAGAGGTTGCAGTGGGGTGAGATGGCACCATTGCACTCTAGGCCAGGAGACAGTGCAAGATTTTGTCTCAAAAAAAAAAAAAAAAACCACCATGGGAAACCCCTTAATTTAAAAGTTACATCAATGTCCACCTACACAGTGAGTTCTAGCCTAAGCCAAACACATTTAAGTCTTCACCTAGAGCACAGGTAATAAAACTTGGTGGCCCACATGACAAAAGGTAGATGTTTTTGCAACTCTGGGTCCTTATTCTCCAAAAAAACAAGAAGATAACAACCCAAGAGAATTTTTGATAAAGAATTTGATAAACATAACATTGTGTGCATTTTGCTATTAGTCTATCTTTCATCAAATAGATTTATTAAATAAATTAACCACATTGAATTTATTTTTGGGATAATCAATTGAACATGTGGTTGCAAAGGTAGAGATCTTTTCTGGCCTTCCCTGACTCTCTGTCTCCTATTTCACCAATTAATTTTTTATCTTTCTCATCACTTTCTATATTTGAACATTCTTAATATTCCAGTTACATATTCCATACCAGGTGTTATTAGTCTGTTATGCTGCTAATAAAGACATACCTAAGGCTGGGTACTTTGTAAAGAAAAAAGAGGTTTAATGGATTTGTGTTCCACATGGCTTGGAAGGCCTCACAATCATGGTGGAAGGCAAAGGAGGAGTAAGGACACATCTTCCATGGCAGCAGAAAAAAGGCATGTGCAGGGGGAACTCCCCCTCTACAAACCCATCAGATCTCATGAGACTTTTTCACTATCATGAGAACAACAATGGGAAAAACCCAACTCCATGATTAAATTACCTCCCACCGGGTTCCTCCCATGACACCTGGGGATTATTACAATTTAAGGTAAGGTTTTGATGGGGACACAGAACCAAACTGTCATTCTGCCCCTGGCTTCTCCCCAGTCTCATATCCTCACATTTCAAAACCAATCAGGCCTTCCAACTGTCCCCTAAAGTCTTAACTTATTCCAGCATTAACCCAAAAGATTTAAAAATCTCATCTAAGACAATGAGCCTTCCACCTATGAGCCTGTAAAATCAAAATCAAAGCAAGTTAGTTACTTCCTAGATACAAAGGGGGTACAGGCATTGGGTAAATACATCCATTCCAAATGAGAGAAATTGGCCAAAGGAAGGGGCTACAGTCCTCATGCAAGTCCAATATCCAGTGGGACAGCCAAACCTTAAAGCTTTGAAATAATCTTTGACTCCATGTCTCATATCCTGGTCACACTGATGCAAGACTTAGGGTCCCAAGACCTTGGGCAGCTCCACCCTTGTGGCTTTGCAGTGTACAGCATTCCTCCCAGTTGCTTTTACGGGCTGGCATTTAGTGTGTGCAACTATTCCAGGTGCATGGTGCCAGCTGTTGGTGGATCTACTATTCTGGGGTTTCAAGGATGGTGGCCCTTTTCTAACAGCTCCACTAGGCAGTGTCCCAGTGGGAACTCTGTGTGGGGCCTCACACCCCATATGTCCCTTCTGCATTGCCCTAGTAGTTTTCCATGAGGGGTGCCACCCCTGCAGCAAACTTCTGCCTGGACATCCATGCATTTTCATACATCCTGTGAAATCTAGGCAGAGGTTCCCAAACCTCAATTCTTGACTTCTGTGCCCCCCACAGGCTCAACACCACGTGAAATCTGCCAAGGTTTGGGGCTTGCAATCTTTGAAATCACAGCCAAAGCTGTATCTTGGTCCCTTTTAGTCATGGCTGGAGTGGCCTAAGAAGGGTACTAAGTCTCTATCTAGGCAGCACACAGCAGAAGGGCCCTGGGCCCATCCCATGAAAACATTTTTTTCCTCCTAGGCCTCCTATCCTGTGATAGGTAGGGCTGCCTGGGAAGTCTCTGGCATGCCCTGGAGACATGTTCCCCATTGTCTTTGAGATTAACATCTTGGAGATTAACATTTTACTCCCTGTTACATATGCAAATTTCTACACCTGGTTTGAATTTCTCCTCAGAAAATGAGTTTGCTTTTTTATAACATCATCTGGCTGCAAATGTTTCAAGCTTTTATGCTCTACTTCCCTTTTAAACATAAGTTCCTATTCCAAATCATATCTTTGTAAATACATACAACTGAATGTTTTTAACAACACCAAAGTCACATCTTGAATGCTTTGCTGCTTAGACATTTCTTCTGACAGATGCCCTAAATCATCTCTCTCAAGTTCAAAGTTCTACAGATCTCTAGGGCAGGGGCAAGATGTCACCAATTTCTTCACTAAACATAATAAGAGTCACTTTTATTCCAGTTCCCAAGAAGTTTCTCATCTTTATTTGAGATGAGCACCATTTCATTAAAGCCATTCAACAAGTCTCTAGGAAGTTCCAGACTTTCCACATTTTCCTATTTTTTTCTGAGCTCTAAAAGTTGTTCCAACCTCTGCATTTTACCCAGTTCCAATGTTGCTTCTACATTTTGGGAGATCTTTACAGCAGCACACCACTACCTGGTACACATTTACCGCATTAGTCAGTTCTCACACTGCTAATAAAGACATACTCAAGGCTGGGTGATTATATAGAACAAAAAAGAGGTTTAATAGGCTCACAGTTCCACATGGCTGGGGAGACCTCAGAATCATGGCGAAAGGCAAAAGAGGAGCAAGGACACGTCTTACATGGGTGCAGGAAAGAGGGCATGAGCAGGGGGAATTCCCTTTTATAAAACCATCAGATCTCATGAGACTTATTCACTATCATTAGAACAGCATGAAGAAAAGCAGCCCCCATGATTCAGTTATTTCCCACCAGATTTCTCCCACAACACATGAGGATTATTACAATTCAGGGTAAGATTTGGGTAGGGAGACAGAGCCAAACCATATCACCGGGTTTCACATTTGTCTTCCCCACTTGAATGTGAGGCCAAGGGGTAAAGGACCATGATATGTTTCAACTGAACCCCTGACACCTAGAGCAATGTCATCCATATATGTTTGCTAAATGAATGACTAGATGCACTGCTTGAGGATTCTAACAAAAGATAAATTTGGCTAGATAATCTGCAAATAATCATCCTTGATTATTTTTCTAAACTCAAATATTTGTATTAATTGTAGTAATGTCACTCATTATCTGCTTATCATTTGCCAGGCAATGTTCCATGCATTTTCTACATTTTTGCTCACTTAATGCTCAAAACTGTGTAGGTACATACTATTAATAAAATTATTTTATAGACAGAGGAACCAATGCATAGGGAAGTTCAATATCTTGTCCAGGAAGGGAAGTTTAAAATGCTAAGTTCAACATTCTACTTCCAGAGCCTATGCTCTGGGCCTCTATGATGCAATATACCTCAAAAATAAACCAACTAGGATGGGTGGGTGGCCCATGAATATAATCCTAGCACATTGAGAGGCCAGCGTGGGCACAATGTTTGAGCCAGGGAGTTGAAGACAAGCCTAGGAAACTTAGGGAGATCCTGTCTCTACAAGATATACAAACATTAGCTGGCTATGGTGACACGGTGCCAGTAGTTGCAGCTACTCTGGAAGCTGACTTGGAGGAATCATTTGAGCCTGGGAGGTGGAGGCTGCAGTGAACCAAGGTTTAGTAGCTGCATTCCAGCCTGCACAACAGAATAATATCCTGTATCAGAAAAAAAAGAAAAAAAAAGGCAACTTAAAAAGGAAGGGCATTAAATTTAAAAAGCTTTAATTTTGGTGAAAAATATTTCTTAAAGCAAAATTCCTTCACTGGAACATCCATTTCCCACAACTATGCCCGGGAGGTGGGGCAAAGAGAACAGTGGTTCACATTCTCCACAGGTTGTGTTACTTTTCTCCATCAAGTTTTCTAATGATTGAGAAAGTCCACTGTCTGAGTTTAATTGTACACACACTTTCTCAAGCCTGTCTTACTCTCTAAGCCCCAGTCCCCTCCTATCCTAATCTATTCCAAGGGCTGGTGAAAAAAAATCCCATGGATACCGTCCCTGATGCAGGCTACAGTCCAGTTTCTTTCTCTGGAAAAAAAAGAAATAAAGACATGCATATGCATGTGCAGTGGTTGTTTCCCAATATGTGTACACACCCCTACCAAAAAGGAAGGTGAAGCATTCTTTCAGTTTCAGTTCACACAAGGCAGATAGAAGAGAAGAGCCATGGCTGGTGAGTCTTTCACTGTTCCAAGAACAGATCCCTGGGAAGAAAGAGTTTTGGAAGGGGTTGACTCTTCTGGAAGCCATAATTGGTATCTGTGGAAGTTTAGGTGAGCAGAAGTGAGGGAGAGGGAGAAGAGAGGGGAGAGAAGAAATCAGGAGACTGTCACAGCCTTTAGAAAGGAAAGGCAAACCCAGAAAGGAACTGAGGGCTTTTAGAGGTAGCCTGCTGTCATTCTGCAATCTTAATTAACTCTTACTTACATGTTATAAGTCTAACAGAGGGTACAGAATTGGCACAGGAGGAGTACTAGCAGCTATTGTTCCTAAAGAAAATGGGCTACTTTATTATTCATAGTTAAATAAACATGGGACACAAAAGGATGGTCTCTGCTTTCCAGGGACTAGCCTGGAAATGGTAAACTCAGTCTTCAG
This sequence comes from Ateles fusciceps, assembly GCA_036589455.1. NCBI lineage: Eukaryota > Metazoa > Chordata > Mammalia > Primates > Atelidae > Ateles > Ateles fusciceps. Next base: position 2,645,347 of record JAZHEH010000479.1, on the reverse strand, counting down.
GCCACTCCATGCACATGTATGGGGACTATTGAGGGAAACAAGTAGGATAGTGATACAGTAAGAAGAGGGATTACCCAAGTGTGAGGAGGGGGACATTTTACTGATGAAACTTAAGTGAGGTGTCTTTCTGTTGATGACATGAGAGGAATATGAGGCTGTTTTCACGATGTAAGAAATCCTTGTGCTCTGAACAGACAAGATCCTGAAGGAGAAGAGGAAGCTGTTTATCCGTTTAGTGGGTGAAGGTACAATAAATGGCTTACTGGATGAATTATTAGAGAAAAGGGTGCTGAACTGGGAAGAGATTGAGAAAGTAAAATGTGAAAATGCTACATCTATGGATAAAGCCCGAGCTTTGTTTGACTCCGTTATTCGGAAAGGGGCTCTGGCATGCCAAATTTTCATCACATACTTTTGTGAAGAAGACTGTCACCTGGCAGAGACGCTGGGACTCTCAGCAGGTAAGGATCAGTGACTCACACTCAAGTGCACATAAGGCTTATCAACGTGCCTACCATGTGACGTCTTTACTAGGCTTGTTAAGTTGCAGAAACCTTTCTTATCTCTGGCTTCAGGGCCATATTTCTGTAACTGGGCCCCTATTGCATGTCCCTTGACTTTCATTTGATTCTGTTTCTTCATCCTCAGTGGCCATCTTCTGATTAAAGCTCATTTCCTGTTCTGAGTATGTGGTAGTTCATTTGCTAAAGCTCATGAGAACTATCTGAAAAGCTTCACATGGTATGTTCCAGTGTTCCTGTCAAGGCACAATATTTGTTTGTGGATTTATTTATTTATTTTTTTAGTGCAAGTGGTCCCTAAGCACTTAAGTAGTTGTAAAGCCACATGAAGCTTTAAGGTTTGTAATCAAATATTTTTTACAACTTTTCTCCAAAATGTTCCCCTCCAAAAAGAATACAATATATTTCAGTGATGGTGATACACTCAGAGAACATATTGAATGTATAGAAAAATAAAGTTTTCACGTGGGTTCGTTCCTCCAGTTACCTCCTTATATTTTTTTTAAGTAAGATCACCCACTTGCCTGTTACCAGGTTGCAGTTCATGCTGTGAGGCCTGGACTGCCTCCACTTGCAGCCCTCTTCATACTCAATACAGTGCTCAGGAACTGAGCTGGCCAAATTTCATGACCACTTGGATATACCACATGGTGAGGATGAGAGTTCTGGTGGATTCACAATCACTGATCTCAGTGGAACTTCCTAAAGCCACTTCGGAGGGAGACGTTCTTTAAAAGTAAAAACCTTTTTTTTCTAAGGGTTAGGGAAAGTTTATGCCTGTCTAAGTAGACATTGCAGATGTGTCTGTTTCACCTATACATAATAAACACCTTTTTTAATCGCTGTCTCTTTCATTTTATACCTCTCATCACTCTCTAAATTAAAGAACATCTTGAACATTATTTAATGTCAGTCAGTCAGTGTTATAGGAGAAATTTTTAGTGGGGAGTGTTTTGCACATTGGGGTAAAGATTTCCAGAGATGATAAGTGACTATTTCAATATCTTTTATCTTTTCATAGGTCAAACATCTGGAAATCACCCTACTATGCAAAATTCTCAAGAAGTACTTCCTTCCTTCCCAGGTAATGCTGTTTTAAAGCAAGAGCATTCTTTGACCCTCTATCTTCCTTGACACTAATTTTGTGGGATGAACCATGGGTAAATGGGCTATGGAGAATTTTCATAGATTGATTATATAATTTTCTTTTCATCATCTATTCTGCTTTTGTAGAAACTGTCCCACAGTTTCACTATCCATGTTTATATTAAAAATTCTGAATTTGTGTCTCAAATCCTGATTATCCAAATAAGTACCAAACTTATTATTTAAGCCTACTGAAATATTCCCTCACATCTTCCAGAGACACCCTTATCTAAACAATTTCAGAGCTGAGCATGCCATTCTTCCCCACCCTGATTCTCTTCCAGTTTTGTGTAACTTGGGTATTGGTGCTACCATCACCAGTTGTTCAAACCAGGAACTTGAAACTCATATGGGACCCTTTCTTCTCGTGCACCTTCAATATTCAAGCCATGGCCAAGTTTTATGCAGGCTTTTCTCAAATTTGGAACCGTCTCTCCATTTTTACTTCTATGATTTTATTAAAGAACATTTATTCCCATAGTGCCCTCTTAAAATAAAATAAACTTATATCTGAAAGCAATTTAGAGGGTAGAAATGCAAATTATTTATCAGTATCAGATATTTACTGAATTTATTAAGGTTGGTTATCTCATGAATATTTTCTTAAATGTTTCACAGCATGGGATATTCAATATATAACAAATACTGTATTCTTTACTAGGGAAAAATAGCTCAAAAATAACCTAAATACTTCTATATATTTTTTCTATTGTTTTCACACTTCTTTATGAAGGAACCAAACATTTCATCCACCAAATGATTATTGTATAATTTTCTCCAATATATCTATTCTAATTAGTTCTTCTCCACATCAACATATTTCATGCTGCCTTTGTTTATCTAACTGACTGTATAACAGTTTTTCAAATTTGTTCTTAAAATTAAATATTAATTTTTGCCTTAATAGTTTCTAAAAGATCCTACACATATCTAGAAAACTTATTTCTATTTTGAAACAAAGTCTACATTAATTTCTTTAACAAGTACATCACATTGTCAGATTGTGAACTGTGATGAATAAAAGCCTCAAGGATTTTCTCACATAAACTCTGTGAAAACATTTCGTCATATGTGTGTGCAATCAGTGTTTAGTGCTATGAATCCATCTAATGTGCACCTTGATTTTAGCATTCATCATTCCATTTTATATTCATTCTATTTTATATATTCAATATTCTTGTCCTTACATATGTATACATAGAAAGAAGAGATCCTGAAGGACAAAGATGCATTTAAAAAAACATTCCTAGTGCATACTACCATGTCTATTAAGTAAATAAATAAAAAGATAAACATATATTTTAAAAATATTTCAGTAGATTTAATTAAGACTTGCTCCCATTAAATTTTATCCTAGGATTTGAATCTTTTGAAAAAGTTTATATTCTAACTATTTTATCACACACATTGTTTTCTGAGTGTTCTACCAGGCATAGACTTGAAATTTTCCTTTTCTATGTTAGTATCTAAAATGCTTGTAGAAATGCTGATCTTGAAATATGAAAGTAGATCCCTGTAATACATACCCAGGGATCTCTGGATTCACATGTGTTCCATTAGCAGCAAACTCTTTCAGCTGTGTTGATGATGTAGATCAGGATTGTCCTCCTCAGAGTGCATTTCCTCTTCTGTGTCTTCATCCATAGGTGAGGCTGTAAGAAACACAAAGTGGAACAAAGAGGAATGCCACCATTCATGATGTTCTTTGTCTCTTGCAGCTCCTCAGGCAGTGCAGAACAAGCCAACTGTGCTCACATCCTCGGGCTCAGAAGGGAATGTCAAGCTTTGCTCCCCAGAAGAAGTGGAAAGGATACAGAAAGAACAGTTGGCAGAGGTGCCATGCTCAGAACACACGGATAGAGTGGGGTGAAAGATATACTTGGGGCAGTTCTGAAATGCAGTGACCTTTTCTTAGAGCCAATTTCATTGAGCAGTTCTGGAGAATTATACTTTTGCTCCTCTCACATAAAGGATTTCTATATCCTAAAATCCCAGGTTTGGAGAAAGAGTTCCAAATTGGATCCAATTCCTGGGTAAATAACATTAGTGATGGCAGCTATTGAATGCTTACTATGAGTGGGCATTGTTCTAAGCAATTTGCACATGATAATACATAATTTTAAACCTAAACATAACCCACTTTAGAGATCAAGAAGCTGAGATATAGGATTGTTAAATATTTTGCCCAAAGATAAAAAATCAAAAATTGAAGAAATCAGTTTTAGAATTCAGCCATTTTTGCTTCAAGGCTTGTGCGTCTTTCAAAATCCTACATATCAAGAACAATGAAGTCAGTAGCTCGGCTGCCATCTGGGCATTTGCAATTTCCATGCCTGCTCTTGAAGCAGCACTCAGTTCTGTTACCCCTTTTCAATGTACAGTTCATGGGATTTGGTATCTTCATAGGACTAAGGAAGGGAAAGGTGTCATAAACCAGCAAGGTGAATATTTAATTGGAGAGGACAAGGCTGTTAATTCAAACTCCATTTCCTATAGATTTATCCAACAATGAACAAGTCAAGTCGCACACGTCTTGCTCTCATTATCTGCAATGAAGAATTTGACAGTCTTCCTAGAAGAACTGGAGCTGAGGTTGACATCATAGGCATGGCAATGCTGCTAAAAAATCTGGGGTACAGTGTGGATGTGAGAAAAAATCTCACTGCTTCAGTAAGTTCTATTATCAGAACTAAGAGACAATGGTCATGCCCTTCATATAACTAAATAATATTAGAAAGCTTGGTTGTAAGACCAAGAAATGTAATCTCTTGATAATCTAAAATATAAACTTGCCATGAGAGAGTGCTGGATACTACATATTCCCTTGTAACATAAGAGTCTTTTAGCACGAGCTTGGTGTAACTTAATTGGGAAATGTTTGATTAGCTTAGTAATGTCACTGTCTCGCTACAAGATAACTCTGGATGACTTCCTATAACACTTTCCTTTCTCAAAATTAAGACTAAAACTTTTCTTGGCACTCCATTGTTTGTCATGGAATTCCTTAAGAAATTCCTTAAATACTTATTTATCGGCTTTCCAAGGAACCATGATAGTTAATTACATAGTGCAAAATCAGCGGTATGGTCTCTTTCAGGAAATGACTACAGAGCTGGAGGCATTCGCACACAGCCCAGAGCACAAGACCTCTGATAGCACCTTCCTGGTGTTCATGTCTCATGGTATTAGGGAAGGCATTTGTGGGAAGAAATACTCTGAGCAAGTCCCAGATATATTACAAGTCAATGAAATCTTTAAAAATTTGAATACCAGGAACTGCCCAAGTTTGAAGGACAAACCCAAGGTGATCATCATCCAGGCCTGCCGTGGTGGTGAGTGCTGATGTCTTTGAAAACACCAGACATTAAATGCTATACTCATCTGTATGCATCTAGGATTTTTCAGTTTCTTTTTGTCTGTCTTTTCATGTCAAAGAACATGTAATGTCAGTACTCAAGATTGTGGTTTCTATGAATTGAATGGCTGGTTGGTAGATATTTGTTCCATATTAAAGCTTGAGACTTTGATGTTTGGACATTTTTCGAATTTGTATGATGGTCAGAAAAGTTAAGAATTGTTGAAAAGATTGTAACTGAAATGTGTGTGTGTATTTGCATGTTAATTAATTATACAGCAAACACATTAATAAATATCATGGAACAGAGGCTAGGAGGAAAACATCATCTTCTCAGCCATTGGTACTAGTAACAAATCAAATTGTGTCTTTCCAGAGAAAGAAGGTGTGGTGTGGTTAAAAGACTCAGGAGGAGTTTCTGAAAACACATCTTTACCAACTACAGAAGAGTTTGAAGATGATGCCATTAGGAAAGCCCACATAGAGAAGGATTTTATTGCTTTCTGCTCTTCCACACCAGGTAACAGGTTCTACACAGGACATCTTTGTTGGGGTTATCAATACAAAAAGTGACAATCACCCACTAGAGGGTCTATACCTGCATGGAATTTAGATAAGATTTTTAAAGACCAACTCAAGCTTTGTTCCAAGTTATACACACAGTTCCCTTTATCCAAGAGATCAATTTTACATATCTGTTCAATGAATTAGTAATAAGATAATTTGTCTATGTTTCAAAATTTTTTATTGGAATGCTGAGCCATAACAGAGAATTAAATGGAAGACGTTCTGTGCTGTAGTACATTAGAATCTGACTCTGCATAGAAAAGTTCTGCCATGTTGAGATCATTCATCGATCCAATTTGCCCAGACATCAAGTATTTATCAAAGAAGAATAAGAGCTGGGTTCAGAAAAGTAGAACAGCAAGTGAGGCACTTTAACCCTAAATTAAAGTGGGTTTTATCTATAAGCATGAAGTGTGTAAGTCAGAATATATTTGAATTATTCTAAATGTTTACTTTGGAGTAAGAATTTTGCCATTATTGACTGATACAACCCTTTAGTACTTTGCAAACCAGCCCCAATAGTTCCTCCCTGGGTTTTCCTTGAATTGCTCACTAACATGTGAATATAAATATTATTTTTCTACAGATTGAATAAATTAATATATTTGAAATATTGGGCATGACACAAAATAAAGCACACATTAAAGAACTGCTATTATTTAAAATGTTTCTATTTTATAACTTAATTTAATTACTTTTCTAAGTGAAGTTTAAATAAAAATTCTTTAAATTCTTTCATTTACCACATTTGGCAGTTTCCTGAGAGAACTTGCATTCTCTCAGTCACCTGTTGCCCAAAGGCCCTGCCTCTGCTCAAATAGTTAAGTTTTTAAAATGTTTTCTAAAATGAGATATCTTCTTTCAGAAGAAGCTTGGTTCTACATTGTGTGGAACATGCCCTGATGTAGAACTAAATATTTTTTTTCCAATATTCAGAAACAATGGCATCATACAAAAAACCATGCATTTTCATCCTGAGTACATATAACATATAGTAGACTTTAATATCAGACAGAACTGTCTTTAATATCCTTTGATCCCAGACTTTCACATTCACCCCTCTCTATGTGGCTCTCTGCAGGCCCCTGGCTTCTCATCATGAACCTGGCTGATTTATGTGTCTTTCTTTTCTTTCACTTCCCTTACTCCTCCTTTCCAGATGACTGTCAGGAACACCAATTTAGTTATATATAACTTCCACATTAGACCCATCTCCACATTCTGCTGTGCCAATCCCAACCACATCCCAGTAATTTCCTGAAGAAAAGTAACCATCTACTTCCTTAATTTCACAAAACATTTGCAGAGACATCTGTCTCCACCATGTCTCTTACCTACTTCCTGTTACTGGAACAAGTCTCAGTTATACCTTTAGCTGAGATAGCTGTCTTTCTAAATAGAATTTTATTATCAATATATACTTTATGACCATTATAACTAGCTAAAATGTGTCATTAAAGAATGTGTCTGTCATTATATATGGAGCTATTGCTACTGTCTTTATCTTAAGCCTTGCTTTGTATAATTTTATGTCTTCATTACTTCTGTGTCTACCATGTAATAAATTAATCTTGTTTCTCTTTAATATTTCTCTTTTCATAAGAACTGTTTATCCTGCCATATGATGTGCTCATTTCCTTAACAACTCCTCCTAGATTTCTACTTTTGTTGTTTATGATTTTATAGTTAATTTTCTGTATATAAAATCTTACTGTCAATGTTATTTAATTTTAATTATTTTTTAATGAAGTACCTATTGAGAATTTATTAACATAGCTATCCTGTATAGACTGAATATTACATATCCTGTGTTACCTCAGACACTTGTGTGACCTCAGATATCTCTTATGTACGAAATTATTACCATCCCGTGTATAGCTGAGTCTATTACATATCAGAATGCATAATTAACTTAAATCACAGTCAGTAGTATCACTTTGGGAATGTACATTTCGATATTTATTTTCCAAATCCCAATCACTCCCCTGTACTCCATTCCACCTTTTCCTTACTCGATACTAAATTTATGATTTCAAACATACCTTGGCTGGAGTAGAAATACTAGAGTTTGTTCTCTTTCTTCAGGCAAGAGCTTGTCTTGACATTTGAAATGTGCTTTATCAACAGATAATGTTTCTTGGAGACATCCCACAAAGGGCTCTGTTTTTATTATGAGACTCATTGAACATTTGCAAGAATATGCCTGTTCCTGTGACGTGGAGGAAATTTTCCGCAAGGTAAGGCTCTAGTGGATGCTATTTTCATTCTACTTCCCTGAATGCTTGGCTATTGCAATTAGAAGCATAGAAAGTAGATCTGGACATGTTTATCTTCTAATAATACCCTTCTTTCCAAAAGAGTTCGAAGTTCTTTGGAGAGTGGACGAACCTGGGAGCCAGGGCCAACCTGTTACGACCCACGGCCTTGAGAAAACAATAATTTAGTTTCACCCTGCTCCTGCTCTGCAGAGACAAATAAATGGACTCTAGTTTGCCTGTGTTCCTCAAGGCTATTAGATCCAGCAGCAGATTTTAAAAGCCCTGAGGAGGGTCATTCATTGCTTTGATACGTATATGGCTGTACTTGTTGCAGATGGAAGTAATTTTTGTTTTTGCCACTTATTTTGCTATAGTTGTTGTAGTCTTTTTGGCATAACTCAAGAATCTCTTGAAAAAAATCTCTGAAAAAAAAAGGTCTACAGACTTTCCTTTCCCTTTTAGGTTCGACTTTCATTTGAGCGAACAGATGGTAGAGTGCAGATGCCCACCACTGAAAGGGTGACTTTGACAAGACGTTTCTACCTCTTCCCAGGATGTTAAAATAAGGAAGTTGTGTGAATATCTGTGGACAGGTATGTGTGTATGGTCGGGAGTGTGGGAAGGTTCAGGAAAGCGTACTGAAAGTGCATTTTAGTCAACGACTCTAGGTCTACAGGTTGAAAATCCTTAATCCAAACATTAGAATTTTGAAATGCTCTAAAATCCAAAACTGTTTGAGTGCCCATATGATATTTAAAGGAAATGTTTATTGAAGCATTTCGAATTACAGGTTTTTGGATTAGAGATGATAAACCAGTAAGTATACTGCAGATATCCCAATATACAAAAATTTCTGAAATTCAAAATACTTCTGGTAGCGTGCATTTTGGATAAGAAATAATCAAGCCATATTATAATATACAGAAAATACTGAAGTAATGCCTTTCTTCTGGTCAGTGCACTGCACATTTCTCTTCTCCAAACGTTTTTCATGTAGACCACTTCTGAGAGTCAGCTGATATTTACCTAGAAGTGGCCGTAAGACTATGAATGCTCACCTTTAGATGTTTCTACCCTTCACCTCAGCAGAGTATATTTAAACATAGCATGCAGTCTTTTCTTTTAAGATTGTGTGTGTGTTTCCATTGGTGGTATAACTTTATAACTTGCATGTCTTTTAGCAAAATTCTTTCCTATGTTTATTTTTATTTCTTTTTCCTCATAGGACATGAAGAGATCCTTCACTCTTTAAAGGTTTTTGGAATTATGTCTGATAAATAAAAAACTTTTGATTTAATATGTTATAAAAATTAAAACTTTTCCTCAGTTTTCTCCCACACCGAAGAAACAGGGGTTGGAACTTAGAGAGACTAATGAATTTAGACTGTTTGACTTAATCCGTAAGACCCAAACTGGATATTGGCACCTTTCTTTCCCAGAGTTAAAACAAAATATAAAAATAAAAAAAAAATAACATCAGACTTATGAACATAGCAAAGTTATTAATTACTTTCCTAAACAAAAATTTATGTTGTGCTATTTTTTAAAAGAAAAGAAAAACCGTTTGCTGGACTTTCTGCTTTAGAGATGTAGATACAGATTACAGCAGGTTTCTGACTTCAAAGCATTTAGAGCTTAGCAGGAGAGATGGGGAGAAGACAGACAGTTATGAGAGTGACAGTGCAGTATGATAAGGAACTTTTCCCAAATCTCATGGTTTACTACTGACAAATCCATGAACAGAACTTGCATATTTCTACCCTTTGCTAAAGTATTTAAGACAAAAAAAAGTAAATTTTAAATCAACCCTAGACCCTCAGTAGTTCACAGAATCCTTGAAAAGGTAAGACAGCCATCAAAAATGAAGCATTGGCAGATGATGCATGACACCCTGAAAAAACACTAGATGCATGGTATGTGCAATGAAGTCCCTGCATGGTGCAGAGAAAATTACTTTGTGGTAAAATCATTCACTCCAAGATGTTAAGATTTAGGGAGGATTTGAAGAACTACCCTTTTACTTGCAAATACGAGTTTTTTTCTAATCTTAAACACATTAAATGAGAGTTAATTTCTGAGCTTTTAAAAATCTTCATAGTTGAACACATTACAACCTTTCTCTCTCTTTTTTTTTTTTTTTTTGCTTTTGATTAACTGTTTTTCTGGGCATATCTCTTCTGCACTATCATACATATTCTACTACAACCTGAAACTACATCTGTTACCGGTCTTTGCTCAAAAAGCAGAAGTGAATTGCCACCCTCAGTAAAAATTAACTGTTAAAGCAGTTTTAGGCAGTTGAAGAAAAGCATTCCAGGAAGTAGATAATAAGATTCCTTCAGAATGATCTCCAATCAAAGGGTGAGATGACAGGGAGATGGGGAAGAGAAGACACCTTCATGACTCCTCAGCACAGTTTAAACAAGAAATACATTTATTGAATAAACAATCCTTTCCTTATTTATTTTTGTTGACTTTGTTAGCAGTTGGTTATAGGTGTGTGGCTTTATTTTGGGGTTCTCTATTCTGTTCCACTGGGCTATGCTGTTGTGGTTACTGTACACTTCTAGCACAGCTTGAAGTCCAGTAATGTGATGCATCCATCTATGTGAAAAGCAGTTTGGAGATTTACCAAAGAACTAAAAGCAGAACTATCATTTATTTGACCAAGTATCCCATTACTGGCTGTATCCCCAAAGGAAAATATACTGTTCTATCAAAAAGACATGCGCCTTTAAATGTTTGTCACAGCACTATTCGCCATAGCCAAAAAAAAACAGAATCAACCCAGGTGTCCATCAATTGTGGATTGGATTTTAAAAAATGTGCTACATACCTACTATGGAATATTACATAGCCATAAAAATGAAATTCTGCCCTTTGCAGCAACATGGATGCAACTGGAGGCCATTATTCTAAGCAAACTAATGCAGAAACAGAAAACCAAATATCACATAATCTCACTTATAAGTTGTAGGCTAAATATGGCGTACACATAGACATAAAGATGGGAGTAACAGACACAGGGAACTACTAGAGGGAGAAGTGAAGAAGTAGGGCAAGAGCTGAAAAACTATGTACCGGGTGCTATTCTCACTACCTAGGTGATGAAATAAATTGTACCATAAACCTCTGCATCACCTAATATACTCATGTAACAAACCTGCACATGTACCCCTGAATCTCAAGTAAAAATTGAAATGAAAAATAAAGAAACCCAAGATATACAAAATATTTGGTTAATTCTTATGGGAAGATGCAAGGAAACTAGTTAGATTTTACTAATTCAGGACAGGTTTTTTTAGATGAGCAGCGGTAGAATAACTGACAGATCAGAAGAGAAGGATGAATAGAAGAAGGTATGCTACGGAGAGAGAAAAGGAAAAAGAAAACCAGGCTGAGGTGTCAAACCACAGAACAATGTTTTGTCATTTGCATTTTTTTCCAAGGGAAGAAACTAGAGTTTAGGACCATAAAGCCAATTGGCTGACTATAGGGCACTTCCCCATGATGAACCTAGAAGTTCCAAGCAGCAACTTTATAATCTGTCATCATGTGTCCCCACTCCTTGCAATAAGGAAATAACTGTGACTTTTATTTCTGAGTCTGAGGCACTTTCCAGTGCTGTATGAAGAGACAGAGGCTGTTAGCTATGACTGGTGAGTCTGGGGTCCTTTTCTGACTAGGAGCTGGGGACTCAAGTCTTAGAAAACCCTTGATTTATTGCTGTGTGACAGGGAGAAATACCAAAAGGGAAATAAGCCAATAGTGCACGCTGGATCTTTCTGTTATTGGTGGCATGTAATTTGAATCATGAGACCCGGTGTTGGAGACACTGAAGAAGACTATGTTCTCTACATGTTTTCAAGCCAGAAAAAGGTTAATTCCTTTCTTTCAGCTTCTAGTAATCAAAGGGAGAGTAAAAAACAGACAGAGTAAATTGTTTGTGAGAGAAAACTCCAGAAACTTCTAAATACACTCTGAAATCTTCTCTGCTTCCTCTTGATCTCCAATGAATCCTCCAGACTATGAACCTTCCTCCTAGAAACAAATCTGAGGCCTCTGTGTTCTCAACATGCTGTCATCTCTTGTCTTGAATTATATTCTTGCGATGTTTAGAGTGATTGCATTTTTTCCACCTTTCTATGTAGTCCTGGTACTAACTATTGTAATGCAGTATTTCTTGGGTTGCCTTTACAGATTTTTAACTGGCTTCCCACTCTCCAAAACTTAACCCTTCAGTCCATACTGCACACTACTTTCAGGCCGACTGTCTTATACACAGAAGCTGAAAAAGTCTAAGAGTTGGAGTCCTGAGCTACCTAGGCAGCTAGTATTCCAGCAGGTCATATTGCCTCTTTGGCTTCATTCTCCTTATTGAAAAAAGGAAGAAACTAGAATCGATCAGTGGTTTCTAAACCTTGTAACATTTATGAATAATCTGTAGTCATATTTAAAAAATTAGATTATACTACCTGAATAGCTCAATCTTTAAAAGACGGTAGACGTTTATTACCCTTAAAGATCTGCAGACAATTCTTAGGAAGCTAGCCTGGGATAGGTTCTTCTACAGGTTAGCATTATTAGCAAAGTTGGTCAGTTAGTTAACTCTCACTTCTCACATGCTAGGGATCTATTAATGTAATTTTCTTACTCAGCAACATACATTACCTTCCTATATTGCCGTTTGAAAAATATCTAAACTTTCAGATAGGTGCTTCTATCTTTCAAAATATTCTTACTCATTTTTCCATTAATCACTCTAAGGCATGATTTTAGGTTCATAAGAAAAAAAGCAAATATTTGCTGTATTTTACTTCACTCATGGTTCCTTGCTATTGAATTTATTTCTTTGATTCTCCCTGTAGTTTAATTATCTCCAGCATTTATGTCTCACCTCACAACATTCAATTTAAACTCCTAAAATGCAGGAATTGCTTTTTTATTTTTTGTCTATTTTGTGATACTAATAAAGCCTTTGGCCAGGGAGGAGTAAGACAAATTCATAGCCATGGCTACTTCTTTGGCCAGGCAGGCTGACTTTACCAGTCATGGACTGGAGTCAGGGGAATCATTAGATAATAGATAAGAGAAATTGAAAGGCACAAATCAAAAATAAGTTAAGTGAATTAGTCATTGTAAACAACCATGTGTAGTTTGTGTTTGTTAACTGAAACTTGTGAAAAACAGTATCCTATATAAAATGTGTAGGAATTTCACATCACTTTGCCTAGAACCAAAACTGTGCTTGTGATGAATTTGACCTCTAAATTATTCCATTCATTTTTATTATCACTGCAACTTTAATTCTGCGATTCGTAAAATAACGAAAAATAATCAATGAAAACTTTTTTAAAAATAGTACTGTATGATAGGTATCTCATGCACTTTCTCTGACTGAATATTTAAAGTCAGTCAGTTAAGTTTGTGCTATTATTGCCATTTTATAGTTGAAGAAGATATCTAGAAAAGGACTAAAAAATTTTTATTTGGTCTAATGTCTGTTGAGAAGAGTGAATCTACGTTGGCCTGACTCTTAAACTCAACACGCTAACGTTATATCAATTTTCTGCAAAGAAACATGTTCCAATGGGGGCCCTGTCTCTGATCACGCCCACTTCAGCTCTGGCCCAGCCCTCCCAGCTTCCTGATTACTTTAGACACACTAAAGCTTTTGTGCTTCTTTCCTCACTGCTCTCTGCTGGGAGACCAGCCCTTACTTGTCCAAGGGGCAAATCTCTTCTAGTCTTTCCGGTCTCAGTGCCAAGCCCTCCCTCATCTGGACAGCTGTCTTCTCAAACATACTTTGCTCATGTTTACCTTGAGCATCTGCTCATTATTTAAATTCTTACAATGTTTTTTATTTTACTTATTTGCATATCTATCTTTCCACTTGACTATAAGCTTGAATGTATAAGAATATTCCCCCAAAATGGTACCCTCACCACTAGCAGAGTATTTTTCACAAACTAATACACACTAAATTTTCTGGAATGAATAGGAGAGTAAATATGCCTTCCCTCTGCTGGAAACTTCCAGTGTGTGCTTATTGCCTATTAAATAAAATCAAACTTACTTTTTATTAAATATTCTTCAAGAGTTGGGCCCTACCTAAATTTTATTCATTTGTTTGTACTCACTCAGCTAGTGATTCAGTAGATAATTATTAGACTTCCCTTGAATGCCAGAAGTAGTGCAGGCCTAGTTTATGGCCACCTGTCCTCACAGAGCATAAAATCTAATGATGGATGCTGATAAGTAGGCTGGAAATCACAGGTAAAGGTAAAAAGTATGCTACCCTGAGAATAAACAAGGTACCCTAGGGGCATGTACCACTGACACTCTGTCCCCTCAGATACTCAGAGAGGATTGCCTGAAAAAAAGTGCCACATGGGCCAGGTATGGTGGGTCACGCCTATAATCCTTGCACTTTGGGAGGCCGAGGAGGTAGATCATGATGTCAGGAGATCAAGACCAGCCTGACTAACATAGTGAAATCCCATCTCTACTATAAATATACACACACACAATTACCTGGGCGTGGTGGTGGGTGCCTGTGGTCCCATCTGCTCCGGAGGCTGAGGCAGGAGAATCTCTTGAACCTGGGAGGCAGAGGTTTCAGTCAGCCGAGATCTTGCCACTGCACTCCAGCCTGGGTGACAGATCGAGACTCCGTCCTCCCACCCCCCCAAAAAATAAATAAGTGTCATCTAATCTTAGACTTGAAAAATAAACAGAGAGCATAGGAGAACAGGAACAATGAGAAGGTGAAAGACTGGACTAAAAACTAAGTGAAGAGCAGAATGTTTTGAATGCATTGAGCAAGGTGGGGAGACAGTATCAGAAGATGAGGCTGAATGAGAAGGCCTAGGTTAGAATAAGCTGAGAGGTTTCATGGTCAAATCTAGATATTGGAACATTCTTCATTGTGAAGAATAGAATAGAAGGGACTAACAGAAGGTTTATAAGGTACTCTGTGTAATTAAGAAAGAAAGGGTCCTGTAATCCCAGCACTTTGGGAGGCCAAGGCAGGTGGATCACCCGACGGTCAGGAGTTCAAGACCAGGCTGGCCAACATGGTGAAACCCTGTCTCTACTAAAAATACAAAACATTAGCTGGATGTGGCAGCTCAGGCCCATAATCCCAGCTACTTAGGAGGATGAGGCAGGAGAACTGCTTGAATCCTGGAGGCAGTGGTTGCAGTGAGCCGAAATCCTGACATTGCACTCCATCTTGGGCAACAGAGCGAGACTCTGTCAAAAAAAAAAAGAAAGAAAGAGGCTCATATCTGTAATCCCAACACTTTGGGAGGTTGAGGTGTGTGGATCACAAGGTCAGGAGTTCAAGACCAGCCTGATCTAGATGGTGAAACCCCGTCTCTAATAAAAATACAAAAATTAGCCAGACATGGTAGTGGGCACCTGTAATCCCAGCTACTCGGGAGGCTGAGGCAGAGAATTGCTTGAACCGAGGAGGCAGAGGTTATAGTGAGCTGAGATAGCGCCACTGCACTCCAGCCTGAAAAGACAGGCAGACAGACAGACAGAAAGAAAGAAAGAAAGAAAGAGAAAGAAAGAGAGAGAGAGGAGAGAGGGAGGTAGGGAGGGAGGGAGGGAGGAAGGAAGGAAGGAAGGAAGGAAGGAAGGAGGGAGGGAGGGAGGGAGGGAGGAAGGAAGGAAGGAAGGGTGTTGGACTGAATAGAAGTAATGAACAATTACAATTAAGACTAGTGATCAGATTCTGAAAATGTTTAGTCAATAAAATTAAAGAAGTGTGAATTGAGTTATGGAATAAGACATAAGGAAGGCAGAAGCAGTTTAGTATCACCAGGTTTTGCTGCTTTCCTGCACTTGGAGATTTGATACTAATTTTTACTATATGGAGGAAAGGAAGAATGGAAATAGAAAAAAAAAATGAGCAGTTCATTTTTAAAAGTTCAATTTAATGAGGTTGTGGGATAATTTTAAGTGATGTCTCAACGTTGGACGTTTGGGTTTCCATACGGGATCTGCATCTGGGCTGATCTATATATTTGAGTAATTTATTTATTATTTTAAACTTATAATTGATGCTGTGAGAATTTATAGATTATGAAAAGAGGATCTCAAACTAACTTCTTTAATTGTTTCTTTATAAAAATTATTTTATTTATTAATTGGCAAATAAAAATTTTATATACTTATGTACAAAATGATGTTTGAAATATATATTATAGAATGTCTAAAGAGCTAAATAGCATACATTACCACATATGCTTTTTTTTTGTGATTACAGCACTTAAAATCTACATTGTCAATTTTCAAGAATACATCATTAACTATAGTCACTATGTGGTGCAATAGATTTATTAAATCTATTTATCCTATCTAATTGAAATGTTGTTTCCTTTGACCATCATCTCCCCAAACTTCCTGCCTCCTCCTAATCACTTCCATTCTACCCTCTGCTTTGATGAGTTTAACTCTTTTAGATGTTACGCATCAGTAAGTTCATATGGTATTTGTCTTTTGGTGCCCAGTTTGGCTTATTTTATTTAATATAATGCTATCCATGTTCATCAATGTTGTCACAAATGACAGGATTTGTTTCTATTTTCTAAAGCTGAATAGTGTTGTAATAGGGATATAAACCACATTTTCTCCATCCATTCATCCATCTATAGACACTTAGGTTTATTTTATATCTTGGCTATTGAGAATAATGCTGCAGTAACAATGGAAGTGTATATGTCTTTTCAACATACTGACTTAATTTTTAAAATATATACTGAATATTTGGATTGCTAGATCACTTGTTACTTCTATTTTCAACTTTTTGAGGCGTTCCCTATTGTTTTTCATTGTGACTGTACTAATTTCTATTTTCATCAACAGTATACTAGAGTTTCATTTTCTCAGCATCCTTTCCAACACTTGTTATCTTTTCTTTTTTTTCTTGATAATGGCCATTGCTACCATTCTAACAGATGTGAGGCAATATCTCATTGTGGTTTAATCTCCCTGTAATCAGAGATATTGAGCATTTTGTACATACCTGTTGTGCATTTCTACATCTTCCTTTGAAAATGTCAATTTTGTTCCTTGGCTCATTTTGTAATATTTGTTTTCTTCCTGTTGAATTGTGTTTTTTATATATTTTGAATATTAATATCTTATCTGATATATGGATTCAAATATTTACTCCTTAACTGTTGGTTATTTCTTCACATTGTTGTTTCCTGGGCTTTGCAAAAGCTTTTTAGCTTGACGTAATCTCCTTCTTACTTTTGCTATTGTTGACCATGTTTTTAGTGTCATATCCAAAAATCATTGTCTATACCAATGTCATCAAGCTTTCCCATGTTTTTGTGTCGTAGTTTCATAGTTTCAGTTATTAGGCTTATGTGTTTAATCCATTTTGAGTTGATTTTCGTATATGGTGACAGATAAGGGCCCAATTTCATTCTTCTGCTCATGGATATTTAATTTTCCCAACATCATTTATTGAAGAAAATGTCCTTAGCCTATTGCGTGTTCTTAAACTTTGTCAAAAATAAATTTTCTGTAAATAACTGGGTTTATTTCTGGGCTTTTTGTCCTGTTCCTTTTTTCTCTGTTTTTGTGTTACATTCTAGTTTGATTACTATAACTTTGTAGTATATTTTAAAGTCAGGTTGTGTGATGCCTTCAGTTTCGTTCTTTAATCAAGAGTGCTTTGGTTATTTGAATTTTTTTGGTAATTCCATATGAATTTGAAGACTGATTTTTTATTTCTGCAAAAATTGGCATTGGAAGTTTAATAGGAATTTTATTGAATTCATAGATGTATTGGGTATAATAGATATTTTAATAATATTAATATTTCCAATTCATGAACACAGGATAGCTTTCCATTTTTGTGAATCTCATTCAGTTTCTTCTGTCAATGTTTTATAGTTACGGGTATATATACCTTTAACTTTTTTTACTCTATTATTTTGTGGACTTTTTTGTAGCCATTATAAATGAGGTTTTTGTCATCCATTTTTAGTTTGTTGTTATTACAAAAATTATACTCATTTTTGCATGTTGTTTTTGTATCCTTCAACTTTACTGCATTTGTGTAGTAGTTCTAACAGATTTTTGGTGGTGCATTTAGTGTTTTCTTAATATATGTAGTATAGTGTCATTCATAAACAGGACATATTAAATTCATCCTCTCCTATTTTGATGACTTTAATATCTTTCTGTTGTCTAACTTCTCTGATTAGGACTTCTAGTACCATGTTGAACAGAAGTGGTGGAAGTTGGTCTGTGTGTTTCTCATATGTGGCATTTATTGTGTTGTTAACCTCTTTAGGTTAATTGCCTATCATATTTCTCCACATGTTCATTTGGTCAATACTATATTAGTTTACTAAGCATGGACATAAGTTAAACAGAACTTCAGAACTCAGGCAGAGTAGATATTCCACAAACTAACTTGTGTACTCTTCGCAAATCTTCACATTCCCCTGTTCCAATATCTACATTGCATTTAAAACCAACATTTTTGTCTCCTCTTCTAAGAAGCCTCTATTAACTCACGTCCTGGAATTTTTCATCTTTTCTGAGTTCCTTAAGCATCTTATCTGTGCTCTCTTAAGTAGCTCTTCATCAACTGTCATGTAATGTAGTTTAATGATTTAAGAGTAGGGCTCTGGATTCTGAACACTTCAACTTCTTCTCCTACTCCCCAGTTACGATATACTCTGTTTTCTTTTCACAGGATTACATTCAATTATTTAAGTTACTTATTCAGTATATGTTTCCTTTTCCATATAAAAGAGGTTAATATGCATTTCACATGTAGTTTTTGTGAAATTTCAGTAACGCACTTGACCTCAAGGGGGTTCAACATATATTAACTATTATTACTGAAAGTGTGTCATGGTTTACTACATGGAATGTGGTGTAAAATTAGGATTTCAACCCTAATTTGTGTTATTTAGGGTAACCTATTAAGTGACATAAAATTGATAAAATAATAAATATTCTACTGGTTTATTGTGAGGGTCCAGTATACCACTATTTGCAAAGTAATTAGAAAAGAGATTTGTAAATAAGAATGATAATTACAATGATAATTGACATTGTTTCATTTTTTAATCACAATAACTACATAGGAGATGTTACCTTCATTAAATGCTATTGGGTAACTTTTCTCCTATTTTGTAACTTGCATGTGTCTTTCTTGTAACAGTTGGTTCATTATTGACATATGAACTCCAAATAACCTGGAAAATGAGTCTGGTAATTCTGGGCCAAAGTTTTGTTCAATGTCCTGACATGTTTTCTTTAGAAAATTTATTTTGTGTGAAAACTATTCTTGTATCTAGATGAACTAGATAACTATCTTTATAGCGTTAACTATGTAGAGGAGATATCTGGCTTTTCCATATATAACCTGCTTAAATCATATGTCTTGTATTGAAATAAAAGATTTATTACATATATATATATACACACACATATATACATGTGTATATATATGCACGTATATATGTGTGTATATATAGGTAATAAACCTTATATTTATTATATAAATATATATATGTAATAAATCTTTTATTTCAATTTGGATTTTTACCAGGAAATATATATATACAAATGTGTATATATATATATATATGTATATATATATATATATATCCCTGGTAAAAATTCAAATTATACTAAGAAGTAATACATTAAGTCAGTGTCATATTAATCTACCATGATAGTTATCAGATACTTTCAATTCTAAATTTTGGTTTGAAAAAAAAACACCCTAAAGAATTAGGTATCTCGATGCATTTATCCACTTAATTATTAAGTTGGATGTTACCTTATGTAGTAAGCAAGCAGATTGAGTACTTTTAAGCATTTTGAGCAGAAAATTGTTAATTATCACAATTGGGTATAGCTTGTGTGTTAAAAAATGCAAATTCAAAGATACAGTGCTTTCACCAAGGAAGCTAAATACAGAGAAAGGAAAGATCCTACAATCTAGTAGGAATAATTTACAGTCGAGACAAGAGAATGGACTGTCCTGGGTGCATACATTTCAGGTAGATCATCATGAGCTTTGAGCAAGACAAAGAGAAATCTGAATACAGTGGATGAGCAGGAATTTAGTATTAGGCCCAATGCCGCAGAAAGGAAAAAGACACACTATAAAAAACAAACTTAAATGGCAATGAATTGTTAAATGCAACCTGGTATGAATTTGATGGGCCAGAGAATGCTATAGGTACAAAGAAGTAAGTGAGTATTTGTTGGGGACATGGTAAGACAAAATGCATTTTCAGGGGTATTTCACATTACAGAGCTTTGTCGAAAGCAAGGGCAGAACTCTTTAAGCTGTGACCATAGTTGAAGGAGTCTTTCTATTTCTGACAGAAGACAGCCGCAAAAAAAAAAACTTTAACAATGTCGAAGCTCTGTTCAAATATATGCTTCAGAATAGACTGAATAACTTCGTGAAAAAAAGAGTTCTCAAATTGAAGGAAAAGGAAAAGAAAAAAGATTACAATGCCAGAATTGAAGGCAAGGCCCTTGTCTTGACAGACTACATGCTAAAGAACTACGTGGCTGGACAAACACTTACCCAGACCCTACCTAATATGGATAAAAAGTCCACCAATATAAAAGGTAAGACTGGATATTTACAGTGGATATCTCTAATTTTTTAGAACCTATTCAACTCTAAAACCCATGCAGTGTCTTCTGTGATCCCCCTGTCCTTCCTTTATGAAACTATCATTTTCACTAAGCCTATAATTTTTCTTTTGGGGATTATTTTGTCTCTTGTGGGGTGGGATCTAGTTTCCAATCAGCTAAAAGGCTGAGTCCTTGGGTTCAGACTATGCATGGAAATAATTAATAGTAGAGGCTTGTAGTAAGACATACTCAAATCTAAACCTAGATTCTGTCATTAGTAAGCTATGCGGCTTCCTGCATGTATCTTAGTTTCTCTTGCTGCCTAGCCATCAGTCTTACCACCTAAGAAACGGGGACAATTTCAGCGCTTTCTCACAAGACTGTGGAAGGCTAGAAACATTGCAATGGCAGGCATCACCATGCCAACAGCTCTCAAGATACTAGCTCTCATCCAGAACTCTCTCCTCTCAGTGCCAGACTCATTTAGCTCTAGCTGCATTTTCAGCAATTCTGCTCCAGTGTTTCATTGGCTTTATTAAATTAAACACTTTTTCTTCCAACCAAATTTGTTCCAGCTTTAACCCCTTTCCATTTTAGTAAAGGAAACTAACATATATCAAATTTCTCCCACCAGAAGGCAACTGGTTTCTTTACCAATGACTAGCAGTAATTAGTAGAGTGCCAGGCACAAAGATTTATCACTTTGATATCTATATTTCCCGATAAAAATTCAAATTATGCTAAGGAGTAATGATTAATCTGATGTCACATTAATTCACCATGCTAGATTAGTCATCAGATTATTTGCAATTTCAAATTTTGATTGAGGAAAAGATGCTAAAAAAGTTAGCACTCTGGATGCAGTCATCTATTTGTTCATTAAGTCGTGTATTATTTAGCAAGCATACTAAGTACTTTTAAGCATTTTGAGCGCTAAGATGTTAATGAGCACAAAGAAGTCAGTATAGGATGTGTGTTAGAAATGCAAATTCAAAGATATAGTGCTTTCCCCAAGGAAGCTAAATACAGCGAAGAGGAAAGATTGTATAGTCTAGTAGTATTTACAGTAGAGACAAAATCATGGACTGTTCTGGGAGTGCGCATTTCAGGTAGATCATCATCATCATGAGCTGTGAGCAAGAGAAAGAGAAATGTGAAAACAGTGGGTGACCAGCAAGTTAGCATTATGTCCAATGCTAAAGAAGGGAGAAGAAAAGCCATAAAAACAAATTTAAGAGGCAATGAATTACTAAGCACAGTCTGGTATGAATTTGATGGGTGAGAGAATTCTGCAGTTACAAAGAAAAAGGTGTGCTATTCACTGGGGACATGGTAAAATAGAATGTATTTTTAGAGGAGTTTCATATTACAGAGTTATGTCTTAGGTGAGAGCAGAATTACTTAAGCTGTACCTGTTGTTGAAGGAGTCTTTCTATTTCTGACAGAAGACAACCACAAAAACAAAACACTTAAGATGTTGAAATACCTGGGCAAAGATTTTCTTCAGGGTGTTTTAATTATTTGTCAAAACACAATGTTCTGCCATTGAAGGAAGAGGAAAAGAAAAAATATTATGATGCCAAAATTGAAGACAAGGCCCCGGTCTTGGTAGACTCTGTGCAAAAGAACCACGTGGCTCGTCAAATATTTATCCAAACTGTTCTCGATATGGACCAAAAGATCACCAGGGCAAAAAGTAAGGCTGCGTCTAATACAATAAATATGTGAAAATTTCCAGAATTTATTTGACTCCAAGATCCATGCAGTGTTACCTGTGATTCCCCCTATACTTTCATTTCTAAACTCTCATTTTCAGTAAACATGTCACGGTCCTGTTAGAGACCACCTTATCTCTTTGTGGGGATGGGTTCAAATTTCCAGTTACCTAAAAAGCTGTGTCTTTGTGTTTAGATTGTGCATAGAAATAGTTAACAGGGGAGATGTTTTTAGTAGGAGGTACTTAAACCGAAACCTATATTCTGTCACTTGTGAACTATGCAGGTTCATGCAAGTTTCTTAACCCTCTATACTCCCTAGGATCAGTCTTACCACCTGTGAAATGTGGACAGTTCCAGTACTTTCTCACAAGACTGTCCACAGCTCGAAACATTGTAATGCCAGGAACCACGTGTCAACAACTTCCAAGATATTAGCTCTCATTCAGAACTCACTCATCTGAGCTCCAGACTCATTTAGCTCTACTGGCATATTCAACAATTCTGCTCCAGTGTTTCACTGGCATCACAAAATGAATACAGCTAAAATTAAACACTTTGTTTTCCAGAATAAACGTATTCCACTTTTAAGCCTTTTCCATTGCAGTATAAAGAACTAACATGTACCAAGTTTCTGCTACCAGAATGTAACTGGTTTCTTCACCAATTAATAGGAGTAATTAATAGAGATCCTGGCACATAGCAGATACCTAATTAATATGTGACGAATAAAGAAATGAAGTACATGTATGCAATAAAGAGTAGTTTTCTTAATTATTATTTGGATGCTACAAATTAGAGTTTTCCAGTGGTTACTCATTTCTGTGAGTTACAAAAATATGATCAGGGAACAACTATAAAATGTATAAATTTTATAAAATTTCAAAACTTTTGACCCAGGTTGAATTATCAGTATTATTAGTGCCTAAATGTTCTCAGATTCACGTTTTCCAGGGATGGACTCAATTTTCTGTAGATTTTAAACTCAAAACTTTAGCCCTGAACTATTAGAGTTTACACATGATCATGAACATAAAGCAAGATAAACTGTTCAAACCTCACTACACAAAATAAACTCCCCTTATCTATAAGGAAATGTTGTTCCCCTCAACAGAAAGCACATGCTAATACAGTTGTCCAAGAGTCTAGGCAAGGATGCATTATTATTAGTATTTAAAATGGTCTTTTGCAGGTATTTTGCTTTTGCTCAAAAACCTGGGATGGCATGGGAAAAAATATATTGGTTTAAAAAATCAGAGATAATGCAACAAATAGGAATCATATTTGCAGCAATAAGGGCTTAAAAATTATTTTAGCAATCCTAGATATCATATATAATGAGCACTAAATTCTAAACTGACATAGTCTATCCCATCAGCAGAGGCTGTGGCAAGAAGGAAACAGCTGCAGATTCCTGCAGGAGGGGTCCAGTGGATCCCTGCACTCTATTGTATTTGGATTCTCCAGAGTGATCAATCCAGGATACTCTGAGTACACTGGTCCAGTGGACATGGAAGCCTGGTGGGCTGGACTATTAGAAGAGGTATAGGCCTTAGCCAGGCCTTTGGATATGGTTATAATTCTGAGGGTTTCCAGCAGAGTACTGGATTCTGGAGTGCAGGATAAGAAGAATTCTAGCTATTCATTTGTTCATTTAACAAACTGTTCTATATATAGAGATATACTATATACATATATACACACTGTATACCAATACTGTGATTTAGTCAGAGAAATAACCACATAAGTCCCTATATGCTGTGGGAAATTGTTTTTCTGACCCTGTACCACTCCTTTCTTGTTGTGTCAATGTAAACAGATTCCAGAGCAGATTCCTGAGAGATTCCTGTTTCACTAGATAATAGATAATCTCAAATTGAAATTTTTATCTAAACTCCTAATTTCCACATTACTTCCTGTTGCACTGCCAGGCTAATGGAAACTCTCTTTGGAAGCAGACTGCACTACAGTATTTATTATTTTGTAATAAAAATAATACTTTTATACTAATTCTACTGTTGGATATAAAATAGAATATCTGTCTAATTTCTAATTTTACTTGAAAACACCTGTTCTACACACAGACACATAAAAGTCATTAGGAGATGACTGTTAAGTTAGGAAGTTCTCCAAACCTTTAAGTAGGAAAACATATCCTCACACTTGGAATATGCCAGGACCCTGGATGTCTTCGCATTGGCGGAATTTTCTGAAATGAGAAGAAAATGCATATGAAAAAAGGGATGCTTAGAAGGTTTCGTTTCCTTACACACTGAGAACATGTTGCATCCCCAGAGCTCAGGATTTTATCGTACACTTTAGCAAGACATTTATTTTAAAATATTGTTAGAAATGAAGAGAAACAAATGATTGAAATAGGAAAAAATGCATGAAATATTACAAAGCAATATACGTTTTACACAGGCTAATATTACTTTACTCATGGTTCCTATGTCTTGGTTGGGTCACGTAACTAAACACAAATAATATGCCTGTCCAGACATGCCTTTCCTGAAAGAAATCTTGTTATTAGATCTTAGTAAGCTTTTATTCTAATTCGTATATATAAATTCCTTTTTCTTTGCAGAGGAGGGCTCAATACTCTTGCACAATATCAGTCAAAAGAGATCAATGTTATACATTTCACAGGGGGAATAGATCAGAATGACTCAGAACCAAAAATTATCCAAAAGAGACGTATTATTTCTTCACATTACAGAATATGAGTTAGAAAACTGAATGTTGGCTATCCAGCACTTGAAAGACAAGATATCCAGAGTTATGTCAGAATCTCATACAAATATTTGTCCCTTTGACCTTGGACACAGTACTATTGTCATACAACATTTCTTCATGAATAGGTGATTTCACAATTTGTTGAAAGATAACTGGCCCATTTCTTCTAGAAAAGTTAGTATTTCACATAAAGGATGCTTAAAAAATACCACGATGGTACAGAATTCAATATTCTGTTAAGGGGTGTATATATGTATCTGTATGTGGTGTGGACTAGGAGGGGACTATCACTCCAAAATGGGATGTGGTCCCATCCAGTTTTGTAGCCCCAGCCTCATGTAGCTATTAAGTACTTAACTTGTGGCTAGTGACACATGTTGGCATAATAATATTTTGTATATATTATGTTAAATAAATATATTATTAAAAATAACTTTAGCTTTTGTAAATGTGTATTAGAGAATTTAATACTGCACATGGAACTCACATTGTGTTTCAAATAGATAGCACTCTGACAAGTATTTATTTAGTACACTCTTGCCCAGACACAGTAGAAAGTCCGAATAAATGAATGAGCACCCTAGAGTAAAACCACTGGAAAAATAGAACAGTTTTTATGAATATAGAAAAGCCAAAATCTAACCCTAAATCATCAAGATTTTTTCTCCCAAATAATCAGAATCGATGATTGCATCTTTTTTTTTTTTTTTTTTTTTTTTTTTGTGGGGCGGGTGGGGAGGTCTGCTTTCTCTATTAGAACATTCCTTTTTCTTTCTCAGTAAGAATACATTTCCTTAAGCTGGAAATTAGGTACAGCTATAACCCCTACATGCAAAGAAGTCTTTTCCTAGGATTTCTCTCTCTCTCTCTTCTAAACTTCTTAGGTGATAAATTGAGTCACAGAGGCAGAAGCCATAATTTATATTTTGTGATACCCCACAGCTCTTTTGCAAATCAAGGCTGGACCACCTGAGTCAGCAGAATCTACAAATACTCTCAGACTTTGTCCTCATGAAGAATTCCTGAGACTGTGTAAAGAAAAACAGGATGAGGTGCTGTGTGCTGTGCTCTCTGCATGAAATAGGAAAGAGAGAAACAATTGCTTTTATCAAACGCACTATTTTTTTAATGGGGTCTTGCTCTGTTGCCCAGTCTGGAGTGCCATGATATGATCATAACTGACTGCTATCTTGAATACATCGGCTCAAGGGATTCTCCATCCTCAGCCTCCCAAGTAACTAGGACTACAGATGCACACCACCACACCGGGCTCATGGTTCCAACGTTCTGTAGAGACATAGCCCGGCTATGTTGCCCAGGCTGTTCTCTCTAAATCCTGGCTTCACGAGATCCACAGCCTTGGCCTCCCAAAGCACTGGGATTACAGACTGGAGCCACAGTGCCAGCCATAAATGCACAGATACTTAAAGCACTAAATGATTGGGGTGTTGACAGTGGAAACCTTTATGATCGATGCTTTCAGCAGGCAAGGGTTCATACGGCTTCAAACAGACACCAATGTTCATTCAACATGTTACAAAACGTAGATTCCTCATTTTTTTTCATTTATTGACTTTTGTATCTATTTGGGATTTATTATAATTTCAGCTATAGCTTCAGAATAAAAATGTTTATAAGATAACAGGGCTGAGTAATAATTGTACTCTACTTGAAAAGCCTAGACATAAAACACATTTGAAAAATATAATTATGGCTTGAAACTCATAAGATTATATTTTTAAAATAATACCAAAATAGTCATAATATGGAAGACAAAGAATCTTTGTATATTCATTTTTACTGGAACAAATGAAAACACCTCTTGGTTTATATGAAATTTGATATGAACCTGAATATAAGAAATGGGTGAGTAGGTGGAGAAGAAAAAAGAAAATGAAAGTGGCAGAAATTTTTCTAGTTTCCTCAGGATTCTTGAGTAATCATTCCAAGATATGTCCTGGTTCTTGCTCTGGACTCTTGAGAGAAAGGAAGGCAGTGTCTTTTGATAGAGGTTAGGGAAGGGGGCAGCTGCATGAGGTCTTAAAAAAGCAAAATTGTGAGGCATATGGAAGTTGAAAGAGACTCAGGTAATCATCGTGACTTCATCTCCATCTCCTGCAGATCTATCTAATAAAGGAGAGAAAGGACCACAGACACCTGGCTCTCATCATATGCAATACAAAGTTTGACCATCTGCCTCCAAGGAATGCGGCTTACGTTGACATTACAGGGATGAAGGGGCTGCTCTCAGGGCCTGGGCTACACTCGGTCAAGAAAAGAATCTCACAGCCAGGGTAAGAACCCCTCAGCCACCTCATACTCGTACATATTCAAAACATATTCTTCTAATAATTAGTTAGCTTTATAGAGTCTCAACAAGGTTTAACAACCTCTGGGTTCATGTGTGTGTGTGTGTGTGTGTGTGACGTGCACACATGTACTGACAAATGAAAGTACTGAACACATAAATCCGTGTCTCTTTTGAGCCTCGAATATTCTCAACTCCATAAAACTAGACAAAACAAGATTGGCATGTAGTTGCACAATGCTTATTGAGTTCCAATATGATCAGGTGATTGGGACGTAACCCCAAGATTCCACAGAAAATCATAGAGTAATGTGTTTTAGCCAGGAGTGCACTCTTAAAACAAATATTAAATCCAAAATTTTGGGCCAAGAGCTTTTCCTGACACTGTGGATTGGTCTGTAAATGAGACAAGAAGTTTCAAATTTACGAGGATCTAGGTTAGAGTGGAGGTAAAATCTCACAATAGAATCAAATTGGACAATTTCAGAGAATGAGTGTATGTATGTGTCTGTATAAGAAAAACAAGAGAATTCAAAGTAGGCAAAAATTAAAGAAAAAGGAAACATGGCACTCCAGCCTGGACGACAGAGCAAGACTCCGTCTCAAAAAAAAAAAAAGAAAAAGGAAACATGAGAGAGAACGTTGGATGGGGTGCGATGTTTTTGGGCTGGTCCAGAAAAGCGTCTGTGGGGAGATACGCAGAAGTTGGACTGACTACCTGAAGGAGATGTATCTGGGAAGATGCCAGTTCAGTGCCTTCCAGTAGGGGGAGCTACCTGTGAAGGAGCTGAGCTGAAAACTGGCACATGAGAGGCACAAACAGACCAGTGTGACTAGAGACTGAAGCAGAAGAGACATAGTGTGAGGTTCAGTATGGTCAGGCCAGAAGATTGATTTTATTCTAAGCAATGTAAGTTGGGTTTTACAAGAAAATTGGTGTGATGCATTTATAACACAACTCCTGCTAGAAAGGAGAGAAAAGATCTAGATTTTAAAAAAGTAATACTAGCAACACATACAAACATACAATATATTAAGAAGACAGTGTATGGTATGTCAGCATGGAGAAAAGTAGAACCCACAGCCCCATTACAAAGGAAAAATAAAACTATAAAACAGCTATCATGATTGATAAGCACGATTGTAAGCACGATGTGAAGCACCATGACTAGGATATTACATATGTTTCTTGTTTCACTCATGGTAAATCTAGGATGTCCCAGTAGTTGTGATGCTTCTCTGACTGAAGTTAGACATTGCTCTTTCCCGGGATGTGGAGTCAGTGCTGAGGGCATTTGCTGCCCGACCAGAGCACAAGTCCTCAGACAGCACGTTCTTGGTGCTCATGTCACATGGCATCCTGGAGGGGATCTGTGGAACGGCGCATGATGCAGATAACCCAGATGTGCTGCTTTATGGCACCATCTTCCAGATATTCAACAATCACAACTGCCTCAGTCTAAGGGACAAACCCAAGGTCATCATTGTCCAGGCCTGTAGGGGTGGTGAGTGCTGAGACTGAACATCTAACAGTTACGAAGGTGTATGCAGAGGATTGTGATGTTCGGTTTATATTTAGGGCCAACAGTCTTAGACCCCATCCAGTGCAAATAAAGTACATTGAATTCTGAAGAAACTCTTCCAAAGGGGCTAGTATAATGAGAAACTGTCTCATCAGTGGAGAAATTTCTGTACAATTTTATCCACAGTAAGTGGTGAAGGAAATCATCAGAATCCCTAAATCAAAGTTAAACAGAAATATTCAAACTTTGGAATGGAATCATTTTCATGACAGCTCGATTTGTAAATCTTTTACAGATGTTTTGACATTATGTGGTTTCTGAAGAATTGTATTTGAAACTGAAGTTATTATGTGATGGAAGCACCCTGTTTATTCATAATTATTGAGGGGAAAATTAGTAGAGAGTTAAGGAAATTTTAGGAAATTTAAGTCAATCTTTTCTCTCTTTTATTCCTGACTTCCAATGACCTCATGACTATTGGGATGTAGGTTTTGTTTTGTTTTTTAAGAAAGCAGCAATAATTTAACTAAAAACTGGCAATGGCATGATAAATTTACTATTAATTGACACATTGTTGAATGACACTAGAGACAAAGCAAAGTGTATGTGTGTGTGTGTGTGTGTGTGTGCGTGTTAGTATATGTGAGTCTGTATGTATATATGAAACTAGTTAGAAAGAACATTGAAAATTAACAAGGTGGGCAATTGTGATAGCCATAATAAGGGAGGCACAGATGTGTGTAAAAAGTTGACGTCTCTTGAACCAACCCAAATGCCCATTAATGACAGAGTGGATAAAGAAAATGTGGTAGATATACCCCATGGAATACTATGCAACCATAAAAAGGAATGATAATGTCCTTTGAAGGGACATGAATGAAGCTGGAAGCCATCATCCTCAGCAAATGGACCCAGGAACAGAAAACAAAACATCGTGTGTTCTCACTTATAGGTGGGAATTGAACAATGAGAACACACGGACACAGGGAGAGGAACAACACACACTAGGGCCAGTTGAGGGCTGGTGGGTAGGGGAGGGAGAGGTTTAGGACAAATATCTGATGCATGTGGGGCTTAAAACCTACATGATAGGTTGATAGGTGCAACAAACCACAATGGCACATGTATAACTATGTAACAAACCTGCACGTTCTGCACTTCTATTCTGGAACTTAAAGTAATGTAAAAGAAAATGAAAAAAAAAAAAAAAGAAAGTTGATATCTCTACAGCAAACTGTGGGGATCTGTGGGTCAGCGGCTCTCCAGTATCCTTGGCAGTCACCTCTTCACAGTCATCTGAAAACCTGCAGGCAGATTCTGTTTGCAAGATCCACGTGGAAAGGACTTCATTGCTTTCTGCTCTTCAACACCACATATGTGTCTTTTAGCAACAGTCAAAAATTGGGGGGACTTGAGGCCACCTTTGAATGATTCTACAAAATCAGGAAAGGCTCTATGCAACAACTATCCGAGGGAATGCTGTGTGCTCGCTACATATTTTACATGATCTTACATGTGCTGTGAGAACAGATGTTATTACCCTCCCACACACACATTTTTTAAAAACGTACTTTTATTATAAGTGTTACACTACAGTCAAAGGCATGCCAAATATTAAAGCAACACAGTACAAGAAACACCATTCACTGCACACCATTTAAATATAAATGATGGATTCTAGTTTTTTTTTATTAAATCCACTTAACATTTTGAGTAGAGGTTTTATGATCCCAGTACTGGCTCTCTTTCCCAAATAATCAACCTCAAGCCTTCTTCTACACATATCCCACCTGATCCTACAAAGAGCAGTGTTATTGCATGTCCAGATAAAAAAGTGAATGGCCTTTAAAAAAAGTAGAAAATGTTAGGGTGGGGCTGATTAGGTCTAATTACAGGAAACATTGGTTTGTATTTCACCTCTAGGTGGTCATCCTAAGGTGACTCTTTTTACTCTCTCCAGTTTGCAAATTTTTAAGTCTTATTTTTAAACCATTTTATTGAGGCATAACTGACATACAAAAACTGTACATATTTAATGTATGCAACTTAATAAGTTTGGAGATACACACCCCTAAAATCATCACCAAAATCTATGTCATAAACACCTCTCTCTCCTCCAAAAGATTCCTCCAGCTCTCTATTTATTATTATATTCTGCAAGGGTGTGATAAGGATAATTTACATAAGATCTCTCTTTGCAAATTTTTAAGTATATAATGCAGTATTATTTACTATTGGCACCATATTACACAGTATATTTCTATGATGTTTTAATTTTCTGTAACTTAAAGTTTGGATGTGTTCATCTATTTTGTTTATTATATGCTGAAACACAGCTTGGTGCAATCTGCAAACAGTCTGGAGCCCAGCAGCATTTTTTTGTTGCTTGCTCATTGTGCAAACATAAAAGTTTATTCATCCTTCTCAGCTTCTATTCTTTCCTTTGTAAAGTGGAAAAATTCCAGTTATTTCTCAAGTCCCCTTTTCTAAGCAAAGTGAATGACAATGCGGTCTATAGTAAAAAGTCAGTTCCAAAAATCAAAATACAATCACTATGCAATCTCTTGTAATGCTTACAAGCTGTCCTTTTGTTCAATCTCTGCCAGCTTTTGTCTCCTCTGTGTGAAACCTAAGTAAACGTTAGGTTATAAGGATTTCCATAAATCTATCAAGTAAATTCCCAAGCTATGAAAAAACAAAAATATAAATAGAAACAGTAAAAGTCATAGCCCAAGGCATAGCATTCTGTATCATCATAGATAACGTGTCCTGGAGAGACAGCATAAGGGGTTCTATCTTCATCATGGAACTCATCACATGCTTCCAGAAATATTCTTGGTGCTGCCACCTAGTGGAAGTATTTCAGAAGGTAAGCTTCCGTTTCCTTTTCTTGGCATTTATTTATTTGCTCAGAAAGAATTTATAATTATCCACTAATCAAATAAAAATGACACACTTTTCAGGCAAGCAAAAGTAGAATGGCAACTGATTTCTGTTATTCAGGTGTTTAAAATCTGGTTTAGAGAAAGAAAATGTTAATATAACCCAGAAAAGAGCAAAGTAAAATAAAATGATGTCAACTATAAGCTTCATGTTATGGGCTATAAGTTATTACAATTCAAAGAATAGAAAGTATTTTGAAATAATTTGATTACTTAATTTACTAAATGAATAAAAACTGAATGGAGGTGATGGGCTTTATCCTGATGACCAAAGGGTAAATGAGGCTTGCATGGTTTAACACTACCTAGGACTCAGACTTTTGTGAGAGATATGGATACTGGAAATATGGGTTAACAAAAAAATGTGTGATTACAGATTGTGGTGGGATTCATAAAGGCATGTGAGAAGGAATAACAGGAAGTCACTCTTTCAATGGAAAAGGGCAAAGGGAATGTTCCTTGCCCAACTTGGGACGTTCCCTATTACCTGTTCTTCCTACTTTATTTTCTCCACCCAATAAGCATATATTAATAGTTTATTTATGTGTCTGTTTTTTACCTATATTTACTCACTAACATGCAAACTTCAGGATGGCAGGGATTTGCTCAGCACCTACAATATGCCTGACATATAGCATTCAATTAATATTTATTGAATAAATAGATGCATAAATAAATAGACAAATGTTCATTCTTTTCTAAGGGAAAATAGAATTGGTATTAACATAGGAAAGTGTGGTTGTTTCTAAATTAAAAAGTTTAGAAACCAGCAAAACTTTTGTGGGAAAAGAAAGATACAGCACTGGTGTTTAAAGAAGATTGTAGCATAAATTGAGACAGGGTTTCTATGAATAGAGAATTAGGAAGTTTAAGTCCTCTTGGATGATTAGGAATTAGACATTGTACTTTTGAGGGTATTCCTGGAAAAAGACTAGAAATACTGGATCTAAGGTAAGCAGGATCTCATTGATCAGTCCATGCATAAGAAGTTACTATGGTGGTGTGGGCATGAAAGTTGTTCAGTGTTCAGGCCTTAAAGCAAGATTCTGGGATTTAATCCTCCTTAAATTGAAGAATCAGCCTTGGTGGGGGTTGAAAGTAGTAAGTCTTCCATATCCAGTTATCATGAGCATACCCCAAGGGATAATTAATTGTCACATCTGTAGGTCAGAAATGGAAAATAGAGAAAATGAAGGTTGAAAAGCCTTGACTAGGCATGAGGTGTTTATTTTGATGTAAAGTGTACAGTCTGACATGGGGTGTCACTTCTAAGAGGTAGGGTACCAATGTTAAGGAGTGGCAATATCCATGGGCTTGATGCTATCAACCCCGGAAGCTCTCTTCATTCCAGACATTTCCTAGTTCATGGTGCAAGATGCTTTCTGAGAATTAAAAACCCCTCATATCTCATCTACTGTTTTTTCTTTTAGGTACAGAAATCATTTGAAATTCCACGGGTTAAAGCCCAGATGCCCACCATAGAACGACTATGCATGACAAGAGCTTTCTACCTCTCTCCAGGCAATTGAGAATTGTAAATATTGAGAGTTGGTGGGGGTTGAAATAAATGAAAGAGTTATATTGGTGGTGAAGTTCAATGACCAATGACAGCTGACTACTTGGATGGTCAAGTTAGTGTTCTTTATTCATGTAGTCTGGTGAGTATTTATTATTTATTTGCTCTTTTTTATTCTACTTATATGCCTTTAGTTTCCCCCAACTACATAACCAATCAAGAAGGTAAGAAAAATTGCAGCAAAATGTAATAAACAATGAAAGTCTCAGGTTAGTAATTATTAAAATAGTAATTTACTAATGTTACCATTATTAATTATAATAATTTATCTCTCATACTCCTCATCTCTTTGTCTCTCTCCCACCTGCCACACTTAATTACCAAACATTGCATCAGACCTTGAACAAAACAGAGTAAATACAGGAGCTAGCTATGGAGAAAGCAGAGCTTTGGTCCTCTGAGTGCACATATCATGTTACTGTTGTATGACTTGCTCCTTAGTTCAGCTAAAGATGGGGTCCTTGTCACACAACCGGCAAAAATTAGACTTGCAGACAATCTGAAAGGCAAGGAGGGCAGGGTTTATTGTGTGAAAAGGAAAAAAAAAATGGGAAATGGAATCTTAAAAGACCCTCCAAAAATACTGGGATTACAGGTGTGGGCCACCATGCCCGGCCTCCTTTCTAATTTGTTGACCCACTGGTCATTCAGAAACATATTGTTTAATTTCCATGTGTTTGTATAGTTTTCAGAATTTGTCTTGTTGTTGATTTCTAGTTTTATTTTACTGTACTCAGACGAGATGCTTAATTTTATTTCAATTTTTTTGAATGTTTAAAACGTGTTTGGTTGGCCTATTTTTGAGAATGATCCTTGTGCTTAGGAGATCAATGTGTGTTCGTCAGTCAATAAATAAAGTGTTCTGTAGGTATAGCAGTTGCTCTATAGTGCAGATGATGTCTAATATTTTTTGTTAAGTTTCTGTCTAACAGATCTGTCAAATGCTGAAAGTAGGGTGTTGAAGTCTCCAGCTATTTTTGTATTGAAGTCTATCTCTGTGTTTAGCTCCAATAACACTTGTTTATATATCCAAGTGCTAGCATGTTGAGTACACGTATATTTATAATCATTATATCCTGTTGTGGAATTGACCTCTTTATCATTATATAATGACCTTTTTGTGTCTCCTTACAGTTTTTGTATTGAAATCTATTTTGTCTGATATAAATATAGCTGCTCCTGTTCCTTTTGGTTTCCATTGGCATGAAATATATATTTGCATCCTCTTTATTTTCAGTCTATGCAAGTATGTTTCTTGTAGGCAACAGATCATTGAGTCTCATTTTTTTCATATATTCAGCCATTCTATGTCTTTATGTTAAAGAATTTTTCCTTGGCACCAAACAAGGCTGAGACAGATGTTTCTGGAGTCTAAGACACAAATGTTGCTTTCTGTCAAAAACTCTGATTAGTCTTACATACAGTTTAACTTGTTTGGAATATTAAGTATCCTACAAACAGGTCTGTATTTTTGCATTTATGGCCATACATTTTTATAAAGAACAAAACCCTAAATTAAAGTGTGGAGCATGGTATACTTAAAAAGTTTTCATGATGAAATTAATTTCCACAAAATCATTTTACAAATGTTGAATGTAATTAAGGGAAAAAATGATGCAAAAATTAAAATGAGACAAGCAAAAAAAATGTATATTGTAACATTTGGCCTTTTATCTGAATTGATTCAGAATAAATTTACTAAAAACAAATATTTTTTAGTTAAATTTTGTGCACTATGGGGGAAATATGGAAAATTGGATATGTTTAAATTTATGTAAGTGCTCTTTAAAAAGAGTACAGTGTCACATACTCTTTAAATTCAATAAAATTGGTGCAATAATATTGAATACTTCAAACAATAAAGGTGCAAAATAAACAAAGTAATGGTCACATGTTTGGGGACACATACACAACACATCTTATATGTGCCATTTTTTCACTAATAGATTTCTTAGAAAAACTTGTTCTTAGGGAAAGTAACCTAGTCTCATCTGGTTATTGACTTCCTTGAAAGGCATAAAAGGTAGGCTGGGCGCGGTGGCTCATGCCGGTAATCTCAGCACTTTGGGAGGCCAAGGGGGCGGATCACGAGGTCAAGAGATTGAGACCATCCTCGCCAACATGGTGAAACCAGTCTCTACTTAAAAAATACAAAAATTAGCTGGGCATGGTGGCATGCGCCTGTAGTCCCAGCTACTCGGGAGGCTGAGGCAGGAGAATTGCTTGAACCCGGGAGGCGGAGGTTGCAGTGAGCTGAGATTGCGCCACTGCACTCCAGCCTGGTGCCTGGCGACAGAGCAAGACTCTGTCTCAAAAAAAAAAAAAAGAAAAGAAAAGAAAAAAAAAAGTAGAATTTATGTTTTAGCTACCCCAAATATTTTCAAAAGGTGACAGTCCTTTTTTCATGTAAAAAAGAAATCAAGTAATATAATTTCTGTGATTATGCTATTCCTCAGAACTATTCTAGTCAATTACTAATAATAGTGTTTTCTGGGCTATTTAAATCACTTTAACATCAAAGACTTAATGGGTGTCTAGTATTACTATAAGTATCTTTGATCCTTCACAAGAACCATGAGACTATATAGAACTCTATAAAAACTTGAGTTCCTGTTTCATATATAAAATTTTCTATTTACCTGTCTCCTGTATATCTAATAGGTAGCTAAAATTTAAGAAACTTAAAATAAAATTTGTAATTTCTCATTACTTTTTCTCTGAGTCCTTCCAAAACAAGCATATTAATTCCATTCTTTCCCAGTTTGATGATGGCACCACTATCTGCTTAGCTGCTTGAGTAAAACTAAACAAAATAATCACATACACAGCAAAGCTTTGCATTTGTTCTCTGCTCTGGCTAAACATATTTCTTCTAGTTCCCTACTGAGATAGCTTCCCCAGTTATCCTCTGTCTTATTACCCACCATATATTTTTTTAGAACTTAACTGAAAGAAGAGATCTAAATTTAGCTGTTAAGGAAGTTAAAATGGCATATAAAGCGTGATACATATTCTGAAGGATTGTTTAATTTAGTTACAGAAATACAGTCTAATATGCAAATTCCTTTTTATCTTGTTTCTTTTTTCTTTGTATTTGTAACTGTGTGCTTTGACTAGGCTAGATGCAGGACATATGATGCACAATTAAAGCAGATATGGCTAGTAAACCTTATGGTGTTTACAGTCAGCCCATAAAGGCAGATATTAATTGCGAGAAAAAAATGCAGGCACAATGTAGCAAGAATAAATACTGATTGTCCACTGTGATAAAGCCTTTAAAGAAACATTTATGCTCATATTTGAAAAACAAATGAGTGCAGGTCAGGGGTAAAGAGGAACATTCTAGACAGGAAAAGCAGTGTGTGTAGAGAACTTACAGACTAAACGGAGCTTTGGAGAGAGAGCTTAGTAGCTGGAACACAGCATCAGGAGAGATGCCATTGGGGAAGTTGGGGAGCGAGGGAGGGACCGGAATATCTGAGGCCTTATGTGCTCCTTCATACTAATAGTAATAAGAAATTCTAGTGGGCTTTAAGCAATGAAGTGATAAAATTTTCATTTTTAAAGAATCACTCTGGGAGATATAGGGGGACAGGTTAAGTGCCAGTACAATATTGCAAACCATGGGTGATAATGATAGTCCCAAAAGAACCGAGTAATAAACGTTAACTGCATATTATTATTATCATTATTATTAATTTTATTTCCATTTTGCTCACAGTGTCATAGTATAAGACATAGAGATATAGGTAGAGAATAGAGGACATAGTATAGAGAATATGAGCATAAATGTTTCTTTAAAGGCTTTATCACAGTGGACAATCAGTATTTATTCTTGCTACATTGTGCCTGCATTTTTTTCTCCCGATTAGTGCCTACTGAACATATTCATTCACATCTCCCAGAGACACCTTTGTCTGAACATTCCCACAGCTGAACGTGCCATTCTTTCCCGACGCTGCTTCTCTTTCAGTTTCTCCTATCTTGGTTAAGTTATTAAAACCAGAAACAACTCATCTTGGGCTCTTTCTTCTCACTCACATCCAACATTAAAGACCTTGTAAAGTTTATGGATTTCTTCTTCAGATTTGGATCTCTCTCCATTTCTAGTTCTACTACTTTGTGTCAGAGCCCCCATTCTTAAAGTTGCCTATAATTCTTTAACAATGTCTCCTACTACATGTTTTGGTAATTAAAAAAAAAAATCAATTTCCCCCATTGGACTTTAAGCTTTAAGATAAAATTTTAAAATGTCTGACTTATTCATAGGTATGGTCTCATCTAAGAGTTGGTTGCCTCAGAGTGTGCATTCGATAAATATTTGTTAAAAGAACACTTCACTAAATAATTTCATTAGAATTATTGTTACTAGGCCACTAAAAAAATATTGATCACATGCCAATTGTATTCCATACCATGTTCTATGGACTAAACAGAGAAAAACGAGCAAGACAATGTTCCCATTGTATTGCACTCACATGAATACATAAATCATAAATGAAAGTAATTAAAAATATCCTGAAATTAAAGCATTCCAATAATTTAGGGCTATAAATGAGAGTGCCCACACCTGTATCAGTTAGTGCGGGATGTTTTAACAAAGTCAGATATTTATAATGGCTCAGATATCATAGAAAATTATTTCTCATTCATGAAAATTCTAAAATTGTTATTCCTGATTAGTAGGAAGCTCTTCTCCACTTGCTAACCCAGATGCTTAGAACGCTTCTATTATAAGGTTGTGATCATCTTCAACATGGCTATGTTAAAATGACTGTGATTGTAACCATACAGTTAGTGGCACTGGAAAGAATATAGAGGATTACCTTTAGGAGATTTTTCTAGGTTTAGCCTGGTGGTGTCACCCCATACTTGTGCTTGCATTCCATTAGTTAGAAACCAGTGATATGGTCATGCCTAACTGCTGGAGTCATTGGCAACATAGGTTAGCTGAGTGCCCAGAAAACAGAGATGTGTCTTGTTGGGTCTCACTGTAGATATTGAGAGTGTCTGGGTAGTGCTCTTGTCCCACTTTGTGTTCCTTACAGCATCATCTATGTGTGAAGCCATAAAAGAGGGAAATGCATTGTTAGGAGGACAATCCTGATCTAGTCATTAACGCCACTGAGTGAATTCGCTGCTAATGGAACACATTCCAAGCCAGAGGAAGTTTTTAGTGGGGCAACAGGGATCTACTTTCATATATTTGAATCTGCATTTTTACAAACATTTCAGACAAAAACATAGGAAGATTTTCGAGGCCATGCGTTATAAAATACCCAAAAGATGATCAATATGTGAGATATTTACAATACAAGTGTATTTCAAAAGATTCAAACTCTAGGATAAATTTAATTGGAGTAGGACTTAATTAACTCTATTCAAATATTTCTTTAAAAGATACATGTCTACCTATTTATTTACTTATTAGTCATGGTATTAAGCCTTAGACGGCTTTGTGTCAACCTTCAGGATTTCTTCTTAGTACATATCCATATGGGGAGGAAGAAGAAGAATAGTGAGTACATGAACTAGAATGAATACGAAATAGAATAATCAATGCTAAAACCAAGGTGCACACTAGATGACTTCATAGCATAAACATTGCTTTCACAAACATATGAGGAAGAGTTTTCACAGAGGTTTATGTGAGAAAATCCCCCACTTTGAGTTTTCCAAAAGGTGTAAAACTTTTGGACCAAATAAATGTGTTTCTTAAATGTATTTGATTGATATCTCAAGCTGCACCCCAACCACATCAGACACATGTTCTCAGGACCTCCTGAGGGCTGTGACATGGGCCATGGTCACTCATATTTAACCCAGAATAAATCTGTTCAAATATTTTACAGAGTTTTACTCTATTCATTGACAATAATTTGGTGTTCATACACGTGGCGGATCAGATAAGACTCAGAACCCCCCAAGAAGTTGCCCAAACTAGAGCTACATAGCAGCAGGGCCCACTGAGGTCTACCTGACTTCAGGCTTCTCCTCTGGTGGAATTGGTAAGTCCTCCTGAGCCCTGGAATTCATTTTGTTTAATGGTCTTTGATTTACTCTTAGCTGGTTTTTCCCCTAGAAAGTTGTTTAAGGATTTTAATTCTAGTTTGGAGATGCTTGCTAAAGGATCCTCTCTATTGCTTTGTCTCCCAAAATCAATCTTAATTCAGTTTGTCTGAACATTTGTATGAGGAACTGAATTGTTAATTTCACTGGTTAATGAGAAACTCGGTTTTCTGAACTCTGAAGAGCAAGGGCATTTGCTTCTCCCAGGCAAAAGGCACCCCCTGGGTGACTGGGGCCCTCATAGAAGTGTCTGGGAGGTTGACCTTCCCAGTGGCCCTGCAAGAAAATCTCCAACAAAATTATTTTTTAAATAATGGCTAGTCCAGGAAATGCTCATCAGGCTGATCACCCAGTGTTTTGAGCCTTCTCGGAAGTCACAGACCTCTAGAGAGAGAAACTGAGACATGCACAAGAGTAGACATGACTCAGTGGTGACACACTGTTGAGTCCTGCCTACAAGCAGTACAAATCAATCCACCACCCACAAACCCTAGGCCACAGCTCAGTTTCTCCTTTAAAAAAAATAAATAAATAAAAGCAGGAAACAAATAATCAAAGAATGAGTAGAAAACAAAAAGGAAAACCCTATTTTGAGCACTTTGTATGTTTTATGGATTCTCTACTCGCCAGAGTTTATGTGAAATGGAAGTAATAAGATCTTTATGCACATTTACATTAAGAAGAAAGAGCTCTAAGGTTGAACCACAAACTGTAGAGTTCCTAGGTTCTATTTTCTTTTCTGCCTGCTTTAAATCTCGTTACTTTTCTTTCTTTTTTTTTTTTTTTTTGCTATTAATCTTTTTTATTTTTTATTTGTTTTTTATTTATATATATATTTTTTATTGTACTTTAGGTTTTGGGGTACATATGCAGATCATGCAGGATTGTTGCATAGGTACACACATGGCAATGTGGTTTGCTGCCTTCATTCCCCCAGTCACCTATATCTGGCATTTTCCCCCCATGTTATCCCCTCCTCGACCTCCCTACACCCCACTGTCCCTCCCCTAGTGCCCCCCAACAGACCCCAGTGTGTTATGCTCCTTTCCCCTGTGTCCATGTGTTTTCATTGTTCAACACCCGCCTATGAGTGAGAACATGTGGTGTTTGATTTTCTGTTCTTGTGTCAGTTTGCTGACAATGATGGTTTCCAGATTCATCCATGTCCCTACGAAGGACATGAACTCATCGATTTTTATGGCTGCATAGTATTCCATGGTGTATATGTGCCACAATTTCCTTATCCAGTCTATCATTGATGGGCATTTGGGTTGGTTCCAGGTCTTTGCTACTGTAAACAGTACTGAGATAAAAACCACAGTTTGGATCAAAAAGGTTTTTTTTTCTTTTTTTACAAGCTGGCAAATTTGTATTCATCTCAAGGCTAAAGCACTGAGGCAATAGCTATGGGAACTTCATGTGCTTATGTGTGCCTGTATATGTGTGTGTACGTATTTAAAGGCCTTTACAATACAATTCTATAATTTATGTTCAATTGGCAATTAAATCTGTTTTAATTTTCCTCTAGCACAGCCGACTTTCTCTTCATACCTTATGATGTAAATTTTGCAAT
The DNA here is from genome assembly GCA_036589455.1 of Ateles fusciceps. Classification (NCBI taxonomy): domain Eukaryota; kingdom Metazoa; phylum Chordata; class Mammalia; order Primates; family Atelidae; genus Ateles; species Ateles fusciceps. The sequence continues at coordinate 2,604,419 of JAZHEH010000479.1, read as the reverse complement.
CTGATTTTTCACCAGAGTTTCCTTCAATATGCAAATTTAAGGCTATCTAGCTGACAACTGCCTAGGGTAAGACAGAAAAAAAGGAGGTCTTCATGAATCTATAAGATGGATTTCTATCATCATAACTAATATGTCTATATATTATGTGTTGTATTCACAATGTTTCACTACTAAAAATACATAAAGAGTTCTAATTAATTGGCTTAAATCTAATATTTAAAAGACTAGTCAAATGCTTTTTTAAGTTCATGTGATTTAAGTAAAACCTTTAAAAAATAAGCTGGCTTTAAAATTATTGACAAAATAATATTAGCAATGCCTGAAGAATAGTTAACATTTTGTTTACATTTGTTAGTCAAGTGGTTTCATGTTTATTCCCACAAAATACTGTAAGATATGCCTTAAGGGTTACAAACTATAAAACCCAGCCTAAGACAGAATGATCTTTGCTTGTGCATGCTTATAAAATATTATTTGACTTAATGAAAACAGCTAAATCCTGAGTTATCGGTGTAAATAACCTAAAGTTAACCATAAGTTTTATTACGTAAGTAAATATCTGAAAATCACAGCTATGAAAATAGCTCATAGAAAAATAACTTTAAATATTGGCTACTATAGTTTTATAAATAGTCTAGGTAAACCATTAAATTAATCAGATAAATGTAATATAATAAGTACTTGTAAACAAACTTCTCATAGTTTAGGATATAAGGTTATTATTTGATATTAAGTATCTGGGTAATTTCCAATTTAAGAATTATAGAAAACTTTTTTTAAATGTACCTATTAAAGGTAAATATCTTTGTCTAATTCAAAGCTTATTTAAGGGTTCTATATAAAAAAAGGTAAGGGAATCAGGAAATAAGAGATATAAAGAAAATTAAAGATGTAGAAAAGTATTTTATGTAAAGAAACTAAGAAGGAAAGTAATGTTACATAAAAAAGCATCTTGTGTAGTGAATTTTTGTCCTGAAAATAACTGGGTTGTTCAAGAAAGAGGAATATTTAAGATGAAAGAATATCTAAGCACATTGTAAATGAGTTATATAAATTGTAATAAGGTTAGTAAAAACACAAATTTTATTTTTTTTATTGTAATTTAAGTTCTGGGATATATGTGCAGAACGTGCAGGTTTATTACACAGGCATACATGTGCCATGGTGGTTTGCTGCACCTACTGACCCATCCTCTAGTTTCCCTCCTTTCTCACACAACCCCCTAAAAGGTCCCCGGTGTGTCTTGTTTTCCTCCCTGTGTTCACGTGTTCTCATTGTTCAACTCTCACTTATTAGTGAGAACATGCAGTGTTCGGTTTTCTGTTGCTGTGTTAGTTTGCTGAGGATGATGGCTTCAAGCTTCATCCATGTTCCTGCAAAGGACATGATCTCATTCCTTTTCATGGCTGCAAAATATTCCATGGTGTATATGTATCACATTTTCTTTATCCAGTCTATCATTGATAGGCATTTGGGTTGATTTCATGTCTTTGCTAGTGTAAATAGTGCTGCAATAAACAAAAAGCTGCATGTCTCTTTATAGTAGGATATTTTATATCTCTTTGGATATATGTTCAGTAATGGCATTGCTGGATCCAATTGTATTTCTGGTTCTAGATCTCTGAGGAATTGCCACTCCATCTTCAACAATGGTTGAATTAATTTACATTCCCACCAACAGTTTAAAAATGTTTTTATTTCTCCACAGCCTTACCAGCATCTATTTTTTCTTGACTTTTTAATAATCACTGTTCTGACTGACATGAGATGGTATCTCATTGTGGTTTTGAATTGCATTTCTCTAATGACCAGTGATGTTGAGCTTTTTTTATGTTTGTTGGCTGCATAAATGTCTTCTTTTGACAAGTGTCTGTTCATATCCTTTGCCCACTTTTCGATGCTTTTTCTTTTTTCTTGTACATTTGTTTAAGTTGCTTGTAGATTTTGCATATTGAACCTTTGTCAGATGGGTAGATTGCAAAAATTTTCTCCCATTCTGTAGGTTGCCTGTTCACGCTCATGATACTTTCTTTTGCTGTGCAGAAGCTCTTTAGTTTATTAGACCCCATTTGTCAATTTTGGCTTTTGTTGCAATAGCTTTTGGTGTTTTAGTCTTGAAGTTTTTGCCCATGCTTATGTCCTGAATTGCCTAGGTTTTCTTCTAGGGTTTTTATGGTTTGAGGCTTTATATTTAAGTCTTTAACTCATCTTGAGTTAATTTTTATAAGGTGTAAGGAGAAGGTCCAGTTCCAGTTTTCTGCATATAGCTAGCCAGTTTTCCCAGTACCATTTATTGAATCCAAAATCCTTTCTCCATTACTTGTTTTTTGTCAGATTTTTTGAAGACCAAATGGCTATAGATGTGCAGTATTATTTCTGAGATTTTTCTTCTGTTCCATTGGTCTATATGTCTGTTTTGGTACCAGTATCATGCTGTTTTAATTGCTGTAGCCTTGTAGTATAGTTTAAAGTCAGGTAGCATGATACTTCCAACTTTTTTGTTTTGGTTAGAACTGTCTTGGATATATGGGCTCTTTTTTGGTTCCATATGAAATATGAAATAGTTTTTTCTAATTATGTGAAGAATGTCAATGGTAGTTTGATGGGAATCGCGTTGAATCTACCAATTAGAATATCAAATGTTTCTCCAATTACTTGTATCCTCTCTTATTTAAAAAGGAAATTTTAAAGGGGTTGTATAATTCAGTTGGCCATGATTAAGAAGAAATTATAATAGTCTTTCTAGAAATGGGTCTTTGATATTAAAAATAGGCTAATACAATACTAAATAATTAGTTAAAACAAGACATTTTTACAAATACTTAACTTGCTTTTAATGCAAAAATTTTTTAATTTTTAAAATTATATAATCTGTCTCTTTAACATTTTTCAGATTGATAGCTCAGAAGTTCAATTCTTTCTCTTATAAAAAGACATTCAATAATGACTCTCTCCTTCACTTTCATTGGCTCTTCTAACTTTTATTATCTAAAGCAAGTGAGATAAATTTTTTTAAACAGGCAAATAAAATCACTTTTTGACCTGCCTTTTTATTCTTCATGCCTGTTATATCTTTATATGTGTCATGTGGAAGTAATATTTTACTACCAAACTATATGAAAGAGCTCTAATCAATAACTTAAATAATGTAAGTGTTTATCAGATTGGTAGAAGCTAGCTAAGATCCTTTTTAATTCACATGACCTTGGTAATCTTTGGTAAAATAAATCTGGTAAATTTAATCTCAAAACTCTCATGAGTAATTTAAAATCTTAAAAAGTCATGTTAAAACCTCAGATTATTTATTTCACTGGAAATTTAGATTACTAAAAGTTAAAATAGTAAGAACCTAAGATATGTTTCTCATGAAATTTTATAGAACACAAGGATGCCAATTTTCAAACAAAAATGTAAGTTAATTTTTGGTTAAAAAATTAAGTGTTGCTTTATAATGAAGGAAATTATACACATAAAATAAAATGGGTTTAAAAAAAAAAAGCTAGGGCAACAAATGTTGACTCTGAGCCCTGTGGTTACCAAGAAAATAGTTGATATGGGGAAAGAGTAAAACCAAGTAACCACTAAAAACCAGAGGGTGTAATATAAAGGAATTGTTCCATTCTGTATATTGGTATCATTCAGCATCTTAAAAAAACGTCTACTATAGTGGATTGTAAAATAACCACTTTTAAGACAGAATTCTTAATTTTAAATAATACAGAATTTAAGAGCTCATTTGGATGAATGCAGGACCCACAGATCATTACTGAACAATCACTAAGTATATGTGTTCCAAATGCACAGGGTGTTATTCTTGAGAAAGCAATCAGCCTAGTGGGTTGGATAATGCCCTTGTAAGGTCTGTTTTCCCTGAGAAGGGGATTGTCCAACTCTCCCTATAAAATACCAGATGAAGCAGTTAATATGATTCATACCCAAACCATGCTGGACTGGGTTTATCATAACTGGAATATCCTACCAACAAATATGCCTATTACCCAGGTCATGGTAAATTTGGGAATTAATGGAGCCCCTTTTACATGGATGCCCCTTCCACAGAACCATAGGACTATTTAAGAAGCCTTATCAAATTTGCTGTCCCTCATAGGTCTTACAGATGCAAATCCCTGCTGGGAACCTTAATCCTTTTCACCAGAAAAGGTAAAATGGTCTGCGGGTAAAAAAGAGTTCCTGAGACCAGACCATAAAAACATACAGGTTAACAGAATTATAAAATTTAAGATGTTTAAAGAAGGTTTATATAAGGTAGTTGTAACCCATTTTGAGGGACTATGTTAGAGGGACTTCCTAAGTCAGCTAGGGGCTTTGTTTCCAGCACAGGACTTCTTCCGCCTCTGGCTGGCTAGGGGCTTTGTCTCCAGTTTTCCCACCTCTGGCTCTTAGGGGCTTTGTTTAAGGGCAGGTACTTATCCCCCTCTGGCCCCTGGAAGGGAGGCTCCTTGACACAAGGTTTGAAAACAGTAAAGGATTCAAAGATCAATTAATCCAGAGAAAGTTTGAGAGAGCCCCTCTCATTGGACGAGAACAAGAATGGGGAGGGAATAACTCGGGGGATATAATCTCCAGCCTCCCAAGCCTGCAGTGGCACCCCCTCCAGGTACCCTTATGGGTGTGGAAGCTCTACCTAATAAACTGCACTACCACACACTCTTTGAGTCCATGAGTCCTTGAGCTGTAACACTGCAACACCGAGGTCCCCTTTCCTATTCTTCTGGGTTGGGAGGCCAAGAACCTAAGTTGCTATCATTTTCTGTTTAATAATAATTTTTAAAAGCTGCTAGAGAAATTGTTTCCCAGAAACGTGTAACACCTAATACTAGATTTAGGCCCTAACTTATTTGAGTGCAGATTAAATCACTATTTATTGGCTACCATATCTTCTAGAAAGTACCAGATTATAATTTTTCTTCATATTTTTAGTTGGTGCCCTAATGGAATACGTTCATTTTTCTGTTCTGACATATTAATAACTCTTATAATTGTCAAACTGTAAATGTTATTTAACTCTGCATGTTTTACTTCGAATGAAATCAAAATTATGGTGCTCTGAAGACTGGAGATATGAACTAGTCAACTATAGACTTCATCTGTCTGCATCCAGGACTATTCAGTTTCTTTATTCCTGTCTTTTAATGTCAAAAAACACATACTGTCAACATTTAAGATTGAGGCTTCTGTGAATTGTATAGGTGGTTGGTAGATATTTGTTCTGAGGACTAAACTCTGATTTTTTTTTTTTTTGTCTTGCCCAAATTCCTATCTAAAGGGCCTGTGAAGTTATACCCTACAAACCACAAATTCTCATCAAGTGGATTTTCTTAAACTTGAATGTTGTGACTTACTTTTGAATCTTACTCTGACATAACATTATGTGACAAAGAGGAAAGTCAAAATATTTTACCCCAAAATATGTTTATTTGCCAAATTTTGAAGTGGCCCTGTGAAGCTGTTCTTTGTGGGGGAAAATTCGCATCTGCGAAGAATCTCCATTAACATAGATAGTTTTTTCCCAAGCCCTCCCAATTCTGAGGGAATTAACTAAGAGTCTTGCAACTTTTAAAGAAGAGGAAACATTTGTCATCTATTGTCTCTAAGACCAGCCATTATAAGGCTTCAAAAGAACTTTGGTCTCCACAATTTTTTATCTTAACCTGAACATTTTCTTTCTATCAGTCCTAGGTCTTTAGACAATCTCAACAATTGTCAGACTGGAAAACTTTAAAATTTACCTATAGCTTGGAAGCCACGCACTTTGAGATGTCCCAACTTTCTGGACCAAACAATTGTATTTCTTAAATGTATTTGATTGAGGTCTCATGCCTCCCTAAAACGTATAAAACCAAGCTGCACCCTAACCACCTCAGACACATGTTCTCAGGACCTCCTGATAGCTGTCATGGGACATGGTCACTCATATTTGGCTCAGAATAAATCTGTTCAAGTATTTTATAGAGTTTGACTCTTTTTCTCTTTTGTTGACAGTTCTATATTCAAACTTAAGTCTTTGATGCTTGGATGTTGTTAGCATTTGAGGGTTAGAAACTATAAGAATTTTTGAAAAGATTGTGACTGGGATGTATGTGTGGATGAGCATGTGAATTAATGACAAAGCAAACACATTAATAAACATGGAATCCAGTTATGAGGAGAATGTGGTTCACTTGGCAATTGGTAGTATTAAGAAGCTATGAAAGGAAAATAAATCTTGGGGCCCCCAAATCACAAAGTTAAAGGAAAATGTTAAGCTGGGAACTGCTTAGGGCCAACCTGCCTCCCATTCTATTCTATGTCACCTGTCTTCTCACTGAAATACATTCATTTTGATTGCCTCCTTTGGGAAAGCTAATCAAAACTCAAAAGAATGTAATTTTGGCGTTTACCTGTTACAAGGGAGCCCCTTCCCCACTTGGAGTTTTCCTGCCTTTGCTTCATGTTATCCTGCCTTTTCAGACTGAACTAATGTATTTCTTACATATATTGATTGATGTCTCATGTTTCCCTAAAATGTATAAAAGAAAGCTGTGCCCCAACCACCTTGGGCACGTCATCAGGAATTCCTGTGTCATGGGCATGCATCCTCAACCTTGGCAAATAAACTTTGTAAATTAACTGAAACCTGTTTCAAATTTTCAGCGTTCAAATTTTGGTAACCATGTGGGGACTCTGAGTGGAAATGCCCTGACCTCTGACAAATCTCTTATCTGTGCTTGGTACCAGCATGAGCTAACTTTATGGCACAAAGCAACTGGACAATTTGCTGAGGTCTGACAGCACCTCCCTCCAGAGAACTCCTGATCTCCCCAAATTTGGTTGCGACCTAATGTTTATTTTGCTGTACAACTCCCCCAATCATTTTTTTTTTTTTACTTGCTTCCGACAAAGAATGTAAATCGTTCTACTTCCATGATGATGGAAGGCAAGTAACTCCTTTATGGAGTTTGAGCTCACTTCCAACGGATAAGTTTTTGTTGTTTTCTCCTGCTTCTAGAATTATAGAGAGAGCAGTCTACTGCCTGAGACACATCGCTAGGTAAAAAACTGGTTTGGGATTCTGTCTTGTAAATGCTTTTTAAACAACTAAAGTTAACATTAACAACCAGCTGATGTGAATTTCTGCTTACACTTAGAGCACTCAGAAATCATATAATTTGCATGATCATTGTTAGATTTGCTTAACTGCTTTTATTGCTTATTTCTGTCTTGGGGTTTTGTGTGTATTTCCATTCTTTTCCCCTATGGGATTTGACCAACTTCAAACCTTTTAGCCCATAAGTATGGAATTTTCCACTCCAAAGAAATAAGAGAAGCATTTTGTCATAGTTGAAATATGGTAATGAGATTTTAAAAGTTTTTCTTAAGGATCTCAATGGTTAAAAGTGAGCTTAATTAAAAGGCTAACATGCAGGATGTGTGCATGTATGTGTGCATGAGTGTATGTTTGTATTAAAAAGGCCTGCATGTTTTTTTTTTCTGTTTTTGTTTTTGATTGTTTGTTATTCTAAGACCTCATCTTCTTTTTTATGCAAAAGTGTTTTTTTCTATCTTCTCAGTTTACTGAATTCTGTTTTCACCAGAGTTTTTGACTAAAATAGCTTTTGCAACAGAGGCTACTCTTAGGTTTTTAAAGAAGCATGCAGTTTAGACATTCAGAAATGTCTTTGTTTAAAAAAAAATGAGGGCACTGTAAAAGCATCTCCCTGTATTACCAACAGACTTTTATATTTTGCTATTTAATTTTCAACTGAATTGTTTCCTTTCATATGTAAATTTAAGGCTATTTAGCTAATAACGGCATAGGTTTGTAAAACAGGTTATCAAGAATCTAAAATTCTATGATAGAAAAAAAGAAGTCTTCATAAATTGATAAAATGTACTTCCGTCAGCATGCCTAATATGTCAATGCATGTATGTGTTGCATACATGTTTCACTACTGAAAATATATAATTAATTGGATTAAAGAAAAATAAAATCATTTAAATTAAATATGTTATCAGGAAAAAAGGAAAGAATAGTCAAATGCTTTTTCAAGTTTATGTAACAAGTAAAATCTTTAAGAAATAAGCTAACTTTAAAATTATTGGTAAAGTAATATTAGCTTTGACTTAAGAATTGCCAGCATACCTTTTTGATTTGCATTTATTAATCAGGAAATTTCATACTTCTCCCTGCCAAATACTAGAATGTATAAAAAGTTGGCATAGGGGTTACAAAACTATAAACTAAGTTCAAAACTTTTAATAAGTAAGACATTAATATTGGTGTGATAAAAATAGTTGCATCTTAAATTTAGTAATATTACCATGACTTCTAATCTTTTGGCTTCAGGCAGTCTTGTCCACAGTCAGTTTTGTTTTGGGAAAGAGCTATTACCACTTTTGTTTCAAAACTAAACTATAAACTAAGTTGCTCCTAAAGTCCAGGAATGAACAAGGAAAGCTTGGACGTTAGAAGCAAGATGGAGTCAGTTAGGTTATATCTTTTTCACTACCTCAGTTATATTTTTGCAAATGGTGGTTCCATAACTTTAAATTATGACTATCACAGTTTTCATAAATAATCTTGGTAAACAATTAAAATAAAATAATTAGGTAAATGTAATAAGATAAACACTTGTAGGCAAACTTTTCTTAATTTAGAATATAAAGTTATATTAAATTAAATAATAGATATTTCATTATTAGGGTATTTTCCAATAAATATATATTGTAGGAAAACCAAGTGTGTTCTTTCTAAAAAAAAGAAGTTGAACAAGTTTTGTCTAATTCAAAGCTTATATAGGAGTTATGTATTAGCTATCCTTCTGATGCCCTCCCTTGCCCTGATCCCCTCACAGGCCCCAGTGTGTGTTGTTCCCCTTGCTTTTTCCATGTGTTCTGATTGTTCAGCTCCAGCTTTAAGTGAGAATATGAAGTGTTTAGGTTTTTTTGTTCCTGCATTAGTTTGCTGGGGATAATGGCTTCCAGCTCTATCCATGTTCCTGTGAAAGACATGATCTCATTTCTTTTCATGGCTGCATAATATGCCAGCATAGTATTCCATGCTGTAGTTGCACAGTATTTCATGATGTATACGTACCATCTTTTCTTTACCCTATCTATCACTGATGGGCATTTGGGTTGATTCCACATCTTTGCTATTGTGAATAGGGCTACAATGAAGATACACTTGGATGTATCTTTGTAACAGAATGATTTATATTCTTTTGGGTATAAAAATCTCCAAACTACTTCCCACAGTGGCTGACCTAACTTATGTTTCCACCAAGATTGTATAGGCATTACTTTTTCTTCACAGCATTGCCAGCATCTGTTATTTTTTGAGTTTTATTTTCACAAAAAATATGAGGAGAAATCATTTCTCAATTTATTCTATGAGATCAATACTACCTTGATATCAGAACCAGACAAAATATCACATATAAAGAATTGTATGGATGATTACTGGGTATATAGCTAAAGGAATATAAATAATTCTATTATAAAGATTACATGCATAAATATGTTCATCGCATCATTACTCACAATAGCAAAGACATGAAATCAACCCAAATACCCATCAACAATAGGCTTGATATAGAAAATGTGGGTTCGAGCCAAGATAACCAAATCAGAACAGCTCCAGAGTGCAATTCCCAGCAAGAACAATGCAGAGGGTGAGTGCTCACCACATTTCTAAACAAGTTTTCACTGCCCACAGACCAGGAGATTCCCAGGCCAAAACATACCACAAGTTTTCAGCATGGCTGGTGCCACGGGCTGGTGCACAGAAACTCACACAAATCTGGGTGGCTGTTTCAACTGGTGCTTGGAATGCCTGGGACACAGAGCCGCCCATTCAACTGAAAGGGAGGGGGCTGAGACAGGGAGCCAGGTGATCTGGCTTGGTGGGTATCACCCCCACAAAACAAGCAAACTGAAACGCTTGGGACTGAGAATTTTGCAGCAAGTGCAGCTGGACCCGGGACGGTCCAGCTCAGTCGGGGGAAGGGTGTTCACCATTACTGAGGCAGTCCGCCAGTACAGAGGCAGTTCACACAGCAGCTTGGCAAAGTTTGTGGCAGCTCAGCAACGCCTCTGCTGGCAGACTATGACTAGACTACTCCATATGGAGCAGGGCATCTCTGAAAAAAGGCAGCAGCACATCAGGAACTTACAATAAAGCTGACCTTCCTAGGTCAGAGCACCTTGGAAAAGAGGCGGTTATGAGTTACACTGCAGCAGACTTAAACGTACCTGTGCAGCAGCTCTGGACAGAACAACAGAGCTCCCAGCACAGCACTTGAGTTCCTATAAGGGACAGATTCTCTCCTCAAGCAGCTCCCCACCCCTGTACACCCAAAGAGACACCTCATAAAGGAGAGTTCAGGCTGATATCTGGCAGGTATGCTTCTGGGACAAAGATAACAGAAGAAGAAACCGGCAGCAACCCTTACTGTTCTGCAGGCCCCATGGGTGATCCCCAGGCAAGAAGGGTCTGGAGTGGCCCTCTAGTTGTCCTGCAGCAGAGGGGCCTGACTGTTAGAAGGAAAACTAAGAAACAGAAGGAAATAGATTCAACATCAACAAAAAGGACGTCCACTCAGAGACCCTATCCGAAAGTCACCAACTACAAAGACCACAGTTAGATAAAGCCACTAAGATGGGAAGAAATCAGTGCAAAATGGATGAAAACACCAAAAACCAAAATGCCTCTCCTCCTCCAAAGGATCACAACTCCTCAACAGCTAGGGATTAAAGATGGATGGAGAATGAATCCAATGAATTGACAGAAACAGGCTACAGAAGGTGGGTAATAACAAACTTTTCAGAGCTGAAAGAACATGTGCTAACCCAATGCAAAGAAACTAAGAACCTTGAAAAAAGGTTAGATTAGATGCTAACTAGACTAAACAGCTTAGAGAAGAATATAAACGACTCCATGGAGCTGAAAAACACAGCATGAGAACTTTGTGAATCATACACAAGTTTCAATAGATGAATTGACCAAGCAGAAGAAAGGATATCAGAGATTGAAGATCAACTCAATGAAATAAAATGAGAAGAATAGAGAAAAAAGAGTGAAAAGAAATGAACAAAGCCTCCCAAGAAATATGGGATTATATGAAAAGACCTAATCTACATTTGATAGGTGTAGCTGAATGTGATGAAGAGAATGAATCCAAGCTGGAAAACACTCTACAGGGTATTATCCAGGAGAACTTCCCCAACCTAGCAAGGCAGGCCAACATTCAAGTCCAGGAAATACAGAGAATACCACAAAGATATTCCTCAAGAAGAACAACCCCAAGGCACATAATTGTCAGATTCACCAGGGTTGAAATGAAGGAAAAAATGCTAAGGGCAGCCAGAGAGAAAGGTCGGGTTACCCACAAAGGGAAGCCCATCATACTCACAACAGATCTCCTGGCAGAAACCCTACAAGTCAGAATAGAGTGGGGGCCAATATTCAACATCCTTAAAGAAAAGAACTTTCAACTTTGAATTTCATATCCAGCCAAACTAAGCTTCATAAGCGAAGGAGAAAGAAAATCCTTTACGAACAAGCAATTGCTCAGAGATTTCATCACCACCAGGCCTGCCTTACAAGAGCTACTGAAAGAAGCACTAAACACGGAAAGGAACAACCAGTACCAGCGACTTCAAAAACATACCAAATGGTAAAGACCATAGACACAATGAAAAAAATGCATCAACTAATGGACAAAACATCCAGCTAGCATCAAAATGGCAGGATCAAATTCACATATAACAATATTAACCTTAAATGTAAATGGGCTAAATGCCTCAATCAAAAGACACAGACTGGCAAATTGGATAAAAGTCAAGACTCATTGGTGTGCTGTATGAAGGAAACCCATCTCACTTGCAAGGACACACATAGGCTCAAAATAAAGTGATGGAGGAAGATTTTACTAAGCAAATGGAGAGCAAAAAAAAAAGAGGGGGTTGCAATCCTTGTCTCTGATAAAATGGACTTTAAACCAACAAAGATGAAAAGAGACAAAGATGGGCATTACATAATAGTAAAAGGATCAATGCATCAAGAAGAGCTAATGATCCTAAATATATACGCACCCAATACAGGAGTACCCAGGTACATAAAGTAAGTTCTTAACGACCTACAAAGAGACTTAAACTCCCACACAATAATAGTGGGAGACTTTAACACTCCACTGTCAATATTAGAAAGATCAACGAGACAGAAAATTAACAAGCATATCCAGGTCTTGAACTCAGATCTGGACCAAGCGGATCTAATAGACATCTACAGAAATCTCCACCCCAAATCCACAGAATATACATTCTTCTCAGCACTGCATTGCACCTACTCTAAGACTGACCACATAATTAGAAGTAAATCACTCCTCAGCAAATGCAAAAGAACAGAAATCAACAACAGTCTCTCAGACCACAGTGCAATCAAATTAGAACTCAGAATTAAGAAACTAATTCAGAACTGTACAACTTCATAGAAACAGAACAACCTGCTCCTGAATGTCAACTGGATAAACAATGAAATGAAGGCAGAAATAAAGATATTCTTTGAAACCAACGAGATTAAAGACACAACATACCAGAATCTCTGGGACACATTTAAAGCAGTGTCTAGAGGGAAATTTATAGCAATAAATGCCCACCAGAGAAGCGAGCAAAGATCTAAAATCAATACCCTATTGTCAAAATTGAAAGAGCTAGAGGAGCAAGATCAAAAAAACTCAAAAGCTAGCAGACGACAAGAAAAACTAAAATCAGAGCAGAACTGAAGGAAATAGAGACACACACAAAAAAAAAACCCTTCAAAAAATCAACAAATCCAGGAGCTGCTGTTTTGAAAAGATCAACAAAGTAGACAGACCAGTAGCCAGACTAATAAAAAAGAAAAGGGAGAAGAAACAAATAGATGCAATAAAACACGAAAAAGGGGGATATCATCACCAATTCCACAGAAATACAAACTATGATCAGAGATTACTACAAACAACTCTATGCACATCAATCAGTAAACCTGGAAAAAAATGAATAAATTTCTGGACACTTGCACCCTTCCAAGCCTAAACCAGGAAGAAGTTGAAACCTCGAACAGACCAATAACAAGGGCTGAAGTTGAGACAGCAATTAATAGCCTACCAACCACAAAACATCCAGGTTCAGAGAGGTTCACAGCTGAATTGTACCAGATGTACAAAGAGGAGCTGGTACCATTCCTTCTGAAGCTATTCCAAACAATCCAAAAGAGGGAATCCTTCCCAAATCATTTTATGAGACCAACATCATCCTGATACCAAAACCTGGCAGAGACTCAACAAAAAAAGAAACTTCAGGCCAATATCCATGATGACCATCAATGCAAAAATCTTCAATAAAACACTGGCAAACCAATTAACAGCACATTAAAAAGCTTATCCATCACGATCAAGTAGGCTTCATCTGGGCATGCAAGGCTGCTTCAACATATGCAAATCTATAAATGTAATCCACCACATAAACAGAACCAGAGACAAAAGCCACTTGATTATCTCAATAGATGCAGAGGAGGCCTTTGACAAAATTCAACAGCCCTGTTTGTTAAACTCTCAATAAACTAGGTATCGAAGGATATCTCAAAATAATAAAAGCTATTTATGACAAACCTACTGGCAATATCATACCAAATGGCCAAAAACTGGAAGCATTCCCTTTGCAATTTGGCACTAGACAAGGATGTCCTCTCTCACCACTCCTATTCAATATAGTATTGGAAATTCTAGCCAGAGCAATTAGGCAAGAAAAAAAATAAAGCATATTCAATTAGGAAAGGAGGAAGTCAAATTGTCTCTATATGCAGAAGGCATGATTGTATATTTAGAAGACCCTATCATCTCAGCCCAAAATCTCCTTAAACAGATAAGCAACTTCAGCAAAGTCTCAGGATACAAAATCAATGTGCAGAAATCACAAGCCTTTCTATACACCAATAACAGACTAACAGAGAGCCAGATCATGAGCAAACTCCCATTCACAATTGCTACAAAGAGAATAAAATACCTAGGAATACAACTAACAAAGGATTTAAAGGACCTCCTAAAGGAGAACTACAAACCACTGCTCAAGGAAATAAGAGAGGACACAAACAGATGGAGAAACATTCCATGCTCATGGTTAGGAAGAATCAATATAATGAAAATGGCCATATTGCCCAGAGTAATTTATAGATTCAACACTATCCCCATCAAGCTACCAATGACCTTCTTCACAACTGGAAAAAACCACCTTAAACTTCATATGGAACCAAAAGAGAGCCTCCATAGCCAAGACAATCCTAAGCAAAAAGAACAAAGCTGGAGGCATCATGCGGCCTGATTTCAAACTATATTACAAGGCTACAGTAATCAAAACAGCATGATACTCGTACCAAAACAGAGATATAGACCAATGGAACAGAACAGAGGCCTTGGAGGCAACACCACACATCTGATCTTTGACAAACCTGAGAAAAGCAAGCAATGGGGAAAGGATTCCCTGTTTAATAAATGGTGTTGGGAAAATTGGCTAGCCATGTGTAGACAGCAGAAACTGGACCCCTTCCTAATACCTCACACTAAAATTAACTCCAGATAGATTAAGGACTTAAACATAAGACCTAACACCATAAAATCCTATAAGAAAACCTAGGCAAAACCATTCAGGACATAGGCATGAGCAAGGACTCCATGACACTAAAACATCAAAAGCATTGGCTACAAAAGCCGAAATAGACAAATGGGACCTAATTAAACTCCAGAGCTTCTGTACAGCAAAAGAAACAATCATTAGAGTGAACTGGCAATCAACAAGAATGGAAAAAAATTTTTGCAATCTACCCATCTGACAAGGACTAATATCCAGAATCTACAAAGACCTGAAACAGTTTTACAAGAAAAAAACAAACAAACTCATCCAAAAGTGGATGAAGGATATGAACAAACACTTTTCAAAAGAAGACATATATAAGGCCAACAAACATATGAAAAAATGCTCATCATCACTGGTCATTAGAGAAATGCAATTCAAAACCACATTGAGATACCACCTCATGCCAGTTAGAATGGCAATCTTTAAAAAGTCTCGAGACAACAGATGCTGGAGAGGATGTGGAGAAATAGGAACACTTTTACACTGTTGGTGGGAGTGTAAACTATTTCATCCATTGTGGAAGACAGTGTGGTGATTCCTCAAGGACCTAGAAATAGAAATACCATTTGACCCAGCAATCCCATTACTGGGTATATACCCAAAGGATTATAAATGGTTCTATTATAAAGACACATGCACACATATGTTCACTGCGGCACTGTTTACAATAGCAAAGACCTGGAACCAACCCAAATGCCCATCGATGATAGACTGGACAAGGAAAATGTGGCACATATACACCATGGAATACTACACAGCCATAAAAAATCATGAGTTTGTGTCCTTTGTAGGGACATGGATGAATCCGGAAACCATCATTCTCAGCAAACTGACACAAGAACAGAAAATCAAACACCGCATGTTCTCACTCGTAAGTAAGGTGTTGAACAAGGAGAACACAGGGACACAGCGAGGGGAGCATCACACTAGGGTGTGTCGTGGGGGGGCCAAGGCAGGGACAGCAGGGTGGTGGGGAGGTCGGGGAGGGGATAACATGGGGAGAAATGCCAGATGTCATTGACGGGGGGGATGGAGGCAGCAAACCACATTTCTACATGTGTACCTATGCAACAATCCTGCATGATCTGCACAAGTACCCCAGAACCTAAAGTACAATAAATCAAAAAAAAAAAAAAATAAAGAAAATGAGTAAAAATTTTGAAAGGAAAAAAATAGAATATTAGTTTTGCTATCATAATGACACATGAACTGGTACTTTCCCTGCAGCACTATTTACAATAGGAAAGATATGAAATCAATGTAAGTGCCCATCAGCAGTACGCTGGATGAAGAAAATGTGGTACATATACATCATGGATTATTACATAGCCATTGAAAAAGAATAAGATCATGTCCTGTGCAGCAATATGGATGGAGCTGGAGTTCATTATCCTACACGAACTAATGCAGGAACAGAAAACCAAATACATTATTTTCTCATAAGTAGGAGCTAAACATTAAATACACATAGACACAAAGAAGAGAAAAATAGACACTGGGGCCTACATGAGGGTGGAGGGTGGGAGGGAGGTTAAAGATGAAAAACTGCCTATTGGATACTATGCTTATTACTTGGGTGATGAAATAATTTGTACACCAAACCCCTGTGACACACAATTTACCTATATAACAAACTTGCACATGTATCCATGAATCTAATACAAATGTTTAAAAACTTCGAAAAAAAAAAGAATGAAAAAGAAAATGTGGTACATATACACCATGGAATACTATGCAACCATAAAAAAATGACAAGATCGTGCTCTTTGCAGAGACATGAATGAATTTGTAAGCAATTATCCTCAGAAAACTAGCACAGAAACAGAAAACCAAACACAGCATGTTCTCACTTATAAGTGGGAGCTGAAAAATTAGAACACATGGACACATGGGGGGAGAACAACACACACTGGGGCCTGACAAGGGGGTTTGAAGGGAGGGAGAACATTTTGGTAGGGAAAAATAGCTAATGCATGCTGGTCTTAATACCTAGGTGATAGGTTGATCTGTGCAGCAAACCACCATGGCACATGTTTACCTATGTAACAAACCTGCACATCCTGCATATTTATCCCAGAACTTAACAATTATCCCTAATAAATTCATACACAAAATCATCCAAAATTTTAAGAAACTGAATCCAGCAACATAAAAAACAATTATACACGATGACCAAATGATATATTTTTGATGTTTTATTAATAGCCATTCTGACTGGTGTGAGAGGGTGTCATACTTGTTGTTTTGGCTTGTTTTTCTCTGATGATTAGTGATGTTGAACATTTTTTCATATATTTTTTGCTATTTGTATGTCTTCTTTTGAGAAGTGTCTGTTCATGTTTTTTGTCCACTTTTTAATAGGGTTATTTATTTTTTCCTGCTGAGTTGTTTTAGTTACGAACATATTCTGGATATTGGACCTTTGTTGGATACATTGTTTGTAAATATGTTCTGTCAGTCTGTAGGTTATACTATTTGCTCTGTTGATAGTATCTTTTGCTGTTCATAAACTCTTTAGTTCAATTAGGTCCTAAGTGCCAATTTTGTCTGTGCTGCAATTGCATTTCAGGAATTATTCATAAATTATTTCCCAAGGTTGGTGTCCAGAAAGTTTCTTTTTTTTATTAATATACTTTAAATTCTCGGGTACATGTGCAAGTCGTGCAGGATTGTTACATAGGTATACACATGCCAGGGTAAGTTTGTTGCATCCATCACCCCATCATCTACTTTAGGTATTTCTCCTATGTTATCCCCCCCAATCCCCCCATCCCCCTGCTATCCCACTGCTGGCCCCCCACACCCCCAACAGGCCCCAGTGTGTGATGTTCCCCTCCCCTGTGTCCATGTATTCTAACTGTTCAACACCCACTTATGAGTGAGAATATGTGGTGTTTGGTTTTCTATTCCTGTGTTTGTTGCTGAGAATGATGGTTTCCAGCTTCATCCATGTCCCTGCAAAAGACATGAACTCATCCTTTTTTGTGGCTGCATAGTATTCCATGGTGTATATGTGCCACATTTTCTTTATCCAGTGTAACATTGATGGCCATTTGGGTTGGTTCCAAGTCTTTGCTACTGTAAACGGTGCCACAATGAACATACACCGTGCATGTGTCTTTATAATGGACAATTCATAATCCTTTGGGTATATACCCAGTAATGGGATTGCTGGGTCTAATGGTATTGTATTTCTGGATCCTTAGGATTGCCACACTGTCTTCCACAATGGTTAAGCTAATTTACACTTTTTTAGATTTTCTTTATGATTGTTAAAGTTTGAGTCTTAGATTTAAATATTCAATCCATCTCGAGTTAATTTTTGTATATGGTGAGAATTAGTGGTCAAGTTTAATTCTGTATATGATTAGCCAGCTGTTTCTGTGCTGTTTATTAAATAGGGAGTCCATTCCCCCATTGCTTATATTAGTCCATTTTTTCAAAGAACAGATGACACACAGCTGTATTTCTAAGTTTTTCATTTGTCTACTGGTCTATGTGTCTGTTTTTGTACCAGTACCAAGCTTTTTTCATTACTGTAGCCTTATACTACACTTTGAAGTCAGGTAATGTGATGCCTCCAGCTTTGTTTTGTTGCTTATAATGGCTTTGGCTATTCAGGCTCTTCGCTGATTCCATATGAATTTTAGACATTTTTTTTTCACTCTGTGAAAAATACCATTGATCGTTTGACAGAAATAGCATTGGATCTGTGGATTGCCTTGGGCAGTATGGACATTTTAATGATATTGATTCCTTCACTCCGTGAGCATAGAATGTTTTTCCATTGATTTGTGTCATATCTGATTTCAGTGTTTTGTAGTTCTCCTTGTAGAGATCTTTTAGATGTATTCCTAGGTATTTTCTTTTTATTTTTTGGCTATTGCAGATAAGATGAGTTCTTGATTTGGCTCTCAGCTTCAGTGTTTTTGGTGTACAAAAATGCTACTAAATTTTTTACCTTGGAGGATAGTTTGACTTCTTCTTCTCCTATTTGGATGCCTTTTATTTCCTTCTGTTGCCTAATCAGTCTGGCTAGACTTCCAGGACTATGTGGAATAGTTGTGTTGAGAGAGGTATCCTTGTCTTGTGCTGGTTTCCAAAGGGAATGCTTCCAGATGTTTGGCTATGAGTTTTTCATAGATGACTCTTATTATTTTGGGGTCTATTCCCTTTGTTGCCTAATATGTTGAGGGTTTTTATCATAAAGGGATGTTGGATATTTCAACAGCTTTTTCTGTGTCTGATTTTTGTTTTAATTCCTGCTTATGTGATGGATCACACTTATTACCTTGTGTATGTTGAATCAATCATGCATTCTGGGAATGAAGTGCATTGGATTGTGGTGAATTTACTTTTTGATGTGCAGCTGTATTCAGTTTGCTATTATTTTGTTAAACAAAATTAAAACTTTTTGAATGCTGACATGATATTCAAAGGAAATGCTTATTGAAGTATTTCAGATTTTAGGTTTTGGTATTAGGATTGCTCAACTAGTAATTATAATGTAGATATTCCAAAATTCAGAAAGGTCTGAAATCCAAAACATTTTGTGTCCCTAGCATTTTGGAAAACAGACACTCTACCCGCAGTATAATGAACAGGGAATACTGAGAGAAACCTTCCTTCTGGTCAGTGTAGAGCACATTGCTCTTCTCTCAGGGTTTGTTGCTTAAAGCACTGTTTTTGAGGCTCAGTTGATCCTGATTTTGAGGTGGTAATAAGATTGAAAATGCTCATTTTTAAGTGTTTCTCTCTCATTTCAACAAGGGTATATTTAGACACAGCATGGGCTCCTACTTTTCAGAATGTGTATAGCCCCATTGGTGGTATGACACTATAACTTGCATATCTTTTAGTGGAAGTTTTTAAAGCATTCCATTAAGTCTGATAAATACATAAAAGAATATCCTTTTTCTTTTTTTACCACACTGGGGGGAAAAAAAACAAAAGAAGATGATTCTTAGAGCAGGTAATGGATTTAGAGTCTTTAGACTTCATTCATAAGATCTGAACTGGCTGATAGCTCCATTTTTTCCTTTATAAGACCATTTTAGGGCTTTTTGCTTTAGAAATACAGATATAAATTATAGTAAGTATGTAACTCTGAAGAATTTAGAACTTAGCAGGAGAGGTGGGAAGAATAAAGACAGTTATGATAGTGAAAGCCTGATGTTAAAAAGGACTGTTTTCCCAAATGCCAGAGTTTACTATTGACAAATCCAAGAAGAGAAGCTGCATATTTCTACCCTTTGCTAACAGTGTTGAGAAATACAACGTAATTTTCAATTTAACCCTATATCGCTAATACTCACAGTCTCCTTGAGAATGTATAAGTCAACAAACTAAAAAGTAATAGCAGACAAGAGCATGAGACTCTGAATAAGCACTACAGTACATTGAATGCAAAATTATGCACCTGCCTTGTGCAGGCAAAAATAGTTTGGGGTTAAATCAGTCACTCAGTGATGTGAAGATTTTGAAGAACTGGAAGAAATACAAATTCAGTTTCAATAATGAGACTTTCTAATCCTAAACTCATTAAAAGTGAAGGTGAATTTCTGACCTCTTGAAAGTCTTCAATGTGAACATCATACTACCATTTTGTTTTATTTTTTTTAAGTTCTGGAATACATGTGCAGGATATGCAGGTTTGTTACATAGGGTAAGCGTGTGCCATGGTGGTTTGCTGCACAAATCAACCCATCACCTAGTTATTAAGTCAAAGTGCATTAGCTCTTTTCCTTAATGTTGTCCCCAACCCTAATCCTCCCCTCTGGCCCTGCTGTGTGTTGTTCCCTTCCCTGTGTCCACGTGTTCTCATTGTTCAGCTCCCATTTATAAGAACATGCAGTGTTTGGTTTTCGGTTGCTGCATTAGTCTACTGAGGATAATGGCTTCCAGCTTCATTCTTATCCCTGCAAGAGACATGATCTCATTCTTTTTTATGGCTGCATAGTATTCCATGGTATATATGTACCACATTTTCTTTATTCAGCCTATCATTGATGGGCATTTGGGTTGATTTCGTGTCTTTGCTATTGTGAATAGTGCTGCAATGAACATATGCATGCATGTATCCTTATAACAGAATGATTTACATTCCTTTGGGTATATACCCAGTAATGGTATTTCTGTGTCAAATGGTGTTTTCTGGTTCTAAATCTCTGATAGAACCACCACACACTTTTCCACAATGGTTGAACTAATTTATATTCCCACCAACAGTGTCTCTTGAATACAGCATGCTGGTAGGTCCTGTCTTTATCCAGCTTGCAATTCTGTATGTTTTAATTGGGCATTTAGCCCATTTACTTTTAAGGTTAATATTGTTATGTGTGAATTTGAACTTGTCATCATGATATTGGCTGGTTAATTTTGCAGACTTGTTAATGTAGTTGCTTCACAAGTGTCATTGGCTCACGCATTTTAGTGTGTTTTTGTAGTGGCTGGTAACAGATTTACCTTTCCATGCCTAGTGCTTCCTTAGGACTTCCTGCAAGGCAAGCCTGGTGGTGACAAAATCTTCAGCATTTGCATGTCTGAAAAGAATTTTTTCTCCTTTGCTTATGAAGCTTAATTTGGCCAAGATAAGAAATTTGGAAATTTTTTTAATAAATGTTGAATATTGGCACCCAGTCTTTTCTGGCTTGTAGGGTTTCTGCTGAGAAGTCCACTGCTAGTCTGATGGGCCTCCCTTTGTAGGTGACCTGACGTCTCTCCCTGGCTGCCCTTAACTTTTTTTCCTTCATTTCAACCTTGGGATTGATCTTGTGGTGGAGTATCTTCTGGGATTGTCTAGAATTTCCTGAATTTGAATGTTGACCTGACTTACTAGGTTGGTGATGTTCTCTTGGATGATATCCTGAAGTGTGTTTTCCAACTAGTTTCCATTCTCTCCATCTTTTTCAGGTATTCCAATTAGTCATAGGTTCAGTCTTTTTATACAGTCCCATAATTCTTGGAGGTTTTATTCATTCCTTTTTATTTATTTTTTCCTCTAATCTTGTCTCCTAGCCTTATTTCAGCAAGATAGTCTTCAGAGCTCTGATATTCTTTCTTGGGCCTAGTTGATTCAGCTATCGATACTTGTGTTTGTATCATGAAGCTCTCCTGCTGTGTTTATCAGGCTCCATCAGGTTATTTGTGTTCCTCTCTAAACTGCTTATTCTAATTAACTGTTTCTGTAATCCTTTATCATGATACTTAGCTTCTTTGCATTGGGTTAGAACATAATCCTTTAGCTCAGCCAAGTTTGTTATTACTCACTTTCTGATGCTTACTTCTGTCAGTTCATCCATCTCAGCTTTGCCCTGTTCTGTGCCCTTGCTGGAGAAGTGTTGAAATCATTTTGAGGAGAAAAGGCATTCCAGTTTTTGAAATTTTCAGCCGTTTTACAATGGCTTTTCATCATCTTTGTGGATGTATCTACCTTTAATCTTTGAAGCTGTTGACCTTTGGATGGGATTTTTGTAGAGTCTTTTTTGTTGATGCTGTTATTGTTGCTTTCTATTTGTTTGTTTTCTTTTAACAGTCAGGTCCCTCTTCTGCAGGTCTGCTGCAGTTTGCTGGGGGTCCACTCCAGACACTGTTGGCCTGGATATCACCAAATGAGGCTGCAGAACAGCAAAGATTGCTGCCAGCTTCTTCTCGGGAAGCTTCATCCTAGAGGGGCACTGGCTTGACACTAGCAGGAACTCCTCTGCATGAATTGTCTGGGTGTCTGGCAACCCTGTTGGAGGCATGGATCAGGAACCCACTTAAGGAGAGCAGTCTGGCTATCCCTTAGCAGAGCTGGTGCACTATGCTTGGGGACTCCCCCTTGTCTGGATCACTGGGACTCTTCAGAGACGGCAGACAGGAGAGATTAAGTTGGTTGACCCTGAGACCACAGCCGCCCCTCCCCCCAAGACACCTGTCCCCGGGAAATGAGAGTTCTGTCTGTAAACTTCTGGCTGGAGTTGCTGGAATTCCTTCAAGGATGCCTTGCCCAGTGAGGAGGGAGTGGGTCCGGGTCCCATCTAAAGAAGACGTCCGGCCATGATCTGCCACTGCGGCTGTGCTACACTGTGCAGAGTGCAGCCCAATCCAAACTACCCAGCCTTCCTAGCACCGGTAGGCGAAAACCACTGAGAAGAGCTACAGTAATGGCAGTCGCCCTCCCCTGGGGGAACTCGGTCATCTTAAGCAGACTCCACACTGCTATGCTGGCTAGTCGGGATTCTAATCCAGTGGATCTAAGCTTGCAGGCTTCTGTGAGAGTGGGACTCACTGAGTGAGGCCATTTTACTCCCTGGCTTTAGCCCCCTTTCCATGGAGTGGACGGTACTCCTGCCTCACTGGAGCTGCTGGAGTATGTAAAAACTCCTGCAGCTCAGTGCCTGCCCCAACAGCCGCTGACCAGAGCAGCAGCCGAGGGTCTACCCAGTTTTGTGCTTGAGACCCAAGGCCCTGGTGGCCCACGGTCACGAAGGGATCTCCTCACCCTGGATTGCAAAAATCCTGGGAAAACAAGTACCCCCGTGCATAGCACAGTCCCTCACTGCCTCCCTTGCCTGAGGGAAGGAGGTGCCTTTGTCCCATATAGCTCCTGGGTGAACTGCCACCCCAACCCTGCTTTCCTTGCTCTCTGTGAGTTGCACCAACTGCCTACATAGTCCCGATGCGAGGATTTGGGTACCTCAATTTGAAATGCAGTCACTCACCTTGGGTGTTTGTCTCCGAGAGTTGCAGACCAGAGCTGTTTCTACTCGGCCATCAGGGCTCCTCCCTCACCTTTTCTTTCTCCTTTCATTAACCGTTCTTCTGGGTATATCTCTTTTACACAATCACACATTAATTCTACTACAGCCTGAGACTACTTCTACAATCAGCTTTCATTCAGGGGATATCAAAAAGCAAAGGTAAACTTTCACCTCAGTAAAAATTAAATGTTGTGGCCATCTTTGGCAGTAAAAGGGAAGCATGCCTGGGAGTAACAGAGGGTTCTTTCAGCAATATCTCCAATAAAAGGTTAAGACCACAGGGAGACAGAGAGGGGAAGGCATCCTGAGGAGCCATCAACACAGTTTAAGCAGGAAATGTGAACTATTTGGTTAATTCTTATGAGGAAATGAAAAAGGACTTGTCAGATTAAAACTCTTTCAGGATTTGTGTTTTATGTAATCAGAGAAAGATAAACTGAGAGATGAGGAGGAGAGGAGATGGATGGATAGAAGAAGGTGGGGGGCACAGGAAACAAGGAAAAAAACAGTCTGAGGTGTCAACCCACAGGACAGAGTTTTGTCATTTTCATTTTTTTTCTTCCCACAGGAAGAAGTAAAGTCCAGTACTTGGATGCCAGTTTGCTGACGACAAGGCACTTCCTGACAATTAGTCTGGAAAGCTCTGAGCAGCAGTTTTCACAATCTATGATTACATGTTTCCGCCCTTTGTAATAGGAAATACACAGTTTACTTTCATTTTTGAGTGTGAGCCTCTTTTCAACGAAGTAGGAAAGGACAGTGGCTGTTACCTATGGCAGGTGAGTTCTTTTCTGACTAGAGCTTGTGAGTAGGATTTTAGAAAACACTTGATTTATTGCTGTGTTACAAACACAAGAAAGGAAGCTGATAGCATGCATACTGAACTCTTTTGCTTACTGGTTGTGTGTAGTTTGAATCACGGGACCTGGTGTTAGAGACACTAAAAGAGATAGTATGTTTCCAGATGTCTTTTAGACAGAAAGAAGTTAATTCCTTTCTCTTAGCTTCTGGTAATCAAAGGGAGGGTAAAGAAAGCCAGAGGACGTTATTTGTGTGAGACAATTCTAGAAGTTTCAAAATGCATTCTGAAATCTTTTCTGCTTTCTCTTGATTCCAAATTAATTACCCACATCACAAACTTTTCTCCCATAATTAGATCTGAGAGCCTCTGAATTGTTACCCTTTTGCCATCTCTTACTGTGAATTACATTCATGGTCTGTTTAAAGTGATTGTTTTTTTCCCCTTTCTCTTTAGTCCTGGTACTGACTACTTTAACGCAGTATTTCATGGGTTACTATCACAGTTGTTTTGTTTTGCTGTTGTTGTTGTTTTAATTGGTCTCCCTCTCTCCAGGACTTAACCCTCCAATCCATTCTGCACACAACTTTCAGGTCACGTGTCTTATAAACAGAAGCTGGAAAAGCCTAAGGGATAGAGTCATGAGTTACTTAGGCAGCCAGTATTCCGGCAGGTCATATCACATCTTTGGTTTCATTCTCCTCATAGGAAAAAAAGAAATTGGCCCAGATCTGTGGATCTAAACCTTATAACATATCATAGTAATCTGTAGTCATATTAAAAAAGTCAATGACTACCAATGACTAAAAAGTCAATGACTACCCTATTTCTCAACCTGAATAGCTCAATCTTAAATACCTTGCAGGCACTTATTACCTTTTGAAGCTCTGCAGATAATTCTTATGAAGCTGACCTGGCATAGGTTTGTCTGTAGATTAGTGTCATTAGGAAAGTTGACCAGTTACTTAACTGTCTCTGCTTACCTGCTAGTGATCTATTAATGTAATTCACTTTGCTCAGGGACATACAGTGGCTTTCTACTGCCTTAAAAAAAATATGAATATTCAGACAAGTTTTTCTACCTTTTGAAACGTGTATCTATTTTTTCCATTAATCCCTGTAAAGTATGATTTCAGCTTCATAAAAAAATTACTATATTTACTTCACTCGTATTTTCTTGTTGTTGAGTTTCTTTACTCCTTTGATTCTTGCTATAGAACAATTCTCTCCTGGATTTGTGACTCACCTCACAACATTTAGCTTAAGCTCCTGGAATCAAGGGACCTTAGATAATACATAATATTATATAATAGACTAGATAATAGAAATATTAGATAACAGGAGAAATTGAAAGCCACTAGTCAAAAACAAGTCATGGTTTGATAATTATAAACATCCAATATAGTCAGCTATTGTTACCTTAAACTCTTGAGGAATTGTATCCTATAATGTGTTTGAGCATTACATCACTTTGCCTGGAACCAAAACTGTGGTCCTGATGAGTTTTTTCCTGTAACTGATTCCTTCCATTTTTATGATCACTGCAGCTTTCATTCAGTGATTATTATAATAACAAAAAAATCTATAATAATGGTTTCTTTAAAAAAATAGCATATAATAGCTATTTTACACACTCCCTCTGATTTAATATTTAAAACCAATCAATATGGTTGTGCTATTGTTACCATATTAGAGTTGAAGAGAATACTTAGAAAATGCCTTCAAATATGCTTTAGGTCAAAAGTCTGTTGAGAGTAGTGATCTTAGGTTGGCATGACTCTCAAACTCTGCCATTACTCTAACTTTCTGCAAACATCTTTAAATATTTACCCTGTCTCTCATCACTCCCACTTCAGTCCTTGCTTCACACTTCTATTCCTTCTAAAGCCCAGCTCTCCCAGTTTTCTGGTTACATCAGACACCGTCAAGCCTTTGTGCTTCTTCCCACACTGCTCTCTGCCAGGAGACCAACCCCCATTGTCCAAAGGACAAATTCCTACTAGGCCTTCAGGTCTCAGTGCCAAGCTCTTTCTTCTCAGGACAGCTATCTTCCATCTGAGACACATTTTGCTTATGCTTTTCTTGAGCATATGCTCGTTTTTTACATCCTTATAATATGTTTCATTTTATTTATTTGCTTATGTCTTTCTACTTGACTGTAAGCTCTAATGTGTAGGAACATATTTCCAAAATGGAACCCCCAATACTAGCAGAGTAAGTTTCAAGAATTGATGCTCATTAAATATTCCTGAATAGATAGGGAAAAAACATGTCTTCCTCCTGCTTGAAACTTCCAATGTGCACTTATCGGCTGTTAAATTAAATGAAACTTACCTGGTTTGCTATTAAGAATTTGTAACCACCAAATGAGTTCACCTTGCCCACTGCTTAGACAGAGCCGATTTATCGAGACGGGGAATTGCAATGGTGAAAGAGTATTCACGCAGAACCGGCTGCGTGGGAGATTGGAATTTTATTGTTACTTAAATCAGTCTCCCAGAAACATTGAGAAATCAGAATGTTTAAAGATAATTTGGCAGGGAGGGGATTGGGAAGTAGGAAGTGTTAATTAGTCAACTGGGAGATGGAATCATAGGATGTCAAAGTGAGGTTTGATTGCTGTCTTTTCTTCCTAGGTTTGATGTCAGAACTTGTTGGGTCAGATTACTGGTCTAAGTGGTGTCAACTGATTCCATCAAGCACAGTGTCTGCAAAATATCTTAAGTACTGACCTTAGGTTTTACAATAGTGATATTATCCCCAGAAGCAAGTTGGGGTCATTCAGACTCTAGGAGTCAGAGGCTGCATGACCCCTAAATTGTAATTTTTAATCTTGTGGCTGATTTGTTAGTCCTGCAAAGGCAGGCTGAACCCCAGGCAAGAAGGGGGTCTTTTTGGAAAAGGGCTGTTATCGATTTTGTTTCAGAGTCAAACCATGAACTGAATTCCTTCTCAAAGTTAGTTTGGCCTATACTAGGAATCAACAAGGACAGCTTAAGGGTCAGAAGCAAGATAGAGTTGGTTAGGTCTGATTTCTTATGCTGTTGTAATTTCCTCAGTTATAGTATTGCAAAGGTGGTTTCAATCCCTCCCTTTGGATTTTATAACAGCTTAATCTTAAGGTGTAGGTTATGAAGATGGAAAAAGGCTGTTGATCATTCTGGCTTCTACCTGCTGACAGGGGACATAGTAGAAATTGAAGTGAACCTCAAGGTGAGAAGAGTGGAACTGCTTTGCAACTGTCTGAGCATACTCATGCAGGCCTGGCTGGGCTTCCAGTGCTTGCATGGCAAAACATTAGTACTCTCCTCTGTTGTATTACTACAGTATTTATGTGAAGAGCCTCCTGTTAGGTAAATAATGAGTCCTAGGATGAGGAGTACAATTCTCAATTTTAAAAACAAAGATTGAAAAGCTTAGTTTGGGAACTTCTAATCCACAAAGAATTTAGGATTTATTCCAAACTATAGAGAAAAACTCAAGGACAGCTAACAACAGGTATATTACAGGTTTTCTTTTGAAGCATAATTTTTCTCTCTCCAGACCCTATTTGTATTAAAAACAAGTTATGGGAGAACTAATTTGTTTATAAAAATAATCTTTAGTCTTACCGTACTTGGCCTGATTATTTGCACAAAAAGTACAGCAAGAATAACTATTTTTCATTTAGGCTGGTTTTTGTTTAAATTGGCCTTGATAGAACTCTGTTTCATGAGGAATCTCAGATAAGACTTTTTAAGTGCCAAGCCCTGCCATGTGTTTGTACCCTGAAATACCTATGAATTGGGTAAATTCCTCTCATCTTAAGATCCTGAGATAACTTGGAGCTCCTGAACCTGTTAAAAAGTGACATAGTGACATTCTTTACTTACTACAGATCAAGAACCTTGTACAAGGACTCTGTGTAGGTAAGGTATGAGGCCAGATTCCCTATAGGGCTTTTACTGGCTTTATAATTCAACTTTGATTCTTTAAAGGAAGCATATTATTTCCAGTCAAAGCCTTGGTAAAATAAACAATTTCTCCAATTGTGTCCTGTTACAAGAGAAAACAGATTCTTATTGCACTTATGCAATTAAATGTACTGTCATAAATTGAGAATACTTACAAATAGTTTCTAAATTCTGGATAAATCAGGTAGAGAGAAACAAATATGCTTCAAATTTTTTTTCACAGGAGTTTATTTTACTTACTTGTTAAAAGTTGCAAATAGCTCTAAAGAAATAAGTTATCTTGACTCTGAAAACAAAAGGATTAGAGATTTTTAACACATCAGCTCTCCATGAGAGTCCTAGAAGTTTCGTTTTTTCGTCTATTCCAATAGTACAATTTTTAAAGTTATCTGAAAACTGCACTCAGAGTCCTATATCTGATTATAAACTGCCTTTTGAAAAGGACCAAAGCAAGGCAAAATGTGTGTGGATGACAAAAGTCTATAGAAACTGTTAAAGCTACAATTGACTAGGAATTTTTCTTACTTCTGTGGCATCCAACAATTTTACATAACAATTATAATTACTAACAATGTACACAGAATTATATCAGAATTATAGAAGTTTATAAAAATACAAAGACAGAAAATTCAGCACTTCTAAGATTTCTATTTTCCAGCTTTTTAATTGGATTACTGGCTTCAGGGTGGAGCACTTGGAGGAACAGGGCCAGGAACGCATGCATTTTTTTCCCAGCCAAATAAGCAGGCATAGCTGAAGGCAAGGACAGATCTCCAAACTTAAGGGTGCAATTTTATACTAGATCTTGGATCTCCAAAGGAGAGAAATACTACTGGAAAAGACAGTGCAGTCCCTCTACCCTGCATTTTATTGAAAGGCAACCTAAAGCCGATCAGCCCATTTTGAAATCAGCCCATCCTCCATGGGAGTCTCATCTCTCAGTCAGGGATAGGGATGTTTCCATGTTTTCCAGGTGGCCCAGAGCGTGCTTCTCTGATCCAAGTGTTCAAAGAGCCAAGTATCCCTTCAAAAACACTATTAGCCATCCCTTAAAGTATAATTCCTACCTAGTTATCACATACCAAAGCTGTCTCACAATGCAAAGTAATTTCTGATATCCCCAAAACTCAAACTGTCAGACAACACAATGCAAAACAGAACGTGGCCTTTGATTTTGAGAGGGATCTATCTACTTTTAATTCCTAGGGTTTCATGAAAAAGACAGAGGGCTATTTTGTTTGTTTGTTTTTTGTTGTTCATCTTCCCCAAAACGCGGTCTGTGGTGCCTCCTCTATTTTCTCTGTGTTTTCACAGGGAGTCCCAGGCTACCAGATTTTCTCTTAGGGCCTCTCAAGCGTGCATTAAGAGTGGCAAGACAAAAAATGGAGACAAATAAGTGAGTTGACTGAGAAGAAAAACATCTTGTACAGAAAAGCAAGATCCAAGAAGAGAAAAACATGAAGGCCTTTTAAATGTATCCATAGCTTGTTTATTCACTTTTAATTAAGCTGACTTGTAACTATAGTGATCTTTTAAAAAATCCTTTTAAATTTCCTATTACCCAACTTTAGCCCTGTGACCAATATTTCTGGCTTTGGTAAGCAGTTTCTTTTACAAGATTTAGAATTTCCCCAAGGTATTTCAGAGAAAGGAAAATTCAAGAGAGGAAACAGAAGCTATCCATGGGGGTGTGGGGGAACTTCAATAAATAGCAAACTTATGCAAATAGCAAACCAGAAAGAAATCATTTCAGAAGCCAAGAATAGAGCCCACGCTGCTATTGTCAAAAGGCAACGTCTTAGCTACTGAGTTACAGCATTGAGCAGTTTCTATTGCTATTCCCAGGAGCCTAGAGAAGCCAATTTTAACTTTGCCAAGGCTTTTACCTGCTCAAGAAAAACTTTTAGGGCTAGATGATGTAAATCAAAAGAAAGTATCCCATATGGTCACAAGATTAAGCTCTTAAGGAGACAAAACAAGCCAGAGAAATTTCATACAGTATTGGTTTCAGGGACACATAGCAAAGTTTATAATTGGCCAGCCTGCTGAGCTGGCTTGAAAAGAGTCTTACAGGGGTCCTAAAACCATATTCTATCCTGTGATACCCCTCTTTCCATTAGAGAACACAGAAAGACAAATACTTAGCACAAAATATACCAGATTTGCTACAGACTAAGACTAGTCTTGTGAATTCTCTTTCTAGTAATCAAACCCTTGCAGAGAAACAAATAGTGATGTTTACTATTTACACAGATGGAGAAGGAGACCAGAAACTTGGTTGGTAAGAATTTCTTACCCTTTTTGCTGGCATACCAGGTTTCTGGATTCCCTTTCTCTGCAACTTCGAGAAGAACAGAATGCCCCCCCCATAACCCCCTTCCACTACCCCCCCCGGCCCCCGCGGCCCCGGGGGGGCCCCCCCCGCTTTAAAAATTTAATAAAAAAGGGGCTTCTGTGCCAAAGCTCTTGTGTAATGTTCTGACATCTTTTTTTTAGATGCCATTTTGTGTCAACAGTATCCTTACATCTACAAGAATTATGTAACTGTCTTCATAGCATTGATTGAGAATTGATAAGTTATTCAAAATCTCTGTGTAAAATCTGCCCAAATGATATCTGTTGCATTGAAATAAAGGATGCCTTATTTTGATATCTATATTTCCTTATAAATATTCAAATTATGCTAAGAGGTAATACATTAACGTGGTGTCAAATTAAATGTATCCACCACACTGGAAGATTAGTAATGAGATTAATTTCAAGTTTGAATTTTCATTGAGAACAAGATTCAAAAGAATTATAAATAATTCTCATCTGCTTATTCTTTAATTTATGTATTTAGCAAGCATATTAAGTACTTTTAAGCATTTTGAATACAAAGATGTGGGATAGGGTGTATGTTTAAAAGATGCAAATTCAAAAATATAGTTCTTTCACCAAGAAAACTAAATAAAGAAAATAATAAAAATCATATAGTCTAGTAGGAAGAATTTAAGACAAGAGCATTGACTTTCCTGTGTGTTTTAGGCAGATTGTTATCACTATAGGCTGTGAACCAGTGAAAGACAACACGAATACAGTGGATGACCAGGAAGTTAGCATTAGGTCCAATGCCACAGAAAGAAGATGAGAAGCTAAAAACAATTTTTAAAAAAGGGAGAAAGAGAGAAAAGAAAAGAAAAAAGAACAAAAAAGAGAAAAAGTATTAAGTGGTAGGAATTCGATGGGTGACAGAACTCTACAGATACAAGAAGACAGATGGTGAAATGGAACATACTTTCAGGAGTATTTCACATTATAGAACGGTGTATAAAGTGAGGGTAAAACTCTTTAAGCTGTACCCATAGTTAAAGGAGTCTTTCTATTTCTAACAGAAGGCGACCACAGAAAAAAACCACTTAAGATGTTGGAATCCCTGGGCAAAGATTTCCTCACTGGCGTTTTGGATAACTTGGTGGAACAAAATGTGCTGAACTGGAAGGAAGAGGAAAAGAGGAAATATTATGATGCCAAAACTGAAGACAAGGTTCGGGTCGTGGCAGACTCTATGCAAAAGAAACAACGTATGGCAGGGCAAATGCTTCTCCAAACCTTTTTAACATAGACCAAATATCCCCCCAATAAAAAAGGTAAGACTGGATCTTTTACAATGAATGCCTCAAGTTTTCCAGAATCTGCTTAATTCCAAGGTCTAAGCAGTGTCTTCTGTGATTCACCTATCTTTCCTTTCCTAAATTATCATTTTTACTAAACCTATCATCGTCCTTTTAGAGACCACTTCATCTTTTGTGAGGTGGAATCAAGTTTCTAATCAGCTAAAAAGCTGAGTCCTTGTGTGTAGACTGTCGCAAAAATAGTTAAAAATGAGATCTTGTAGTAAGGGATACATAAATCTAAACCTAGATTCTGTCACCTGTGACCTATGCAACTTCCTGCAGGTTGCTTAACCTCCCTAGCTTCCTGGTTATTAGTCTTACCACCTGTGAAATGGGGACAATTCCATTACTTTCTCGTAAGATTGTCTAAGCCTAGAAACATCATAACAGCAGGCACCACATGCCAACAACTCCCAAGATACTAGCTCTCATCCGGAGCTCTCTCCTCGAGCTCCAGACTCATTTAGCTCTAGCGGAATATTCAGCATGTCTACTTCAGTGTTTCACTGGCATCACAAAACAAATACAGCTAAAACTATATACTTTGTTCTCCAGAACAAAACTGTTCCATTTTTATTCCCTTTTCATCTCAGTAAGCAAAAAGAATATCTACCAAGATTCTCCCACCAGAATGCAACTAGTTCCTTCACCAATTAATAACAGTAATCAGTAGTTTTCTTGGCACATAGTGGATGCCTAAATAATGTAGGATGAATAAATAAATAAAGTACATGCACGCAATAAATAGTAATTTTCATAATTCTTATGTGGATGCTACGAATTAGGCTTTTCCAGTTCTTACTCATTTCTGTGAGTTACAAAATATGATCAGGAGAATCTATATAAACTGCCTAAAATTTTAAAACTTCTTTTAGGAACTTTTGACTCAGATAGAATTATGTGTATTATTAGAGCTTAAATATTCTCATATTGAAGTTCATTAGTGACAGACTCAATTTTCCCCAGAATTAAGCTGAAAACTTCAGCCATGAAGTATTACAGATGACCAATAATGATAAATAGTAATAAACAAAAGGCAACATAAATTGTTGAGACCTAACTAAATCAAATGAGCTTTTCAATCAGCACTCCTCTATGAAGAAGAGGTATTCCCATCAAAAGAGAAGACATGATAGTATAATAGTTGTCCAAGATTATAAGACAGGTTGCATTCTCGTTAATATTTAAACTGGTTCTTTTGCAGGTGTTTTGTTGTTTTTCTCAAACCTGCGACAGCAAGGAAACAATCTCCATTTTTAAAAAGTTAGTGATAGTGCAACTAATGGGAATTAGAATTGAAGCAATAGGGGCTTCACAATGATTTTAGCAACCCCAGATATCACAATGAGCATTCAATTCTAAACTGAAATAACCTATCTGATTAGCAGAGGCTGTGGCAGGAATGAGGCAGCTGAAA
The DNA here is from genome assembly GCA_036589455.1 of Ateles fusciceps. NCBI lineage: Eukaryota > Metazoa > Chordata > Mammalia > Primates > Atelidae > Ateles > Ateles fusciceps. The sequence continues at coordinate 2,571,177 of JAZHEH010000479.1, read as the reverse complement.
CCCCTTATAGGAGGAGTCCAGGGGCTCCTTGGGCTCTAACTGCACTTGGAGTCTCCAGAGTGATCTCAGGAAACTTTAGATACACCACCAGTATACCTCGGGTGTACCCAACCCTCTTTGGGCAGCAGTCTGCACTATAATATGTACCATCTTGTAATGAAATGATTTGCTTTAATGCTAATTTTACTATTGGATATGATAAAAATTCTACCTAATTTCTAATTTTACCTAAAAAATACTGTATCCACACATAGACACATAATGATCATTAGGAGATGAATAAGTTAGGAAGCTCTCCAAGCCTGTAAATGAACTGGAAACAGAAGACTTGGATGAAAAAACATGCCCTTTGATCAGGGAATATCCAAGGTTCCAGTGTGTCTTCACCTTGGTAGAATTTTCTGAAATGGGATAGAAGCTCATGTCTCACTATGTAATCTATGAAAAGAGATGCAGAAGGTTTGATATTCATGCACACTCTAACAACTTTGTTGCAGCTCCAGAACTCAGGCTTTTATCATACATTTTAGCTAGACATTTATTTTAAAATATTATTTAAAAACAAATAATTGAAATAGAAATAAAATTATAAAATATTACAAACAAAAAATTTTACATAGGATAGTAGTATTTTTTCTTATTCAGTCAGAGAATGTCTTGGTTGGCTCACGTAATTAAACAGAAATAATATAACTACTCCTTTTTTTCATGAAGAGACACTTCATTATATCAGATCTTGGTAAACTTCATTTCTAATATGTCTTTTAAAATTCCTCTTTCTTTCTCCTTCAAGGGAGGGTTCTGAAATTTCCCAGTCTCGTGCATAATCTCAATCAGAAGGGGTCAAGCATTGTCAGATAATGTTAGATTTCTCTAGGGAATTGATCAGAATGAGTCAGAACCAAACTTACCCACAAGAGACGTATTATTTCCTCACATTATAAAACATAGGTCGAAAAGTTTAGCGTTCATTGTTCAGCACTTTGGAGGCAAGGCAATCTGAGTTATGTCAGAATGTCTGACAGAATAATTGTCTCTGACCTTGGACACAGCATCATTTTTACAAGACAGCACTTCTCCATTAAATAGCTGGCTTTACCATTTCAACAGGGATAACTGAAGTTCATTTCTTCTAGAATCATTAAAAATTAAGAGTAAAGTTGCTTTAAAAATAATGCCTTGAAAGTACAAGACTCAATATTCTGTGGTTTAGTGTATGTATGTATCTGTATGTGAAATGGGGGGTCAGGAGGGCATGATTACTCCAAAATGAGATGTTGTCCCATCCTGTATGGTAGCAATATGTAGCTACTAATCACTTGGCTTGTGGCTAAAACACATGTTAAAATAATACTTTTTATATGTGATGCTAAATAAATGTTATGAGAATTAATTTTACTTGTTTAATTTTACTTTTTACATGTGATAGTAGAAATTGAATCTTGGACATGGAACACACATTAAATTTGTAGTAGATAGCACTCGGACAACTATTTACTCAGCATACTCTTGTACAGGCACAATAGAAAGTCCACATGGATAAGTGAGTATCTCAGAATAAAACCTTCATAGAAATCAAATTCTTTTGACTATATAAGGAAAGGCTAAATTTAATCCAAACATCATCAAAATGTTTTCCCCAAAATGATCAGAATCTATGATTGCATGTTTGGGTGGATTTGCTTTCTCTCTTTTCCAGTAACAATACATCTCCTGATATAGAATACTAGATATGAGATACAACTATAACCCCTACATATGAAGAAATCTTCTTCCCAGGACATCTTCTCTCTCAATCTTCTTAGGTGATAAATTGGGTCACAGAGGCAGAAATCACAGTTTTTATTATGTGATATCCTGCAGCTAATCCGAATATGGAGGTTGGACCACCTGAGACAGGAGAATCTACAGATGCCCTCAAGCTTTGCCCTCATGAAGAATTCCTGAGACTATGTAAAGAAAGAGCTGAAGAGGTGCTGTGCTATCTGCATAAAGCAGAAAAAAAGAAGAGAAATCACAGCTTTTCTTCAGTGCACCGTTTCTTACAGCACTAAATGAATGGTGGCGGGGGCGGGGGGTGATGGCAGTAAACATTTTCATAAATGCTTTGAGTAAGGAAAATATTATGTGACTTCACAATGATAGCAATCCTCTCTCAACCCATGATGCAGATCATTTTATCATGGGTTAGAAGAAAATTGGTGTTTCTATTGCTCCTGTATTCATTCTTGCAATTATTTGGATTTTATGACAATTGCAGCATTAGCCATGGAGTAAAAATATTTCTAAGATAACATAGCTGAGTAGTAATTGTTCGCACTTTAGTTGAAAAGTCTAGACATAAAGGATATTTGGGAAATATAATTAAAGCTTGAAAAACATTATAAGTTGATGTGTTAAAAATAGTACCAAAATAGCTATGTTTCCAAAGGCAAAGACTTTTGCTGTATTCATTTTTCACTGGAGCCAATGACAACATTTCTTGTGTTTTATGAAATTTGACCTGAACTTTGAATGCTAAGAAAAATTTGAGTAGGTAAAGATGAAAAGGGAGAAGAAAGGGGTAGGAATTATCTAGTTTCCTCAAGATTCTTGAATGACCATTTCAGATATGTCCTGGTTCTTTCCCCAGGTTCTTGAGAGAGAGAAAGTCAATGTTTTTTGGTACAAATTAGGGAAGAGGGCAGTTGCATGAAGACTTAAAAAAGCAACATTGATAGGTACAAGGGGGTTGAAAGAGACTTGAGTAAATTAAATTCACTGCATCTCCATATCCTGCAGATCTATCCAATAAAGGAGAGAAAGGATCGCACACGCCTGGCTCTCATTATATGCAATACAGAGTTTGACCATCTGCCTCCGAGGAATGGAGCTGACTTTGATATCACAGGGATGAAGGAGCTGCTTGAGGGTCTGGACTACAGTGTGGTCGTAGAAGAGAAGCTGACAGCCAGGGTAAGAACCCCTCAGCCACCCCAAACTCATACATGTTCAACACACATCCTTCTAATAACTACTAAGCTTTAAGGGGCTCAACAAGATTTAACCGCCTCTGGGTGTGTGTGTGCATGTGTGTGTGTGTGTGTGTGTGTGCGCGCGCACGTGCACGCGCACGTGCACGCGCACAGGCAAAATGAGAGTACTAGATTGGTAAATCTATGTCTCTTTTGTGCTCCAAATATCCTCAATTCCGGAAACTAGAGTAAACATGATTGGCACATGTTTTCATGTTTCTTATCGAATTCCAAAATCATGTGATGGGAATACCCCCCCCAAAATTAGAGAGTAATAAATTTTAAATAGGAGTACTCTTGTAAAACAAATATTGAGTCCTAAACTTGGTGCCAAGAGCTACTCCTAACATTGGGAATAGGTCTGTAAATGAGATAGGACGTTCCCTGCTGGCATTCATCTAGGTTACAAAAGAGAGAAATAGTGAAATTGTAAGAAAAAAGATAACTTCAGGCACCAGGTGTGCATGTGTGTGTCTACATAACAGTGACAAAAAAGCCAAAAGTAAGCAAAAAGAAAAGAAAAAGGAAACGTGAGACAGAATTATTAGGTGGGAGTAATGTTTTTGGGTTCGTCAGAGATGGCTCTGGAAAGACATCAATGCAGTACTTTCAAAGTAGGAGAAGCTACCTGTGAAAAGGCTGAACTGAAAAATCAACCTGGCACACAAGAAGCACCAAGAGAAAACTAGTGTGACTAGAGTTTGAAGGAAAAGGGACACAGTACGAGGGTGGAGTATGGTCAGGCCAGAAGTTTGATTCTGTTCTAAGCAAAGTGGGATGAGTTTTACAAAGAAAGTGGTGTGACGCATTTATAACACATGACTCTTGGTAGGTAAGTAGAGAAAAGATTGAGATGGAAAAGAAAAAGAAAAAGTAACATGAGTAACATATAAAAATATACAATATATTAAGAAGACAGTATGTTAGCAGGAAGAGAAAGCAGGAACCCATAGCCCCATTGAGAAGGAAAAATAAAACCATAAAATAGCTGTCATGATTGAATAAGCACTATGTGAAGCACCATGACCAGGATATGTAAAATATGTTTCTTGTTTCACTCATGGTAAATCTAGGAAGTCCCATTCATTGTGATGCTTCTCTGACTGAAGTTAGACATTGTTCTTTTCCAGGATATGGAGTCAGTGCTGAGGGCATTTGCTGCCCGACCAGAGCACAAGTCCTCAGACAGCACGTTCTTGGTGCTCATGTCACATGGCATCCTGGAGGGGATCTGTGGAACGGCGCATGATGCAGAAAACCCAGATGTGCTGCTTTATGACACAATCTTCCAGATATTCAACAATCGCAACTGCCTCAGTCTAAGGGACAAACCCAAGGTCATCATTGTCCAGGCCTGTAGGGGTGGTGAGTGCTGAGACTGAACATCTAACAGTTACGAAGGTGTATGCAGAGGATTGTGATGTTTGGTTTATATTTAGGGCCAAGTCTTAGACCCCATCCAGTGCAAATAAAGTACATTGAATTCTGAAGAAACTCTTCCGAAGGGGCTGGTATAATAAGAAATTGTGTCATCATAATTAGCGGGAAAATTTCTGTACAATTTTATCCACAGTAAATGGTGAAGGATATCATCAGAATTCCTAAATCAAAGTTAAACAGAAATACTCAAACTTTGGAATGCAATCATTTTCATGACAGCTTGATTTGTAAATATTTCACAGACATTTTGACATTGTGTGGTTTAAGAAGAATTGCATTTGAAACTGGGCCATTATGTAAAACAGCATCCCTTTTCAATATAATTTTTGAGGGGAAAATTATTAAAGAGATCAGGGGACTTTAGAATATTGCAGTTCAACTTTGCTCCAGACTTTCAATTGCCTCATGGCTGGCTGAGGATGGTAGCTCATGCCTATAATCCCAGCACTTTGGGAGATCAAGACAGGAGGCTGATTGATGCCAGGAATTTGAGACCAATTGTCTCATAGCTCTTGGAAGCTATTTTTCAAAAGAAAATAGAAATTTTTTCTGTAAAAAATTGTAAATTAAAGATGATTTCACTATCAGTAGGCATACTGTTGAATGACACTGCAGAGAAAGTAAGGTGGTGTGTGTGTGGGTTTGTATGTGTGTGGGTCTGTATGTATGGAACTAGTTAGAATGAACATTCAAAAAGAACAAGGTGGGCAATTGTGATAGCCATATTGTGGGAGGCACAGCAGTGTGCAGAAAGTTAATGTCTCTACAGCAAACCGTGGGGATCTGTTGGTCCCAGACGCTCCAGCGTCCTTGGCAGTGGCTTCTTCACAGTCACTTGAGAACCTAGAGGAAGATGCTGTTCACAAGACCCATGTGGAGAAGGACTTCATTGCCTTCTGCTCTTCAACCCCACGTATGTATCTTCCAGTGGCAGTAAGGGATTTGTGGGCTTGATGCCACCTTTGAATGATTCTACAAAATCAAGAATCCCTATGAAACAATAATCTGATAGAATGTTGTGTGCTCTCCACATACTTCACATGATCTTATGTGTGCTGTGAGAACAGATGCCTACTCCTCCAAAACACGCAGTTTTGAAAATTGTACTTTTACTGTAAGTGTTACATTTTACAGTCAGAGGTATATCAAATATCAAAGCAACACAACACAAGGAACCCCATTCACCACTCATCATTTAAACATATGATTAATTCTGTTTTTTATTAAACCCATTTAACATTTTGAATAGTGTTTTATAGATTCCAGGAATGGCTTCCCTTTCTCAAATGATCAACTTCAAGTCTTCTCCATATTTCCCACCTTATTCTACAAAGAGCAATGCTACTGCCTGCCCCACTAGGAGTATGGATATCTTTTAAAACAAGTAGAAAATGATAGGGTGGGGCTGATTCCGTCTAATTTCAGGGGACACTGGTTAGTATTTCACTTCTAGGGAATTATCTTAAGGAGTATACATTTAACTGTTTTTAATGTGTCTATTTCTAGATCTTTTTTTTTAAAGCAATTTATTGAGGTATGACTGACATACATAATGGTACATATTTAATGTATACAACTTAATGAGTTTGGAGATAAGTATTCACTCCCGAAATCATCACCACTATGCCGTAAACATATCTCTCTCCTCCAAAAGTTTCTTCCACTTCTCTGTTTATTATTATCATCATTCTGTGAGTGTGTGTGAAAAGAATATTTAGCATTAAATCTACTTTTTTAGCAAATTTCAAGTACATAATACAGTATTGGTTACTATTGGCACCACCCTATAGAGTAGATTTTTATCCCTTTTTATTTTTTCATCTTCTATAACTGAAACGTTGCATGTGTTTATTTTACTATATGGTGAAAGACAGTGTGGCATAATCTGCAAACAACTTTGGAGCCTGGTGGCAGCATTTTGTGGCTTACTCACTGTGTGAACATGGGGAAGTTCCTTCGTCTTTCTGACCTTCTATTCCTTCCTCTGTAAAGTGGGATAATTCCAGGTATTTCTCAAGACCCTATAAAAGTCAAGAGAATGAACATGGGGTTTGTAGTAGAAAGTCAGTCCCAAGAGTCAAAATACAATCACTAAACAATCTCTTGTAATGCTTACAAACTGTACCTTTTGATCACCTTTTACCAGGTTTTCTGTTTACTTTTTGTGGAAAGTGGATAAATGTCAGGTTGCAAGTGCTTCCTACATATCTACAAAGATAACTCCCAAGCTACGCTTTTCTTTTTAAAAACATTCTCAAGACAAAAGTATAAACAAAAACATAGCCGAAGGTAAACTAACCTGTGTCGTCATAGATAACGTGTCCTGGAGAGACAGCACAATGGGCTCCATCTTCATCACACAACTCATCGCATGCTTCCAGAAATATTCTTGGTGCTGCCACCTAGAGGAAGTATTTAGGAAGGTAAGCATCTCTTTCTTTTCTAGTTATTCATTTATTTGTTCAGGAAGAATTTGTCATGATTCACCTTTCACTTCACAATGACAAGCTTTGTCAGGCATGTGAAAGAGCGATACCTAGTTTCTGTCATTCAGCTTTTTAAAATATGGTTATGGAAAAGACATTTCCAATATATCCCAGCAGGAGATCAAAGTAAAACAAAATAATATCAACCATAAGCCTTATGTTATGGACTATAAGTTCTTAAGTTTTAGAGAATGAAAAATATTTAGAAAAAAATTTTATTACTTAATTTATTAAATTAATAAAATCTGGGTGCTCTGCTAAATCATGGAGTTCTTCCTGGTGACAGAGGGGTAAATGAGGCCTACATGACTTAAGCCTACCTCACATTTTCATGGGAGATATGGATACTGAAAATGTGGGTTAACAAACAAGTATGTGCTTACAGATTATTATAGGATCCATAAAGGCATGCAAGAAGGAACAAAAAAGAAGTCACTCTTTCAATAAAAATGTGCAGAAGAAAAAGTTTGCTACTCCTTGCACTACTTGGGACGTTCCTTATTCCCACTACTTTCTACGTTATTTTTCTCCATAGCTCATACCTCCACCCACTAAGCATATATTAATAGTTTATTTATGTGTCTGTTTTTTTATTTGATTTTACTCACTAATATGCAAACTTCAAGATGGCAGAGATTTACTCAGCAACTCAACAAACCTGGCATGTAGCAGATATACAATTAATAATTATTGAATCAATAGATACATAAATAAAGAGATAAATGCTCCCTCTTGTTTAAAGAGAGAATGGGATTGTTATGAACACATAATAGTCTAGTTATTTATAAAGTAAAAATTGTAGAGAACAGTAAAACTCCTGTGGGAAAATAAAGATACACTGGCGTTTAAAAAAAGAAAGCCATCAGGACCAGCATAGTCATTCATTCCTGTAATCCCAGCACTTAGGGAGTTGAAGGAGGGTGGAGTGACTTGCATCCAGGAATTTGAGACCAGCCTGGGCAACATGAAGAAACTCCATCTCTACAAAAAATACAAAAATTAGCAGGGCATGTTGACGGGTGCCTGTAATCCCACCTACTTGAAAGGTGAAGTGAGAGGATTGCTTGAGCCCAGGAAGCCCAAGATGGCACCACTATACTCTAGCTTGGCAATAGAGTAAGATGCTGTGTTAAAAAAAAGTAACAAAAGAAGAAGGAGAAGGAGAAGGAAAAGAAGAAGAAGAGGGAGAAGAAGAAGAAAGAAGAAGAAGAAGAAAGAAGGAGGAGGAAAAAGAAGAGAGGAGGAGGAGGAGGAGAGGAGGAGAAGGAGGGAATGCAGCATAAATTGAGATACAGTTCCTATAAATAGAGATCTAGGCAGTTAAATATTTTAAATCTTTTCAGATAATTAGGAGTTAGAGATTGTACTTTCAAGGGTATTCATAGGAAAAGGAACTAAAAATTCTGGATTTAGGATAAGTAGACTCTTATCAATTAGTCCATGCAAAAGACTACAAGTTCAGCTTGGTGGTAGAGATATGAAAGTTGTTCAGTGTTCAAGTCTTTAAGATACTGGGATTTACTTTTCCTTCAACTGAGGAATCAAACTTGGTGGGAGCTGGGAATACAGAATCCTTCCTTATCTAATTTTCATGAACAATTTCCAAGGTATAACCTGATTGTCATATCTGTAGGTCAGAAATGGAATATAGACAAAATGAAGGTTGAAAGGCCTTAGATTAGACATGAGGTGTTTATTTTGATGTTAAGAGTACAGTCTGAGATGGAATGACAATTCTAAGAGGTAGGGTACAATGTTGAGGAGTTAGAATGCCAGCGGGCTTGGTTCTATGAAATCCGAAAGCTCTCTTCATTCCAGGCATTTTCTGGTTCATGGTGCAAGATGCTTTCTGAGACTTCAAAAGAGTTGTATCTTATTTACAGCCTATTTTCTTTTTTCAGGTGCAGCAATCATTTGAAACTCCAAAGGATAAAGCCCAAATGCCCACCATAGAACGATTATCCATGACAAGATATTTCTACCTCTTTCCTGGCAATTGAAAATTGTTAAGTATTGAGAGTTGGTGGTGGTGTGTGAAATAAATGAGAGCATGATATTGATGGTTAGGTCCAGTGACCATGATGGCTGAATACTTGAATGGTCAAACTGGTGTTTTTGTTGACATAGTCTGGTGATTATCTGCTATTTTTTTCCAACTTATATGCATTTGGATCCCCCCAACTCTACAAATAATCAGGCAATTAATCAATCAAGGAGGTAAGGAAAATCATGGCAGAATGTGATAATGAAAAACCAAGGGTAGAAATTATTAAAATAGAAACATTCTAATGCTTCCATTACTATTTATATTCATTTATCTCTCATACTCTATTTTTCTCTTCCTTTCTTACACACACACGCACGTGCACACACACACACACACACACACACACACACACACACTAAGTAACCAAACATTGCATCGAACCCTGAACAAAACAGAGTAAATAAAGGAGCTAACTTTGGAGAAAGCAGCACTTTGATCCTCTGAGTGAGAATATCACAGCAAATACCACATTACTGACATTCAGCTACCATTACCAGATAGTACAAAATACATCCTATACAATAGAATTTGTGTTGATTCAGTCTCTGGTTCTCAGACTGTTCTCACAATGCAGATCACCAGTCACTCAGAGTCTGCTTTCAAATCTTCAATCATACTCCAGAAGTTCCTTCAAGCTCCCATGTAACTTTTTTTATTATTTTGATCAAAATGTTATAGATTGGGTACATTAAGTCGAGACCAAATGATTACTTTCTTCACTCATAATAGCTTTATTTAACACTATATTATAAGCCTATTATCAATCTCCCTCTCAGATACACACTTAAAATTATATTTTATAGTAAAATGTATAAAGTTGATCTCAATATTTTCAATATTCACCACATATTTTTTTACTCTTGGTTTCTGACACTCCAGTCAAAAAATTGCATCATTTTAGCATAACAGCTTCCAGTGCCTAATCCATCCAATGGAGCTACAATTGGACATTGAATTGTTTGTTGACTAATACTTGCCAACTCTAACCATGCACCAGGTTCTGTTCTAGATGCTTGGAATATGCCAATTAACAAAGTAAATAGATTTCTTAACTCAGAAAGCTTATATTCTAGTGAGCTGAAACAGACTGAATACATAAACAGGTAAATATATCACAGGCCAGAGACCAAAAAAGATAAAAGGAAAAATAAAGGAAGACAAAGGCAAACACAGATGATGGATACTGTACTCATAGACATATTTCACTCGGGAAGGCCTTCCTTGAAATACTGAAATCAGAACAAAGAATGGACAGTGTTGGGGAGTGAACCATGTGGTTTTTATGCAGGAAAAGTGTCCTAGCACAGAATACAGCAAGTGCAAATGCCCTGGGGGTGAGAAATGCACTAAACATGTTTAAAGAACTGCAATGAGTGTGACCGAAAGAGAAGGTGAGTGGGGAAAAATGGCAGAGACATATTAGGAGAAGCAGTGAGAAGCCAGATCTCATGGTTCTTTGTTATCACAGGGTAAATCTTTAAAAATTATTATCTAGGTGAGACAGGAAGCCTTTCTAGTGCTTTGGAAAAGAGAAGTAATATGCTTTAAATTAGGTTTTACAAAGATCACATACTGGTGAATAGGCTAAGAGGTCACAGATGGAAGGCAAGGGAAGTGGCTAGAGCACATAGAAGAGGTTGGAAAAGAATCATGATGAGGGATGGGAGGAAGGCAGCAAGGGGTAACCATCTTGACCTTCTGTTCTTTCTCTCCCTTGCAGGAAGCCACAAGTAACCCAGCCCTCCTTTATCAACTTCAAGGAGCACCTTTATTAGTACAGCTTGTTTCAATAAAAGTGAAGACAAAATGAACTGTGTCTTTTTCTAATAGAAAATGGTGGGTGAATGGAAATGAAGTGGAGGAAGCTAACTGGATTTGCGAGCTATATGGCTCATGTAATATCTATATTTGCCTGATGAAGAAAACTGACTGTGACTTACCCCTACAATAGGATGAAAGAGGGTGGTGCCTAAAACTATAGTGAGATATTGCCTCACACCTATCTGAATGACTCCCAAAAACAAACAAAAAACCCAGAAAATAACAAGCGTTTTCAGGGATGTAGAATAATTAGAACCCTGTGATCTCTGGGGGGAGAATTTCAAATGGTACAGGCACCTTGGAAAACAGTATGGTAGTGCCTCATACAATTAGAAGTAGAGCTACCATATGCTCCAGAAATTCCACCTATAGGTACATCCTAAAGTAATTGAAAGCAGGGTCTCAAAGATATATTTATACACCTACATTCATAGCAGCATTGTTCATAATATCTAAAATGTGGGACTAACAACTGATAAACAGATAAGCAAAATGTGGTATATACACATAATGGAATTATATTCAGCCTTAAAAAGGAAGGAAGTTCTGGCACTTGTTACAAAATGGATGAACCCTGACAACATTATACAATGTCAAAGTAGGCAGCAACAGAAAAATACATACTGTATGATTTCACTTAAATGAAGTACCTAATTGAGGTACCTAGGATATCAAATTAATAGAGACAGAAAGTAGAATGGTGATGGTCAGGGGCAGTGGGGGAGGAGAAAATGGGGAGTTATTATTTAATCATATAGAATTTCAGCTTTACAAGATAAAGAGGAATTCTGGAGGTAGATGGGGGTGACTGTTACAACATTATGAATGTAGTCAGTATCACTGAACATTACATTTACAAATGTTAAGATGGTCAATTTTGTGGTATATATTTTTACCACAATAGGAAATTGGGAAAAAATGGTGTAATTGGAGGTGAGAAAAGATGAAATAAATTGCACGAGGGAAACTCTGATCAACTTACGCAGAGGAGATTTAAGGTACTATGCAAAACTGATGAAAGAAGAAATGAGAGTTAAGTATATTATTTATTATTTCAAAATAAATCAAGGAAATAATAGGAAATCACACTATCATCAAATATTAGGTAGAATAGGAGAGAGAGAGATTTGGCAGTATGAATGAGCTGCATTTCATTTTTCATGTGAGACATCTAATAGCTTTGTTTGTAATCTATACATCATGGAATAGATAAAACAGGCATTATTGGGAGTTGCAAAGATTGCCACCAAAAAAAAGCAAATAACTTAGGGAAATTACACATAGTTTATGGGAGCAAAGTAAAAAATCATAAAAATCTGATTCTTACTGTTGCCTTTTCTGTACTACTGGATAAGCTGCCTTGTGAATGTTATTACTTTGACACAACTTTTTTTTTTTTTTTTTTTTTTTTTGAGATGCACTCTCACTCTGTCACCCAGGCTGGAGTGCAGTGGCCTATCTCGGCTCACTGCAACCTCCGTCTCCCAGGTTCAAGCAATTCTCCTGCCTCAGCCTCCCGAGTAGCTGGGACTACAGGTGCATGCCACCACACCCAGCTAATTTTTTATTTTTAGTAGAGACTGGATTTCACCATGTTGGCCAGGCTAGTCTCAAAATCCTGACTTCATGTGATCTGCCTGCCTCACCCTCTCGAAGTGCTAGGATTATAGGTGTGAGCCACTGCACCCGCTCAAAACATTTTAAAAATATAATCTATCAACACATTAAATACTACACAACCATCAAAAATCAGATAGTGTTTCATGTGTTGATTTTTAAAAATGTTTGTCAGACATTATGAAGTTAAATAAAGCAAATTATCAATAATATAACTGTAAGATAATACCACTATAGGAAAAAAAATTCTGTGGGTAATTACAGGTCTGTTAGTTATCTATTGTTCAGTATCAAAACACCCAGTGGCTTCACACAAGAAGCATTTATATTGTTCATGAGGTGGCCAGTTGGCTGAATGTTTCTTTTCATCACTGCTGGGATTGTGTCTGACATCATCTGTGTGTAGCGTAGGCCTCTCTGCTGACAAGGCTGGGATATCTCATATGTTGGGAAAACACCTGGCTGGAGGCTGATCTATTATGGCCTTGGCTGGGATGACTGGGCTCTTCTCCACATAATGACTCTAATCAGCTAGCAATCCAGCCCAGGCTCATCCTCATTTAGCTTCAGGTGTTCAAGAGGGAGGAGGGCACAAGGATTTGTAAACGGATTTGTAAAACTCAGGCTGGAAGCTGCATCAAATCCCTCTACTGCATCATGTTGGCCAAAACCAAGTCATAAGGCCAGTTCAGAACTAACCTAAAGGCCAAAAATGCTAGGAGGCCAATGATTAGAGCCATGGATAATATCATTTTTGTATTAAATGTTTTATAAAATTACAGAAAAAATTACACAAAGATGGCAAGCTAAACATATAATTGTAGTTACCTTGTCATGTGAAATTAACTTAGATGATCTTTTCCCATTTTATAAATTTTTCTATTGTTCGATTTTAATTGCACATATATATCTACCTCAAAAATAAATGAAAGAGTATCTTGTTCATTTAATGAACAAAAATACTTTCATCTCATGGATAAACAACATCCCTATTTAAAAAGGAGTGGATCAGGAAAGACAGAAGAAAAGAGATCACTTGTGTGGGTTTATCAAATAGTGAAGGGAATATCACAACTTAGCAATCCTCAGTCAGCCTCTTTCCCTTATCTTCCAAATTCACACTTCTGGGGTTGAGTAAGTACCAGTGAAGTAAAGACTCCTGATCATTTAGAGGCTGATGGCGGCAGAGAGACAAACAGAGGTTTAATGTGATTTATTAACAGTGTTAAAAGTAGACGGAAAAACAGAGCACAGAGACGTGTTCTCATGAGAGTGTGCATGCTTTCATTCTCATCACTTTGTTATATCAAAAAAAAAAAACACCCCTCTGCTTCCTATTTTCCAAAGGAAAGCAGTTTTACATTAGATCAGGAGTCTGATTGTATCTTGTCAAAAAAAGGAGAATTTGAGGACCTGGAGTTTTCCATTTAGGGTAGTATCAACAAGCTGGTCCACTGAGAGGAAAGCAAGCCTGTTGAAATTGCTTTCGTTTTCATAGCTTTTTCCTATCCAGGGAGCAGAAGCAGCCATGGCTGGTGAGTGGCGTCAGTTTTTCTGTTCTTTATGGCTATACTTTGAGAAAGTTATAGTTCAAGGGAAAGAAGAAGGCAGAGTGGAGGGGGATCTCCCAAGACCTAATTATTTTACTCTGGGTATGGAGGGAGATATGGGAGCTTGGGGCATAGCACTAAAAATGCCAACCAAGTGTCCTAGTTAATACGTTACAACTTCTCAAATGAAAGAAAAATGTAAAAACATCTGGATCTCTGTTCTTAAACTTTTCCTTTGATTTTAGACTCTTTTTTTAACTCATACTGATCTGAAATTCTCACTCTTTTATAAATGTTCTGTTATGGTGAGGGGTGGAAAGCCAGGCGGTTGAACAGGGTAACTTGCATTTCCCCCATATTTCTGCTTTCTGTGTGACCTTTTGATTACAGCAGCAAATGGATCAGCTACAATATGTGCTCTAAGTCTCAGCGTATGGAGCTTCCCTGCCAGCCTTGATAAAGAAAACAAAAAAGGTGTTATTTTACAGATGAATGTATTTATGTTTTACTGCTGCACATATAGAATGCAATGTCCTTTCAAACTAGTTATTAATAAAAGTGAAAGAAAATAAGATCATAGGAGATGCAAAGACTAAACTGAATCAGCTGTCACTAAGTTCCTTAGTGAATTCACTAGGCTTCTCTGATTCTATTTCACCATCTATGAAAATGGAGAGAACTGAACCAAGATAGGAGCTTTTCTACCTGTGGTCCTTGCAGCAGAGGTCTTAGCATGACCTGAGACATTGTTAGAAATGAAAATTCATGGACTCATTCTCACCTATTAAATAAAAATTTTTTGGAGTAGGGTGCAGGAAGCTCTGCATACTAAGCTTTCTGGGTGATTCTTATGCACATTAAAATTTGGGAACCACTACCCTAGAATGGGGTATCTAAAGTTCTGTCCATATGTAAGATTCTATCATTCTCACAGGTAAAAAACCATCCATAGAGAATTTGTTCAACATGATGAACATGCTGACTGGGAAATTTCTATGTGGCATTTCTGATGAATTGATGGAAAATAGTCCATTAGATGCAGAAGAGTCATGGATTCTAGTAGTAGGTGTGAACTTCCTTCTGAAAAATGCTGGAAACCTTCTTGATAATAACACTGAGACAGCTAAAGTGACAGATAAAATATTTAGGGACCACCTATTAAATCCTCAAAACCAATTGAGTTTAGGTGAGTATTGTGGGGCTAAGAGCTAGTAACTCATTCTTTCTGTACTATTCTTCTTACTTTTTTGTCTTCTTTATTTTTCCCTTCTCCAAATGGAAAATCAACTTCCCCCATCTTAGGACCTTCTTCACCTATCCTTTCCTTTCCTTTCCTTTCCTTCCTTCCTTCCTTCCTTCCTTCCTTCCTTCCTTCCTTCCTCCCTCCTTCCTTCCTTCCTTCCTTCCTCCTTCCTTCCTTCCTCCTCCCCCCTTCCTCCCTTCCTCCCTCCCTTCCTTGCTTTCTTTCTCTTTCCTTCAGTACAATATCAGGAGTCCTGTTTCTTATGTTTAGTTTGGAACATGTGTTACCTCCAAGGGTGGACGTTGAATAGGCAAATGGATAGAGTTCACAGAGAAATCTGGACTGGGAAAAATCTGGAGATTCATCAGCATGTAGATATATTTAATAAAAATACCAAAGGTCTGACTCCAGGAGTCTTCTACATGTGTAAAAGATCACATCCTCCAATATTTTGATGACTTTTATTTGCAGATAATGTTTCTTGGAGGCATGAAAACAAATGGCTCTATATCTTCATTTCCAAAATTATTCACTACTCCAAAGAGTATTCTTGGAGTCATCTAGAGGAAATTTTTCGAAAGGTAGGGGTCTTCTTTTATTTTCAATGTTATGCCCCAGAAAGCTCTGCAAAACCACTTGTGAATTTTTGTAGGGAATCTTAAAGCTCTTAAGTGATTGTGATGATCCTTCCTGTACTCCAAGTTTATTCAAAGAGGGAGTGTACCGAAATGGTACATAGAACCAGTGTGGGTTTTCCCAATAACTTGATTCTGATAGCTTGGCTCACCCAGGGAATTCTTTTTAGAGTAACAATTCATTTGTGTATGTGCTATATCTAAGGAAAAGCTAAAAATATCCTCTGTTTACATTACTTAGCTACAGCCTTAATACACATGAATTTTGTCACTCCTGAAAGAGTCAGATTTTCCTTTTATAAAATCTCTTAAGGCTTTCTTTACTACTTTAGGTTCAACCTTCATTTGAGACACCAAATGTACCCAGTTGCCCACCACTGAAAGAGTATCCATGACATGGTATTTCTATCTCTTTCCTGGGAATTAAAACTCATAAGAAGAAACTCAGGTAAATATATTCTAGAAGTGGATTTGAGTGCTCCCTGCTCAGTCTATTCAGAAAGTCTGGATAGAATGGAGAACAATGATGGCCTGTCAGCTGCCCACTAGTTATAGAGGCTCATGTTATTTCCCTTTTCTTAGCAACCCCCAGTAAAACCCTGGTTTTATACGACATCAGCCATAGTATAATGGTTGTATAAGTAATGGCAGTCCAATCGAGTTCAGCTAGAAAACGCTTTATTTATAATTTCTCTCAAGGAACTACTCAACGAGTTGGGAATATTATATTCTGATGCATGCAGAAAATAAAGTGATTGAAAATGTGATGTACAGCCAGTGTTTGTCTCTCTTTACCCGAAAGTCAGTTTTTCTGAGTCACATTCTCCTCTGCTTGTGATGAGGCTTTCCTATACCACATGTCTGACTAGCTGCTAAATCTATGCTGAGGCAACGAGACTCTAGTAGAGATCTTCCCATTTGGGGATGACAGGTCCGTAGCCTTTTTTGTGAAGGTATTTCTCATAGTAGAGATTAGTTATATTTATATCTCACCTCTAATAGCCAGATTACTCATGTTCTTTTCTCTCTACTTTCTCTAGGAAAATGAAGGCATTGTGGTGTCTATGAATCTGCTACTTGAAAAGGTCAATTTTTGATTAAGAATATTTTTATACCAAACGGCTCAGCTGTCCACCTTTTGCAAATACCACACTAAAATCAATCTCATATTTTTGCTAAATTAAGGCTTAATAAATTTGTTTATAAAATTGTGCTTTTTTTCTCACTTTGTCATAAAATAAGTCATGCTTATAGGATAAAAAATACATATTAAAAAGCATAAAAAAAGAAAAAAATAAAGTAATCATTGTCAATCTTTTCAAAATGATTCATAAAAACTCAAGTTATTTAAAGAAAAAATGTGTGTTCACATTTGAAAAGTGAAGTTGTTAACAAATCAAGGGTAAGAGAGGAGCATTTTAGACAGGAAAGGTAGTGTGTATGGAGAACTTACAGACAAAAAGGAGCTTAGGGAGAGAGGACTGGGAGGCTGGAACACAGCATCATGAGAGATGCCAGTGGGGAGGCTGGAGAGCGAGGCAGGCACTGAAACCTCTGAGGCCTTATATGGTCCTTCATACTAGTAGTAACAGGAAATTCTACTAGGCTTTAAGCAATTAAATGATAAGATCTTTATTATTAAATATCACGCTGGAGGTTCCATGGGGAATAAATTGTGGTACAGCAAGAGTGGATATATGAGGACAGGTTAAATGCTAGTGCAATATTGTAAGTTAGAGATGAGACTGATAGTCTTGGGATGTAATAAGTTGTTGTATCTAAGAAACAATTAGTACACAAAAATAATATGACTATCTTGTATATCCAATTTTGTGTCCTTTTAATTATATTTTTATAACATTACTACTAGTAATAAAAAATGTCCTAAATATAATTTTTAATTTTATAATATTCATCAGGTATATATAGTACATACTATGGTAACTTTCTCCTTTTAGATGTTGATTTCAGTATTCATTTATTTTATTTTATTTTTTGTTTATTTCAATAGGTTTTTGGGGAACAGGTGGTGTTTGGTTACATGAATAAGTTCTTTCATGGTGATTTATGAGGTTCTGTGTACCCATTACCCAGGCAGTGTACACCGTATGTTCTTCAAATTCATTGTCATGCATATTTTTAAGTTTTGAGCAAATGTTTATATTTTTCTTCGTATAATATCCTCAAATTTCTGAATCAGGATATACCTAGACATTTTGTATCTTGTTGCTATTTTGAATAAGAATGTTTTTCCTCCAACATTTCCAACTGGTCATTACTGTGGTTGTAAAGAAAAAAAAATTACAGATTCCCTTGATTCTTAAATATATATATATAAATATATGTATATATTTATATACATGTGTCCATTTTCAAGCTGCTGATAAAGACATAGCTGAGACTGGGCAATTAACAACAGAAAGAGGTTTAATGGACTTACAGTTCCACATGGGTGGGGAGGCCTCACAATCATGGCAGAAACTAAGAAGGAGCAGCAAGTCACATCTTACATGGATGCAGGCAGGCAAAGATTTGCAGGGGAACTCCTCTTTATAAAACTATCAGATTTCATGAAACTCATCCAATATCATGAAAACAGCACAGGAAAGACCTGCCCCCATGATTTAAGCACGTCCCACCAGGTTCCTCCCACGACACATGGGAAATGTGGAAGTTACAACTCAAGATGCAATTTAGGTGGGGGACACAGCCAAATCATATCACTATGTAAATATTTATATATATAATATACACATATATATATACAGTATATGTAAATATCAAATATATCCATATTAGCAGCTTTATTAAACATTTAATTCATGGATCTAGAGAATTTTTTGTTTTATCCTTTGAAAATTATATACATAAAATTTTATTATCCACAAATTCTAGATGTGTTGCTTTCTCGCTAATATCCACAGTTTTTATTTTATTTTCATAAAGTTTTATATTTACTATATGTCTAGATAATAGCCAATTAAAATAATGATAGTGAGTATTCTTAATTATTATCTTAATGGGAATGCTTACAGTTTCCTCATTAAATATACATCCTGTTGATTTTTAACTAGTATTTATAATAATGAAATGTATATTTACATTGCTGTTTTTCATATGATTCATCTCTTCTCAGTGTTATTTGAGGTCTTCATGTAGAATAGATAGAAGAAATGGAAAGTATAATCTTTGTATTTGGAATACTGATATGATTATATTAGCCAGTGGTCTAATACAAAGCAGTGATTGCTTTCTTAGTATGACATCTTTGTTATGTAGGATTATTTATTTGTTTTACAATTAAAATAATTTTACTAATGTTTGATTTTGAAATCCCATATTTATATTTGTAGACAGGATTCTCATCTAGCTTGATTTATTTTTCTCTATTTCATAGGGTATTTTTAATAATACAGAGTTTTTACTGAACTAAAAATATTTTTTAATAAACCAAGAATACTTGAACATGTTTTATACCTGATTTCACCTATAAGTTAACCTATAAACACATATAAGAGCCAGTTTAAGGTTAATCCTTAATAGTTACTATTAAAAACTATCAAAATGATGTAAAATTTGTAAATTAATTACCAATATATGTTTGCACATGTGTAGCAATTATTTTAACTTTTCATCTAGATGAAAGCTTAGTTATTCAAAACTAAAAAACTCTTTATTTTGTTTTAATCTTGAGAACATTGACAATTATGTAAAAACATCCAAATAGAACTGAAAATTATAAAGAGAGAAGTGAAAATCATCTATGTTCCACAAGATGCCTTATGGCATCTCATTTTTACCTTTCTCTTTCCCTTTCTCTTCACATACAAACAAATATATATTTAGAAGCATACTGTACAAGCCACTCCTTGACCTGCTTTTTAATTTTTCTTAAAAATAATCACCTAGGATTACATTGAGTAACAGATATGTGAAGAATCAGTGACATAAATGGAATAATTTCAAAAGTCTTGGGGGATGACAATCTATGGCATAACTTGAGGGTGCCACATTTACATAATTTTCAGAATTTTATCATCTCCTCTCTGTTCCACCTGCCCAATGCCACCAGTTGTCCTTTCTGTCACTCCTCTGTGAGTGCCTGCCTTTCAAAGGTCCCCTTCGGTTCAAGGTGACTACTGGAACTAGAGCCATTACTACTATTAAAAGCACATTCCAGCCAACAAGAAGAAAAAGAGAGGAAAAAAAAAAAGCATTTACCCTCCCTTTCAGGAAATCATTTAGACTTGTAAGCCATTAACCAGAATTTAGTAACAGTGCAACCCTTAGCAATGAGATGAAAAGTGACATATTCATTACACATTACCACGTGACTAGCTAAATATTGGGGATTCTATTAGGAAATGAAAAAAACAACATTGGATCTTAACTTTCTGTCTCTGCCATGCATTGTTTCCACATTTAATAGCTACTCAATATTCCTTTTAATAGATGTACTAGAATTTATTTTATGAATTTAGATAATTTCTAAATTTGTTATCTAAGAATTTCTGTAACAAAATTTCCTTGTACATATAACTTTAAGTTTCTGTCTGATTAAATTATTGGAATAAACTATCAGAACAGAAATAACAGAGTCAAAAGCATTAAATTTTAACTCTTCTATGTAAAAAAGATTGTTAAAAAAATTGTCCAAATGGGTACCTCTGTGAGCAGAAAGCGACAGGGCCCATGTTTCTATAGCTTCACCAATGTGATATATAATTAATCATGTTGATTTGTAAAGCCAAAAATAAAATCACCTTAAGTGTTTTCTTCATAAATTGGTTAAGCATCCTTCCATATGCATATTGGTCATTATACACAAGTTACATGTTAGCTGGTGTCTGCTATTGCCCACAGGTTCTATACAGGTTTGCTTTGGACCTAAAGGAACTGTCTCCTGGGCTATACCTCTCCAGTTTGAAACCCCACCAAATTTTCCTCTTACCTGCTAGGCACATTCTCACTTTAGAATTTGCTACCATTAACATCACTGCCTAAAATAATATCCCTTCTCATCCCCACTCTCATATGATGTGCCACTGCACTTATTTTAGCCCTTATTGGCAAAACCTAATAAACTAGCCGACCAAGGAAAAGTAGGGTTTACAGAATTCCAAACCTGAAATCATAGAGACAAAGTATGGATTGGTGAAATTAAAGCTGATAAATAATTGTTTAATGACTGGTACAGTACATGACTGTGTCTTATGTAGCTCATCAAAATCATTCGGCTCTTCTTAGTGTTACAGTAGCATTACCACAGAAATGGAATGAGATTTTTTGTACCTGTATCATTCAGAATTTGATCAGAGAAGCAGAATTCTCTGGAAGCTGTTTCAATGGTCTGTGTGAGGCTGGTGCTTCTTTGTCTATGACTGGAGCCTGTAGTTCACAGGGTAAGCAAGAGATGAGTGAAAATAGACTTGATGGGAAGGAAGCAAGACAAGCTAAAACCTGTATGAATAAGCTAAAAACCAAAAGACTGGACTAAACTCATTCCAGTCTCTCACTGTTGCTACACTTCCAGTTTTGGAGACAGATGTGTTCTGCAGAGGAGCTAATGTTAAAGTTATACCTGGATCTAAGTCATCATCTGATTGAAGAATTGAAGAAGCTGAAGGAGAAAACTGACTCGACCCAAAGGAACTGTGGGCCTGGCTGTTTCCCCAGCCAACCACATGAGTGGCAACAGACCTAAGTTGCAATGTGGCTCATGTTCTTCACCAACCTTCCATGTCTAATAAAATATGGTTGCTGCTTTACTCTCATCTTCCAAATATCATGAAAAAGTAGCTCTTGTGACCTAAGCTAACCTGGAACTATATAGGAAGAGGAATTCAGAGAAACCTAGTTTCAGTTTAGTTAAGTTGACACAACAAAAAACTAAAAAACTGGCCTGAATACAGTACACTATAAATATGTATGCATAAATGGTCATATATATTAATCCATTGACTTCTCTTATCACTTCTACATTCTCTTCCTAGGTGAAATCATGTAATTTCATTGTATTTAATGTCATCTATATGTCGATACATTCCCAACTTTGTATATACTCAATAGATTCCAAGTTTCACATCAATATTTAACAAATTCCCAACTGGGTATATTCTTGGGACATAATATCAAAACTGAATTTATACTTATCATGTCCTTCCATTATTCAGTTAATGCTTCTTTCATTCTTCCCACACTTCCTAGTGAGTGATACTTACACAGAACCAAAAAACTTGGAGTTGTCCTTGATATCTTTTTCTCCTGCATATCCCACATAAAATCAGTCACCTAGTTCTGTTACTTTTCTCTCAATTGTATCCATTTTTTACATCTTATGTGGTAGGCCTAGGACAAGGCAAAAATCATCTCTCACTTGGACTTTGACAAATGTCTCTTAATTCCTTTAAAAAATGCAAAGTCTCCCTCTTTTTGCATGGAAAAATATTGGGGAATAGAATGAACAAATTTTGTGATTATAACAATAATCAAATTAGATGGATTGGATAATGGCATCCTGTAACGGGATTTTGCTGTACTGTTGAGAACATTCGGTTCTGCTCTAGAAGTTAAAAAAAATAGAATGGATGGAATTCTTAAGAAGTGCTAAACACAGACAATAATATGCTAGAAAGTAAGCACATGAAATATTGGCAAAACCCATAGGATAGGTTTATTACATAAAATGAAAAAGAAGTAACTTGTGAGACATAGGTAGAATTCAGATAATTTGGTAAAACAGTAAGTTAGTAACCTGTACAACAACCAGAGACAGAATAAATATAAAATGTAATGGAACAAAAATATGCTACTTAGATGCAAAGGATGAAAAGACATACATCTTGAGGATGCCACTTCTTGACTGAGAACTTTATTAAACTTCAATTAGCCACCACTTATTGACATAAAACATGGTTCTATTCTAGTACTACCCAAGAAATGCAAATAAGATTCCCAGTATGATTCTATTCTGGTCCTGCCCAAAAAGTGCAAATAAAACCAAAGGCTGTTCAACAAGTGAATTGATGCCTACTCTCTAATCAAGCACACTACTCCTGCATCTCTCTGAAAGAGAAGGTTTATGTCCTCGGCTCAGGATATCTTCCCCTGTGGCCCTTCTTTGTTCAGACATTAACTCTGGCCTTTATCATTGAACCATCACCCGTGAAGGCTGGTGTATCAAAAGGGAAGCAGGATTTGTGAACACTGTGAACCCTAGGACTCACGGAGTGTAGTCCCTTCATCTGGTTTACACCTATCTAAGTGAATTACCTTATTCCATTTCATTCTCTTTGTTTCTTGTTCAGTATTTTAATCAATTAAAGAAACTATGTGGTTTGGTCATTTTAATTTGGTCTGAAAGCCTTTCTGTTCCTTGACCTCTGGGTCAGCTCGCCACTTAGTGCTTCCACTGCATCAAGGTAATTTCCCATATAATGCATTCTCAGCTAATGTAGTGGGTTTTTTTTTTGTCTTGAAAGAAGACTTAGGAAGGAGCCAAATGCTTTTCAGCATCATAATATGAAAGTTATTATTTTTCAAGTCAGGTCAAAGTCTAATTGATGGGATAAATTTATATTCCTTAATGAGACTAAACTATGTGTGCTTTAGAGAAAAATGTAATACACTTGGAACTGGTGTGTCTGCCCTTAAGTAATTTAAGAAGAAATCTGTCTTTAATCTTTACTGTTGGAGAGAATGAAGAAGATTTACCAACCCAAGAGAAGAGATTCCCCAGCTTTCATCAGTGTTAGCAATGCCTGGGCAGAAGAAAGCCTCCACTGACATCCGGCCAAAATTGAAGGCACCAGACTTTGAATAACTCAGGAAGGAAAAGAGAAATGAGAACTTTCATGATAGTTAAGTTTCTAAAGAAAGGCAAGTAGAAGTACTATTATTGAAGGTGGACCTTGATAAGAAGACATGGATTTTGAAGATAAACTGAAATATTATAAGTAATTGAAACTTATATTAGATTCTTAAACTAGTGCATATATGAGCATACTTGCACATGCACGCGTGCACATACACACACACACACACACACACACACACAGAAGCATGAGAACAGGAAGTCACACCTTTTTCCTTTTCCTTCCTCTCTTACTTTTGTTTTACTTTCATAGCCCTTGATTCTCAGAACTGCTTAATTGTTTATTGGAATTCAGTATGTCTTTGGTCTGACATGACAATACTCAGCAAAATAACACTCCTATTTACTAATTACTTCAGAAATAGAAAAGCAGGGTACTGGCCTTCTGAGATTGAAAAAAAAAACTTATATCGATTATTTCTAGTCTCTTGCACTCAACCAATCACTCAACTCAACACCTTTGAAACTAGATGTATGGGGGTCTTTCCTCATGTACCAAATAATTCTCTGGCAGACACTAGCTGGGTGTCCTATAATTCAGTTTAATTCTGCAACTACCTAGATAGATAATGGGATCTGGATAGTGTCTGATATGGTTTGGCTATGTTCCCACCCAAACCTCATCTTGAATTGTAGTTTCCATAATTCTCACATGTTGTGGGAGGGACCTGATGGGAGGTAATTCAATCATGGGGGCTATTTCACCCATGCTATCCTTGGGACAATAAGTTCTCATGAGATCTGATGGTTTTATAAGGGGCTTCCCCCTTTGCTCGGTTCTCATTCTGTCTCCTGCTGCCATGTGAAGAAGGATCTGTTTGCTTCCCTTTCTGCCAGGATTTAAGTTGTTTCCTGAGGCTTCTCCAGCAATGCTAAACTGTGAGTCAATTACACCTGGTTCCTTTATAAATTACCTAGTTTTGGGTACGCCTTTATTAGCAGCATGAGACTGGACTAATACGGTGTCAGATTCCACAGGTTAAAGGCTTATTCCCATAAAATGTCCCCCAACTTCAGAGACCAATTGCAAGTAGTAGGTTATCAACAATACTTCCTACTAACCAGCTATAAATCATATCCTGCATTAGTGGCTCACAGAACTCAGAGAAACAGTTTACTTAGGATTACTGGCTTATTAATCATGGACATAACCAAGGATACAGATGAACAGCCAGATGAAGAGGTACATAGGGTGAAGTCTGCAAGGATAGTTTCTGTCCCTATGGAGTCAAGGTGCACCATCCTCCCAGCACTCAGATATGTTCACCAACTCAGAAGCTCCTAAACCCCATACTTCAAAGATTTTTACGGAGGCCTTATCACGGATGTCATGACTGAGTATAAACTCCATTTGCAGGCCTTCTCTTCTCTTTGAGGAATGGGGGGTGGGGCTGAGAGCTCCAAGCATATAATCATGGTTTAGTCTTTCTGATGACCAGCCCCATCATAAAACCCACCAAGTCACCTCATTACAACAAAAGACACTTCTATCACCCACAGAATAGAGAATTCAAAAGGATTTAGGACTTCTGCCAAGACCCTACATCAAAGACCAAATATTAGAACAAAAGATTCACCTACCACCTTTATCTACAAAGGTACTAGGAGCTTTGTCTCAGAAACCAGGGCAGAGACCAAACATTAGAACAAAAGATTATCTTAGAACCCCTATTGCTCAGGAAATTACAATAGTTTTAGGAGTTCTGTGCTAGGGACTGAGGTCAGAGACCAATATGTGTATTTCTTGTTATTTCACAGATCTTTTTCCCTGTCTGAAGAAAATTATAGAAGAGATGTTCCCTGAACATGAGAAACCAAGAGACCAATTTTTCTAATTTTTATTCATTGGGTAGCAAGTGATATCTTCACAGGATAACAAGTGACAGAAAGGTGAGAGTCTGCTAAAGTAATATTAGATACTCCATCTCTTTTGCATCCTCCGCAATCCCACTCCTGCCTCTGATTCATTCTCAAAACAATGGGCTGAGTGGTCTTACAAAATTCAAAATCTTAAAATACAAAATCCTTAATAAGCCTTTCTGATGTCTCTAACTTCATTTTATAACATTTATTTTCTCTGAACCACACGTAGTCAAGTAATTTCTCACTTCAGGGCTTCAGGGCCTCCAGATATTCACGTTATTTTTTCCTTCTTGAAATTCAGTAATTTTCCTTTCATTGTCCATTGGAAATATGCCTTCTTCAGTCACTATCTTAAGAGGAGCTTCCTCCCAGACTTCTCTGATCCTCAATCTAAACTGGATGTCCTGTTATTTACTGGCATAAAAATAAGATTTTAAAAAATCTTTCAATGCACTTGTCACAACTTGTAATTATATATTTCCCACTTTTTTTTTTGCTTAATGTCTATCTTTTCCTAAAACCATAAGCTTTATTAGGGTAAATAATGCCCATTTTATTCTCATATGCATAGAACCTACCAAATGATGTAAAATAGAATTGGTGTTCAGAAATACTTATGGAATGAGAAAAATTCTCAAATAAAGTATATGTTCCCAAAAAGTACATGAATCCATCATGTTAAATATACTAGGGATTAGGCTAGTTGGGAAAGAAATAAAATCATCTATAGTTAAGAATTTAAACATCTTTTAGGATTCAAGTTCAAAGTGTTTTATCTGCATGCTGAAAGAGTAGATGACCATGATTAGATGCATTTGCTCTATAATATTCTCAAGAGTGTTAAACATTAATCAGAATATAAAAATAATCAAGTTCCTCTCCCTTCTGTTTAGTTCTGAACAAACAAAGAAGTCCACACTCTATTCGGATAGTTAGAAATGAACATAGCTGCTTTACTATTGATTAAATTGGTGTCCTAATAGGATTTTGAATATCTTTTGCCTGAAAGTGAGCCAGCCTCCCATAATAGCACCCTTCTCCTGGCTGCATTCACAGACCCTAAGGTGGTAAATTTATTTCATAGCACAGAAGAGCATGAATACAATTAAAGCAGGAGCAGCAGGAAACAATCCTCTGGAACACCAAACTGAGGAAGGTCGTGGTTTTTATTCAGCCGGGAGCTGTGGGAGGCTACAGTCTCATTCACTAAGCTCCCCAAGAAGCAGCTTCTTTCCCCTTTTATAGGTTTACAACGCTAAAGGGGAAACTGAGGTGAAACTATGTCATTGTCCATTTGCTGGACATCCAACCTTACAATCTTTTGACTTCATTGATTTGCTAATTCATATGCAACATGAGCAGGAACAGACAGGCAAGGGGGCTTACAGAGACAAAGCAAAGGCAGTAAACTATTAGTTGGCAGAGGTATTTCCAGGAGGGAGCCTGGGTAGTGCAAACATGGGGGTGTGACCCATTGCTGGGCTTTGGCCAGTAGTGATAACATTCATTTGCAAGCAACATTCTTTTTCAAGACTTATAGATAGCAGAGATGCTGGAAACCAAAAAGGTAATCATCTTCCCAGCTCTTGGGTATTTTATTTCTTTTTTTCACCCTCCTTCCCATCTGAAGGAGAGGAGGAGGTGGAGGCCAGGAAGCAGGAGTAGGGTAGGGGGTATCCCCTCTCACAATAGTCCCCCAGTATCCATGTTTTGTCTTCTGTGGTTTCATTTACCTGTAGTCAACTATGGTCTGAATATTACAGGATTTGGGGAAAGAAAGAAAGACCATAACTACATAACATTTTTACAGTATCTTGTTATAATCTTTTAGTTTGCTATTACATGTTATTATCAATCTCTTACTATACCTAATTAATAAATTAAACTTTATCATACATGTATACGTACAGGAACAAGCACTATAGATTTAGTGTCCAGTACTATCATAGATTTCAGGCATGCACTGACAATCATGGAACATGTCCCCCAACCTCAAGAAAGGTAAGAGGGGGGTAACTCAATTTTCTAAGCATATCCCCCTCCAAAAAGATGAGGAAGAGGTCAAACTCGATTATATGCAACATATTTTTATCTCATAGATTAGATAACTTACTTTCTTTCCCATTATGAGAAGTGAACAGAAGGAGAGGACAAAGGGCAGAAGTCCTCTTCCTAGTGTTGGCTCTTGCTGGGTAGCAGGACTCATGCTTCCTTTGCAGGCTGAGGTACAAATTTAGGAAGAAGGAGACCATGGTTTTGGTTACCAACTTTCTACTCTTTTCCTAGGTATTTTCTTCTCCTCAGTTTATAGTTTAAACACTTCTTCCTAATATAAGCTTCCTTTCTCACATAGAAAATTCTATGTCATAGAAAAGTCTATGTCACTTCACCTAAATCCACAAATTGCTACCTACTGGCATTTAAAAAGAAAGTAAATGAGAAAAAAGTAACTTTTAAAATTTAAAGGATTGTTAATTATATGAAGAAGAAAACTGCATAACACCCTAAACACAGAGTTAAGAAAAGTAAAATGATGACATTCAGACATTTTATACAATTTTATAATATTAAAGGAAAACACAAAGAAAAACCAATACAAGTAGTTTTGTTATATATAAGAAAGTTGTGTATAAGAAAGTAAATATATGTGTGTGTGTATATATATATATATACATATAACACAGCAAGTTTCCTGATTTAGTAAATATTAAGAAAAGCAAGTTAGTCTCTCATTCTTTTTTAAACAATATCACCCATAGTCACAAAATTCTTGTTTTTCATCCCAGTTTGAAAGTAGCTATGTTTGGACCTGGACCGTTCCAAGGCTCTTTTTGTTTGTGTTATCCATGTCCACCTGGAGGGAGAGCACAAGTCAGAGGACAGGCCCTGCTCCCAGGCCACACCCACTCCCAGCAGCACCCTACTTATTGCCTTGGGTGATGATGATGCCATTCTCAGTAGAGAAGGTGTCTGATGGCAAACCTTGGATGTTCCAGTCCCAGACTTTGGAAGGATAGGACAGGAAGTTATCAATGGCAAAGTGAGGGGAGAAAGGAACCTGAAGCTCCCAGATCTTGAAAGTATCTGGTTACACAGGCAGAAGTCCAGCTGAGGGGAACAACTTGTCACAGGAAAAAAAAAATACACTGATTGGTTAACAAGCTAAAATTAATACTGAAAGATTCACAGTGTATTAGACCTTTTTTGTGTTGCTATAAAGAAAATCTGAGGCTGGGTAATTTATAAAGAAAAGAGGTTTAGTTGGTTCACACTTCTGCAGAGTGTACAGGAAGCATGGTGCTGAAAACGTCTTCTGATGAGGGTTTTGGGAAGCTTAAAATCATGGTGGAAGGTGAAGCAGGAGCGGGCATGTCACATGGCAAGAGTAGGGGTAAACCAGCGAGGGGCAAGGTGCCATACACTTAAACTATCATATTTCATAAGAACTCAGAGCAAGAATTCATTTATTACCAAGAGATGATGCTAAACTATTCCTAAGGGATCAACCCACACGATCCAATTACTTCCTACCTCCCTGCCTCCATCACTAGAAATCACATTTTAACATGAAATTTGGAGGGGGACAAACTTCCAAACCATATCAAGCTGTACATATTTACATATATATACACACACATATATATAGGTTAATATATATATGTACATATTTACACATATATATACACATATATATGTGTAAATATGTATATATATGTATTTACCTATAAATATACATATTTACATATATATACACACACACATATATATATGTATGTTGTATGGTATATAAGACTGAGACATCCATGCAAAAGCTAGTATAGCCATATATATCTTGGGTGAGAAAGGGTTTGAAAGTGAAGGGGAAGACCAGAAACTAGAGGCCATATGGGGCCTAAACTCTTCAACTTCTGAAGGTTTTCTGCCCAGAAATATTTTTCTAATTTTCTGCCTAGGGACATGTCCTAAAAGGGGTCAACTGATAAACTTTTACTAGTCAAACTAGGTTCTAATACAACAACAACAACAACAACAACGTTTTCAGTTGTTGACCAAAGTATCAGGTATCAGTGCTGAATATACATTGCATCAAGAGCAACAAACACAAGTTATGGGGAAGGAGCTTTGCAAATTGACACAGACTAAGGAGGAGATCCTAGTGTTCCAGTGTCCCTTCTAACCCTAGATCACAGCAAGGAAGTCATGGCCAGAGCATCCTACACTTTTAAAGATGGCCCAGCTCCACTTTTGGGTGTGTGTGTTTGCATGTGTGTGTGCACCTGTATTAAAATTTACATAACCTAGAATTTACTCTTCATCCATTTTAAAGTGCACAAGTCAGTGACTTCTAGTTTATTTACAATGCTGGGCAACCTATACCACTGTCTGATTTCAGAATATTTTCATCACATGAAAAGAAAACGCCTTGCCCCTTAAGCATTTACAATCTGTTTGTTCCCTTCTTATAACCTTTGGCCACTAATTTTCTTTTGGTCTCTATGGATTTTTCTATTCTGGAAATTTTATGTAAATGGCATCTTATAATACAAGGCCTTTTTGTCTGGCTATTTTCACTTACTGTAAGATTTCCAATGTTCATCCATTTTGTAGTATGTACAAGTACTTCATTTCTTTTTATGACCAACTAATATTCCATTGTATGGATATACTATAATTTATCTGTTGATCAATCACTCTTTGGCTACTGTGACTAATGCTATGATGAACATTTATGTGCAAATGTTTAATTTATTTGAATTTATGTTTTTATATTGAGCATACATGTTCAATTCTCCTAGGAAATACCTAGAAGTGTAAATTCTGGGTCATATGGTAATTCTGTGTTTGACTTTTTGATTAATCTATTGCTTATATCAACTATTATCACTTGCCCCAGGAAGTAGCAACTATTAAATTTGTATTTAAATGTTTTTTCCATTAAGTAGCTTCCTGAGATCTGAGAGAGTTATAAGTTAGGCAAAGGCTTTCAAGGAGCCATCACACAGGTTTAAATAACCACAATTCTTTAAAAATAAGACAACCCTGGACCCTCTGGTATTAGATACTCATACCAGGAATAAAAACTGGCATTTTCAAGGCTATTACCAAGGAAGTAACTGAGGTAAGTTAAAATGCTACAAATCTCTCTTACTGAGATTCAGCTGCCTTTTCTCAAGCATTCTAAAATAGTTGATTATTATAGTTTTTGCCAGTTTATTTATTGATTAATGGGGAGACAGATTTCGGAGTTCTCTACTTTGATATTTTTACTAACATTGACTTTCTGTACACATTTTTGTAACTTCCTTTGACTCTATACTTGCTTTAAAATAAAAGCTAAAAATCCCCAAATCTTCCATATTTTTGATAAATATTGAATAAACAAAGGGTAATGAGAAATAAAGTAAGTTTAGCTATGACTCAATATGTCCCACTAGGCTCACTGAGAAAGTGTCTTTACCCCAACCCAAAAGGACTGATTACAAATCTCTTTGATCCTTTCTCTCCCCCAAACTACATTCCGTACATACTCCCTGAAACACAACTTTATAATTTCTATTTCTAATACACTTCAAATCAAAACCACAATGAAAAAAGTAAATACTACAAAGTAGAAATAAGTAAAAACTACTATTTAGAAATCATTTGCTTTTGCATCCTTCCAATAATCAAAACAATAAACTAGAAGTATTTTATCCCTTTTCTTAAAACATTTAGTATGGTATGGTAGCATAAATACATTAATTATGTTAATTATTATTAATTTAATATGGATTTATTCTACTTTTCCTTAATATCATGAAGACATGAAGTATCAGTTATTATCTTCAAAGTAGGTAAGAATGGCTTTAAGTACAAAAATGATAGTTTTTCATCTCTGTAGGTGGTAATAAAAAAGTAGGGCATACAGTTTTAAAGGTAAAAATAGATAAGACAATTTGAACACAGCAATTAACTCAGCAGTTTATCAGTATGCTTTTATTTTATTTCCTTTTGAGACAGTGTTGTTTTCTATATTTGTATGAGAAATATTTAAATTGTAGTTTCTTTAAAGAGGCATTTATTTCAAGTGTGTAGTAAGTACTGATTCTGCAATTATTGCTAATTAGAGAATTTCCAAATTGCCTGAAGTGTTAAGAGCCTCGTTATTTTGTCATTATTCCTTTCTACTTTTACTTCAAATTTGTGAAATGAAAAATATACTAAATTTAAATTAAACTTTCAAATACATAATACTATTGCTAAGTTTCTGGTTTTTTTAGCCATAATATATTACTACATTATAAGCTTTCTATGTTTATAATAGAGTT
The DNA here is from genome assembly GCA_036589455.1 of Ateles fusciceps. NCBI lineage: Eukaryota > Metazoa > Chordata > Mammalia > Primates > Atelidae > Ateles > Ateles fusciceps. Next base: position 2,539,280 of record JAZHEH010000479.1, on the reverse strand, counting down.
GGTACAAACTCAATAGTTACAGCTTTTATCTCAATGACTCATCTATGCTAGTTTATTGGAAACATGTAAAGGTTATTTGTGCTACTAAATTTTGCTGTCCCCTAAACAAACAAACAAAAAACAGTTTTTACTTAAAATATAAATTTAAATATATGCATTAGAAAATTAAATCACAATCTATATTTTAGCAGAGAGAAGATATTTACTTTAGATAGGACTTTCATTTTTATTTTCACAGACTGTATATTAATTAAAATAACAGTGAAAGTAAATAGTAATAATTATTATTACCCTTTCTGTAACTTCATGGAGAATCACATAAGAAAAAGTGATACTAATGAGGGTCAACTTATGAATAAGTCACATGGTAAAGTGCTTTCCTTAAAATTTCTAAAAATAAGAAAAATAAGTCAAAATGGTTGAATCAAAGATGGGGAATTAATAAAGATTACTGCTTTCTTTCTTAGAGGATCTCTGAGATTTTCTCCTTATTATCACAAGTTGGGCCAGCCCAACTTACATAAAATATAGCCAGATGATACGGCTACTTCGTAGTCAAAACCAATCCAATTCTCACATTAGTAGATATCTTTAATTAATTCTCAATATTTTAGTAAATGTGGTAATAATAGGTCATTTAAATATTACTTCCATTTACTCAGAGAACTGTATGAGATACTGAGGGTTAGGGAAAAGAATAAAAATGACATGTCTCATCGTATAACCTGAAATTTAATGGATTTGCATATGAAACTACATGAAATTTTATCAGTAAGGACTATATGTTAACCCCATGGGGAAGACTTTTTTGTTTTTTTAGTTTTTAAAAAATACTAGTTTTCTATATACTCAGTACCTGGCATTTACCAAATAATACATGTTTGTTTAATCAGTGAGGTTAAACAGTTAATTGTATGAATTTTGATTCTTAAAAGACTATTTGGTAAAAGTTTTATTTCCCATGTTTTATAAAATTAAGTTATACTCCCAAATAAAATGTGAAAGCGGTCAATAATACAGAAAAAGGAGCCATGCTCTTACAAACATACATAAGGACAAGGCTAAACATTAGTAAGGGTGTAGTATGTGACTACTAATGAGAATTGTAGAAAGCAACAGGAGTTTTTGAATATTCCATGCCATTCTTTCAGTTTTCCCTCATTTTCTGTTTAATTAGAGCCAGCTTGCTTTTGTATAACTCCTGTGTAACTATTTTGTATAACCACAGATTCTTCTCTTCTGATATCCCTTGACTGTGGTCATATTTCTTTCACTTTAAAATTCTAAAACTCCCACCCATTCAACAGCTTGTTGCAATTGATAGCCTTCATTTTCTAATGTCTCACACATATCTAGAGCTACTGTTGTGTGACTCCTCTCATAATTACTTTACAGAAAATGCTCTTGACAGGAACACCAATTATTCATTAGCCAAAGTAAAATGTGTGTTTATTTAACTTCTTTCAAGCAAATATCACTGCAGATGTTTCCCTCCTGTAGTCTCTGGATTCTGAGGCACTTTATTCATAGATTCCTCACAGGCAGGCTCTTATCTTGCAAATCACTTTACATTATGCTTTCTCAATTCCTCATTTCAAGTTTCTCTTGCTATGCTTTATATACTTTACCTGGAATATCTTATTTATTTCTAAGGATTCAGTGTTCATGTATACGACTATGACTCCAAAATCTGTATTTTGTGAACCATAAATCCAACCCCTCATTCAATGCATCAGTGGATGTATTACGAAAACAGGTTCAAATGTGATGCCAACTCGTTCCTGTGTAGCTAATTTCTAATGCAAATTGATTTCTCCTTGTAGTGAATGGTACCAGCATCCAGCTCATTGTCAAAGCCAGAAACAGGGAGTTCTCCTCGACTTCTCTCTTTTTTTGTATATCCACATCAAGTCAACCTCTAAATCCTGTATCTCTCAAAACTCCATTATTTTCACTTTCAGTTTTTAGTATTTTTCTAGTTTTGTTGAGTATAATTGACAAAAAAGTATCTATTTAATGTGTACAATAGAATGGTTTGATACAACCGTACATTGTAAAATAATTACCAGAATCAAATTGATTAATATATCCATCATCTCAGATCCTTACCATTGAGTGTGTGTGGGGGATGGTGAGAACATTTAAGATCCACTCCTTTAGCAAATTTTAAACATATAATACAGTATTAAATATAGTCATCATGTTATAGATTAGATCTCCAGGATTTACTCACCCTGCATAACTGACACTTTGTACCCTTTGACCAACATCACTTTATTTTCCTACACTCCAGATCCTGAAGACCACCATTCTACTCTGCTTCTGTCAGTTTGACTTTTTTAGTTCCACATATGAATGAGATCATGCAGTATTTGTTTCTCTGTGCCTGGCTTACTTCACTTAACAAAAATGTTCTCCAGGTACATCTATGCTGTCACAAATGACAAGATTTCTTTGTGTTTAAGGTTTCTTTGTGTTTAAGGTTAAGCATGTAAAGCATGGTATTCTGTTGTGTTACACACACACACACAAAGCATATATGTACAAAGGGCCATTTAACTAGCCAACAAAAGGCATTTTTGGCACTCAATGCACATTGACTTAGTTCTCTGTATACATACATACACATACACACATGTATATATCTTAGCCATTCTAACAGTTGCAAAATAAGATCTCATGGTGGTTTTAATTTGCTTTTCCTAATTAGTAAGGCTAAGCATTTTTTCATACACCTATTGGCCATTTGTATGTCTTCTTTTGAAAGATGGCTATTCCGGTTCTTTGCCCATTTTTTAATCAGTGTATTTGCTTTCTTGCTGTTGAAAATTTTATGTTACTTATGCATTTTGGATAGTAAACCCACATCAAATGCATGATTTACAAATATTTTCTGCAGTTCCATTGATTGTGTCTTCACTCTGTTGTTTCCTTTATTGTGTAGAAGATTTTTGGTTTGATATAATCCCATTTGTCCGTTTTCACTTTTGTTGCCTGTGCTTTGAGGTCCTATCCAAAAAACCATTTCCCAGATCAATGTCATGAAGCGTTTTCCCTAAGTTTTCTTCTATTATTTTTAAAGTTTCAGGTCTTATATTTAGGCCTTTAATCCATTTTGCAATGATTTTTCTAAATAGTATGTGATAAGGATCCAATTTCATTATTTTTGTATGTGAATATACAGTTTTTCCAGCATGATTGATTGAAGAGACTATCCTTTCCTCACTGTGTGTTCTTGGTACCATTGCCAAAGATCTATTAACCATAAATGTGTGGATTTATTTCTAGGCTTTCTGTTTGTTCCATTAGTGTATATCCCCGTGCATATGGCAGTACCATACTGCTCCAATTACTTTAGCATTGTAGCATATTTAAAAATCAAGCAGTTTGATGTCTCCAGCTTTGTTTTTCTTGCCATTCTTACTGCTTTGGCTATTTAGTTTTTGTGATTCCATGTGACTGTTAGGATTTGTTATTTCTTTTTTAATTTCAGAGAAAAATGCCCGTAAATTTTTGATAGAGATTACATTTAATTTGATAAGATTGCTCTGGGTGGCATGAACACTTTAACAATATTTATTCCTCTGATCTATGAACAGAGAATATCTTTGCATTTACTTGTATCTTCTTAATTCTCCTTCATCAAGATCAGAATTTTCAGTATACAGATATGCCATTCATTTTATTAAATTTATTGCTATGTATTTTATTCCTTTTTGATGCTATTTTTAATGACATTGTTTCCCTATTTTTTTTTTAGATCATTTGTTTTTAGTGTGTAGGAATGCAATTGATTTGTATATGTTGATTTGTATCCTGTGGCTTTACTGAATTCATTTATTAGTTCTAACAGTGTTTTGGTGAAGTCTTTAGGAGTTCTTAGTATAAAATCATGTTATCTGCAATGAGAAAAAAATTTACTCCATTTCTATTTTGAATGCCTTTTATTTCCTTGTGTTACCTAATTCCTCTAACTAGGACTTCCAGAACATTGCTGAATTGAAGCTGCAAATGTGGAAATTCTTGTCTTGCTTTTTGACATTAGGAATAAAGCTTTCAACTTTCAACAAGTATGACACCAGCTGTAGGCTTGTTGTGTGAGGTACATTTCTCCTGCATCTAATGTGTTGAGAATTTTTAACATGAAAAGACGTTGCATTTTATCAAATACTTTCTCTGCATCTATTGAGATGATCATATGATTTTCATCCTTCATTCTATTAATGTGGTATATCACATTTATTAATTTGTATATGTAGAACTATCCATGAATGCCAGGGATTAATTCCACTTGATGACAGTATATCAGCCTTTTAATCATCTGTTGAATTCAGTTGACTGGTATTCTGTTGAAAATTTTTATATCTATGTTCATGACAGATATTGGCCTCTAAGTATCGTTTTAAATAATATTTCTGTCTGGCTTTAATATCAGGGTAATACTGGCCTCGTAAAATGAGTTTGAAAGTCTTCTTTACTTTCTTTTTCTTGAGAGGGGGAAGACTTTGAAAAAGATTGATATTAATTCTTTATTAAATGTCTGGTAGAATTAATCAGAGAAGCTGTCAGGTCTCAGGCGCAGGGTAGGGACAAACCTTAGCTTCATTGTCAGGCAGGGAAAGGAGGCAGGAAGGGAAAATCACCCAGCTTTGCTGCTTCATCTGGGATTTTACTGCTTCTTGTTCCTACTTTCAGAACTAATATCTTTCTCTCCTGGCCAGGCTTATTATCCATTTCTGATTTTATTTATCTGTGTCTTCTCTATTTTTTTCTTAGACTAACTAAAGGTTTTTCTTTTTTCTTGTCTTTTTTTTTTTGTAAAGTGTTTTTTTCTTTTTTAAAAAAATTTTATTTATTATACTTTAAGTTCTGGGGTACTTATTATCCATTTCTGATTTTATTTATCTGTGTCTTCTCTATTTTTCTCTTAGTCTAATCAAAGTTTTTTCAATTTTACTCATCTTTTCAACAAACTACCTTTTAGTTTTGTTCATCTTTTCTATTATTATTCTAGTCTCTATTTAACTACTTTCTACTCTAATCTGTCTTATTTGCTTCCTTCTGGTAATTTGGGCTTAGAGTGTTTTCCTTTTTCTAATTCCTTGAGGTGAAAAGTTTGGTTATTTATTTGAGACCTTTCCTTTTTAATGGGAACATTTATTGATATAAGCTTCCTTCTTAGAATTGCTTTTGCTGCATCTCTTACCTTTTGGTATATTGTATTTCCACTTTTATTTGTCCCAAGATATGTCTGGATTTCTCTTTTGATTTCTTCTTTGATCCATTAATTTTTCAACAATGTTTCAATTCATTTCTACTTATTTATAAATTTTTCTATTTTCCATTTTCATTCCCAACATTTCCATTAAAGCTAATATTATTTCTCTCGAGAATAATTTCTCATATATTCTTACTAGACACCCTGTCTCTATATGTTTTTTTGCTTATATACTCAAATCTTTTTCCACTCTCCTTAGGATAAAATGTTTACTTCCAGATTTGATTATAAGGTCTGTCATAGTCAAGCCATTACTTGCCCAGTTTCTAGCTGCACTCTACCTTTTTCTCTATGACCTAGTCACAATCAATCCCCTTCGTCCCTTTACTGTTCTTCCTCTTCCGTGTGCATTCAACACACCTCTGCATGGGATGGCCATTTGATGTGCTTCTCTGCTCCCTTTTAGTTTGGATAACTTCTTACTACCATTTTGTTTTTAATAACAATGTTTTTATTATTTTCTGGTAGAAACCTTCTCTGAAACTCCAAATTTACCTATAGGGCATTTGGGTATCAGCACCTGCATGCCCCCTATTATAACATTTGTCACTCTCTATTTTAACAGTTGCTTAATGATATATCTGTTGTTAGACTAAAAACATAAAGAAGACAATGTCCATTCCTGGATCCATTACTAGTATAATGTCTAGAACAGAATATAGGTTCAATAAACATTTGTTGAACAGATGGATACCTTAGTGACAAATGGATGAATAAATAAATGTTTTCTTTTCATTAATTTGTACAGAATTATCTAAAATACACATACAAGTATGCATGTGAAAGTAATGTAATAAGTACTATGCTGATTTATGCATTAAAACAAAATGGAAAACCTTTTACGCCTGAGGTATTCTTTTATGTGCTGCAGAAAAAAATTAGAGAGAGGTAATTTATCTCTTCCCAGAATATAAATTGCTGATCAATAACATGCTTGTGAAACAGAATATTTCATTCTTCCAAGACTGAGCCAGGAAAAATATTGAATTCCTGAACAGACCAATAACAAGCTCCAAAACTCAATCAGTAACAAATAGCCTCCTATCCAGAAAACAGAACCAGAAAAATTCAGAAATTCAGAGATAAATTCTATCAGATGTACAAAGAAAAGCTGGTACCATTCCTGCTGAAACTATTCCAAAAAACTGAGGAGGAAGCTTTCCTCCCCTAATTCATTTTATGAGGCCAGCATAATCCTGATACCAAAACTTGGCCAAGACACACACAAAAAAGAAAACTTCAGGCTCATATCCTTGACGAATATCAATGCAAAATCCTCAAAAAAAAATACTGGCAAACTGAATCCAGCAGCATATCAAAAATCTTATCCACCACAATCAAGGAGGCTTTATCTGTGGGATGAAAGGTTGTTTCAATATACATCAATCAATAAATGTGATTCATCACATAAACAGAACTAACGATGAAAAATACATGATTATCTCAATAAATGCAGAAAAACTTTCAATACAATTCAACACTCCTCTATGATAAAAATTCTCAAAAACTAAGTATTAAAGGAACATACTGCAAAGCAATAAGAGTCATCTATGACAAAACCACAGCCAACATCATACTGAAAGGGAAAAAGCTGGAAGTATTCCCCCTTGAAAACCAGCACCAGACAATGATGCTCTCTCTCCCGACTCCTATTCAAAATAGTATTGGAAGTCCTAGCCAAAGCAATCAGGCAAGAGAAAGAAATAAAGGGCATCCAAATAGTAAGAGAGGAAGTCAAAGTATCCTTGTTGAAGACCACATAATTCTATACCTAGAAAACCCTATAGTCTTGGCCCAAAATTCCTTCAGCTGATAAAAAATCAACAGTTTCAGGATACAAAATCAATGTTCAAAAATCAGTAGCATTCCTATACACCAATAACAGCCAAGCCAAAAACAAAATCAGAAAGGCAATCCCATTCACAATTGCCACAAAAAGAATAAAAAACTGAGGAACACAGCTAACCAGGGAGGTGATAATTACAGAACACTGCTGCAAGAAAACAGAGAAGACACAAACAAATGGATACACATTTCATGCACATAGATAAGAAGAATTAATATTATAGAAATGGCCATAATGCCCAAAGCAATCTATAGACATGGTGTTGCTCGTGTCAAACTACCAACAACATTGCTTACAAAACTAGAGAAAACCTATTTTAAAATTCATATGTAACCAAAAAGAGCCTGAATAGTTATGGCTATCCTAAGCAAAAAGAACAAAGCTGGAGGCATCATGCCACCTGACTTCAAACTATACTACAAGGCTACAATAACTGAAGCAGCATGGTAGTGGTACCAAAACAGGCACATGGATAAATGGAGCAGAATAGAGAGCTGAGATATAAGACCACATAACTATGACCATCTAATCTTTGACAAAGCTGACAAAAACAAGCAATGGGGAAAAGACTCCCTATTCAATAAATGATGCTGGGATAACTGGCTAGCCATATGCAAAAAATGTTCATTGCAGCACTGTTCACAATAGCAAAGACACAGAGTCAACTTAAATGTCCATCAGTGGCAGACTGGATGAAGAAAATGTGGTACATATACACCATGAAGTATTATGTAGCCATAAAAAAATGACATCATGTCCTTTGCAGGAACATGGATGGAGCTGGTTGCCATTATCTTTAGCAAACCAACAAAAGAACAGAAAACCAAATACAACACATTCTCACTTATAAGTAGGACCTAAATAATGAGAAAATATGAACACATAGAGGGGGAACAGATCTCGGTCTATTGGAGTATGCAGGGTGGGAGGAGGGAGAGACTCAGGAAAGATAACTAATGGGTACTGGTCTTAATACCTGGGTGAAGAAATAGTCTGTACAACAAATCCCCATGATATGAGTTCACCTATTTAATGGGAGTTTCCATGGTTGGTAGCTCCTTTCTTAAAGCACTGAATAATATTCTATTGTTGGAATGTACTAAGGTATGTTATCCATTCACTTGATGAAGCACATTTTGGTTGCTTCCAGATTTTGGCAGTTATGTTGCCAAACATCTATCAACATCAGTGTGCAGGTTTCTGCATGAACATAAGTTTTCTACTTTTTTGGGTAAATAAATGCAAAGAAGCACACTGCTGTACTCTATAGTGGAAATATATTTAGTTTTGTAAGAAAGTGTTTTGTCTTCCAAAGTAGCTGTACAATTTTGCATTCTCACCATCAATGAATGAAAGTTGCTATTCCTCCACATCCTTGCCAGTATCTGACACTGTGCTTTGAATTTAGGCAATTATTATAGGTATGTAGTGGTATCTCATTGTTTTAGTTTATAATCTAATGAAACATGATGTTGAAAAGATAGAAGCATCTTTTCATATGTTTATTGTTCATCTGTATGTCTTTCTGGTGAAGTGTTTGTTTGTCTTCAGCCCATTCTTTAATCAGGTTGTTTGTTGTTACATTGATGAGATTTAAGAATTCTTTGTATACTTTGGATAGAAGCCCTTTGCCAGTCATATTTCTTGCAATTATTTTCTCTCAGTGTATTGTTTTCCTTCTCATTCTCTTGATAATGTGTTTCAAAGACTAAAAGTTTTAATTTTAATAAAGTTCATTTTTTCAATTATTTCTTTCATATATCCTTCCTTTAGTGTTGTATCTAAAAAGTTATCAATACATTTATCATTTAAATTTTCTCCATGTCATCTTCTATAAGCTTTATATTTGCATTTTATATTTAGGTATAAGATCCCTTTTGAGTTAATTTTTTTGTGAAGTGTGTAAGGTCTGTATCTAGATTTATTTGTTTTTCTGCATGTGCATATCCAGCTGTTCCAGCACCCATTTGTTGAAAAGCCCATTTTTTCTTCATTACATTGTCTTTGATCCTTGTCAAAAATAAGTTGATTATGTTTATGTAGATGTAGTCCTAAAATCTGTAATATTTTCCACTGATCTGTCAATTTTTTTTTTGCCAATGTTACACTGTTTAATTACTGAAGGTTTACAATAAGCCTTTAAGTAAAATAATGTCAGTCCTCCAAATTTGATCTCCTCCTTCAATATTGCATTGCATTTCTGGTACTTTTGCTTTTATATTAATTTTAGAATCAGTTTATTGATATCCACAAAATAACTTGCTGGAATTTTTATTTGGATTGTTTTGAATCTAAAATTCAAACTGGAAAAAAAAAGTGACATATTGGAACCATTAAGTCATCCTATCCAATAACATGAAATGCCTCTGTTTATTTAATTTTTCTTTAATTTTTACAATCAGAGTTCTGTAAATGTTCTCACATAGACTTTGTACAATTTTTTAGATTTAGATTTAAGTACTCATTTTCAGGGAGCAGGTATTTTGAATGGTAATGTGTTTTTAATTTCTCAAATCCCTTTTGTTTATTGCTGTTATATAGGAAAGCAGTTGACTAATTTTTATTGTGGTAATAAAACACGTAACATTACATCATTAAATATATTGTCTTAATCATTTTTAGTATATAGTTCAGTAGTGTTAATCATTACATTGTTGCATAGCAGATTGCTATAGCTTTTTCATCTTACATAAGTGAAACTCTATATATCCTAATACTAAATACTAACTCCTCTTACACCCTCCATCACCCCCTTCCCACTTCTGACAACACCCTTTCCTCTTGCTGCCTCTATGATCTTCATAGCTTTCAACACTTCATATGAATGAAATCATACAGTATTTGACTTTTTGTGGCTGGCTTATTTCACTTAGTATAATGTTCTGGAGGTTCATCCATATTGTATTATGTGACAGGATTTTTTTCTTTTTTAGGGCTGAATAATATAGCATTGTATATATATATCATGTTTTCTTCATCTATTCATCTTTCAGTGAACACTTGGGTTGCTTCCACCTCTTGGCCATTGTGAATAATGCTGAGATGAACATGAGTGAGCAAATGTTTCTTTGAGATCCTACTTTTAATTCTTTTAGATATATGACTAGAAGTGGAATTTCCATATTACATGTTAATTCTATTTTCTAATTTTTTGAGGAAACTTCATACTGTTTTCTATAGTACTGGAATTAATTTAAATTTTCACCAACAGTGTGCAAGTGTTTCAGTTTCTTCACATTTTAACACTTGTAAATTTCTGTAATTTTTATAGTGACTATTTCTGAAATGTGTTATTGTCTTAATTTCTTTTGCTGATGGGTCTTTGTCTGTGTACAGAAACACTATTTATATTTTGTCTGTTAATTTTGCATCCTGAAACATTGCTGAAATTTTTTACTGTAACAGTTTTTTGTGTGTATTTTTTAAGGTTTTTCTACATATCAAATTGTGTCATCTGTACACAGATATAATTTTATATTTTCTTGTTCAATTTGGATGCTTTTTATTTTCCTTTTTACTTCTTTTTCTTCTTGGGAGATGATTGATAGTTTGCAATGTTTATATAATGAATCGTGGATTTTGTGAAATGCTTTCTCTTTCTGTGTCTATTGATATAATCATATGATTTTTTTCCTTTGGCCTTTTTATGTGATGAAATAAATGAATTCATTTTCAATTGTTGAACATTCCTTGCATAACTGAGAAAAATTCCATTTGATTATGGTGTTCAGTTAATTATACATTATTAGATTTGATTTACTAAAAATATTGTTGACAATTTTGCATCTATTTTTGTGGGAGATAGTAGTCTGCAGTTTCTTTTTCTTAGAATGCTTTATCTGATTTGGGTATTAGGGTGATCCTGTTCTCATAGAATGGGTTAAGAAGTACTCTCTCTGCTTCTGTCTTCTGGACAAGACTGCAGAGAATTAGTACAATTTTTTCCTTAAATGTTTCCTAGACTGCACCTGTGAATTCATCTGAGTCTGTGAATCCATCTTTCTGTTTTGAGGGCCCTTAGTTATTGACTCTACTTCATTAGTAGACATAGGCAATCCAGAGTGTCTACTTCTTCTTGTGTGACTTTTGGTAGATTGTATCTTTCATGGAATTGGTAGATGTCATCTAGGTTATCAAATGTGTTGACACATTAGAGCTATTTCAAATATTCTTTTATTATTGTTTTAATGTCCATGAGATCTGCAGTAATGTCCCCTTTTTCATTTATGATATTGGTAATGGCTGTGTTCTCTTTTTTTCTTAGTTAGCCTGGCTAGAGGTTTATTTATTTTATTGATCTTAATGAACCAGACTTTAGTGTCATTGATTTTCTCTACTTATTTCTTATTTTCATTTTTACTGAGTTCTGATCTACATTTTGTTACGTCTTTAATTCTGCTTACTTTAGATATAATTTCTTCTTTTTCTTTCTAGTTTCCCAAGATGTAAGTTAGGTTGTTAATTTTATATCATTCTTCTTTTCTAAAATATACACATAATTCTACAAACTCCCTCTAAGTATGCTTTTGTTGATTTCTGCAAATTTAGGTAAGTTGTGTTTTCATTTTGATTTAATTCAAAATAATGTTTAATTTGTCCTGAGATTTCTTCTTTGACCCATGTGTTATTAAGAGGTGTGTTGCTTGATCTCTAAATATTTTGAAATTTTCCAACTATCAGTGTTATTAATTTCTCGTTTAATTCCATTGTGATTTCAGAGTAGGCATTGAATAATTTATATTCTTTTAATTCGGTGAAGGTGTTCTTGTGGCCCAGAATCTGGTCTATTTTGATGATTATTCAATGTGAGCTTCAGAATAATATGCATTCTACTGTGTTAGATAGTCTATAGATATCAAGTATATTGAGTTGGTTTATTATACTGTTAAGTTCAACTATGTTCTTACTGAAAGTTTGACTACATTACACTTTTTGCAGTTGTCTTATGGAAATTTTGTTCTATTTTTCTTCTTTGCTTTTCAATTTTGGAAGTTACCACTGACATATCTTCGAGTTCAGAGATTCCTTCCTCAGTCATGTACAGTGTACTAATGCCCATCAAAGGCTTTGTTTCTGTGTTTTTTTTTTATCTGTAGCCATTTTTAAAAATTCTTTTAGAGTTTCCATTCCTCTGTTTGCACTATTTATCTCTTATCACATGTTTTCTACTTTGTACATTAGAGTCCTTATGAATCACAGTATTTTTAAATTAATGATCTGGTAAGTCCAGTATCCCTGCCATATTTGAGGTTGGTTCTGAATCTTGTTCTTTCTTCAAACTGTGTTTTTATTTTTTTAGTATACCTTGCAATTTTTTTTTCTGGATATCCTGACATGAAGCAGTGGGCACAGGGAACTGTAGTAAACAGGTCTTTAGGGATGTTGGTGGTGAGGTGGGGGAGAAAGGGCTGTTTGTAGTACTATGACTAAGTTGCAGGTTTTTAGTGAGCCTATGCTCGTGGACTGTAAACTTCATTAGTGCTTTTCAGTTCTCCTCCCACTCAAAAATGGGATCAGATGGCTGAAGCGAAGGGAAAGGCTAGAGTTGTGTATTTCCCTTCCCTCATTTGAAAGGCTAGAGCAGGCTGAATTTGACTATTTCCTTTTACCCATGTGAAAGCTAGAGAGGGCTGGATTTCCTTTCTGTATTTCCTCAGGCCAGCTGGGATCTGATAAAATCCCAATAGGTTAGGCTCTGGTGAAATATTCTCTCTGAGGGGAAAGCCTTGTTAAGAAGAATAGAATGCTCTGGGTATTTAAAAATGAGTACTTTTCTCTTTACCATGCTGGAAACACCAGGGGAACTTTCTTGCATCTTCGCTGTGAAACCTGATAGAGAGCTCTAAGAGGTAAAGCTCACAAAAGTGTCGGGGCCCTCCTATTACTGGGTTCCCATGGAGTTTTTAACTCTTCAACTTTTCTAATCTAAGGCTACAGCAATTCCTCAATTACAGTTCAGTGTTTCCTACAATGTCACTGCTTCCCAAGGATGTTGTTGCTTATGAGTTTCTATTCTGGTAAGTTGTAATTGTTGGCATCCACCTGTCTGTCTCTCCAGTTTGGGGCTTAGTGGTTTGCCCCTGGGACCTAATTTCTGTGATGAATCTAGGAAGAGTTGTTGCTTTTACAGTTTGTTCAGTTTTTTACTTATTGTTAGAACAAAGACTTTGAAATCTCCTACACGCTCAACTGAAAACTAGAAGTCCACATTGTTATTTGAAATGAAAAAAAAATTCATATTGAAGTAGAAGAGTTAAACTTTGAAAGCAATTCTGAATTCAATTTACAGTATACCATTGGCTTTTCTCATTTTCAGACTGGAACCTTTTTCATTAATTTTTTTTATTTTACTGGTTTTCTTTTCTGTTTCCATGATTTCCACAAGGCACCTTGTCTTTGCTGGGTTCTATTACCTGTTGTAATAGAACCTCTTCACTTCTTGAACGAACAGTGTAGACTCCAGTAGCCTGCCTAAATATTAATTTATCCAAACTTTGAGCCAGTTTAGATATTGATGCATCCTGCTCTCTCTACCATTATGAAGATACGTGAAATTGCTGTGAGCTTGCTGAAAATTTCAGCTTAAAATAATTTTTCTTTAGCAATAGCCTGTTTTTCTGGGTTAGAACGAACAGCACACATCTTTGAAATTAAAGTACTTGACATGCATACCTCATAGTGTTTGGGTAAAGCTCTCCAACTCATCTTCATTGTGTCTACATGACAGGCTTTTTACCTTGAAAAGATGTCCACAAACTTATACATTCATTTCGCTCCGCTTGTTCACAAAAATTCAGTAAAGTCTTGGCATCAAGTTTATTTCTTTATATGTAAGTACATATCTCAAGAAGAGGTCCCTAAGGAGGGCATTACCTCATTTCTCACCAGATTTTCTTTAAACTGGAATCTCTTTCTTTCTCTCTCTTTCTAGTTAACGATACCATTATTCTACTTTGCTTTGCAAGGCATAGCCTATTATCAAAGAACAACAACAATAAAAGTGACTACTCTCCCCTACCTTGTTTAGGTGTCTCCTACAGGACCTCTGAATGATTTGCTTGTACTTGTTTATATGCTTTTCTCTCTCACTAAATTTTGAATTATAGAGAGAACAGCAAATACCACTTTCTATTCATTTTTATTTTAATGGTCTCTGGCATACTATTGTTGAATGAAGGACTTGAGTAACAGTTTCGTGCCTTTGAGCAGGATATTTTACGATTATCAACCCTCAATTTTTTTATTGTAAACTAAGGACAAAAATGCTTCCCTGGCTTATCTTATGGAGTTTAATGATGAAATAAAACAAATCATGGGAAGATACTGTGAACTGTAAAATATCATACAGATGTGAGTGGTATAAGAATAAAGGAAGCATGTATCTATATTCATCTATCTTCTTATTTCCCTTTCTTTGCCAGGAAGACATATAACTAAGCTGTTCAAAATAGAAATAAATATAAAAAATTTAACTAGGAAGACTAAGTGATAAAACAAAAGTTAGGTACCAAATAGTAGGTAGATATATTATGGTTCCATTATTTCAAATTATATGCATTTAGAGGAAGGTATAGAAAGACGTTCAAGTCATTATACTTTCAGAAGAGGTTTATGTTCTTTTTTATATTTTTGTATTTTTTATTTTTTGACAATGAGCATTTATAAATTTTACAGATACAGAAGAGTAAGTTTCAAAACAAAGAAAAGTGAGGGAGAAGGTAGGCTTGCTTTGATGCTTTCCTTTGCCACTTCTCAACTATTCATCTAAAGTCTGCATTGTACTTAACCCAATATGTTATAAAATACTCTTGTAAAAATACCAATGGATACATAGTTGCCAAATGCAATACACTGTTAACCTCTTTCAATTTACCAGACAACCCTGAGTTATTTGGCTACTCTTTCTCCAAATACTTTTTCTCCTTTGGTCTCAGGGGTATGTCATTTCCTTAGTATTCTTTTGCTAGTCCATATGATAATTAACTGCCTTCTCTTTAGCTGACATTTCATCCTTGTGCTGTTAAAAAATAATTTTCAGAAAAGGATAAAACTGTAACTCTTATACAGATTTAAACTAACACATGTTAATGAGCTACTGACTTAGTGCTGTAACTCTTATACAGATTTAAACTAACACATGTTAATGAGCTACTCACTTAGTGTGGTTACCAGACACATGTTAAAACTGATACAAAGGGGACAGTATAAGCAGGCACATTTATAGATCAGGAAAATTGAAAGAAATATGTAAAAGGTGGCAAAACTGGTCTTAATACAAGATGGAAGGTAAGTGTGTTGAACCTCTACTATGAAAGACAG
This sequence comes from Ateles fusciceps, assembly GCA_036589455.1. Taxonomy (NCBI): domain Eukaryota; kingdom Metazoa; phylum Chordata; class Mammalia; order Primates; family Atelidae; genus Ateles; species Ateles fusciceps. The sequence goes on along the minus strand of JAZHEH010000479.1, from coordinate 2,523,837 downwards.
AATTTACAAGTCTGTTAGTGATCTACAACTTACAGAGCTGAAAATTAGCTCAGTAAATAAGAAGATAGAATTAAGTTGCTTGGAAGATTTTCCTGTATGGGGCAATGCACAGTTTTCTGTTGAAAAATGTGCCCCCGCCCCCCCGCACCACAGTCTCCATTCAAATAGCATTGTTTCCCTAAATTCTGATACTTTCTTCTTTCATTCTACATACACCCTGTGCTTATTCATGCTTAATTTAGATATGTTGATAAATTGCCCAGATTTTTTTTAGAAGCACATAGGAACTGGTTTGGTAATCATTCAATTTCTTATGTTAATTTTAATTACAATAATAAGACCTTACAGTTGCATAGCAATTTGAGCATTTTCAAATTCTATCACATCCTTACATCATTTAATCCTCACATAAACCTATAGTCTATAAGAAGTTAGCATTCTGCAAGTTAGAAAACCCATTTTACAGATTAATGTTTTGCTCAAAGTATTAACTGACTTATCCATGATATAGTTAGTAGTATATTGTGGTTATCTTACTTTTCGTATCTTTTGTTTTCTAATATTCCAGAAAATGAACATTAAGTGGGATTGGGCTGTAGGTATTTAAAGAAATCTTTTATAGATTAAACTAATATAGTTGACAGCTATAGTTGAGAGCTACTTATCATAAAGTCTTGAGAATTGAGGAGTCAGTGGAAGATTCATAACAACATATTTCACTGAACTGAACCCAGTCCAGTGTTTCAGTGAACTATTTCATAACAATCCATTGATTTATAATAGTTCTCTGTAGTATTAAACACTGATACCAACAGAGACTATAATTCAAAGAACAACAGTACAGCTATTTCATTAGGAAACTTGAATAAATGAAAGAAGCCAAGCACAGGAAGACTAATGCCATATAATCTCACTTATATGTGGAATTTTAAAAAGTTGACCTCATAGAAACAGAGAGTATATAGTGGGGTGGAAGTATGGTGTTGGAGAGATGCTGGGGAAAGAATGCAAAACTTCAGATAGGAAGAATACGTTCAGTAGATATATTATACAACATGATGGCTATTGTTAGTAGCAATGTATTGTATTCTTGAAAATTGCTAAGAGAGTAAGTTTTAAATGTGCTCACCACACACACACACACACACACACACACACACACTGCATACACGCAAAGTATATAAGATAATGCACCTGTAACTTAGCTCAATTTAGCATTCCAGAATATATGCATATTTCAAAATCACATGTTGTATGTTAGAAACAAATGCTTGGTGACACAAAGAAGAATCAGCCCTCAGGTAAAAAGCTTTCTCAGCAAGGCAAGTTTACTTCTATAGAAAGGTGCATCTTGGGGCCGGGCGCGGTGGCTCACGCCTGTAATCCCAGCACTTTGGGAGGCCGAGGCGGGCGGATCACGAGGTAAGAGATCGAGACCGTCCTGGTCAACATGGTGAAACCTCGTCTCTACTAAAAATACAAAAAAATTAGCTGGGCGTGGTGGCGCGCGCCTGTAGTCCCAGCTACTCGGGAGGCTGAGGCAGAGAATGCTTGAACCCGGGCAGCGGAGGTTGCAGTGAGCCAAGGTCACGCCACTGCACTCCAGCCTGGCGCCTGGTACTGAGTGAGACTCTGTCTCAAAAAAAAAAAAAAAAAAAAAAAAAGAAAGGTGCATCTTGTGGATGCAGAAATGGTGACAGCACACTGGACAAGGGAGGGGAAGGAGGTCTTATCCCACAGCAGTCCCTACTGCTGTGTCTTTACTGGCTAGAGTTGGACAGCACAGTCTAAGCTAATTCCGACTGACTATTTTAAAGAGAGCCGGGGCTATGAGCTGGAGTGGCGAGGTGAGTACTTTTGGCAGGAAGGACAGTTACAGAGCAGGTGACTAAGGACAGAGCAGGTCATAGAGGCTAGGAGGGAGTTGTTACCAAAACTAGGGACAAGGAGATGTAAAGAATGAGGAAGTTAAACTTTAAAATGGAGAACAAAGAACAGGGAAGCTGAACATACTGACATACTGGTTTTTTGAAAAGGAACTCAGAACTCATTGTACTTAACGATTTTCCCCCCTCTTGAATTTTAAAGGAACTTAACAGGCTAAACCTTTAACGAGGAATTTACTGCATCCTATATTGTTCATGGTAAATATATGCAATTTTTATTTTTCAATGAAAAATAATTAGAGTACATACTCTGTAGTTGAGAAAAAGATAGTATTATTCTGCATCTGTGATTTATAGAAGCACAGTGGAAATGTCTGTCTGTATTTTACAAAGCATTGCAAAGCCATTCACATATCAAAATGAAACTACCTAATTATCTTGTATAATTTGTATTCTTAATATCTGTTAACATAGTGGCCTTTGGATGGTAGCCATTAGCCCTACACATTGATTTATTTACACAGTATTTAAGCAAGAAGAATCATTGCTAGAAAATAAACCTTTCATATATACAGTTTTTAAAAAAGTAATATTCATTTGTTTTCTATCTCTAAATAATCACTACAAGGGGATATGTATGTTCTGCTTCATCATTTCAATGGTTTAGCATATTAATCTTGAAAACCCTATTATTGCCTTTTATTGCAAATTAGAGGAAGCTTTTAAATAATACCTGATTTGTTTAGTTGCTATTAGAAAGTGTGTTGTGTGCACACATATGTTTATTTGTTTTATTTTTTGACAATTCAAAAATACACTGTATTCAATATTTAATACAATAATAACATCTCCCTTTCCCATTTTTCAGGCATGTAAAGCTGTAATCTTTCATCTTTTCTAAGATGATGGTATCAGAATGCAGTACCCTCCTTCTGAAAAGTCATGGTATCCTAAAACTTCATGAATACACTTTAGATAAATGCTGCAGTTCTCAACAGCTGCTTGCCTTATATTCTAAAATGTAATAGTATGCTGCCTGTTCACCTCAGGCCAAAGTTGTCATTTTCACTATCTGGGCCACCACATTTCCTCTGGCAAGAGACCTGTCTTCTGTGTACTAGGGACTTCTGTGAGTGCCAGTGTGTGCAATTACTCTATACTGAATTGGATTTTGTCACCTATTTGGGGATTAAATGCATGATATGCCTAGTCATTTTTTTCTTCATCATTATGTTATACCAAATCTGAACTAAAAAGCGTCCACATTGTAATGTGTGAGGCCCAATTATTCAGACATCAAACAGTAATTTTATATACATGTAGATATTGATAAGAAAATGTAAAGTTCAGGGAATTTTCAGGCTAGCTCACAAATTAATAAATTCCAGGTAATTCAAGATCAGTAAGAGATAAATATTTACATTAATAGTATTGTTTTTGGAAACAAAGATGTTTCACCTTGATTTATATTACTAAAATGTGGCTTTGGACTTGAAGATTATACAATGGCTAGGCTGAGGTAGGTGAAGCACCATGCATTTCGTAAAGTGTGCTCATCAATGCCCTCATTCTGAATTGCTTGTAACACTGTCACTCTTGGGACAAGTAAATGGAAGCACAGGCAGGCAAGCAATGGCTAAAAACCAGGATGGCCATGTCAAACTCTCTCTCCCTCAAAGTAAAGGGGAAGGAAATGGTTTAAGTAAGGAGTTCTAAGGAAGATACATTTATTTAAGTGTAAAATGTGAATTTTGAACTAGATGAACATAAACTCCTGTTCAGCTTTGTGAATCTATGTTTCTGTGATTATCTTAGTTATTAAAAGTAAATTGTGGTGGATCATAATTAATAAAGAGCCATCTGTTACACAAAATCCTCTCTTTCAATTGGGCTGGGTGAGTTGCCCGAGACATTTATTTTAGAGGAGATGGGAGATGTGGAAGAAACTGCAAACTGCTCTATCCCCCTCTCCAGGCACAGTTTCTCAAACTTACCTACAAATAAAAAATAGAAAACCTGATTTAATTCAGTGCTAAACTAGGGTTTTGGTGTCAGATTGAGTGACCAGTATTGCTAAAGTGTGAATAAAGTAAGAGACCTACTAATTGTTTGCTTTATATATTCAACAATCAAATTACCAGGAAGTAATTTTTCTGGAGGAGATTAAAATCTAATTCTATTTGCTATTACTGAAAGAGTGCTGATACAGGCCAATCACTGTTTTAGTATTTTACAAGGATTATTTAATCTTCATAACAATCTGATAGAATAGACATAATTATTATTCCCATTTTATAAATGAGGAAAGTTTTGCCCAGAAAGATAACATTAGCAAGATCGCACAATTAGAAGTGAGAGTAGCCAAGTATTACAAGCAGACGCATTGCTTAAATATTAACTCCCTCCTTCTGACAAATGATCTGATACTCCTGGGATGGCCTAGCATCTGGTGGACCAGGCATATTAATTCAGCAAGTGCAGTTTTCTGCCTAGATATTGCCTGTAGCATAGAAGAGAAGACAAACTTGCCTGGAGGCTTTCTCCTAGAATCAGTCGCAGTTTCTTATCCACAAAAAAGAGAGACTATACATTCCTGACCATAGAGATGAGAAAATGTGCATCATAACCTCTACTACTAACAGTAAAAGATAACCCAATATCCAGAAACATGAGAAAAACAACTTTGAGCATCTTCCGTCATGGACATTTCACAGTCTTTAGTTTGAAACTCTTTAAGCTACTTGCGTATTGCCATCACCCCTCCAACCCCAATTCCTCCACCTTAGTGGGAACTGCACAGTCCATACTCACAGCGTAAAAATCAAACCTTAATAGCAGGTGGAACTGTAGATTCCAGATTTGCCCATCAACTTGCCAGAGCTACTAAATAGTGTATGACTCACACTGAGATACACATCTTGGGCACCGCTTTATTTGTTCTAATCTTGAATCTGTCAACTTTCTCTTTTCTGGACTGGCCTAAAATGCCTGTCATCTGAATTAAATTTTTAGGTTCAACAGCAAAGTTTTATTCTCCTAAAAAATAGTTATTGAGAGTCCATGGCTTGTGTAAAACAATGTTTAATGAATAGGTATATAAAGATAAATAACTACATTTAGGCTCTCAGTGAATTTACAGTACAAGGTCTCATCTCCACTCTACCACTGTTACACACATTCATTATCTGGCCACAATAATAACAGCAGCCACAACTCAACAGTAACTCTTAAGTACATATTGAGTGTTGACTATGAGCTAGATCTTATTATAAATGTTTTGCAAAGTTTATCTTGATGCATTTTCATAATAAACAAATAAATATGTTGTATTACACTGATTTTATAAATGAGGCATCAGAGAGATGTGGCTATAAATAAGTTAAATAAATTTAAATAAATAAAATTTAAATAATAAACGGGGAAACTCGAGAACAGAAAAATTGGATAATTTGGCCAAGATCACCAGCCCAAACTCTTAAACACTAAGGAAAATAATAGCGTGGCCAGGGAGAGAGCATCTTTTCATAATCTTATAATCACCTAGAAACCAAGATTCAGTTTTTAAATATGAGAATTCTCACTTTGGAAATTATAAGAGACTGGTGTGCAGGGGTAGAGATACAGCATAACCATGTCTTAGCTAAGTAAAGGGGTTAGTTGAGACTTGAGTATCATGACAGGAATAAATTGCAGGGTGCACTGAAGACTTGTCTGTGTGGGCAAGTGGAATGCACACATAGCTAGTTTTTTGGACTGTCCGAGGCATCTTAGGATCAATTGACAAAGATTTCTTTTCTATACACACCTAACATTTTAGCTTATTCGTAATGCCATTTTTTAATGATTCTTCTACTGCTTCTCAGGATTACTTTTTAAAGTTTAGAAAATAAAATAAATCACCATTCACAGTGAACAGCCCTATAAAATCAACTCTTTGAGTTCACATTTTCCTCTCACTATTCTTGCTGACCTTAGGATACTCTTATCAGACTAGTTTTAAGTTTGATGGTTGGGTCCACAAATATACCAGGAAGTCAGTTCTTGCACAATGCAAACATCTTCAAAGAAAATGTTCAGCTCTGCTGAGCATTGCTGTTGTTTTTGGTGTGTTTATCTTCTTCAGCAGGAAACAGGTGAATTTGCATTTACCACTAGGTCAAGAATTGTTTGTGGCTGTTTGAGATAAGTGGCACCATAGCTTTGATCTCCACTCTCTTCTGGTGGCAGACTAAGCAACTGGCTAACCCCTATCTGCACCCAATTCCTTACCCTGTGGATTTCTAACAATCATGAAAGACTTATTTTATAGAGGTTCATGTGCTCTGCTTTGTACAACACTTATGGTAAATAGTTTTTTGTTCAATCTTTACTCAACTTATTAGCTTTGAGTAGATCGAAAGCAACATGTCGATCATGTGGAAATAGTCATGTGATTTATTGATAAATCAACGAGTCATGTTCACCTACTGAATCATTTTTTTTAGGATATTTCATTAAGTTTTAGTACAAGTGGTTCTTATTTTTCCACTGTTTTTAACACTGTTTTTAATCAGGTCAAAATCCAGTATCTTTTAAGAAACACATAAAAAAATAAGTATATACATTTAATTACCATTTTATGTCACCTGAGACTTGGAATTTTTTAAATTTCCCAGTATTCATTGTATATGTCATCATGGAATCATAGCAAATTATTAAATTAAGCTTTTTGTTAGTTAAGATAGTGTTCTAGAATTCAGGGCAAATATAATTTTAGGTTTGAAATCACAGTGATGCTGAAGACAGTATTCTTCCTCCTTGAACTTCATCTGACAATAGATTGCTTCAGGGGGTTTGAAAAATAAAATATGAAAAAAATGTGTCAATTTCCACAAGATAAGCAAGGATATTAAATGTAGCCTGATTTGAGTGATAAATCTCTTTTTCTACTCATCAAAATGTATCTTGCTTATTAGGATTCTTAAGAGTTTCTTCTGGTCATTTCCTAAATCTACTTCTTATAATGTATGAACTGAGAATGCTGAAATCTCCAAATAGACCATTAAAAAACATACATTGAAAATAAATAGCCCTAAAATATTTGGATTAAAACTTAAATCTGTCATAGTAAATTAAATTATTCTTTCGATCTTCACATTGCTTTGGTAATTTAATCTCATACAATAGAAGTTGATTGTGGAAATACATGGTCATTGGAACAATATGTAAAAAGCAGCAAAACTATAAATTAATCCACTCTCATATTTGCAAGTCTGTAGAAATAGACTAGGAGTTCGTTAAATCACAAAAATGAACTCAGACTGAATCAGAGACAAATATTATGTTTCAAGAATAATACAATGCACAGGAAAATATAGATAGAAACTCTGTCAGAAACAAACTTTAAATTTTCGTTATTTACAGTATTTCCTGTGAACTAAAACTCAAAGATGTCATGTTTCTAAATCTTCCCCATCCCTCCAGGTACTAGTCTTCAGGACTGGGAACAAGAAATGAGAATTCTCAGAAATTGGGAATTTCTGCAACCATGCTATTCTAAAAATACATCCAAGATTCCTCACATTCTTAAATATTATTATGGATATCTTTTTAAAATGTCAAATAAACACAAAATTTTGAGTATAGTGGTATTTACAATGACGTATAGTATAGAGTGAATATTTAAATACTGGAAATCACCAGTGATCCTTATTGGGTAGTATTTGGATAATGTAACATTAGGATCATCTAAGCAAGTTAAATAGCACTACACAATATCATGTGTCTAAACTGCCACTTTAAGGTCTTAATTTGTTTCCTAAACTTGCTATTCTTGGTCAACTTACGTGCAAGAATTACTCGTTAGCTGAAGATAGGACCATAAACATCTGTTTATAACATGGAAAGAGCTACAAGTAAGACTAACTGTGAAGGTTATGATTTTTCTCCTGCCCGCTCGCAAAAATGGTCACTTTAATCTTAGACCTTGTATGTCAACTTTGCTTCCTCCAAAGCAGTTAAGTCTCTATGTTAATATTTAATCTTTAATGCTTGCAGAATAATCATTTTCCTGACTTCTCAACTAATTTTTTCTTGACAGAAAAAAATTGAGAAAAAAATATAAATTTCTCAAAAAATAGCAGGATAATCTACATGGATAAATTAAAAGATAATATATATTTTTAAAAAGTATAACTGTGATGTTAAGATTGTTGGGATTATGGGTTTAGTTTTTATTTAATATTATTTGGTAATATATCCACTTTGCAATAGTAAAGGCTTGCTCTTACTGAGATATTCTTAAAAATTGTAAAGAAATACTATAAGGCTATTTGTTGAGATAATAAATTATAAATATCAATATATGCTGTATGAAATGAGGTTCAGGCAAAATTTAAGTGACTGATTACATTACCTCAAACATAGCTCAACCTTTCTAACATTAAAGATTTCCCAGCCAATCAATCCTGTGACTCTGTCCTTTTATCCTTCAAGAATTGCCTTAAAGGATTAGAGGAAGCCTGTATTTACTGCTTCAACCTGTAGTGATTTTTCTATCCTAAATCTTATATCCTTTTAGGACTCATATCTTTAGCCATTTTTTAAAAAACCTCAGAATGTCCACTTTTTCAGATGCTTTTACTAACCAAAACCTACCAAGATATTGCAAAACGGCAGGGACCTACATTAAACTCCTGCCATGTTTTGCAGCATGTACCGCAATCCCCTAATGTAGATGTAAAATAAAAACTCGGTAAGAAGTCACAGAGTCAGATTGTCTAACAAAATAGACTATAGTTTTCTCGGTAATTTGCAGCCTTTTTGATGATTTCATATAATTTTGACTTAGAAAAAGATAAGGGCTCTATTTACTGAATTGAACAGCATCTCAATTTAATTGGCTGACTGTCAGATGACCTCTTTCTTTGTCTCATCCTTTTTCCTGTTCTAATAGGAAATTCCTGCCAATATTTTCTTGAACATGCTATTTTTTTCCCTTAAAATCTGTATGCCTTCACCTTCAAATCGGAGACTTCAAAAAAAGTTTTTCTTTCTTCATGATAAATTTTTAAGAATTGCAAAGTACCTAGATTGCCTCTATATTAAAGTAAAACATAAATTTTATGTTATAGAGCCATACCAAAATGACAGTCATTTAGTTGTTTTGAAGCTCTGACAGCTCACAAGGCATTGATTCTCACTGTATCTCAAGAGTTACATAGACTTCCCTTTTTATGTATGATTGACTGTGGGGCTGAATATTGAATAAAATAGCTGCTACAGCTGCTTAAAATAGGTAAAATCAAAGGTTTTTACTCTCTGTGGCATGTGACATGTTAGATCTGAATTTTCACTGGAAGGTAGTATGTCCTTAAAGAAAAATCTTAGCCCTGGGTAAAAAGCGGGATGCAACACCAATGGATCTGTAGCACATTTCTAGCCATAGCAAATCTCTCCTATTTTTGGAATCAGGACATAAGTAAGTTGTCAATTTATGTTGTCTAAACTAATGTATCATTCTCTCTCAAACACGTACTCAGTTAAAAAATACCCAAGGACATAATGACCAGGGTTTTTTCCACCCATTATGTAAATGTAGATGTAATTTTTATAAGGAAAACTGGCAGATCATCTTTGTGAGAGAGAGAGAGAGAGACCTTGGAGCAAAATCTCAAGATAATATTTCTCCCACAGCACTATAAAACAGCTATCTACCTGATCTACTCACAATAGAGGTCCTTCACTGCATCTTTTACCCAGCTGTATACGGTCACCTAGGTTTTTAAAACTTTCCAAAATTGAATAGCTATGATTATATTTACACTATTTATCTCACATTGTTGTTAGAATCAAATCATCCAATAAGCAGGGAAGTGCTTTAAGAATAACGTTATCCAAATGTATTATAACAAAGAAGCTCTTAAATGCCACATTTTCCAAAAGAACAGAAAAATTAAAAACCTTTTAAAACACAGAAAATACAGCATCTCATATAAAAACTCCAGGGATATGTAGGAAATGTGATGAAAATATTTTTCTAAGAACAAAACAAAGGTAAACTAAGCAAACTTAAAAAAAATAGGCTCAGATCCACAAAATCTCAATGAAATCATCCTCAGAACACTACTATATTTTATTCCATCTGTCATCTCAGACTACCCAAGTCTCCAACCAGACACGAGGCTCTGTTTCACAGCAGAGCCAAGTTCTACAGTTAGAATGTTTGCTCCAAACATAGCTGGATTAAGGAAGTGTCACAAAATAGCAGATTATTTTAGAGCCAAGAGAAGTCTTTCCTCTTTACACATAGTATTAGATTACCCTAGGCCAGGTGCCATGGCTCATGCCTGTAATCCCAGCACTTTGGGAGGCTGAGGCAGGTGGATTACTTGAATTTAGGAGTTAGAGACCAGCCTGGCCAACATGGCAAAATTTCATCTCTACTAAAAATACAAAAAAAAAAAAAAAAAAAAAAAGAAAGAAATTAGCCAGCGTGGTGGTGGAAACCTGTAATCCCAGCTACTTGGGAGGCTGAGGCACAACAATTGCTTGAACCCAGGAGGCAGAGGTTGCAGTAAGCTGAAATCATGCCACTGCACTCAAGTCCAGGTGTCAGGTGAGACTCTGTCTCAAAAAAAAAAAAAAAAAATCTGCACACATCTAACCAGTTTTCCCAGCACCATTTATTAAATAGGGAATCCCTTTCCCATCACTGGTTTTTGTCAGGTTTGTGGAAGATCAGGTGGTTGTAGCTGTGCTGTCTTATTTCCAAGATCTCTATTCTGCTCCATTGGTCTATGTGTCTGTTTTGGTATCAGTACCATGCTGTTTTGCTTACTGTAGACTTGTAGTATAGTTTGAAGTCATGTGGCATGAGACCTCCAGCTTTGTTCTTTTTGTTTAGAATTGTCTTAGTTATAGGGACACTTTTTATTCCATATGAATTTTAAAGTAGTTTTTACTAATTCTGTGAATAATGTCAGTGGTAGTTTAATGGGAATAGTATTGAATCTATTAATTACTTTGGGCAGTATGGCCATTTTTACTATATTGATTTTTTCATATCAATGAGCATGGAATATTTTTCTGTTTGTTTGTGTCCTTTCTTATTTCCTTGAGCAGTGGTTTATAGTTTCCTTGAAGAGGTCCTTCGCGTCCTTTGTTAGCTGTATTCTTAGGTATTTTAGTCTCTTTGTAGCAATTGTGAATGGGAGTTCATTCATGATTTGGCTCTCTGCTTGTCTACTGTTGGCATATAGGAATGCTTGCAATTTTTGCACATTGATTTTGTAGCCTGAGACTTTGCTCAAGTTGCTTATCACCTTGAGGAGCTTTTGTGCTAAGTAGATGGGGCTTTCTAGATATAGGATCATGTTGTCTGCAAACAGATACAATTTGACTTCCTCTTTTCCTATTTGAATATCCTTTATTTCTTTCTCTAGCCTGATTGCCCTGGCCAGAACTTCCAACACTATGTTGAATGGGAATGGTGAGAGAGGGCATCCTTGTCTTGTGCTGGTTTTCAAAGGGAATGCTTCCAACCTTTGTCCATTCAGTGTGATATTGTCTGTGGGTTTGTTATAAATGGCTCTTATTATTTTGAGATATATTGCATCAATACATAGTTTTTTTGAGAGTTTTTAAAATGAAGGGATATTTAATCTTGTCAAAGGCCTTTTCTGCGTCTATTGAGATAATCATGTGGCTTTTGTCATTAGTTCTGTTTATGTGATGAATTATGTTTACTGATGAATTATGTTTATTGATTTATCTATGTTAAATCAGCCTTGACTCTCAGGGATGAAGCCAACTTGAAAAAAAAAAAAAAAAAGACTGCCCCTCTGATTCATGGAAATTCAAACAGAAAAGAAGAAAAATAGAACTTATTACTCAATAATTTGAACTTCTCTTGGCAGCATCCCCTGGTCAGCATTATAATAATTATTTAAAGGCAGTGATTCTGAGCCCTCTTTAAACTGCAAATACTCTCAGAAATTCTCAGATGATCTGAAACATCTACTATAAGTTCTCAAAACAAACAGAAAAATATTATTGTATTCTTTAAACAGAGTCTATATCTTTGATACAAACCATTGACTACATCCAAGGGATACTTCAAGGAAGGAAAGACCCAAGAACATTTTGGAGTAAGAGCTGAAAAACTAGAAGTTTGAGGAAATTGATTTATGTAGTGAAAATGATTTTTGTTTACTGATAACATGGCAAAGCTTAGGAATTCTGATATTTTTATTATCTAGGAATTGAACCCTATATACTAAATTGGAGAAACACACACATGCAATAGAAAGCCTCAGTTTTCTTTGAGAAACCTATGAGATGTAATGTCTTAGAATACTAGTTTATTAACACAAATGCCATTAGAATTTTTGTAATATTTTGAAACTTAAATTTTAAAAAGATTAAATTCTGAAGACAAGTAAAATTTTTCTGTATCCTAATAATTAACTTGATATAAATGAAAAGATGCAATTTAAAAATGTATATACTAGTATAACTTTTTTTTTATTATACTTTAAGTTCTGGAGTACATGTGCAGATCTTGCAGGATTGTTGCTTAGGTACGCACATCCCATTGTGATTTGCTGCCTCCATCATCCCTGTCACCTACGTCAGGCATTTCTCCTAATGTTATCCCTCCCCAACCTCCCCACTGCCTGCTATCCATCCCCTAACCCCCACCTCCCAACACACCCCAGTGTGCGATATTCCCCTCTCTGTATTCATGTGTTCTCACTGTTCAATACCCACCTATGAGTGAGAACATGCAACGTTTGGTTTTCTGCTCTTGTGTCAGTTTGACGAGAATGATGGTTTCCAGATTCATCTATGTCCCTACAAAGGCCATGAACTCATCCTTTTTTATGGCTGCATAGTATTCCATGGTGTATATGTGCCACATTTACTTTATTCAGTCTATCATTGATGGGCATTTGAGTTGGTTCCAAGTCTTTGCTACTGCAAGCAGTGCCACAATGAATATACATGTGCATGTGTCTTCATAATAGAACAATTTATAATCCTTTGGGCATACACCCAGTAATGGGATTGCTGGGTCAAATGGCATTTCTAGTTCTAGATCCTTGAGGAATCGCCACACTGTCTTCCACAATGGTTGAACTAGTTTACATTCCCACCAACAGTGTAAAAGTGTCCCTATTTCTCCACATCCTCTCCAGCATCTTTTGTCTATAGATTTTCTAATGATCGCCATTTTAACTGGTGTGAGATGGCATCTCAATGTGGTTTTGATTCGCATTTCTCTAATGATGAGTGATGATGAGCATTTTCTTGTATGTTTGTTGGCCTCATAAATGTCTTCTTTTGAAAAGTGTCTATTCATATCTTTCACCCACTTTTGGATAGGGTTGGTTTTTCTTGTAAATCTTCTTTAGTTCTTTGTGGATTCTGGATATTACACCTTTGCCAGATGGGTATCTTGCAAAAAATTTTTCCCCTTCTGTTCGTTGCTAGTTCACTCTAATGATTATTTCTTTTGCTGTGCAGAAGCTCTTAAGTTTAATTAGATCCCATTTGTTTATTTTGGCTTTTGTTGCCATTGCTTTTGGTGTTTTAGTCATGAAGTCCTTGCCTATGCACATATCCTGAATGGTACTGCCTAGGTTTTCTTCTAGGGTTTTTATGGTGTTAGGTCTTATGTTTAAATCCTTAATCCATCTGGAGTTAATTTTTGTGTAAGGTGCAAGGAAGGGGTCCAGTTCCAGCTTTTTGCATATGGGCTAGCCAGTTTTCCCAACACCATTTATTAAATAGGGAATCCTTTCCCCATTCCTTGTTTTTGTCAGGTTTGCCAAAGATCAGATGGTTGCAGATGTGTGGCATTGTCTCCAAGGCCTCTGTTCTGTTCCATTGGTCTATATCTTTGTTTTGGTACCAGTACCATGCTGTTTTGATTACTGTAGCCTGGTTGTATAGTTTGAAGTCAGGTAGCGTGATGCCTCCAGCTTTGTTCTTTTTGCTTAGGATTGTCTGGGCTATGTGGGCTCTTTTATGGTTCCATACGAAGTTTAACATGGTTTTTTCCAGTTGGGTGAAGAAGGTCAATGGTAGCTTGATGGGGATAACACTGAATCTACAAATTACTTTGGGCAGTATGGCCATTTTCACTATATTGATTCTTCCTAACCATGAGTATGGAATGTTTTTCCATCTGTGTCTTCTCTTATTTCCTTGAGCAGTGGTTTGTAGCTCTCCTTGAATAGGTTCTTCACATCCTTTGTTAGTTGTATTCCTAGGTATTTTATTCTCTTTGTAGTCGTATAATGATTTAAATGAATCTTAGTTAACACAGCTTATGAACTGAAAATAAATTTAACATGTTTGAAAACTTAGCAAATACAGAAAGTAACAGAAAGAGAAGGAAAACTTATTCGTAATGTCATCATTCATAGATAACCACAATTAGCTTTGAAGGTATAGTCTTCCAGTTTCTTTGTCATATATTTGTTGTATGAATGTGTGGGTGTATAGTTCAGTTTACAGTTTGGAATTATTTTCCTCTTAAAACCACATTGAAACTTTTTCATAAGGTTAAATAATTTTTTCTAAAGCAATAATTTGAATAAAGTATCATTATTAATTATATGGCTATCCCATAATGCCATAGTTAATGAATTTTCAATTATTAAAGTTTCTTTTTAATGTTTTTGTTGAATAAACAGTGCTAAAATAAATACAATTCCAGATTAACATTTGCCAATGTCTGGTTATGTCTTAGAGTATAAATGATTTGAAGATATTTAACCATTGAAATCACCCATTAAGATTTTTAATATGTTTTCTTTAAATGGATCTTCAAACGTTTTACCACTTTACAATTCCATCTGACAATGTAAAAGAAAAGTCTATTTTAAAATATTTTTGCCAATTTTGAACATAATCAAAATTTGTCAATTTGCCAGACATAATTTTTAAGATATCTTATATGCTAAATTATATTTTCTTAGCAAAATGGCTTAAGAACATGTGTCTAGAAATTGGTTAGCTCCAATCTTGTGATTCAACTCTACCACTAAGCAATTTTGGCAACACAATTAACCTTTTTATGTCCCCATTTTCTCATCTGAAAAGCAGGTTTCACAATAACACTTACCTCCTATATCTGCTATGATGTTTAAATGGTTTAAATTAACAGTGCTTGGCACATGGTAAATGCTTAATAAACAGTAGACATAATTTTGTTGTTACTACTAGAAGTACTACTAATCTAAAGTTAATTTGAACTTCTCTTTACATTAATTGAAAATGTTTATTTTACTGGAATTCCATATTTATGTTTAAGACATTTCAAAATTATGGGATTTTTATTTCTATTGGTTTATTAAAGTTCTTTACTTTAAAACTGCATTATTTTGTAAGTGTATGAGCAAAGGCATAATCAAGTAAAAAAATCCATTCAATTTCACTAAAGAAAATCATAAAATTTCAAAGTTCAGAAAATGTCATAAGCCATATTAAAAGGATAAAGACAGTCTTAGGGTGCAGACACAATTCCAGCTTTGAATATGAGATTCAACTATGTAATCTGGGTAAATGCTTCTAGCACTCTTAAAATGTTCTACATTTGAAAATGTAAGAAAGAAATTAGGCATCGTTGAGGAAAAGAAAGAACAAGGGAAGACAGATTAGTCACTTTCCAAAAATCTCTTTCTTCATAAGTTTATGACTAAATCTTGGCATGCAGGGAAACTCGGACTAACACAGTAACCATGCCACAGCAATTTTATGTAACTTTAAAAAGTCAACTTCAAATATTATCATTTCTAGTTATTCCCAATTTTATTCAACTTCCTTGGCCTAGGCAGGTGGATCACGAGGTCAGGAGATCGAGACCATCCTGGCCAACATGGTGAAACCCCGTTTCTACTAAAAATAAAAAATTACCTGGGCATGGTGGCACGTGCCTGTAATCCCAGCTATTCAGAAGGTTGAAGCAGAAGAATCATTTGAACCAAGGAGGCAGAGGCTGCAGTGACCTGAGATCATGCCACTGCACTCCATCCTGGGTGACAGAGCGAGACTACATCTAAAAAAATAAGTATATAAATTTAGATTGTACAATATTGTGCAATCATATACATTATGAAGAAATGACAAATCCCTAATGTGTTTCACAACCTCTATCTTTCGTCCTCAAATTCTCATGAGACAGTATCAAAAGGCTTTTATTTTTGAAAATATAAATCTGAACATACTTTTAAAGGTATTTGATTGGCTCTCAAAGAATTATAGGAAAAAAATCTGTTTCCAATGACATGGTATAGAAGGATTGTCAACATACTGTACAATCAAATATTTAAAAGAGTAAAAGAATTCTACTTCTAGCCAATGTGGAGAAACAGGAACTTGATTAACCATTCTTCTCAAAATAACCAAAATGAAAAACACATAAAAACATACAACTATATGTTATGATATTACATACTAGGTAATAAAAGATATTTATCTCTGAGAGGTGAGAAATAAACTAGGTGAATCTTAGGATTATTTCACTTTATTGCCCAGAGAGATATTCAAGGCTATAGTACAATGAGGAAGAATCTGGGGAGAATCTAGAGATTTCCTTCCCAGAGAAGGAACTGATAATATAGATCCTTCCATAAGAGAAATGGGTAGCTAGAATTTGCAGGGGTTAGTGCCAGAGAGAATAAAGCTGCGGAGAGTCAGGGGAAGGTGGTTGCAGGGGGGAGAAGCTGTCTGGAGAAATGCAGGTTTCTTCAAGCCTTCACTCATACTGATCAGTGCATGCTATATGAGGTTACCACGGAAACCAGAGATTAAACAGCCAAAAGGATTAGCGGAATAATGCCTATTCCCACCAGCCAGAGTGGGAACTCATAATTCATGAAACATTTGATGTATAGGTAGGGAACTCAGAAGTGAATTGAAAGAAACAATAAAATACAATATATACAAGAAAAATTAATCAAACTAACCCTGAAAAAAATACAGAAGCTAGAATAATAGATGAAGCTATCACAATAGTTATTAAACTCTATTCCATACTTTGAAGTAGCTGAATTGAATTTATTCATCAGAGAAGTGCTAAGACTTAATTCAAACTTCTACAGTTGAAAGCAATGTCAAAAATGCAAAATATACTAGATGGGATTAATAATAGTAGTTTATACCTTATATTAGGAAAGATGAGACATGGCAACATAAATAATCCAAAAATTAAACAGAGAAAAATGAAATGTTGAGAAAAACATTAACAGAGCATAAAGCAGCTGTGGGATAATTTAAAGAACCTCGTATGGTGTAATTTGAGTCCCTGAAGTATAAAAGAGAAAGAAAAACAGAAAATATATTTGCAAAACATAATGACAATTTTTCTGAAATTTTTGGTTCATCAAAAATCTCAATCAACCCCAAGCACAAGCAAATTTAAGGAAACTGTAGTAAAGTATATCTTAACCAACTTGCTAAAATCCAATGATAAAAAGAGCCAGAGAAAAGGCACATTATATTCCGAGGGAAAAAAAGATGAAAAATTATAACAGACTTCTAATCAGAAAACTGAACGCCAGAAGCCAGTTGAGGAGTATCTTCAACGTACTAAAGTAAAAATGCCATCACTCGAGAATTCTGTACCCAGCAAAATGTATTTTTAAATGCAGATGAAATAATAGCTGAACATACAGAAGCTAAAATAGTGCATCATCATCATGTCTGAACTAAAAGAAATGTGTTATAGGAGGAGTAATTAATAGCAGATGAAAGTATAATCTACACAATTAAAGACCCTCAGAAACATAACTAAATAAAATATATTTCTTATTTAAATTTTTTTAAAGATAATTAACTGTTAAAGTAAAAATAATAACACTATATTGTTGAATTTAGAGCTCATGTAGAAATAAAACATTTGACACCACCACCACAAAGTTCAGGAAAGAAAAGATGAAAGTATATAAGGTTGTACACTAAAAGAGAAATGGTATTATTTGTAGAAGGTAGACTATGATAAGGTAGACATATATATTATAACCACTAAAGCAACTACAATAACACCACAAACAATTGTAGCTGATAAACAATCACAAAAGAAAAGAGAAAAAAACATAAACTCATCAATAAATCAAAAAAAGGTAGAAAGAGGGAAAAATAAGTTAAACAGATAGAACAGGAAGACAAGAAATAGCAGCCAAGTGCAGTGGCTCACACCTGTAATCTCAGCGCTTTGGGAGGCTGAAGTCGGTGAATCGCTTGAGGTCAGGAGTTTGAAACCAACCTGGCCAACATAGAGAAACCTTGTCTCTACTAAAAATACAAAAATTAGCTGGACTTATTGGCTGGTGCCTGTAATCTTGTCTAATTTGGAGACTGAGGCAGAAGAATCACTTGAACCCAGGAGGTGGAGGTTGCATTGAGCCAAGTTCACACCATGGCCTGGGTGACAGAATTAGCAAGATGGTGTATTTAAACAAAAACATGCCAATAATTATATTAAATGTAAATGATCAAAATGCTCCAATTAAAAGACAGAGACTGCGAGTGTAATATTCAAATGGGCAAGCATGAAAATAAAGTAACACTCTTACTCTTCCAGAAAAATTCAGTCTAAAAATAAATGAATGAATGAATAAAACATTACTTGGTGCTAACTAAGCAAGATGTATATCTCTGGTGGGAGCTGAGGAGCTGTGGTAATCATGTCAGAACCTGAATAGACAGAGTGTTTGTTTATCACATGTCAAACCTCACGGTGAGACTGGGATTTAGGAGGATATTTGAGTGCAGGATGTCGGAGCCCATAAGGCTTCCATGCATGGGAGTGACAGTGGTGGCTAAGCACTGAGGGTCAGAGGACTAACCATTATAAAGAGGGCATGGTGGGTGGCTTAATATTTGGTATTGAAGCCCAGGCAAAATGAGAAAGGTAACCAAATGAGGGAGGCTATGGAAGCCCCCATAGCATATCTGAGCTGGAGTAGGGTTAGGAATATGTTCATAACATTTGAAACAACCAATTACGTAAATATCTTCAGACTAATGGAAGGCAGGTTTCTCAATGTTGGAAAAGAAAGAGACACTTACAGAAAGAGAAAAACCTAGAACAAACCCTCTGGTATTAATTGGTTTGGAGATGTTGTGAATGTGTGATTTTGAACTGACAAATGTTATTGGTAGACATGATATAGAGATATTGATATCCTAGCTCTGTCATACGAGAAAAATTTGAACAACATACCTTAATAACAATGACCAAATATAGTTCCCAAGTTTTATTTTCCAAATTTCATTGATAAAGTGAACAGAACTCCTTAGAGCAGGGGTCCCCAAACCCCTAGCCACAGAATAGTACTGGCCTATAGCCTGTTAGGAGTCAGGTCACACGGCAGGAGGTGAGCAGCAGGCAAGCATTACCTCTGGAGCTCTGCCTCCTGTCAGGTCAGCTGTGGTATTAGATTCTAACAGAAGTGGAAACCCAGTTGTGAACCATGCATGCAAGAGATTTAGACTGTGTGCTCCTTATGAGACTCTAATAACTAATGCCT
This sequence comes from Ateles fusciceps, assembly GCA_036589455.1. Taxonomy (NCBI): domain Eukaryota; kingdom Metazoa; phylum Chordata; class Mammalia; order Primates; family Atelidae; genus Ateles; species Ateles fusciceps. Next base: position 2,504,432 of record JAZHEH010000479.1, on the reverse strand, counting down.
GATGATCTGAGGTGGAACAGTTTCATCCCAAAACCATCCCTCCACCTCCTATCCATGGAAAAATTGTCTTCCACAAAACCTGTCCCTGGTGTCAAAAAAGGGTGAGGATTGCTGCATTAGAGAAATGACTGATTCCAGTTCCAGGAGAGAGGAAGTACAAAATTAACCTTTAAATACATTTTTCACGCCAGAGAGTAAGGGGAGTGTTCAAAAACCATACACATACTCCCAAAAGGTCCATAAAATATCTTGAAAGTGCTTCTATTAACCAAATCGTGGGGAATTTGAGATATAAATAATAAGCATAAATATTTTTAACCCAAATATTAAAGTAAGAATTTGTGAGTTCATACTAATATAAATAGTGAATAAAATTAAAATTCAAAGAGAAATTTAAAGTTTGAAGTAAACTGAAACCTAGTTTTAAAGTGCCTCACAAAATTACAGTGGCAAAAAGAGAAATCTTATTCATAGGAGTCTGGCTAACACCTTTTAATTAAAGAATCAAAGTTACTATCACTAATGGTGGAATGAATGGAAACAACATAGTATCTCATACGAAATGTGAGAATGCATATGTAAAAAACACATTCACGCTTCTGTGATATCCCTGCAAAAGATGCATAATCTATTCATGAAGAACCATCAAGCAATCAGAAACTGAGGGGCTTTCTATAAAATAAGTGGCTTCCAATCTTCAAAAGTATCAAAATCACATGGGTTAAAAAAAGATTGAGGAAGTATTTCAAGTTTGAGCAGCCTCAAGAATAATCAACTAAATGTAACATACAATTCTAGACCAGAATCTCCTGCTTGAAAGGACATTCTGGGGGGCAAGTGGTGAATATTAAATAAATTCTGAGAACTAGTTCCCATAATCTATTAATGTTCATTATCTGATTTTGATGGTTATACTATGTACAAGGATATTGGGATATTGTCTTTGCTTACAGACGAATATCAAACTGTTCATTGATAATTAAGCATCAGTTTGTCTAATTTATTTTAAATGTTTCAGGGTGAATAAAATGATATTTTTGTACTATATGGGCAACATTTTTTTGAGATTTTTAAATTTAAAAAATTAAATTAAAATTTGCGTCAAGTATTTACTCATGTAAATACTACAACTTTCTTGAAATTATTAACAAAATTTAAAAGATAAAAAGTAAATTAGAAAACATTTAAGACAAATATTAATACATATCACTAATATTTTCATGTGGGGAAATATAAATGTAGGATCTAATTCAGGTACAGTAAGATTTACAAAAAATTTGAGAGACTAGGAAGTGAAAGTCAGAGCTGGCAGTATTTAGGAAATCAGTATTTAGGAAATATCAATTTTAATATTAGTTGATTACAGAATCAAAGTGGGCAATTTGTAAAAGAATATTCAGAAACATTTGGTAACACCTCTTATACATCATCTGTCAGACCATATTCCTATTATGCTACCGCAGCAGGAGCAACAATGGTTTCTCCTTCTATTCCACTTTCCAAATCTTGTGTGAATGCTTCATATTGCTAGAATCAAATCCTAAAATGTGCTGGCAAGCATTTTGGAAACTGCAATTCCTAGTCTTCCAATTCTCAATATATAGAAGAGCCCATAGAAGAGGGAAAATAGCATTTAGTTGGCAGTAGAAAATTCAGCACATGATAATTGTATTAATACATAAGGATCTTATTAAAAGTTAATGGATTGATTAATTTAGAAAATCTCAATTGAAATGTTATTGCAGGACATAGAAAAATTACAGGAAAAAGTATACTTTATTAATAAGTATGACAAATATGTAAAATGCACTTATTCTTCCTTATTAAGCAAAATTAAATTTATGTCTATTTTTTCTAGGAAAGAAGTAGTAAGTCGGGCAATCTCATATATAAATGATAATAATATACACCACCATTAACTTTAGGACATGGATTTGCAAAATGTATTAAGTGGTCTAAAATATGTAGTCTGCCTCTGTGATTGGATTTCATAGGACGTATTCTTAGAAATTTCAAGCAACAAATACTTATATAAGTGGACATCTTTTTCTTATTAAAAAATTGAATCAACATAAAAGCCAAACAATAGAGGAATTCTTAAAAAAAACAAAAATCATTCCACAGGATGAAATGCTATCTAGCTATTAAAGATTATGACCTTGAAAAATGTATACTTAAAACCAGAATTAGTAGAAAGAAGGAAATAATAAAGATTAGAGCAGAAATAAGTAAGAGATTAAAATATCAAAAGATCAACAAAATGAAAATTGGATTTTTTCAAAAGAGACAAAATTGACAAATAATTAGCTAGACTAATTTTAAAAAGTAAGAAGATCCAAGTAAATAAAATCAAAAATGAAAAAGACATTTCAACTAATAACACAGAGATACAAAATATCATTAGATTATATGATGAAAGTGTATAAGCTAACAGATGTGAAACCTAGAGAAAATGGAAAAATTCCTTGACACATACAAGCTACCAAGAATGAAGCAGGAAGAAATAAAAAACCTAAACAGACCAAATAACTATTAAGATTGAAGCAGTAATCAAAAGTCTCCCAACAAAGAAAAGCCCAGGACTGGATAGCTTCACCACTGAATTTTACCTAACACTAAAGAACTAAAGCCAGCTGGGCATGGTGGCACATGCCTGTAATCCCAATATTTTGGAAGGCCGAGCATGAGGATCACTTGAGGTCAGGATTTGAAACCAGCCTGGTCAACATGGCAAAAGCCCTTCTCTACTAAAAATATAAAAATTAGCCAGGCATGGTGGCACATGCCTGTAATTTCAGCTACTCAGGAGTCTGGGGCACGAGAATCACTTAAATCCAAGAGGCAGAGGTTGCAGTGAGTTGACGTTGTGCCACAGCACTCCAATCTGGGCGACAGAATGAGACTCGGTCTCAAAAAAGAAAAAAAAAAATTACAACCAATTCTTTTTGAACTACTCTATAAAACTGAAGGGGAGAGAATTTTCCAAACTCATTCTGTGAAGCCAGCATCACTCTGATACCAAAACCAGACAAGGGCATAACAAAAATGAAAAGTACAAGTCAATATCCCTGATTAACATAGATGCAAAAATCCTCAAGAAAATACCAGCAAGCTGAATCCAACAGCACATCAAAATTATGCACCATATTTAAGTGTAATTTATCCAGGGATGCAAGGGTGATCACACATTCACAAATCAAGAAATGTAATAGAGCACATCAATAGAATAAAGGACAAAAACTATGTGATTATTTCAATAGATGCAGAAAGAAACATTTGATAAAATTCAACATCCCTGCATGATAAAAGCACTCAAGAATTAGATTTAGAAGAAACATATGCAAACACAATAAAGACCATATGTAACAAACCCACAGCCAACATCATACTGAATGGGGAAAAACTGAAAACTTTTCTCCAATAACTGGAAAAAGACAAAGATGCTCATTTTCACCACTTTTATTCAACACAGTACTGGAAGTCCTGGCCAGAGCAAATAGGCAAGAGAAAGAAATAAAAGACATCTGAATTGAAAAGAAAGAAGTCCAACTGTCCCTTTTTGCAAATGACATGATCTTGTATATCAAACAACTTAAAAACTTTACCAAAAATCTTTTAGAACTGATAAATTCAGTGAAGTTACAGGATAGAGAAATCAATGTACAAAAAATCAATAGCATTTCTATACACCAATAACAAACTAGTTGAAAAAGAAATAAATAAAGCAATCTCATTCACAATAGCCAAAAAATAGTAGAAATACATTTAACCAAACAGGTGAAAAGTATGCTCCATAAAATTATAAAACTCTGGTGAAAGACAATGAAGATAATATAATCAAATGGGAAGATATCCCATGTTCATGGGTCAAAATATTTAATATTGTTAAAATGACCACACTATCCAAAGCAGTGCAAGCATTTCATACAATTCTTATCAATATATGACTTACATTCTTCGTAGATATAGAATAAACTATCCTAAAATTGATATGGAGCCACAAAAGATCCTGAATAGACAAAGCAGTCTTGAGCAAAAAGTACAAAGCTGAAATCTTCAGACTATCTAACTTCAAAATATACTAGAAAGCTAAAAAATATACTATTAATAGAAAGAAAACCAAACAATGTGGTAACTGGCATAAAAACAGACACACGACCCATGGAAAAGAATCGGTATTTCAGAAATAAAACCACATATTTATAGCTAACTGATCTTTCACACCAATGTCAAGAACATACAATGGGGAAAGGACAGTCTCTTCAATAAATGGTGCTGGAAAAACTGGTTATCATATGCAAAAAAAAAAAAAAGAAAGAAACTAAATCTCTATCTCTCACCATATACAAAAATTAACTCAAAATGAGTTAAAGGCCTAAGGGTAAGACCAGAAACTACTGGAGGAAAACATAGGGAAATTCTTCAAGACATTCATTCAGGCAAAGATTTTATGGATAAGACCACAAAATTACAGGCAACAAAAGCAAAAATAGACATATGTTATGATATCAAACTAAAAAGCATCTGCACAGGAAAGGAAAAAATCAAAAGAGTGAAGAGATCACTTACAGAATGGTAGAAAATATGTGCAAATTATTCTTCTAAAAAGAGATTAATATTCAGAATATAAAGGAACTCAAATCCACAGCAAAAATAAAATAGTTCAATTAAAAATGGGCAAATTATCTGAATAGACATTTCTCAAAAGAAGACATATAAATAGATAGATAACACATATGGAAAAATGCTCAACATCACCAATCAGCAGGGAAATGCAAATCAAAACCACAATGAGACGTCACTATACCCCAGTTAAAACGGCTACTATCAAAAAGACAAAAAATAACAAATGCTGGTAAGGATGCAGAGAAAAGGAAACTCTCATACTCTGTTGGTGGGTGGAATGCTAATTAGTACAGCCATTATGGAAAACAGCATGCAGATTCCTCAAACACACTACAAACAGAATTACCATATGATTCTGTAATCCCGCAACTGGATATATAGCAAAAAAAAAAAAAAAAAAGCATATTGTTATGTCTAAGAAATACCTGAACTCCCATATTGCGGCACTATTCACAATAGTCAAGATATGAAGTAAACCTAAATGTCTATCAACAGATGAATGGACATAGAAAATGGTATATATTCACAATGGAACACTATTCAGCCATAAAAAAGAATAAAATACTGCTATTTGTGGCAATATGGATGAACCTGGAAGACATTATACTAAGTGAAATAAGCCAGGTACAAATAGACAAATACCACATATTCTCATTCATATGTGGAAACTAAATAAGTTGATCTCATAGAAGTAGATAATAAGAAGAGAATAATGCTAGCTAGAGGCTGGGATGGGTAGGGAGAAGTGTGGATAGAGACAGGTTCGTTGCTTAAAAAATATGAAATTACAGCTAAGTGAGAGGAATTGGTTCTGGTGTTCTACAGCACTCTACAATAAATATAGTTCACAGTAATTTATTCCATATTGTTAGGTATCTAGAAGAGAGAATTTTGACTGTTCCCAACACAGAGAGATGATAAATGTTTGAAGTGCTAGATATTTTAATTATCCTGGTTTGTTTATTACACATTGTATACAGGTATAGAAATATTGCACTGTACCTCATAAACATGTACAACTATTATGTGTCATTTAAAAGTATAATAAAGTAGTAAATTTAGATAGTAAAAATAAATAAAAGAGAAAAAAATCTTAGTATGCACTTAATTTTTAAAACCATGGCAAATAAAAAACAGTATCAGTATAAAATAGGTATATATACATAAAGACTGACAGATATTATGAATACTGTATTTTCTTTTCCTTATTCTTTTAAAATATTTCCCAGATATTCCACAATTCATTTATGACAAATAAAATTTTTAAAAATAACATTTTCACATAAAATAAATTACTAAACCCCTTTTAGGAAAATAACACAAAAAAATGCAGATGGAGCAGAGAAAGAGATTTAAATATTATATTTATTGGCGTGTAGGAAATAAGTGAAGGCAAGAGTCTACATACATGAAAATAAGTCCAATGTTAAGACTGGAGAGAATGACTACATTATAGTCCTTGTCCTGTTGTAAGTCTTCTACATATCCTAATTTGAAATTATTGATAAAATGGATGTGCTGATATATCATTACATTTACTGTTGAGTATCAACTCTGTATTGAGGACCACTATGATTTTAATTTAGAAATGCAATTTCATTTCTAACATCTTTTTAATTATCTAAGAGCACAGTTTATTTCAGTTTTAGTGATAAGGTCCAGGGCAATGAGGGGGAGCCATTTGTCTGAAGCACTCACTGCTAAATAGCACATACAGAGATACATAGATCTTGAATGGCAAATATTAGAAAAACATCTATATTTAGCATTAAATATTTGAAGGCTTTTTTCAGATTTATACCAAAATTCTTACTTGAGATTTGGCAATCAAAATGGCTTATTTAAATTAATAGTTCAGATTCAGCACCTCCCCCCGGAACAAACACACACGCTTATATCAAAAGAGCTTACATAAGATGACTAGTGACATCTGAATGAAAGCCATGCCTATGAATATCAAAATTAAGAGAATCATGGCTGTATGAGGCTAAATGTTGTAGCTTCAGACAGTGTTCAACTAAAGAAATGTTGATATTATTGACCACTCTAACGAGGAACTTCTGGTGAATGTTTTGCTTCTATTACTTGACTCTACATAGAACAAGGCAGACAGGTTTGCAGGTAATGTTTTCCAAAGTCTAATTTAAACTAAATCTATATAATTTCTAAATGTATCCCATCTCTTCCTCCTGGCCCCTCTCCATCTTGATCCTTTCATGTAAGGCTCAGCCTTTTTCTTTCTGCACTTTTGAACTTTCCTCAGTTCCAGTTTGTCTAGTATGTATTTTCTTATCCGATTTTTCTAAAAGAAAATGCTTTTAGAGGCAGAAAGACGAGTGTTGCAATAACTATATGTGTCATTAGGACAGCTCTGTTATCTCAAACTAAGTATTTCAGATTTACACATTTTATGAAAATTTATTTATTTTTTTTAGCTATTCAGGGCACAACTAATTTTGGTATAAAAAATCATTAAAACTCAGAATTGCAACTTGTTCAAAATAGAATTCATTATTGAGATATACTGTGCCTACTAAATCTTCTATGCATACTGTCTAGACCCATATTTAGAAGAATAAGTTTAAAGTCTATTAGTATTAACTTAATGCTAAGCAGGCTACTATAATTTTGTTAGCCAAGACCTGGGATGGAGTACTTTGGAAGTATACAGGAAGACTTCGTGGTGTCTTCCATCACTTTAGATGACAGTCCAGAAAGAACTGAGTATGAAATATTTAGGAGAAGAGCCAAAAGGAAATTTTATCAGAGAAAATAAAGTCATGTAAAAAAAAATTGACAGTGAGAAAAAATAAGGCAAATCTAGAGAATTTAAAAATATTTTTGTATGCCTAGAACGTAAAAGATAAGGTATGAGTTGAAAAGATTAGATATGCTGGTGAAATACGTAGGAGTAATTATTTACCCTGGGACAGTGTAAAGCATTTCAGAATATTATTAAACAAGGGAGTTAAATTTATTCAGATTTATGATTAATTTTCATTGGCACTAGTAAAGTTGTTGAGAGCCAACAAGCTCTGATGAATGAGTGATGATCATGGCATTTTATTATGCTTTATTAAGGCCATGGCAGTTTATTCCAGCAGCTACCAAGTAAAACTGGTCTTACAATAATAACAGGTCATTTCAGCAGCTAGCTTGCAGCATAATCCCCTCCGAAGGCAATTGTATCCTGAGTGCTTCCCACCCCACACCACCACCACCACCACCACCACCCATTTTCTTGACTCTAATTTAGTTAGGTATGATAAGATGACTTTGTATAATAAATTTTCACACAATTTAAACAAACTGGATCAGTTTCTTAAAAATATATAAATTACAACAACTCATTTGATATAAAATGGAGTATCTGAGTAGCCTTATAACTATTAATGCAATCAAATTCATAGTTTAGAAACCCTCAGAAAAAAAATCTAAGAAAAAATATTTTGACTGTACTAACGTCAATATCCTGGTTGTGATACTATATTATACTTTTGCAAAATGTGATCATTAGGAAAGCTGAGTAAAAGATACACAGGATCTCTGTGTTATTTCTTACAAATGCATGTGAATCTACAATTATTTCAAAATAAAAAGGTAAAAATTTTATGACAAATTAACAATGAGAACACACAGACACAGGGAGGAGAACATCACACACTGGGGCCTGTCAGGGGTGGGGGCTAGGGGAGGTAAAGCATTAGGAGAAATACCTAATATAGATGACGGATTGATGGGTGCAGCAAACCACCATGGCACATGTATACCTATGTAGCAAACCTCACGTTCTGCATGTGTATCCCAGAACTTAAAGTATAGTAATAATAATAATAGTGATGAATGATTGAATAAAAGATAGAGCATTGCATTCCCCCTCCCCACTGACCTCTTTGAGTAATACTAAAGATCTTTTCAAAAATTAGCATAAAAGTTAATGAAATCATTATGAAAGATGAAATAGAATGTAGTGGCAAGAGAGAAAAAATATAGGTAAAACAAACTCAATTATTTAACATATTGGGGAAGAAAAGGAGCTTGGGGAGAGTCTATTTCAACTAAGATAGGATGGTAAGTTTAAGAAACTAGAACATGCTGAAAAATATGCAGTATATAGAACTTGAAACCAAAGGAAAAGAAGGCAGTGCATCAATATTGAGAGGCTTGAGGAGTAAGAGACAGGGAAGAAGAAAGCTCTGTCACTGAATCTGATATACTCATCATCCAAATACTATAGGCTAAGAAAAAAAAATTCATATCTAAATTTCCTTTTGCTCTAGGAAGTAGCTTCATTATAAGGACTGTGAATGCATTAAGCACTTCAGTGTTCACCTTAAGGGCATGCTACATAGACTATTTTTTTTTTCTAGTCTGGCATGCTCTGGGGCATAAAATGATTTGGGTGCCCAAGTTTTGACATTTTAAAATATTTCAAGATTAAATGTTTAATAAGTCGGTGGACCCTGAGGTCACTTGGCAAAAGGTAGTTTTTTCCGTTTCACTTTGTTTTGATTTTGATTTTGGATCAAATTCATTAAAACACACACACACACACACACACACACACACACATACACACACACAAAATTTGAGAAAAGCATGGGTAAATCTGTTAGGAAAAAAAGCTTTTCTAAAAATACTCATTTACTACTGTTTCTTGAGTTATTCAGAGTTACAAGGAAGTGGTACTTCTGCACAGAAATATCTGGAAGTGTTTCATTGGAAAAAAGTTTATTATCCTAGTAAATGATGGAGTAAATAACAAATAATAGGCTGGGCACAGTGGCTCATGCCCATAATCCCAGGACTCTGGGAGGCCAAGGTTGGCAGATAGATCTCTTGAGGCTAGGAATTTGAGACCAGCCTGGCCAACATGGTAAAACCCTATCTCTACTGAAAATACAAAAATTATCCAGGCGTGGTGACACACACTTGTAATCCCAGCTTCTCGGGGGAGGCTGAAACAAGAGAATCGCTTGAACCCAGGAGGCAGAGGTTGCAGTGAGCTGAGATTGTGCCACTGCACTCCAGCCTGGGTGACAGAGTGAGACTCTGCCTCTAAATAAATAAATAAACAAATAAATATTTAAAACAATATATACATGGGTGGGAAAAGTTAACAACTGAAACACATAAAACCAAGGAATCCTGTAGCTTTTATATACATCCAACTCTATTCTAACTTAAGATGCAGACTCAGCCTGGACTGATCAAAGACAGTCAGATTAATAGTGGGGGAGTTACGTATATTTCACTGTAGTTTAATAATTTAGTGCTGCATTAAATCCTTTGGGGATTAAGGCATTATATAATTTATTCATAATCCATAAATTAATTAACTGATTCATTGATTCAGGGACATTTGCTAGTTAGTGAGCTCTCTCATTTGCAGGCATTGGTTCAGTATTTTTTGTTGGTGGTGTTTTAGCAAAACTTCGCAAAGTTTCCTGCACATAGTAATACAGTTATTCTTTGGTATCCATGGAGGATTTAGGGGATTGGCTCCAAAACCCCTGTGAATACCAGAATCCACAGATGCTTAAGTCTCTTATATAAAATAGTATAGTATTTGCAGATAACCTATATGCATTCTTCTATATACTTTAAATCACTTCTAGAGTACTTATATTTAATTTACATAGCAATCTGCATGTTGTAAAATTGTTATGCTGCATTATTTTTAAATATTTTTATTGTATTGTTATTTTTTATCATGTTTTTAAAACTATTTCAATCCATCATTGGTTGAATTAGAGAACAAGTGTGCAATTAAAAAAAAGTGTGGCATGTATTATCTGTAGCTATTGAATGAATTTCTATTTATATTTATCAAGATAATTTTTTGAGACAGAGATTTATGTTTTTTTATCACATATTCTGTTTTTTTTTTTTAATGTTCTGTCCCCTTTCTTTGCCCCTTTAAGTAGCTAACCACATTCTACTTTCTTTCCTCAGATGAGATTTGTTTTTGTGCTTCTTGACTTTTGTTTCCAAGTGTATAAACCCACGGAAAATAACAGGATTTGAAGAAATGTGCTGTATCTGTAGACTAAAAAAAGATTCTTCCAGGCTGAGTGAGGTGTGTGTTTGTGTGTGTGTGTGTGTGTGTGTGTGTGTGTGTGTGTGTACATGGAGCTGTGGGGGAGGGGCAGGGAGATGCCATGTTGCAGCATCTCCTAGGATGTGGCAGAACCTCAGTAGTAATGAACACACATAACATCGAGAAGACTGGAAGGGTCCAGCACTTCCAACCAATATGGTAATTCCCATTCATAAGGAAGACACAGAAACAGTGTGCAATTGGTATTGCCAGCTGGATAATGGAATTCTTAAAAGAAACATAATCAGTGATCAATTAGTCATCCCTAATGTTTAGTGTGGTTTAAGATTTCAAACATTTGGAGAAAAATAACAAATATGATTGACATTAAATTTTTCACAACGCTATGGAAACCAAGAGATGAGTTTATTAGTTGAGATTTATACATCATATATAGAAGTCCCTGGTAGAAAAGGTAATAACAAAAATAATGACAGTAACCTTGTATGTATAGGCAGATTGTTTGTGTTTTCCCAATGAAGCTCATTGAAATCAGCAGAAGTCTTGTATGAGTCATTCATGGGCATGGGAAGTCTCTCAGATAGAGAAATATATAAACTTTGAAAGCAACTGTGAGAGATTTATTCACTAATTGCTTGAGAGAGGATATTGAAATTTCAAAAGAAATAATAAAATGTGAAAAATTTTTGGAATTTACCAGAGCTGTATCCAACCTGCAGTGCAAGTAACATGAAGATTATCTGTTGATTCTTATTCTGTGGTGACAGAGACACACTGGCACCATCTTGTGATGACACCAGAGAATAAAATGAAAGGCCAAAATAATAGAGCATCTCAGATCATAAGAGAGAAATGGGAGCTAAATGAGATAGACTTTCCATTACTAGACATATAAAATGTTAATTTCTGATTAAATGTGAATAACACAGTAATACATTCCAGTAACACAATAATGACCATGCATTATTTGCTAAAACAATGAATTATTAAATGGATATATCATGACAATGCTTTTAATTTTACTTTCTATAACTCTTTCTAAATAATTTTCTCAAACTTAAAATAAATACATTATTTTACCTCTAGTCAAACCTGATTTATAAATTATCTTTCTGGTCCTCTTTTTAATCCATAAAATGAGGAGTTCGTTATATTAATTGATCTATTAAGCTTCTTCTAGATCCATAAAATATCTTAGTGACAATGATAATAGAGTAACAGTTCAGCTAATAGAAGAAAGAAATTTTGGTACATTAATTTGTTTATTCAACAAATCTCAGTTGTCTCTGGTTTACTAGCTATTATAGTAAGTCCTAAAATTGAAAATACACGTAAGATGAAGACATTTTCCATAAAAAGGCTGAAGACTATAGGGACAGACATGTACACAAATAATCACTCAAGATGCAGTACTCTGTATCACACATAAATAAAGCCATTTTGACTCAATTTTGGCCAAGCAAGGTGGCTCAAGCCTACAATCCCAGCACTTTGGGAGGCCGAAGCCAGCGTATCACAAGGTAAAGAGATGGAGACCATTCTAGCCAACAAGGTAAAACCCCGTCTCTACTAAAAATACAAAAATTAGCTGGGCGTGTGGCCTGTAACTGTAGTCCCAGCTACTCGAGAGGCTGAGGCAGGAGAATTGATTGAACCAGGAAGGCAAAGAGTGCAGTGAGCCGAGATCGCGCCATTGCAGTCCAGCCTGGCAACAGAGCGAGACTCCGGCTCAATAAACAGATAAGTAAAACTATTTTGACTCAATTTTCTTTTTTGCTCAAAAAAGCAGAATCTCTCTGTTGTTATACATAACGAGTCAAAATTTTAGCATTATCTGCCAGAATACTTAAATTCACAGGTATTTTTAAAGAATTGGAGAAGGAAGGTACATTAGTCTGTTTTCACACTGCTAATAAAGACATACGTGAGACTGGGAAGGAAAAAACATTTAATTTGACTTACAGTTCCGCATAGCTAGGGAGGCCTCAGACTCATGGTGGGAGGCAAAAGACACTTCTTACATGATAGCAGCAAGAGAAAATGAAGAAGAAGCAAAAGCAGAAACCCCTGATAAACCCATCAGATCTCGTGAGACTTATTAACTACCACGAGAATAGTACGGGAAAGACTGTCCCTTATGATTTAATTACCTCCCCCCGGGTCCTTCCCACAATATGTTGGAATTCCGGGAGACACAATTCAAGTTCAGATTTGGATGGAGCCAGAGCCAAACCATATCAAAAGATAAAGGCAGGCTACAGAAAAGGTAACTGAATATTGTTTTTCTTTCTCTTAAAGATATGGGATTTGCTATACCCATATCAGGCCAACGGAGTAAAACCCCATCTCTATTACAAATTCAAACATTAGCCAGGTGTGCAGGCTATGAGAAAGAGCCAGAACCATTTGTTGAGTGTGTGCTAAGCACTGTGCTAGGAGCTATCTATTGCCTCATTTAATTTTTACAAAATTAAATGTTACCGAATTTTATATTTGTGTGTGTGGAGGGTCACATCTCTATCTTAATATCATTTTTGTTTTTCAGATGGAGCCTCACTTTGTCGCCCAGACTGGAGTGCAGTGACACAATATCGGTTCACTGCAACCTCCACCTCACAAGTTCAAGCGATTCTCCTGCCTCAGTCTTCTGAGTAGCTGCGACTATAGGTGCCTGCCACCATGACCAGCTGATTTTTATATTTTTAGTAGAGATGGGGTTTCACTCTGTTGGACAGGCTGGTCTCGAATTCCTGATCCTCCTGCCTCAGCCTCCCAAAATGCTGGGATTACAGGTATGAGCCACTGCGCCCAACCAGATACCATTCTTCTTAATTTAAATCATTATTTCACAGATCAGAATCTGTCCTTTTCCTTCAGCCATCAATCTTTCCCTAGTTAAGACTGAAGGATATTAGCAAATTTATTTTGGAGATAGAAATTTTCTCTGTTGGTAATCCGTCTTAAATAATGAAATAGTGTCCTGAGAGAACAGTAGAAGTTCTACTGATTTAGAACATTTTAAATTAGACATAATGACATTGTTAGACATGATCCTGTTAGGATTGTAATAAGGCTATGTCCCCACCCTTTATATGACTCTGAAATCATTCATTTGGAAGGATTCCTCTTCTCATTGAAGACCTCATAGGTTTTTTTTGTTCAAGTGGAAGGATTTATTCTAAAAAATATATTCCAGTTCACCTCATTAATAATGTATATTGTAAGGAACAATCTTGTGCCGGCAAGTGTATAGAACTGTTGGCTCAGTAGGTTATTTCAGTCTCTTATTTCTACAATTCTATGAACCTGCTCTGACAATGTGAGCACTGGAACACCCAATATTCCTAAAAGCTAAATGGCTGTGAATCAGGAATTTTGATGTCTGGCTGGCAATATTAGCACAAAACTGTCAGAATGAGGAGGGGGATCATTTAAACTCCTTAGCAAGATTGAGATAAATCTGGCAGAGCTACTGGATGGAGCATTTGCTAATTAAACTACAGTCTCTTAAGTGAAAGGATGAAAAGTGCCAAATAGAGAGAGAAAATGAATAATACATGTAAAAAAAAAGATGTCTCTCTATGGGGTTTGGCTGCAGTGTTATTTATGATACCTAAAATTAGAAATATTGTATACCACTAACAATAGAGAAATGATTTTTTAAAACTAAGCTATAGCATGGGATAATCATGCAGCAATTTAAAAAGTTAGCATATTATGCTTGATGTAGAAAAAAAATCAAAGACTTAGTTTTAAATCAAAAAGTAGGAAAATTGCAGAACAGAATACATAATGTAATGCCATTTTTTAAAGTTACTAAATTGTTAATTTGTGGGCTTAAATATATTTGTATGTAAACAAGACAAGACTCAAAATTATTAATACTGGTTACTCAGAGGAGAAGAATGGGGTATGAGTAAAAATTAACAGCATTTAGCCACTATGAATTGCTCATAAATATTATAGCAAGAATAGATTTTTATATTACTTTTTAGATAAATATGTATACAAATAAAAGAAAAACACTGCTTGATTTTTCAAAATAAATTTGAAAAGTAGAATAATATAAGGTAAAGATGTGTTAATCTGGGCAATTGAAACAAACTAGGCACAGGTCTGGGTTTTACTGAGTCTGCATTTCTTCATCTGTTAGTTCAGAATCGTTAATAACTAAATCACAAGTTTAATGTGATACCCTATATGCAGTCACAAGCACAGAGCCTGCTACAGAGATAAAATGTTCTTAATGGCTACAAAATAATTGTCTTTTCTCTCTTCCTCTTTCACGCTCTTAAAACTTAAAAAGAGACGAGCCTCTTACACACTTCTGCTCTAGTACTAAGAATGGAAAATTGGTCAAAAGTTTAGTGAAATTTACAGAATTCATAAGAAAACAGCAACAAAACCTTGCCATAGTGCCTCAGTATTTGAAAGTATAGCAAAACATATGCTTCCAGACAAATCATTGGGAACAGAGTTCTAAAAAGGAAGAAAAAAATGTTGAACAGATGAACTTTGAAATCCAGACAGAGACAAGATCTACATTTAGATACATGTGGCTATTTTAAAACATATATATGTCAAGAGAGACAGTAGTTGGGAAGAGAAGGTTACTGAATTACTGGTGCCTGTTTTGGCTTTTCCTTTGCCCTGTAAGGAATCTTGGCTGGAAGTTATATGGGAAAATCTAATGAATAAATTGGATATATTCCCTAGTCATTTATCTTCAGCCTCTGGCCCATCAAACTGGTGCTGTGATGCTGAGACTGCTCCCTGCTCAGGCTGTAATTCATCAGTGTCACTACAAAGAGTGTACTTGCCAAGGAAAGTGCGTAAGAAGCAGGATAGAGGAAGTCAATAAATTCATAATCATAGGAGTATCCTGCAATGCCATTGGTGAGGCTCTGCACCCCTGAAAAAGCTAGGGTGTTTCTCTTTGCTTTACCATTTTATGAATTAGGGCTGAGACTCTGCAGCATATATACTCATGTGATTAAGATCCTTAGAAATACAGGACAAATAACACAAATGGGTCACCCATTATAACCTAATGAGAGTAGATATCTGTGTTTCCCCACCCAGTTTTTCCTGAATAAAGGAAGTATCTCAATTTTTTCTGAGGTGTTTTGCTAGAGTAGAGCAGCTATTATCTAAAAGGTTTTGTCTTGTAATGCTGCCTCTTTTTTCTATAGCTAGAAGGAGGAATAGGGAAAAACAAAAACCAAAAAGATGTACTCCATCTTCTCAGAAGTTCTGTTTGGCTCACATTCACAAAAGTTTATGTTTTACAAAAATATTTAAATATTTACTTTCATTAAAAGGTAACTGTTTCAACAAACCTAAGCTGCTAAAAAATGTCATTGTGAATAAATTCTACTGAGAGTGGCTATTGCTCAGGCATTTTATAGGTGGGTATGAATGTATTTGACTCTCCTATCCAGAATTAGGGACACATGTTGGAAGCATTATAGGCTTTTGCAGATTTAATAGCACCATTTATCCTCAAGAGAGATTCAAAAGAGGATGAAAGGAAAAAGAACAATCATTCAGAAGAAGGAAACAGACATCATGGTTAGAATTTTTTCGTATTTAGAAGGGAAGGGAGGTTCAGCTTCTTTTACAGAAATATGAAGGTGTTTATTAAATTCAGTGACCCAATAATATGTACTTGATTCTACAGAAAAAAAAATGAATTAAAATCCCTGCAGAGATTATACAACTCTAGAGTTGTATAATTTTAAACATCCCTTAAAAGAGCTTCTGATCCATTTATGTCTTACATCACCACACTTTATTTTTAAAAGCTTTTGTATTTTGTTACTTACAAACTTTTTAAGTCTTATCTCCCTATATTTTTTTCTCTGATGCCTTATGCTCCAGTCTTTCTGTACTCTCATTAGTGTCCTAAGCCTTCCTGGGACCAACCAGCTATTATCTCCTCTGACAGAAATGCCTTTCCCTTGCCCACCCCAATCTGTTTTTCTTTGCACACACCACACCTCTGTGACTTTATTAAGTCCACTTTAAACTATTCTAATTTGAGAGTACCACTTATTCCCTGTTGCAAGCCTGATTCAACTGCCAAATGCCTTAGAATTTTAGTATTTTTACTTACATATCCAATAGTGTGAATGCCAATAACCCAATTCAGCAGGTCACATCATAGGTTGGTAGCCAACCTTCAACTAACTGCCCTTATGTAGGGGGCTCACTGTAGTCCAACTGTGGATGTAGCTAAGAGGACAGCGATCACATTGTACCAAATAGAACTGCCTAGAGCTGACCCCTTTTTAAAAGAATTTGTAAAAAAGATTATTTCATGTAAATAAAATCATATAATATGTGGCCTTTGTATCTGGCTTGTTTCATTCAGCATGTTTTCAAGGTACATTTATCTTGTCCTGTGTATTGAGTACTTCATCCCTTTTTATGATGGTATGATACTTCTGTGTATAGATATACTACATTTTGATTACTGATTTGTGAGCTTATAGACGTTTGAATTGTTTCACTATTTGTGTCAATCATATAATACTTCCATAAACATTTATTCTCAAGCATTTTTGTCATATATTTTCATTCTTTTGGCTATACACAAAGTTATAGGTCACTTAAAGATGAGGATACATTCTTAGAAATGTGTCATTAGATTTCATTATTGTGCAAACATCATATAATGTACTTACACAAACTCAAATGGTATAGCCAATAACACACCTACGCTGTAAGTTATAGCTTATTGCTCCTTGGCTGTACAGCATTTTACTGTATTGCATACTGTAGACAATTGTAACACAATGGTAAGTATTTGTGCATCTAAACATACCTACACCTAGAAAAGGTACAGTAAAAAATATTATAATTGTATGGGAACACTGTCATATATGTGGTTCTTCATCAACTGAAATTCCATTACACAGTACATGAGTGTATGTAAGAATATAATTGCTAGATCACCCAATAACTTTATGTTTAACTGTTTGAGGATCAACTAACCTGTTTTTCAAAGGCTTTGTATCACTGTACACTCACACCAACAAAGAATAAGTGTTCTATTAGGTTGGTGCAAAAGTAATTGTGGTTTTTTCATTACTTTCAATGGCAAAAACCACAAATACATTTGTACCAACCTAATAATTTCTCAGCATCCTTGCTAACACTTATTATTTTTCATGTTTTATAATTATAAGCATCCAAATGGGAGTGAAGTGGTATCTCATTGTGCTTTTGACTTGCATTTCCCTAATGATTAATGATGGTGAGTATATTTTTATGGAAGTATCATCTACTTGTATATCTTCTTTGAAGAAACGTTCGTTTAAATCCTTTGCCCATCTTTTCTTGATTCTTCCTCAGGTGGCTACCAGCCTGCTGGTTTTTCCTGTGAGCATTGACCCTTAGTTTTCAAGTGTACCATGGAATTGGAAAGGAGTATTGGGGAAAGCAAAAATTTAAATACCACAAAATTTACAGGTTTTACCAAGATTCAACAATCTTTATTTTAAAAATGCTCCCTAGATTGCTGCAAGTCTTTGGTTAATTTTGAGAGTTCTGAAAAAATTTATCCTGTCAATTTTTGACAGCATTCTTATTGCCTCTATGAAAGGGACAATTTTCAGAGGTCTGTATCCTACCATTCCAGAAGTGAGAGCCTCTATTATAATTTTAAAGAGTATTCTTTTAATCCTTTTTTTGTATGTTTCATCTCACAATAGATATATCATCAAACCTTGTTGGTAATTTTCTCAACTTATATCCAGAATACAATTACTTATAATTCTCTGCCACCATCTTGGGCCACTATCATCTCACATATTGGTTGTTACTGACGTCTTCCATAAGGTCTGAATCAACTGTTGTCTTCCTGTAAAACCCAAACAAGCATCTAGACTAACCTCTTTAAAATGTAAGTCAAAGTATGTCCTTTCTTTGTTTAAGTACTCTAAGTAGTTTCTTTTCTCACATAGAATAGAATCTAAGTCCTTACAAATGCCTGAAAGTCCCTAGGTGATCTGATACCTACCTTCCTTTCTTCTTTCTCACACTTTCCTGCTTCTCCATCTCACTTTTGCTGCAGTGGCCCTTTGCTATTTCTCATGTATGCTATGTAGCTCTGTATGAACTCACCTTAGAACCTTTCCATTTTCTTTCCTCCTCTGTGCAGAGGTGTAACTCACTTCCTAGTGTCACCTCAATGGGGGTATCTTCCATAATTTTCTTATATAAAACAATAAACCAGACTGGGTACAGTGGCTCACACCTGTAATCCCAGCAATTTGGAAGGCCAAGTCGGGAGGATCGCTTGAGCTGAGGAGTTCGAGACCAGCTTGGGCAACACAGCAAAATCCGTCTCCACAAAAACATACAAAAATTAGCCTGGCGTGGTGGCATGTGCCTGTAGTCCCAGCTACTCAGGAGGCTGAGGTGGTAGGATCGATTGAGCCCAGGAAGCAGAGGCTGCAGTGAGCTGAGATCGCACCACTGCACAGCCTGGGTGACAGAGTGAGACCTCATCTTAATAAAAATAATCATAAATAAATAAATAAATAATAAAACTTCTGCTCCATACATAGTCTTTTCCCTGTGTTATTAAACTGTGTTATTCTCCATAGCACTTACCATCTAACTTACTATCTTTAAAATTTATTTAGATTATTTCTATTTTTATTTCCTATCTACTAAAATGCAAGTGACATCAGTTGCAAGTGACATCAGCACCAGGGCTTGTACATTTTATTTCTCTCATTATCTCCAGTTCTTAAATTAGTGCCTGGTATAATGAGTGTGTCACAAATATTTGCTAAAATAAATGAATGAACCAGAGATGTGCAAAGCAAATTAAGAGAATTAAGTTTCCAAAAACATTAATAATTTTCTATTTCTAAAATAAAAGAACAAAATATCTTGATATATTTTACAATGCCCATCATAAACTGATTTATTTGAGTTGCTCTGCCTCTGTGGATTAATTGCAAATGTGTTCTCATTTAATAGAATCCAGATCAATAGAAGTGACAGCAATTAATTCAGGGTGATTTTTCCCCCTCCCAGTTCACAATCCAAATATCAGAGGAAGCAAAAGAAGCCCGCCCAGTTGTTTCTCTTCACAAACACAAAATTGTGGAGCACATCTTGGCTCGACCTAGCTTCTGCCTGAATGGGCTCCATCTGTTTGATAACATGTGGCACACTAGCATATGCCAAGCAATCAGTCATTCTGCTATATGTGAAGGGAGACAATGAAAAGATTAATACAATTCCTTTAACTTTGATGAGGAACACAACGGCTCAGTGGCCTGACACATGCATTCTGGAAATTACTGTGATACAGAAAACTGTTAAACTCATTTCTGGGCTGAGTAAAATATTAAAAAACAATTTGACAGAGCAAGTGCACTGAACAATGTTCATGACAATCCCCTCTAGTCCTCATTTTCTTGCCCAGGTTGACAAGACACACTGAAAAAAATGTACATAGTAGCCTCAGAAGAAGATGTTTCTTCAGTGTTAGAACAGCCAGGCAAATGACCCTCTGTGAGGCATGAAATCAAAGCAATACAACTATTCACCCTAGATAGCAACATTGCCACTGATTTTCTGTCCCAAAGACCTCCTCAAGTTTCTAGGAAGCTGAAAAGAGGACTGCAGAGTAACTTCAAGCTTGGTAGAAGGCAATTTTAACCTGGTTTTCCTAGACACCAGCTTGGAATTTAATAATTGTTCTTAAAGCATGGCAGGAACTTTCCACTCAGTTCAAGCTTCTCTCATAATTATCTTCTCAACTTTTTTAATATCTCAGGAAATAGACAACATTTACATTCACCAAAAGTAGAGGCCCTGAGTTACAATTTCATTATAACTTTTTCCATGCAACATATATTCTTTGGCAGATAACTTGGAAAATATAAATAAAGAATACACCTAAATTCCTACAATCCAAGTAAGAACTATTAAAGTTTGGGAGTATAATATTCTTTAAATTTACATTTTAAAAATTGTGTGTGTGTGTGTGTGTGTGTGACATAGTATACATACAGATGTTTCTCAACTTACAATGGGATTATGTCCAGATAAACGCATCATCAAGTTGAAAATATTGTAAGTCTAAAATTCCTTTAATATACCTAACTTATCAAACATTATAGCTTAGCCTAACCTACCTTAAACGTGCTAAGAACAGTTACATTAGCCTACAGTTGGGCAAAATTATCTAACACAAAGCCTGTTTTATAATAAAGTGTGAATATCTCACATAATTCATTAAATACTGTATACTTGCAAATTGGAAACTGTATGTATACAACATATATTCATAGTAACATATGTTGAAGGACATATATACGTTTATATATGTGTGTGTGTGTGTGTGTGTGTGTGTGTGTGTGTATATATATAACTCAGGAATGCACAAATGATGTCCACAATTACTTTACCTAGCAGTTTACCTATCTCTGCAATATGCCAAGAAAATTATATGCCCAAAGGACAATGAGAGACAAAGAAGTTCTGATTACTAGCTGGAACTTTGGCCTCGAACTTTTATGGGTAGCCTGCTAAACTAAGTAAGCGTGTACCAGGAAGAACACCTTTTGCTCAGGTTACATAGCCAAAATGGTCGTATTTTCTTTAACAGCCATTCTTATCCCATCTTTTCTAACTAAGAAAGAATTTTCTATGACATGAGGATGACACTTCTTTCCAGGCAGGAAAAAACTATAAACATTGTATTCTTACCACTCGTACAATGAAAATTAGAGTGTTCATGGTTTTCTAATGCATCTCAACTCCTTCCCAAAACAACACTAACATGATAATAAAAAGCTTTTTAAATTACATAAAATTAAAGAAATAAAGAGAATGTGAAATAAAACAGAAGAAAACATTTTAGAGATAGGGTCTCATTCTGTTGCCCAGGCTGGAGTGCAGTGGCACAATTGTAGCTCACTGCAGCCTTATACTCCTGGGCTCAAGCAATGCTCCTGCCTCAGCCTCCCTAGTAGCTGGAACCTCAGGAATATGCTATCATACTGGATTTTTTTGTACTTTTTGTAGAGACAGGTCTTGCTATATTGCCCAGGCTGATCTCGAACTCCAGGCCTCAAGTGGCCCTCCCATCTCAGCCTCCCAAAGTGCTAGGATTACAAGTGTGAGCCACATGCCCAGCAACTTTATTAACAAGTACACCCAGGAAAAAGAAATATGTGGATTTAGACATTTTTTTTTTTTTTTTGAGACAGAGTCTAGCTCTCTGGCCAGGCTGGAGTGCAGTGGCGTGATCTCAGCTCACTGCAACCTCAGCCTCCTGTGTTCAAGCGATTCTCCTGCCTCAGCCTCCAGAGTAGCTGGGACTACAGGTGTGTGCCACCACGCTTGGCTAATTTTTTGTGTTTTTAGTAGAAACGGGGTTTCACCATGTTAGCCAGGATGGTCTCGATCTCCTGACCTTGTGATCCTCCCGCCTCGGCCTCCCAAAGTGCTGGGATGACAGGCATGAGCCACCGCGCCCGGCCTCAGACTTTTCATGTGTTTGCTCAGTCATTCTTGATGTTCTGTGATGATAGAATGGAGAGTGACATGAACAAACATGAGTATCAAATATACAAAATTGAATCTATATTTGAACTACAGATAATTATAAAATATATATTGACTGTCGATCTCAGACTTGACTGCACCATTAAAACTACTTGGGGTACACTGTAGATCCAGGATGGGCTCTAGAACAACCACTGGGGTTGAGGCACATGCAACAGTAGTACAAAAGCTTCTCCATGAAAAAACAATTTGCAGACAAGTTTGACTACTGATGGTTTAGAATAGTGGTTCAAAAAGACCAGCCCCAAACTAGCAGTATCAGTATCATCTAGGTAATTTTTTTTCTTTTTTAAACAGGGTCTCTCTATGTCACCCAGGCTGGGGTGCAACGGCATGATCTCAGCTCACTGCAACCTCTGCCTTCCAGGTTCAAGTGATTCTCCTCCCCAAGTAGCTGGGACTAGAGGAGCATACCACCATGCCCAGCTAATTTCTGTATTTTTAGTAGAGATGGGGTTTCACCATGTTGGCCAGGGTGGACTTGAACTCCTGATGTCATGTGATCTGCCCACCTCAGCCTCTGAAAGGGCTGGGATTACAAGCGTGAGCCACTGCACCTGGCCTAGGTGCATTTAATAAATACAAAATCTCAACATCTAACCCAATTGTACAGAAGGAGAAATTCTGGAGGTAGGTAACAGCAATCTGAGTTTTAGAAAGCACTATGGATGATTCTAAAGTATGCTATAGTTTGAGAACCTCTACTCTAGGACCTTATCATATAAAATGTCGTCCATAGACCAGCAATTAGAGTTACTGTTGTCCCAGTTTACCCATAACATTCCTGGATCAGCACTGAAGTCGCATATCCTCCACAAACCTGAATGGTTGGCCACCCTATTCTCAGCAGTATCATCAGTTGGATGCTTGTTATAAATGAAAAATGTCAGGCCCTGCTCCAGACATTCTGGGTCAGAATCTGCACTTTAACAAGATCACCAGATGATTTGCATGCACTTTATGGATTGAGAATCGCTGCTCTTGGACAGTGGGAGTGAATCTCAAGCCTGCTGCACAATAGAATCACCTGGAAGTCTTTTAAAAAATGGTGGAACCCAGGCTTTTACCCAAGACTGAACCACAGTCTCTGGGCATGGGCCCCAGGCATCTGTGTGAATCCAAGTTTGGGAATAACTGCACATTCCAAATGTCATGAAGTAAGAATGAAGTCAATCTTACATAAACTCTTAAACTTCTAGACATCTATAGTCCAAATATATATACATATCTTGGAAGTATGTTTTGAGTGCCTACTCAGACGGTAGAAGCTGTGTTAGGATCCAGTAGACACAAAGATGAGTAAGACACAGACCTTTATATGAAGTAATCATAATCTAGTCACAGTGTCTCCTTCCTAATCTCTATACTTCATGCATAGAAAAAATACTGTTAACAATTTAAGTTCTTTCAGTGTTTTCCATTTGCTTTCTTTATTACTGTCTTCCATCCTTTGCTCTCAAGCGTTGGAGAAATTAAAATGTTTTTAATTCAGGGTTCAAAGAATCATCACTCTTCTATGAATACACAACTAGAAAACTATAACAAAAAATTACAGTGAAAAATTAAAATTGATATCCCAGTGAGGGCAGGTATTTAAAGATTCCATATGTTTTAAACTGAAATGAATCTTGAACCATAATATGTTTTTACTTTTCAGATAAAAATTTTTGTGCTTCACTTACATTCAGTAGAACACTTTAGAAAACATTGTTTTGCAGGTATTTTTGAGAAGTAACTATATAACCAAGAAATCTCTATGACACATATTAAGCATTAGCTATAAATTGCCTCTCTTTTGAGCACTTATATTAAAATAAGATATATAGGACAGAAATTTGCAATCGCCAGCTTAAGGAAACTTGAGTATTCCCTTTGCCTGCTAATCTCTCAGAGGCTAATACGGACATATATTGTGTATTCAGGTGTGTTACTTAAATGACTCAGTGGCAGAAAGTTTTAGGTTGTTAGATAAAAATCAGACTTGGTCATGCCTTGTAATGAAATCTTCTTACATGCATTTAAGAAAGAATACTGAGTATAACTCTTTGTGGTTGAAATCACTGCTTCTATTATTTTCTCCCAAGATACACACATCACTTAAATTGAATGTGCCACAATCACACTTTACCTTGCTGACACAAAATTTTGAGTACTAGCAACGCTCCTAGATCAAGTAAGGAGGACATGAGATAACATTTTCTCTGTGGACAATGGGAATGAGTTTTTAACAACATAGCATCCATGATTTCTTACCTCAAACTCCAAGACACAGATCTGCTTGACTATTGGCTAGAATTGAAAGAGTATCCTGAGATGGGAGGTCAAGATTTGGAGCAAAGCTTTGTCTATTCAGGGAGCAAGTTCTAAATCTTGGTTTCTGCAGGTTAGCGTGCAAATTTTTTGTTATTACTATTTCAGCAACTATGTATAACTGACCAGGTTTCTATCAGTTCCCCATATCTAGTACATATTCCATCAAAGAGTGATGGTGCCGGCAGTTTTGCTTTTGCATTAGTGTAATAACTATTTTTATTATTGATAATACTATCTTGTCACAAGTGACAAAATCTGGGACTCAAATGAAATTCTAAGATACCACTTTGGAAAGTTTAAATTATATGAGGCATAGAGCAGTCTGGATGCTTGAACCACTATGACTAGGTCTGATCTGCTTCAGGACTTAAGAAGCCAACCTTACGCTAGTTTTATCGGTCATTGGAATTCCATTTTCTTGCTGTTCTCTTTCAAGCATCACTAAAATGTATGCTCTATCCTGGTCAATGAGTGTTCTTACTTTGTGCTTTTAAATAAGCAATTGGAAATCACTTTAAACTCCATTTACATAAAAATTACTTCCTTTTTATATGATGTTGAAAAAATTAACCACATTTTTTTATTACTCTCTTAACTGCTGTTTTCTGGTCAGAAAGATGTAGCATCTATTCTAATGACTTAGACAAAGAAGTTTGTTTTCTTTTCTGGATCTTTTTTTTTGGACAATAGCTTTGAAATTTGAAATGACATTGCATTCAAGGATATATAGCCAAAGCCTGCTACCTTTCAAAGGCATATTGTTTCTGCAAATCATGAGAGGAAAACAGTCTCTCAAAAAAACTAATGAAGTCTGAAGAGCTGTTGTGATTTTCTCAGTCTTCATTGTACCACCAGCTTGCCAGTTTTCTAGAATACTCCAGTCTCTCTACAGTATCAGGCATGTTTTGTATAAGTTCATTAATACTTTAGGGAAGATATTCTTTGCCTAATTTCCTGGGGTAAAAAGGTTGTTTCTTAGATATTTTGGACTATTTACCTAATCTAAGATTCTTAGATTGAGAATGCCATTTGAGGTGGGCACCTACTCACTGACAGCTTAAAGATACTAAATCTAGGGTACTAAATCTGATAATGGCTACTGAAATATTTGGCTAATGAATTGCATGCTAGAAAAATGTAATGAATTTCAAAATTTCTCATATATTGGACATTTCTTGAAGTAAAGGTAACCATTAAGTTCTGGTAAGATGAGATAGGTCAAATACAAGGCCAAATAGGACTAAAATTCACTACCAAAATCCTTTCTCATATACTCTAGTTACATATTAGAATATATTAGTTTTCAGAATTTTAAATCTGATGCCTTAAGCGTATTCTACTCAAATATTCTCAGGGTTGTTTTATTTGTATTGGGACTTCAGCATTATTCATTTTAAGTATCCTAAAGAATGGATCAGAATAATTCACAACATTAGACTTGCATGTTGAATAAGTCTATGCATTTTCTCACACAAAAACTGTCTTGGCTACAAATGCGAGCTCTAAAGATTCTTTCATTGAGCATGTGACTTTTAAAATATATAACTCAAAATACAATTTTATAAAATGTTTTAACTACCTTATACAAATAATACTTTAAAGTGCTAGAAAGTCTTCAGTTTGAATCAAAGCAGTGAGGACCAATATAAAAAAATAACTTTTGAAGAAAATTAAGAGAAGAAAAATAAAGAAAAATCTGTATTATAAGAATTGTTTAACAAATGACTCCTAAATGTTTATGTTCCCTGAACGTTGGAGTAATTACAAATAAGTAATAATTAAAAAGCTTGTTAAAATAGGATATAAGATCTGAATGTCTGCCTTGTTTTCTCATCTTATAAGAAAAACAAAGACACCAACAAATAAAAATCAAGCAATATTGCCGTTTCTTTCTGTAATTACAAGAAGTCAAGAGAATTAGCTAAAATGCACATCCTCTTACAATTCCTTTCTAATGTTCCAGGCGAAACTCCTGAGGGTACTTGTTGAATTTCAGTCTGGTTCACTGCATCTTAGCACCTTAGAGCACTTTCATTTTCACTTTGTGGAAAGATTGGTGAGTGGTTGAAACGTGGTGATTTAGGACATAGAGGCTGCTGTCCAGGTGACCTGGGTTCTAATTAAAGAAGTTATTCAACCTCCCTATGCTCCATTTAAAAAATAATCTGTAAGATAAAAGGCAGTAGTAGTAATAACCACCTCACAGTGTTGTGACAATTAATGGAACTAATAACTTTTAGAAAACTTGAAACAATGCCCAGAATATAGTAATCATTATCTCTATTAGCTATAGTTTAAGAGCTGTATCCCAAGTAAAGGTAAGCCATTTTTTGGTGACGCAGAGTGAGCTGGCCTTGAAGGCCAACAAAATGTATGCGAGAAATACATCCTCCATACTGAAGGATCAGGTAAAGAGAACAAATGAATTGCCAGACCACACTCATAGGTTATCTGATTTTGGGATTGGACTCTGAGCCTGGGGGTGGATTGTCTCTTCTGCTTCTGGAGATGTCTGCCAATAATATACTTAAGTGAGCCCTTTTATTTCCAGGAACATACAGACATCAGGCAAGGCTTTTCATATAATAACAGCAGATCTTCATCTGACTAAGCCAAGGTGATGCTCTTCTAGATCTGCCTAAGTCCTAAGAAATGACAGTCTGTTTTCCTACTGTCTGTGTTATTGATCATACTGGAAAAATAGAACAGGTCTCCAGTAAATAATTATCAAACACATGAGTGATACCTGATGTATATGAGTTTATTTTCTTTGGTTTTTGTGCCTAAAGTCAACATCCAGAGTATAAACATGTACTACATTGTGTGCCATATTGTAAGCAAACTAAAACAAGAATGTTAATTTATAAGAAACCATGAATGTTACTATTAATATTTTTGAAAACAAAAAGCATAGTATTATTAAAATAAGTCATATCTCCTAGTACATTTAAAATGATTTTCAACATTTAACAACTCTTGGCCCACAGTAGCGTCAATAAATGTGTGTTGAATTGAATGTTTGGTCAAGAGACACTAGACATGGTCAAAATACTGTATTGGGAATCAAACCATCTTTTCTTCAAGCAAATAAGATACAAGCAATTTACTCAGTTCAATTTCTATCAACATGTATTTGAATCACAACAACATTAAAATTACTTTCAGTCAGAATGTTACTACTTTTATTGACAGTTTTCAATTAAAATATAAGTGAATTAAAAAATTAAAAAATATGTCATTGATATCCTTTGTATTAAATAAAGTGGTCCATAAATTACTATACTGCTGCATGCTATTTAAAAAGAGGAGAAGTAGAAATAAACCATTTGGAAGCAAAGTTTAAACTTTTACTACCTCTGTTTCTTGTTAACAATTATTATTATATTTAAATGCTATTAAAAGAAACAAAGTCCTTCTGAGATATTCAGCTTTTTAACTAAACATACATATATATGTATATGTATATAATATCCCAAGAATGTAACCTTTAACCATGCGAACGATGATGACTGTGGAGTTTTCTTTTTAATAGGAGATTGAATTAGTCTATTTTACTGTAGCATAGCCTTTGACTTTACTCTCTGAAAATATGGATGCTGTCTGAATTCTGTTTCCATATCCACAGCAGGATGGCAATTTTGTTTGCAAAACTTTTAGTTTATTATCATGTCTAGCCAACTTTATTCACGCAGTTATTCAGGTCTGAGATGGCACATTCCTCAAATCTCACTTTCTGACCTGCTCTTACCCTAAACAGGTGCAGTTCACAAGAAATAACAGACTTTACTATGCACTGTTACTATGACCCCTTTTAGCTCCCCTCTCTCCTCTGAACTATAATGTTTACAGCTCCCAAGTTGTCATTCCCCACCACAACTTCCTCCCTAAATCCATCCTGGTTTGTTGTTTTTCTGAATATTTCTCTCTCCGGATGGAAATAGGAAGAAACAATGTTGAGTAAGAACTACTAAAATGGATGAAGAAAAATTAGTACATACAGGGAAGACCACTAGCTCATTTTCAAGGTTGACATGAATTTACTTTTCAACTCAGTATTACAAATAATTAGGAAAGAAAAAAGGAAAAGAGTATCTCTACCTATCTAGAGAAGGTTAGGGAATGGTCAGCTACCACTTCTACTATTTTTAACTTGGCTGAGTATGAGAGATTGTACTTTTAAAATATGATTCTTCTCAAATTGCAATTACAAAAACTTCTAATTTTGACCACAGGGTGACCTTTCCTCTTGCTTTTATTTTCTCTGTATATTTTCCAGTATATTTTACTAAGAGAATGGGAGAAAATATCAGATCAACAACTTGCTGGAGCAATGTATTTTTTTAAAAAACAGTTTGATTGAGATATAATTTGCATACCATAAAACCCATCTATTTAAAGTGAACAATTCAATGATTTTTAGTATGTTCACAGAGTTGTGCCACTATCAACACAATCAAGTTTAGCATATTTAAATCAACATTATAATGAAATCCTGCTTTCAGTAGCAATCACTCACCATCTCTCCTACAACTTCCCAGTCCTAGGCAACTACTAACATATATTCTGTCTCTATAGATTTGCTTATTCTGGATATTTCATATAAATGGATCACACAATATATTATCTTTTTAAATTGGCTTCTTTCACCTGGGATAATATTTTCAAGATTCATCCAAGCTTTAGCATGTATCAGCACTTCATTCTTTTTTATGGCCAGGTGATACTCTACCAGACATTTTGTTTATCTATAAATCAGTTATGGAACATTAGCATTGATTCCATTGTTTGACAATTATAAAGAATGCTGTTCTCAATATTTGTATACAAGTTTTGTGTAACTTTATGTTTAACATTTTGAGGAAATGCCAAAATGTTTTCCAAACTGGCTGCATCACTTTACATTCAAACCAGCAACATTTGAGGCTTCCAAGTTCTGCACATTCTTGGCCAATACTTTTCATTATCTATTACGTTATAGCTACCCTGGTAGGTCTGAAGTGGTAGCTCATTGAGGCTTTGATTTGCATTTCTCTAATGGGTAATTTCTTTAATAATATGGAACATGAATTCATGTGCTTATTGGCTATTTACAGATCTTTGGAAAATATGTATTCAGATCATTTGCACATTTTTAATTGGGTCATTTAAATTTTAGTTCCTGAGTTGTAAGGATTCTTTATGTATTCTGGGTACAACTTCTTTATCAGACATATGATTTGGAAATATCTATTCCATATCTGTGTTGTTTTTTGTCTTTCATAATGGTAGACTTTGTAGTACAAAGTTTTTAATTTTAAGGTAGCACATTTTTTTCTATTTATTTTTCTTTCATCACTTGTATTTTTAGTTCACCCTATGCCTCCTATGTTACTCTGTAGGAACCCTTCTGATTACAGTGAACTCAGACAGATAAACTAGGATAATTTTTGCATTTGAATACGCCTGATTTAATGATACCATCAAAGTTTACTTGTCATTTAAGGTCATATATTTACATTTCTGAAAATATGGCCTGAATATCTCTGGGAGTAATTATACTGTCTACCTCAATGCTTAAATAATTATTTCATCCTTTTTTTTGCTATTGCTGTTATACTACTATGTCTTTATATGTTACAAACACAAAAATTTATTATTACAATGATTAATTTAGATCACTTTAAGTTTTTAAAAAGCTGGAAGAAGAAAGGAGAATAAGCATATATTTACAAGGTTTGTTATATTTACATTTTTATTTACAATTATTTGATGTTTTTTCATTGCTTCCAGTGGATTAATATTATCTGAATTTTTGTATACTCTAATACACCTCTGCCCTCATTCACCTTATTTGTGTTATTACTACCAAATATATTACATTGCTACATGTAGTAGGCCCAACAATGCAATTAAATATATATTGTTATGCAATTGCTCTTTAAATAGGTGAGAGGATCCTGAAAGAAGTATGCAATTATACTCTCCTTTATGTATCCCTACATAATTACCTTTACAGATATTCTTTTTTGTCTTGTGTACATTCAAATTACTGTCTGGCATCAGTTGATTTCAATGTAAATAGTTTCCTCTGATATTTCTTATAATGAGCATTTGTCAGAAAAATACCTCTTGGTTTTTGTTGATCATTTCTTGAAGATAGTATTGCCAGATATAAGAAATTTGACTGAATTTTTTCCCTAGTATTTTGAATATTTCATCCAACTGACCTGTGGACTCCACTGTTTCTGATGAGAAGACAGTGATTAACATCACTGGGCTTTTTTAAATCTAAGAAGTAGATTTTTTTTCTTGCTACTTTTAATATTTTCTTAATATATTTGTTTTTTGACAGTTTTACTATGATGTGTCTGTGTGTGGATCTCTTTGCATTTATTCTATTTGTAATCCATTGAGTTTCTTGGATGTGCAATATAATAGTTTTAATTGAATTTGGGAAGTGTTTGGATATTATTTCTTCAAGTATTTTTTCTGCTCATTTCTCTTTCTTCTCTCTCTCTGATAATCTCAGTAGCTATATGTTGGTGTGCTTAATGTTGTCCCATATTTCTCTGAAGCTTTTAAAAAATGTTTCTTCTTGCAAAGGACATGAACTCCTGTTGGGGGTTAGGGGACCTAGGGGAGACATATCAGAGGGTGGGAGAATTGAAGAGGGATAACATTAGGAGAAATACCTAATGTAGATGACGGAGTGATAGATGCAGCAAATCACCATGGCATGTATACACCTATGTAACAATCCTGCATGATCTGCACATGTACCCTAGAACTTAAAGTATAATAATAATTGTTTTAAAAATTTCTTCTTTTTCTTCTCTGCTCTTCACATTTGGGAACAGATATTGATCTAATTTCAAGTTTGCTAATGCTTTCTTCTGTGAGCGTCAATCTACTGCTGAGCTTTTCAGTAAAATTTGTTTATTTTACAACTTCAGATTTTCAATTTTATATGTCTATACCATTACTGGTATTTTTTATTTTTATTTGATGAGATAATACCACCAAACCTTTCATTATGGTTTCCTTTCATTTTTGGCAAATATTTTACATAGGTGCTCTGAATTTTTTTGTTTTTGTTGCTAAGTCTAACATCCTGGCCCTGTTAAAGACAATGCCTGTTAATTACTTATTTTTTTCCTGTGTATCAAAAGTTCATTTATGTTTCCTTTTACATCTCATAATTGCTTTTATGTTAACGGTGCAATTTAGATAATATATCACAGCAACAATGGTATTAGAGGCACAAACAGAAGATTGGAAGCCTGGGGGAATGAAGGTCAGATTGCTTTTTTTTCCTGCTACCCCCACTACCTGCTTATTCTATAGTTTTTGGTATGATTTTGTCTTTTTGTAACTATAGCTCCTACCAGATTACACTCTTTCTTAATTTCAGCACTCACATGGCTCTGGTAACTTTTTCCTCCCCTTAACCCACTGGAGATTTTTCTTACCACTGCTGGTCTCTAGGACCTAATCATCTCTTGCTGGTTCCCTTATCTTTGTCAACTATAAAGTCTCATTTCAAAATATCAGGTAAGTATGGATTCTATTTCCTAATGGATCCATGACTTGTTAGCTTGGTGAGAATCTTCACTTCCAGCTTAGCACATATAACTACAGACCAGATATTTAGTTTCCTATTTTTGAAAGTTCTCTGATAATGCACATTTATTGTCTATTCATATATTTTAGGTCACTTTGTAGGACCCAGAATCTGTCATTATTCATATTTATTAGCTATAGAAATTGTCCATGCATAAATTTATCTAATATATATTTATCAAAGAAAATATATATTTTTCAACATGTATTGAATAACTCAAGAAATTTCTGGAAGGCTAGGGAAACATGCCTGGAAAATTGGACAGAAACAAAGGTGGGCAGTCATCAGATAGGGCCATAGTTAAAATCAGTAACATTAGTCCAATGAAGAGACTGCTGCAATTTCCAAAGAATACGAGCAACCTGTTTAAAGTGCCGCTAGCAATACTGAACACTAGACACTGTGCTATACTGCCTCTGGATTTGTCCCTGCCACTAATGCTGCACACTGGCAGAATGGGTTCTTTGTTCTTATCTCCGAATTTCAAGTCCAGAGTTGGTGACTCAGTTTGACAAAGTCAGTATTTCATGTCATGCCCTGAGAATACTAGTATCTGGCATTTTCAGCTTACATGGTATAAAGCAGTCTGTATCTCCACAAACACTCCAAATAAGAAATTGTCCATCCATAAAATGGGAACTGGATGCTTGTCATAGAGGACATGATAAGTGACCACCACCATATACCTATTTGTCTGCCAAGCATTTGTTATTTTTGGCTCTCTAGCATATAAAATCTTTTCACATGGTTCCACTTCAAAAATGAAAATGAAATAAAGCAACCCAAGCCTGATGTAGTACACTATGCCTTATGAAACCAAAATGAATTCTCACCTTCTGTAAAGAAGAGCAACTCAAAATTTCATCAGTTACTACATTTAGTTACAACACCAGGATCTCTAGAGAAATGTTTATTACTTCTGACCTCAATATGTGTTCATAGATAGACACACACACACACACACACACACCCATGTTTCAGCTATTTATTTTATTTTTGTGCAAAATATTTTCCCAGCTTTATTGAAATACCATTAACAAAAAAATTTGTATATATTGAAAGTATACAACATAATATTTTGATAAATATATACACTGCAAAATGGTTGCCAAAATCATGTCTTGATATTTTTTAATTATAGAATTATCACCAACATGCCCTATAGAAAACAGTAGAAGAAATGAAACTGAAAGAATATGAAAGAAGAATGAAAACACATAACTTTGTTTCTCCTCTCTTTGGAGTTATTTACCTACTGAAGAGGTTGAAGTAACTGAAATCTTTTTCAGACATGGAAGCTGTGCTCCATGTGCCTAATCCCCAAGTTTATGGATTTCTTTCTATACTTTAAATAAAGAATTTTTGTCATCTCCATGTCCTATGGTGCAAGGTGCTATTGAATCTGGTTTGAGTTAACTAAACTAAATACACAAAAGCCCCAGGCTGCTTAATGTGTTATACCAATCTATAATCGTTGATAAACTTGATAAACTTTGGGATGGGAGAAGGTAGATCAAGGTAGGCTTTTCCCGCTGTTCACTGAAATTTTGAGAGTACATTGATAAAAGAGAGGTTAAAACTGCCCAAAGTGTGTACAAGGTCAAATCAAAATGCATGGTGGACATTATTCTCATTTGGCACATAAAGTAGCAGAGGTGCTTTGGCAGAAGGAAAAAAAAAGCACGAATAAACTAAAAATGATTATCAGCTTGCATTATTTATGGTTAATATCAATTATAAAAGCTATCTACATTTACAATTGCTTTTTGAAAAGTGGATATTTTCAAGTGCTCCTGTTACGATCACTTTCAGCAGTACTTATTGCCCTGAGTAGTGTAGTTTCTTTTAAAGACATGGCATACAGCTATGGCTTTCTTTTTCTTTTTTCCTCAGGCCAGTGATGAGCATCAAATAGAATGTCTTTTCTCATAGTAAGAAATTCACTGTGTGTTGATAACATTTCATCAGCATATTTCTAGACATCTCACTAAATTTAAGCTTCTTACCAAGATTTATGATATTCTTACTTTTTGTCAATCATTTTCCCAATGACTTGAAGTCAGAAACAATAGAATTTTGCAATTCATAGACTATTGCAGCCTCATTATCAGCAGAAACTCCTTGACCCCGTAATCTTCAAATTGTGCAGTCTTTCATGATTCTTAACTACCTTAATTTATCCTAACTCAGTCTACTTCTCAGCTCCTTCGCTAAGTCATCAAACTCCTTTATTATGGCCTTATTCAAATCTTTAAATACATTTGGCACTTTCTGCTGTACCAATATGGTGTTCAGGGACAGCCAACATTGATTGTAATTCACATGCACTGGGCAAGTTAATTCTCAGATTTTGTTTTTCAAAAGTAATATGCCATACATAGGTAACGTTGAAATTTTCCAGAACCAGTGAGGCAGGATAATAGGGTCTGGAGACAGGGAACCTAACACTGAGCTGACTTCCTAGAACTGAATCACAAGGAAAACCCCACTTCTCCACATGGAAGTAACTGAAGGATAAGAGGCTACTCCCTTGCCCAGATAAAAAATGGAAAGTATCTGTGATTTGTCCCCTCCCCCAAACCAGTCTTCATATATAACTTTGTTACTTTACTTCAGCCTCTGATTGGTCCCCCTCCTACAACCAATCAGACTGCTTATGGCCTACTCCTTTGTTTATATAGGGTGTAACCAATTAACCAATGGGAAAACTCTGGAGGGTATTTAAACCCAAGAAAGTTTTGTAACCAGAGCCCTTGAGCCACTTGCTCTAGCCCACTCCCACTCTGTGGAGTGTACTTTCATTTCACTAAATTTGTGCTTTTGTTGCTTCATTCTTTCACCTTTTTGTGTGCTTTTTTCCAATTCTTTGTTCAAAACGCCAAGAACCTGGATGACTCATAGTCAAGACCCTCCTCCACTGGTAAAACTAGCAATAGCTAACTTTCATAATTGTTATTTATTTTCTCATGCTGAGGAACAACTCACTTAAACAATTATTGTGAATACGTGTATTGCAATAATTTTGTCTTTTACATGTAGTCACCTCTGTCAAAACGCTTTATTACCTCTAGTGTTTTTTCTAATATTTAATTTTTGGTGCCCCTTAGACTTACCCATTTTCTTCACAGGCATTTCTACTTTGTTATAAGACTTTTTAAACTTACTCATGTGAACAAAAAAGATGGCGAAAATATACAACATATTTTTTAAATGCAAGTACAAGACAAAACTTCATTGAGGAAATCATTAAGGCAAAACTACATCACACTCCGCATATTTTTACATTAATATCCATGCAATATAAATGTTTTCACGGAAACTTGCACGTAGGTTTGTTATACCAGCTTTTCAATTTGGATAGTAAGCATTGGTTAATTTCATTGAACGTTATTGTAACATCTATTCAGATGATTAGAGTTTACATAGCATGGAATATATTTGTTTATCCATTGCATGCTAAGGATAAACAGGATTATTTCCCCAAATACTAGTTGTGTTTTTCACATCAACTCTGTCCAGAAAATCCATTTCAGATTTTCAGTATTTTCTTGGTCTTCTGTAATCACATTTTGTGCCAGTTAGATTATTTGTTTTGTGTAACAGGAGCAAACTTGCTAATTTAAACAGAATATTTATGTAGAGGGTAGCAAGCAGTATACAAAAGAGTCAGGAAAACTGAAGAATCACATTGAAAAAATGGCCAAGAAGAGGAAAAGCTAGGTTGCAGCTAGCAGCAGACTGGTTGTCACATCAACTATCAGCTCTGTGAGAACTGTCTGGCTGCTGCTGCTGCTGCTGCACACCACATATGCCAGCTTGCACTTCTGTCACTGTCAGCACCAAATACTGTATTCTCCCTATGCACTGCACTGCTTCTACTACTGCTGCTCCTATTCCTGGGACTTTGGTGATGTTGCTACTATTGCTAAAATTGATGTTCTATGGTTTTTGCCCTAAATTCCAATTCAAAGTCTAAGGTGGGGAAAACTGATTTAAAAAACTAGATCACATGCTCTCAATCTAGCTGCAAGAGAGGCTGAAAATCTAATATTTCTCTAGAAAGAGGACTTTTTCTTTATTCATACTCAAAAGGTCAGAGGAACCCACACATGGGACAAGTTATCAGATGGACAGTTATCTGATATCAACTCATCTCTATTGTTTATCCTATGAATTTTCCATTGTTTCAATGAGTTGAAGGCATTGACTTGTCAGTAAAGTAGAGAATCAGAAACCCTAAATATAAGTTGATGGATCAGTGGAATTCTCAATACAGAGACAGTGGATAATGGGCATAATAACAGTATCATTGGTTTTAATTTGTGGTTGAAACTACAAATCCAATATTATTATGAATGTGCTTTAAATTTTCCTTTTAATTGCAGTTAGGACTTCAAGAATTTACCCATTATGAGTGAGTCTGAATAAGCATTTATGAAATGACTGACCTGGGTTAAATACGTACACTGTGGACATGAAAACATGTGAAAATAATAAGCCCTTAGGAGACATTAGGTCTTGACCTGAGATTAATCAAGCTCACTCACCTGCTGAGTTAGCCATCTGTTTATTCTTATTCTTCTTTTCTAACAAGCTTACATGAAACACATACTGAAAGGAATTATAAACTTTCAGGCTGATGCTAGATTTTGTCAAAAGACTTAGACCAAATTTATATTTCTTAGCTCTATTATTTTGCTTTCTTAAACCCGTTATCTGCTCTTCTGTCTGAAAAATTAGCATTTTTAAAAACTCTTCACCCAGAAGAGGGCATGTAAAAATGGCAGAAGGGCTTGAATAATGTTCACATGTAACATAAAAATAATCCAGTGTTTTAGAACACGTTCCCAAATAAACATTTTTTTCCTTTGGTAACTCTACTCTGCTTTCTCTCTTTGTGTATGTATATATAGTATATATAACATCTATGATATATATATTATATATCATAGATGTTATATAATATATATAATACATGTTACATATAATTGTTATATAATACATATAATACATGTTATATATAGTTGTATAATACATATATCCAATATTTGTCCTATTTCCTCAAGCCATATGTTTTCTAACAAAATACCTAGCTAGATTATTTATGTATAAATGCTGAATATGGGATAGCTAAACAAATAGTAATGATTATAATAATGGATTGAGTTTTTACTGTGTGCAAAATTGTCAGCTAGGTAATTTTTTGTGTGAATTATTTCTAATTGTTCAAACATCTCCACCAGATTTATATATCCACAGAGAGGAAACATAATTTTTCCAGTGTTACAGAACTCTTAAATGATGGTGCTAGAACCGAGCACACATTGCCCACATTTGAGGTCCCAGAAAACTAATTGAGAACTGATACATAAACAAAAAGAATCAAGAGTCTATCCACCTTTTCCATTGTGAACTGTACTTAAAGAAAACGAATTAAGTTGTGAAAATTCTCCTCCAGATTATAAATGAAGAATAGTAGAGTCAGAATGTCAGCATTTTGTAAATTCAAGAAAAATAAAGACCTAATAATAGCTAAAAACACAAAGGAGAAAACACTAGACTTCATGAGCCTCCTGGTGTTAGTACACAGCAACACATTTCAGAGTCTGGTCAAGACTCTTAACAGTAACATGGCGCAGAGAAACATGTTAAATAATACCTCAGGGATGAAGTCAACCAAATCCATACTGTACATAACTACCTGAATAGTCAATAAATAAACTAC
Source organism: Ateles fusciceps (assembly GCA_036589455.1). NCBI lineage: Eukaryota > Metazoa > Chordata > Mammalia > Primates > Atelidae > Ateles > Ateles fusciceps. The sequence goes on along the minus strand of JAZHEH010000479.1, from coordinate 2,466,512 downwards.
TAGAGACAAAGAGAGAGAAATATTATATAGATTAAAAGAAACTTTAGTAATGTAACACCCAAATGCAATATATAGATTTTGTCAAGATCTTGATTCATTTAAAAATTGTCAAATAGAGATATTTAAACACTGCCAAAATATTTACTGTTATTAAACAATTAATTGTATAAATGTTTTAGGCATAATAAATAACTATATTGCAGTTATATCTAAAAAGTGTTATATTATAGATATCTCTAATAAATATTGATTAAAGTACATATATTTTAAATTTGTATCAATTGTCCTTAAGGAAGAGGTTGAAGAAGGTAGGGTATACAGATGTAAGACTGAATTTGGGAGATGAGACAATGGAATTTTCTCATATCATTCTTTCAACATTTGTAAATATTGATCCATAATTTTAAAAGAAGTATAAGTTTTTAAAAAGATCTAAAATGCAAAGAAGAAATTGTGAGTATTTTTGACTTCTTATAAGTAATATCAAGCACTCCAACATATTAATTTTTTTTAAATTTTTGGCTCTCTATTAGTGACATAGCAACAGTAAATCATGTTTGTGTCATAAAAGACGATTTCTCTAGGTTTCAGAAGACTCAGAAAGTGTGCCAGCTGTGTTTGTTGATAATCAGTATCTTGCCTACTCCTCTAGACCTGTTGTTTGAATGTGGCAGTATAAAGTCTTAAATATTGTTTACCATATGCCCTTTCTAATTGCTTTCTATTTTAATTCTTCAATGGAAGGCATTCAGGTGAAATTTGTTAGACTGGGGAGAAGGAGAAGTCAGTTAAAGGAAAACCTATTTCTACCCACAGAACATTTCTGACACGAAATGTGTATGAAGTTTTCCCATACCAACTGACTCACCAACTGTAAGTATACTAACTTGATGTCCTACAGTTTAATTCTGCAACTACCTGGTGTTAGTGCTGATTCATGAGGTTAAGGGCTCAGTCCCACAAGTCTGTTTCCTTCTTCAAATGCCAATCCCAAGTTCCAGGTTGTCACCTATACTTCTGACCAACCAGCTATAAATCAGAGTTCTCACAACCTCTCACCCTCCTCATGTTAAATAATTTGCTATAACAGCTCATAAAACTCAAGAAAATATTTACTTAAATTTACCAATTTATTGTAAAGGATATGACAAAGAATACAGATGAACAGCCAGATGAAGAGGTAGATACATAGAATAAGGTCTGAGGGTTCCTGAGCCCATGGAGTTGTGACGTGCCACCCTCCAAGCCCATTGATACGTTTGATGCCCAGAACATCTCTGAACCCTGTGGTTGAGGAATTTTTTTGGAGGTTTCATTACATAGACATAATTGATTACTAACTCAATTCCCAGCCTCTTTGGGGCTGAAAGTTCCAAATTTCCAATCATGGCTTGGTCTTCCTGGCAACCAGCCCCCATCTTAAAGCTATTCAGGAGCCCACCAAGTGTTGCCTCATTAGAACAAAAGATATTCTCATCACCTGGAAAATTCCAAGGAATTTAGGAGCTCTATGTCACAAACCAGGTTCAAAGATCAAATTGAACAAAGCATGCTCCTAGCAGGAGGTTTTTAGGAGCTCTGTGTCAAGAGGCAGGTGTAGAGACCAAATATATATTTTTTATTATGTCACACCATTATTTCCTTGCAACACATGCAGGCATAAATAAGCATATATGTGGCTACTGGCAGAGCTCAGAAGTAGAGTTTTGCTTACAGCTTTAGAAGAACTCACTTAGGTATGGAAGCTTTGGTGGCAGCTTCTCTGAAATTCCTCCATGAACAGGAATGACACTAAGCTATGATGCTGATAATTGCCTATTTATTCATCTGAATGTTGGTTACCAGGGTGCTTAGTGTGTGAAAATAATTGAGCTCTATATGATGATATGTGCACTTTTCTGTGTATGTGCTACTTTTCTGCAATAAAATGTTAAGACAAAAACAAGAATAGTCAGGACATGGTAAAAAAAAAATATATATATATCTATATGCCTTTACACATTTGTTTCAGTTGAACAAGAAAGAAGGTCTACCCTGTGGTACTGAAAGACAGAAAAGGCTGATCACAGATAAATTCATATCTGCATTATTTATGGATATCCAAACTGCAACTCAACCGATTAAGACCTTAGTTTTAGATTAACCCTATGACAAATGTAGAGTAATGATAGATCTTTTTATGTGAATTGAAGCATCCATGGTTCACATTCAATCTGAACTTTGATAGCAATTTTGAGGATTCTATCAGGGCCTGTACCAGCATTAGGAATTGTGAAATATTGTGAGAAACATTTCCTGGCTCATTTCAATTTGGTATGTAATAACTCAGCTTCACTGGTAATGGTATCTCAAGGTGGAAGCCATAAAACTTGTGCATGAAAGAATTACAGGGAAAGAAATATGAGCCTCACATTCTGACCTGAGGGTCAGAGACTGGACTTGTAGATAAAAAACTCAGGGAGACTTCTTCTTTACGGGAAGGTTAGGATAGGGAATTATGTGTATGAGGCAAAAGAAGTAGGAGTTGCTCTGTTTGACACATTTAACGCATTTTAGAGTGATCAAAGTTAAACGTAATGTAGCCTATAAAATTATATTTTGAGACATTATTACACATTGATTTTAAGATACTGATGCATACAATAATATATATGTTTTTGGAGATAATTAATTTTTAATATTTTAGATATGGGGAATTATTTGTCATTAGGTTAATTGGTCATAAGAAATGTTCAAATAATCACATCAATTCTAACAAAATCAATCTTAACTATTACATGTATAAAATATATAATATATATTTATAAACAACATATATAATTATATATAGACATAAGTATATACAATATAATTAATATAAATAGAATTAATATAATTATTAAAATACAATTAATATGTATAAGTATTATATATATTTATATGTATATACCCTAATTAAATATACTTATGTCGTGTGTGTGTGTGTGTGTGTGTGTATGTGTGTGTGTGTGTGTATCCTAATCAAACTAACATTGTATACTGAGTTCTATTTCACAGAATATTTTGACGTAGGAATGACATTACATATATCAAATATTGTGCATGCACTACATGCAGACCAACAATTCCTAGGAAATTATAGTCAAAACAATCTGTTCATATTTCCCAAAGAAAATGTGATTTTTAATTTTTAAAAATGGTAATATAAGATAATATTATGTTTGTAAGAAACTCAAACATTACCAAACAAAGAAAATACTATCAGAAGTCCTTGATCTCCTCCCTGTTATCCACTTCAGATCACAGAGGGAAAAAAAAAAGTATTAACAATTACTATGCATTTTAGTAACTTTCATGCTTTTCACGTCAATATGTATGTATCTACCTTTTTCTTCATATATAATAGAATTTTTAAAACTTAAGTCGATCATTGTTTTCTGTAACTCTTCTTCCCACTTAACAATATATTCTAAAGTTGTGTTCTGTGTTAATAGACATATATATATACCCCTATCTGTTTAACCACTGCATATTCTTCAACATTATGAATGTATCATAATTTTGTTGACCTACTTCCAAAATGTTCACTATTATAAATAACAATATAAGAACTTACAATTTCACATAATATGCTTCTAAGCATGCTATCTAACTAGTGTGAACTCTTGAGTGAGGTATTTAATTATTTTGAGATAACTATTTTAACCTATAAGAAAAGAAATAATAAGTACCAACATCACAGGGCTACTATGAGTATTAAATAAGTAACAGGTCCTTAGCATAGAGTCTGGAATCTAGTAAATATTTAGTAAATACTAGATAATACTATGTATAAAGTATATATATATATTATAAATATGCCTTATATACTATATATATATATAGTTACAGTGAAAGAAATATGAGCTTCACATTCTAACTATATATATAGTTATATATATAGTTATATAGTTAGTGTATAAGGCATATTTATAATATATATACTTTACACATAATGTATAATATAACCTTTATAATGCATATATTTTTTAATGTGTTAAATGCCTCTAACATACTGAGATATAAAATGCTCAATATGTTAGTATATTTTTCATGCATTCTTCTCTACTAACATTTAATGTTTATAACACCTGTAAAAGTAGTTCTTATGAACATTTATAGTAGTTTTATAAAAGTAGAACACTGAAAAATACCAGTGATTTGTTAATAATGTCATTTGTCAACATTTTCAGCCAATCAAGATATTCTTATTGATATAATATTTTCACATTTTTATGAGATAGATGTCATATTTTGTTACATGTATAGAACGTGTAATGATCAAAGTCAAGCTATTTAGGGTATCCCTCCTCTCAGGTATTTATTTCCATGTGGTAGGGACATTTCAAGTCCTCTCTTCTAACTATTTTGAAATATACAATACATTATTGTTAACTATAGTCACCTACTCTGCTATCAAACATTGGAACTTATTCCTTCAATTTAACTGTATGTTTGTATTCTCTTCATCTCCCACTGCACATAAACCTCTGTTAACTGTCATTCTCCTCTCTCTCTCTCTATGAGATCAACTTTTAAGTTCTTACACAGTGCATATGGCAATCATACAATATTTGTCTTTCTGTGTCTGGCTTATTTCACTCATTTAACATAATGATGCCCAGTTCCCCTCCATGCAGCTAAAAACAACAGGAATTTAGGCTTTTTAATGGCTAGATAGTATTCAACTGTCTATATACCACAATTTCTTTATTTATCTGCTGTGGGACACTTAGACTGACTCCATGTCTTTGCTATGCTGCTATCTTGTGGTGCTATCTTGTGAATAGCACCACAGTAAACATATGAGTACAGGTATCCCTTTGATGTAATTATTTCCTGTCCTTTGGATGAATACCCTGTAATGCAATTGCTAAATCATTTTTAACTACATATAATCTCTTGTTTCATGAACTGTTTTTTTTTTCAATTTTATGAGCACAAATTACTCAGTCTTTTCCATATGGTTTTAGGGATTTGTGTCATGCTTAGCAAAACATTTCACAAAAATTAAAACAATATTATCTTATGTTGGACTATAATTTATGTTTTTTTATGTTACCTTCTAAATCCTTCTGGAATATATATTTTTATATCATGTGAGATAGACATCTAGTTTTTATTTTTTTCCAAATAAAAAGTCAATTGCTTTTAAGTCATTTTTTATTACTTTGCTCCATGAATTTGAAATGTCAATTTTGATGATATAATAGATAATTTCATATGCATGAATCTCTTTACGGGGTCTCTCTTTGGTCATTGAGATTAATTTTTTTAAAAAATTTGTGATACATTTGGTTGCTTTGAGTATGAATGTTAACCTTGCCTTGTAGACACAGTTGAAAAGATTTCCAACCACAGATATTTATTCTTTTTTCCAGAATAGGATAACAATCCTCAGTGTATTCATTATTCTACAATATATGGGTTGGGGCCTGGAGAAAATTAGAAAGATGTCCCCAGTCTGTCTCCAAATTTAACTATTTTCCCTTCTCTGCTGGTGCTGATCTTGCCTCCAATTATTAGAAATTGACATGAAATGCTGCAGGCTATATAGTAGATATTTTCTGTCTAGCCTCTACTTTAGTCGCCACAACTTTCCCCCAACCATTAGGGAATTTGCAAATATTAATTCTTTTTTTTCTGTCATTAGCCACGTTGACTAGCTCCTCTGCCTACACATTTTCCTTTCTAGGCCCAAACACTATATCCCTTGCCTTTTGAGCCCTCCAAGAATGTCTCTTCCCGCTATATTTTCTAAATAGACTCTACTTTTTTGCAGTAATTTCTATTATCTTTTTCACAGAGGATAATGATGGTGAGGCTCAAAGAGCTTCAATGACTTCCTTAGAAATGACAGGATGAACCTTATGCAGCCCAGTGATGTCTTCATAATCCACCATTGCCAAGATGATGCTCCATTATTACCTTGGTAAATTGTTGTAAATATGTGTGGGTCATGTTAGATTAGTGAATTATTGAAGGATTCTTTCTAAAATAATTTAAGGACTTGGCACACCCTAAGGCCTGGTTATCTACCTTTGAGGTGCTTGCAGTAGTGTAGGAAAAATGCACTACTTTCTTCTCCTCCAGCATAAAGTCTCAGTGTATGAAGGTGTGTAACAGTACATGCATCATCTGTTACAGTGTGTGCCATGATCAATCAACTCAAAATAAAGCTCTGGCCCTTTAAGTTAAATATTAGTGTGAATGGGTGTTGAAAAGTGTTGAAAATTAGGACATTGATCTGGAAAGACTGAGGTGCTTGCTCTAAAGAAGTATAGCTCTATAATCTGTAATTTAACTGTACACATTTGCATGCCTCTTTATCTCATTCTGAAAAGTGAATGTAATTGGAATCAACAGTTTATATGAAAATAAGTGTTTTCCAATTATCATTACAGAAAACCATGGGACTTAAATGGTAACTATGTTATTCATTAACATATTCTTTAGCTAAGATGAAGATTAATAATTTTCCTTCATCTATTGTAAGGATATTAAATGTTGATTTCATTAACAAGTTTAAACCACAGAGGTCAGCTAAGCCTCTAAAATGCCACCAAATTTAAGTCTATAAAAAATTATTTTATATTATAATTTGAACTGTAAAAAACAAATGTTTATTTGAAAGGGTAAATTTTAGGACTTCAAAATTAAATCAGAAAAAAATTGCTATTCTCTGTTACTGTACTTAATTTTATCTAAAATGGACACAAAACAAAAATATATATGTATATATTTAAGGGTTCAAATTTAGTTTGTTTTTGAAAACCAATGTAGTTAAATCATCTTACAGGCATATTGTAACAAGCTAAGTGGTAAGAATTTAGTATAGTTTAAACAGAAAAACTGAAAAGAAATTGAGCTGCAGAATTCATTAGTGTAATATTTATAAAATGCTTGGAACTAGAAGTCTTCAGAGATTTAGACTAAATTTTATAGAAGCTAACTCTATAACATGGGAAAGCCAATTACTACTCTGCATTTTACATAAAAGGAGAAACTTGGAACCAAAGTCTTGAAGTTCTCTTCCTGAAATAAAAAATGAGTAAGTCTATGAATTTCTAAATGCAGTCTCAATATGATAGCATAGCTGTTATCACATATATTTATTTTTGCTAGCTTAATGTTGAATCTATTGTAATCCATCTTGCTTAAATGAGAAAAAAAAATCATTTCTTGCAGTAACACAAAGGGTTAACAGAAAGACTAAAATTAACCTTTCTTATATTTGTCCTTTTAGAGTTTTGATTGCCTTTGATATGTCATGACCCAACAGGTGATGTATATCCATTCATTAAGTATTTATACATGTATTTCTTTATTAGCAACATATAAACTAAGTAATTTCAAGAACCCGGTTACTTGAAAAAGAATGTGATGATTACTAAAATTTAAAAAACTCCATCATTAGATATTAAACAACATAATGTACATAAAATAGTATTATTAAATGTAAATCTTAAGTGTCCAAATTATAGAGACATCCATGAATAACGTATTTCAGATGATTGTTTCACTTATTATTGAAATATAAATTGTTATTAACAAGAAAGTCTCCTTATTTCATCTGATCAAAACAAATCTCTGTTTTATTTTGAGTATAGGACTAGTCCCAGTAATACCAATATTATTATAAACAAAATTTATATCCCTTCTTATCATTTGTTAAGCCCTTAAGTTGTCTTGATAATTTAGAAAGTTTAAATCAATATTGTTTGTGCGACTGGTTGTGTGGTGGCTCATGCCTATAATCCCAGCACTTTGGGGAACTGAGGCAGGAGGATTGCTCCAGCGTAAGAGTTTGAGACCCACCTGAGCAACAGAGTGGGACCCTGTCTCCACAAAAAATAAAGTTGAAAAAAAAATTAGTGATGTGCTGTGCCATGCACCTGTAATCTCAGCTACATGGGAGGCATGGGAGGTTGAGGCAAGAGATGGCTTGATCCCAGGAGGTTGATGCTGCAGGGATGCCTGAGTGACAGAGCAAGACCCTGACTCAAAAAAAAAATAAGAACTGGTTGGTGAGAATTTCTTGTTAACAAATTTAAAAATTCTATTCCAAAAATTAGAGTTGTCTTAAAAGGAAAATTCATCAAAACCAAGTGATTATTATGGTGCCAAACACCAGATATGATTATTTTAATTATTTCCTTTAAAATAATATTAATTTGAAGCCTAGCATTTATGATGATCCAGGTTAAGGAAAGCTGCCTGGGGCAGATAAAGTCTTATCTGTGCATGCCCTACCTGCACCATAGCTCAGAGACTCTGGAAAGCAGCTCACTTCCTTGGGTTTTATAACAAGACATGCTGGTTTAAAATGTTGAAAGACATTCTATTTCTAAGGAGGGCTGAAAAAAAGTCAGATTTTTTTTAGTCAGCCCTTTTCTCTCTCAGCATGTTTTATTCCCAGAACATTCTACAGTTATTCTGAAGCACTACCTACAAAGAATAGGGTAGATTTGGACTGGCCTAAGGTCACTTGGAAGATTGTCCTACAAGAGTATGCACCATGGACCAACAGCACAGCATCACCTGGACACTCATAGAAATGCAGAATCTCTGGTTCTTCCCTGAGGGACTGAAAGAGACTCTGCATTTTTAACTGACGTTGTTTAAGAAGTCCTGCAGGTGATTCATATGCATATTAAAATGTGAGGAGCTCAGCTTCTACCAAGCTTCCACTAGTCTCCAACTTGACTCTTAATAAACTCCAGTAGTCAATGCAACTGCCTAGATCTTAGATTCCTCTCCATTATGCTGAAATGTCAGGTCTGAAAGGGTCTGTAAAGGAATGTTTTACATTTTTGAAGAAAGTTAAGTAAGTAAGAAACATCTCTGTCTGCGGTGCATATTTTCACTCTTAACGGCCTGTAATATGTAAGTATGCAATGTAAAATCCACTCACTTACGTCAATTGAAGAAAACGACTAGACAAGTCTCAATCATTTTAGGAGATTTATTTGCCAAAGTTAAGGAGGCGCCCAGGGAGACAGGTCTATGCCTTTCTTAGAAGATGATTTGAGGGCTCCACCTTTAAAGGGGAAAGGGTGGGATACTGAGAAGCACACAGCGTTCACATAAACAAATGGGGGACAGAGGAACAATGTCGGGAATCTGCCTTTTACATAAGAAAATACAGACAAAATTTGGTAGAGGAACAATCAGATATGCATTTTTGTCTGGCAGACTGAAGTGACTGCACCTGTGAAGAGAAGCTACCAATTTTCATTGCTATGGTGAAGTTTTAACAGCTCACCAGGAATTTCCTAATGGGCAAAATACGAGGGAGGCATATAACCTTTCATTTGGTAGCCATCTTACTTAGGAACCAAAGTGGGGACTCAAGTTTGTGTGACCCAGTTCCCAGCTTGACTTTTCCCTTTGGTTAAATGAGTCTGGGGTCCCACAATTTAATTTCCTTTCACACTTACAAAAGCAGTGAGAGCACCACAGGGTACATAGGTCCAAGTGAGAACTTCAATGGAGAAACCACTAAGGTGCTTTTATTAGTGACTAATTAATGCTTTGGCTGATGTCAACTCACTGAAGAAACAAAATGGTCTTGTTCCAAGAAATAATTTTATGGGAACATTTTATCAGCCAAGTTGAGTTTCAGTTTTACAAAATTACTAACTGGAACTTAATAAACAATTTTAAAGTTGCCTCAAAAAAAGTATAAAATATTTTCATTTTGTCCAAAATGGAGAATATTTAACTCTGTAAGCCAAAAATAACATGTAAGCCCCAAACAACTGAATGGATCCTTCTTTTGGCCAAAGGCATTGCAAAGTAAATCTGAAAAACTAGGTGAAGCCATGATGGAAAGAGGGGGTCAGACATGCCGCATTTTACCCTCCTCCCTTTGGAATTCAGGTACAGCTGATCAGCATTAACATTAAAACAGAGAGCTAAAGATTGACAAAACAGACTGTTTGCAGAAATAAGAAACAAAATTCCAACCTGACTCTAGTATAAGATCCCTTAACACATAGAGGGAAATGAAAGAAATCAAAGTATTTTACCCCAAAATATATCTGTTGACATATTTTGAAACAGCCCTGCAAAGTTGTCTCTTGTGGGGACATTTACATTCTGTAGAGAACCCTTCTCTTTTCCAGGTCTTCCAGAGTGACAGTTTTTAGGATGTAATAAGAGACATTTACTATTTATTCTCTGAAGTCTGCTACTTGGAGACTTCATCTACATAATAAGAACCTTGGCTTTCACAACCCCCTTTATTTTGACTACAAACATTTCTTTCTGTTGACTTCTTTCCCTTTCAACCAGTTGCCTTCAGGAAATTTTTGAATCTACCTATAACCTGGAAGCTCCCAATCCACCATTTTTAACCCCCTCCCTTGCTTCAAATTTTCCTTCCTTTCCAGACCAAACCAATGTACACCTTGCCTGTATTGACTGATATTTGTCTATAACTTCTGTCCCTCTAAAATGTATAAAATTAAGCTGTAATCCATCCACTTTGGGCACATGTTCTCAGAATCTCTTGAAGTTGTGCCTCAGGCCTTATTAATATGTGGCTCAGAATAAATTCCTTCAAATATTTTAGAGAATTTAATTCTTTTCTTGTTGATAATCGATACATTTGTCATGCCAGTTTTTCTTCTCATCCTATTTATGCTCACTAATCAATATTTAAAAATCTAATTTCTAGAATGATCTAATTTTTAAAAAATTCAGGTCAGGCATAGTGGCTCATGTCTGTAATCCCAGCACTTTGGGAAGCCGAAGCAGGCGGATCACCTGAGGTCAGGAGTTCAAGACCAGCCCGACCAACACGGTGAAACTCCATCTCTTCTAAAAATACAAAAAATTAGCCAGGCGTGGTGGCAGGTGCCTGTAATCCCAGCTACTCAGGAGGCTGAGGCAGGAAAATCACTTGTACCCAGGAAGTGGAGGTTGCAGTGAGCCGAGATCGCACCATTATACTTCAACATGGGTTGCAGAGTGAGACTCCATCGCAGCAGCAACAACAACAAATTCAACAGCAATATTTGCAGTTATTATGTCTACATCCTTAATAGCCCCAAAGAAATAAGAAAATGTTGATTGGTTGCCAGATCTTTTCCCTAAATGAAAGGCTATTTTTTTCTAATTTTGTAACACTGTGTATTAATCCATGTTTGCATTGCTATGAAGAAATACTTGAGATTGGGTAATTCATAAAGGAAAAGAGTTTAATTGGCTTATGGTTCTGCAGGCTTTACAGTAAGCATGATACATCTTCTCAGCTTCTGGGGAGGACTCAGGGAGCTTTTACTCATGGCAGAAGGAAAAGTGGGAGCAGGCACTTAAAAGGGCAAAAGCAGGAGCAAGAGAGAGGGACAGGGGAAATGTCACACTTTACAACAACCAGCTCTTACAAGAACTGACTCACTACCACCAGGACAGCACTAAGCCATAAGGAATCTGCCCCCATAACCCAAAAACCTCCCACCAGACCCTACCTTCAACATTGGAGATTACAATTCAACTTAAGATTTGGGTGTAAAATTTTCAAATGATACCACATAGTATTCTAATACTTTTCTTTGTCTTGATTAGGGTGGCATGTATTGAAAGTAATTTAAGAACAGTATTAAAAAAATCAGTTTCCATAATTATATGAATAAATAGTAAATGTAATGTTATTTTTAACAATCTCAATCTAACTTAAATAACAATACACATTTTTAACTTTTAATTTTGAAAAAAATAAACTTACAAAAAATTTACACGTAGTACAATATACTCTTATGTGAGCTCCAGCTAGATTTGTAGTTTGTTTACATAGTGCTCCATTAGCTTTGTTGGGCTCAGAAAACAATACCCTAAAATGAAGTCTTCAGCAGCACTCCCAGATGCAACAAGTTTTCCTCCGACCTTCTGCTGCCCTCCTGTCTCTCAGTTCTATTCCCCACCACCAAGGTTATCCATAGAAGCTAAGATCCTTCCTCCCCAAGGTGGGTCATAGAAACCAGAACCTCTTTTTCCCAAAGCCAGCCATAAAACCTAAAAATACTACTCTAATTTTCCCTTTATCTTTTTCCATAAAAATTGGCCATAAAGAAATTATCTGACCTAACTGACTGTAGGTCATAAGTCCCCATTCCAGAGAGCATCTTGCCCCACACCTGAAAGAAAGGAATACACGCTTAGAGACACCAAGAAGAATCTAGGCAGTGAGGACTTGCTGGATTTCTGCACTCAATCTATTAACATTAGATAATACCCCTTTTGTCCAAATGTTTAGAGCAACCAAGAGAATAAAGGTAGACCTGCAGGTTTATGGCATATGGGATGATTTTTTTGTGTTCTTATTCTGCTGTATGTGTGTGTGTTTACCTTTAATAGACATATATACTTGTGTGTTGCTCTAGATTTTTTTTAGTATGATGAGTGAAAGAGAAATATTTAAAACTAGTTAATAATAGAAGAAAGAATCCTATATATACACTAGGGCCAATATATTATTGGGGATCAAATTTTGTTGTGACACAGATTTCTAAGGGTAATTTAGAAATACAGGGACTAAACAATGTACTTTTAGCTATTTGTGCTCCATGTTTTATAATTATATGTATGGGTGGAGCTTCTACCAGCACTATGATTTTTTGATAGAAATTAAAGTGGTAGAATTATCTTCTCCTGAATCAAATTACCCAGTTAGTGGCTGTGAGATGGTAACAGAAGGAAGGACATGTAAGACTCATTCATTCATTCACTCCAGTGAAGTACTAGTGTCAATTGTTGAAACATGAAGACTGAAACAAGTTATCACAAGGAAATAATATGAAAATATAAAACATGTTGCCAAAATAATCATTGTGTCCAACTGTCCAAAAGAATGAGTAATTGCCATGTGCAGACACTCATATACTATCTGTTGCATTTGATTTAATTTTATCCCTGTTATCCATGTAGGTGACAAGGTGCAAGCACAGTGCATTCTTTCAGAAAATTGAGTTTTCATGGTAGGGCTGATCTGTGGATTTCAGTTGTTTTACAAACCAATTCATCCAAAGTCATCACTACTCATTGTGAAGAAAGCAGAAAGAAACTTTAATAGAATTAGAAAGATAAACAACCTATTTATAAAGAAATTAATTAAAAATAATCATTGAATACCGCTACATATGAGGCAATGGTCTCCTCACTGAGAGCATAGCAGTTAAAACATATGAAAGTTTCTCTCCTAATGGACATAGTATCCTGTCACGTGAGAAAGGAAGTAAACAAACATTAGCTTCTGCCTATTGGACATTTAAAGTGTGGCTGGGCATTTTTCTAAGAACATTGCATGTATTCCATCATCTAATACTCATAGAAACTTGAATGAGTAGTATTGTTACTTCTGTTTTACAAATAAAGATAGTGAAGAAAAGACAAGTTGAGTTATTTACACAGTAATTTGCAGAGTAATGATTCTGAAATTTGGAGCCAGGTAATACAGATTCCATATACACTAAGCAATAAGAATCTTGAAGACAAATGAGCAGGAAAAGGTCACCTAATGTTAAAAAGTAGTCATGGTGGTGATGGATGGTATATAATTTGAGAAATGGTAGTCAGGGGAAAGCTTTTCCTCTAGGGGTTGATTTCAAGCAGAGGAGGTATCTAGGGAACAAGCATTCTAAGCAAAGGGAATAGCAAAATCAAACATATCTGAGGATAGTGCATTTAAAAAGCAATGAGAAGGCAAATATGTGTGAAGTACAGTGAGGGAGTGAGGGAGAGCATGGTAACAGATCAGGGCAGAGGAACGTTGGTAGGGGACATGGTCAGGGAGGCAGTGGTAGTACACAGCTCATCATCTGTTGTATGTTCCAGTCACTGTCAGTGCTAAGCTCAGGTAGCACTGGTACACGTAGGTACCTTTTTACTATTCCTATGTTCCCTTCTTAGACTTGAGTGTGCTTGCTTTTAGAACTCATCTCAGAAGAATTTTTCTCAGGTTTCTAGATCTCCTTTCTCAAAGCATAAAAAGCAACTAGTGCCTGAGAGGTATGTCTCTCCATAGCAACTGACTGATGGGTGCAGCATAACGAAAACCAGCTCCCTTGCCTTGGGCCTTGAAGAACTCCAAGGAGTAACTTATACTTCTGAGTCTCCTTCTAGAATAAAATTAAAGCTACCTTCTCCAGAACTTTGCCTCAAATTGCCCCCTTGCTTTGCTTATTCCACTTTACTCTTCTACTTCCCTCATTTCTGTACTGGCTTTTCCTGGGAACATTTAATAAATCACTTGCACATGAATCTTCACTTCAGGTTATGTTTCTGCAGAACCCAACCTCAGGAAAATGAGACTGAATAACTTAAACTTGTTCATCATAGGAAGGAATCTGGAAAAACAGGAATCTGGAGTGAATTCCTCTATGGTCAGATGATATCACGACCTCATCATTGGTAGTAAGAGAACTGTTTATGTACTGTGCTAGCTGGAGCACTGAAATTACCAAAATTTTCAACCATTACAAATTGGAATGTTTCCAAGTGGAAGAAGATAAATTGTTATGTAGAATACCTCCTACACTGGACAGAGAAAGTTGTAATTGTAAGTATTGTCATATTGTTAATTGTTGGATATAACTGATGCGTTGAAGAAGGAAAATGAAAGTCCCAAAACAGATAAATACTGACTCAAGATATAAGGCAGTGCTTAAAAAGAAACTCATTTCCTATGGCTAGAGGGTTGACTATGCTGACGATCAGGCCTAGGACATAATAATAAGAGAATCAGCACATTATAGGAAGAGAATCAGCACTTTAAAGGAAGCTGGATTTGCCGTCTCAGCAGGTATCCATCAGATAGGGGAGGACATCTGACTGGACTTCGTAGTAGGCTTAAAAATGGCTCTTCAAAAGATGTTCATACCCTAATCCCTGGATCCCATGAATGCTACTTTATATAGCAATAATAACAATAATAAAAGGGATTTTTGCAGATGTGATTAATTTAAGGATCTTGAGATGGAGAGATTATCCTGGATTACCTAGTTGGGTCTTAAATGCAATTATATGAATCCCTATAAAAAGGAGGGAGATTGCTTATACATATAGAAAAAAAAGCAATAGAAAGATGGAACAGAGAAAGATTTTAAGACTTTGGCCATGAAGACTGGAGTTATTAATAATTTATAAGTCTATTATAATTATATATTTCTCCTTATTCCTCTCAATTTTCACTTTATAATTTTGGAAATTGTTATTGAAAAATACATAGAATTCTGATACATTCCTATTGGATCATTCCCATTACCATTATGGTATGTCTTATCTTTAATTATCTCCAGCAATATTTCCTTTGTAAATCTAGTGCTCCTGAAGTTAGTATGGCTCTCCCAGCTTTTGGTTTGTGATTATATGATATCTTACTTTCCATCCTTCTTTCAAATTTGTACGTCCTTTTATTTAATGTGTTTCTCTTTCAAGAGGCAGTACTTTCTCATTAAATCTAATGTGATAACTTAATGTTTTACTTGGAGTGTTTAGTTCATTTATAGTTAATATAATTACTGATATGGGTGGTTTTAACCTACCACTATATAACTTTCTGTATTTGGTCCATCTGTATGCTATTTTATCTTCTTTTATTGCTGCTTTCTTTTGAATAAATTGGATAATTTTATCATTCACTCTTACCAAGTTCTACAAGTAACTTATTAGAAATCCATATTTTATTCTTTAATTGTTACACTAGAGATTATAATATTCATCTTTAACCCATTACAATCTAAATTCTGATACTACTGCAGTAATATAAACTTTACACTGCATTTACCACCTCTTATTTTTTTTTTTTGGTAATCGTCCATTTTAATTATCCATACAATTTAAAGTTAATTAAATTTTAAAATTTTGTTATATTTTAATTTTTTGAGTAATTTTTCTCCTGTCTGAGGAAATCCTTTTTTCCTTTTCTTTTAGTGGAAGTCTTCCGGGATAAACTTTCTCAGCCTTTGTCTGAAAAATCTTTTTTTTTTACTTTACTTTTAAAGAATATATTCACTAGGTATAACATTCTCGTCTAGTAGTTGTTTTCTTTCAGCTCTGTTAAGATCTCATTCCTTTGCCTTCTTGCTTTGAGAGCTTTTATTGAGAAGTCATATGTCACTCTCACTCTTGCCCTTTAAATGTGCTGTGTTGTTGTTGCTTTCCCTCAGGCTGCTATTGGTCTTATTCCTTTGTCTTTGTTTTTCAGCAGTATTACTATGATGTGACTTGGTGTATATTTATTTGGATTTATTTTGTTGGCAATTTGTTTCACTTCTGGAATATATGTGTTAATCACTGAATTTTTTTTTTTTTTTTTGAGAAGGAATCACCCAGGCTGGAGTGCAATGGCAGAATCTCAGCTCACTGCAACCTCCACCTCCTGCGTTCAAGTCATTCTCCTGCCTTAACCTCCCCAAGTAGCTGGGATTACAGGTGCCTGCCACCATGCCCAGCTAATTTTTAGTAGAGACGAGGTTTCACCATGTTGGCCAGGCTTGTCTCAAACTCCTGGTCTCAGGGGATCCACCTGTCTCAGCTTCCCAAAGTGCTGGGATTACAGGCATGAGCCACCACGCCCAGCCCTACAAAACTATCCTGTTATGTCTCTTCAAATATTAATTTTTACCTATTGGCCTATTTTTTTTTTTCTTTCTGAGACTCCAACAGTACATAGATTAAACATTGTAAGCATGATCTATTTGTCTCTTACACTCTGTTTCGTTTCATCCATCTCTTATTCTGTGATTTATTTGGGACATTTTATATTGAGCCATCTTCTAATTCACTTGTGTGTGTGTGTGTGTGTGTGTGTGCAGAAAAATGTATTCATATATATGGCATCTTGAATGAGTGATTTCAGTGATTATTACTTAAGAAAAATAAGGCTAAGGCTGGGCATGGTGGCTCATGCCTATAATCTCAGCATTTTGGGAGGCCAAGGCTGGTGGATTACCTGAGGTCAGGAGTTCAAGACCAGCCTCATCAATATGGTGAAACCCTATCTCTACTAAAAACACAAAAATTAGCCAGGCATAGTGGCGGGCACCTGTAATGCCAGCTACTCGGGAGGCTGAGGCAGGGGAATCACTTGAACCGGGTAGGCAGAGGATGCAGTGAGCCAAGATTGTGCCACTGCACTCCAGCCTGGTTGACAGAGCGAGACTCCATCTAAAAAAAAAAAAAAAAGGACAAAGAAAAAGAAGGCTGAAAAAAATGGTAGGATATTATATATTTATGGTTAGGTTTCTAATTAGTTTCATTTGGGATTTAAAATTCTGTTAATTGTGAGTGATAATTTTGATGATATAAACTATACTGATGCCGATTCTTTATAGATTGTTTATATACCACCAAAAATAAAGAATCTTGAAAATATAATAAAATAATATGGTCTTTAGACAATAAAAGGAAAATTATATCGAAAGCATATTCTTTGGTAACAGAAATACTTATTTTGGGCTCACAATATTTAATTACCAGCAAGTTGAATGTCGTCTATTGCTAACATTTTATTCTGCAGATTCAGCTTTTTATTTCCTTATTTGCATGATTTATGTCATTTCTCTAGCCTATTAATAGTGTGTTTAATTCTTAAAGAAAAGTCATTATCAGTTTATATAATTCTCATTAACCTCCCAAATGAGACAAATGAAAAAATAACCAATACTTAAAAGTGCATACAAAGAGAAGTTTAGAGGCAGAAATAACACTGAGTGGACGTGATTGGATTAGGATGTATTCTATTGATTTCTAGACGCAGCAGCTTGTATTAGTCATCTGTCCCTGCTTTAGTCATAATCCAGCTGCAAGTCATACACCAATCAGATGGATAACTTAAGCTGGCAGGAATGTGGAAAGCCATACCAGTTTTTCATATTAGTTTCACAAGATGCAGCTTTAAGGATTTGCAGGAATATTAAGTTGTGTGAGAAGGCCATTAATCTGTCATCTCTATACATCTCTGAGCATCTCAAGATCTTTTTCAATTAAAATCAGATGACATTGTAAACAAAGTTGCTACAGTTGTGTGAAAGCCTGAAGTCATTGAATAATAAGCACCTCCTCTTTGCTTTGCAAGTTGCTTTTGATGAGCCGGATGCTAACCCCACCAATTCATACTTATGCTCATGAACAGAGCATTGTTCATATTTTCAAGTGTGCTCCATGTTCAAATGTGCTGTTTTTCTCCTAGCAATAATTCTTTCCTACTCGCTCACTATATAAATTGAAATGCACATGCTCTTTGGTTTAAACAGTCTTTTAATCTCCACTGAGCATTCATTGTTAGTTTGTTTTTCTCCCTCTCCTTATGTAAGCAAAGTAATTTTATTGCTTGTGAGAAAGCAACGATTATTTTATCTAAGATATAAATATAGCACTCAGCAGTAGGCCCATGGCTTCTGCATAGTAGAATAGGCAGTGCAAATAGAATAGGCAGTATTCTTGCTAGAGTACATTTATCCAAGATGTAGCTCAGCCTAAGAGAAACAGACACAATTAAATATTTGAATGTAATAGCATTGTCCCTGAACACAAAAGGGTAAGCAGAGAAAGTTTTTTTGTTATAAATGCCATGCCAATAATATCCAAGCATATGGTAATAAATTGTTGAACACTTTTGTAAATTTTATGTTAGTAGACACATTGTTACCTAGGATAATTTCCCTTGGATTTGAAGTCTCTGTTATGTTAAAATGAAAAATGATTATGGTTATTAGAATAACAATTTTGGTATTCATTCAGCTTTATTCAAGTAGCCAACTCTGCCCCTTCCTCCCCTTTGTAACTATTTCCTCTCCAGGAATGGCACATTGAAGAGAGGAGAGAATCACAGACTTCCTTTTTATCCTGCCAACCTTCAACAGAACAGACTGCAATATGGGAGGAATGGATGTAACCACTAACAGTAAATAACTCTTCTCCAGGAAGCATTTCTAAAGAAGTCCACCACGCCTTTGCTCTTGCAAAACATCCTCATTCTTCTGGTTTGCTTTGAAAAGCAACAGGAAGAATGTACGCAACAAACGTCACCCAGGAAATAGGCAGGCAGTAAGTGTCACGGATTCCTGTTTGCTCAGTTCTTACACAAAACCTTATACATGGACTAGTAAACTGCACAAGGAAATTACTTGTGTTGCCCAAACCCTGCAGTTGATGTTGTCTTTTTTCTCCTGGTGGGGGCCGATGTCCTAGGGTCCACCCATAGCTTTTTCTCCTCCCATGAGCTTTCCCTGTTCTGTTTCTACTAGTACTTCCTGAGCCATACTGTGTCCCTTACTACTGGTGAGCTCTAGCTAAATTACGGACCCCATGATAACAACATGGGCTAATTACAGCCTTTTTACATATTTAAAGACAGAGTCTAAGGAAGGACAAAAACAACTTTTTGAAATGAGATTCATAACTAAAGATGCATTTCAATGACTTCTCCTGCTTCCACCACCACATACAAGGCAGATTTAGTGCCTTAGTTATATCATAAGTCCTCAGGAAAAAGCAGACTGACGTTTTGACTGCTTGTTAGCTACAACCATAGAGACCTGAATTATGTTTTTCTATATAAAGTGCTACATTCACTATCTATTTTAATTCTCAATTTAATTTGAGCTGGAATCACATATGATATTAAATAAAGAAGGTCAGGCACTGTGGCTCAAGCCTGTATTCCCAGGACTTTGAGAGTCTGAGGCGGGTGGAATACCTGAGGTCAGGTGTTTGTGACAAGCTTGGGCAACATGATAAAAACCCGTCTCTACTAAAAGTACAAAAATTAGATGCGTGTGGTGGCATATGCCTGCAGGAGAATTGCTTGTACCTGGGAGGCAGAGGTTGCAGTGAGCCATGATCGCGTCACTGCACACCAGCCTGGGCAACAGACCAATGCTCTGTCTCAAAAAAAAAAAAAAAAAAAAGCAGCAAAAATGATCCAGGAAGAGCAACAAAGAATTAAATTTATAGTCCTGGGATTAATTTCCAGTAAAATAGTACAAGCTATTCTATGATGGCATACCTGGAAAGCCATGGACCTAGACACAGGGACACGGTATAAACTCAGTGTGCCCTTGCCAAAATGGAAAGTAAAGAGGTTTGGACTAACTGACCTCACTTGTACAAGTGATGAGGATAACCAAATAAATAGGATCTAACAAATAAAATAGAATTAGAGAATCTGGTATGAAAAGAAAATAAATCTTGGGGCCCCCCAAATCACTAAGCTAAAGGGAAAATCAAGCTGAGAAGTGTTTAGGGCAAATCTGCCTCATATTCTATTCACTGAGATTAATGCATATCTAATTGCCTCCTTTGGAGAGGCTAATCAGAAACTCAAAAGAATGCAACCATTTGTCTCTTTTCTACCTATGACCTGGAAGCCCCCTTCCCACTTTGAGGTGTTCCTCCTTTGCTTCAAGTTGTCTCACCTTTCAGGACCGAACCAATGTTCATCTTACATATGTTGATTGATGTCTCATGTCTCCCTAAAATGTATAAAACCAAATTGTGCACTGACCACCTTTGGCATACGTCATCAGGACTTCCTGAGGCTGTGTTACAGGTATGTATCCTCAACCTTGTCAAAATAAACTTTCTAAATTAACTGAAACCTGTCTCAGGTATTTGGGGTTCACACCGGTTTTTCTTTGTTCTGACTCTTAACTGCATTATTTTTGGGCAGTGCAATTTATGCATTTCCTATGGGGCCTTCATACTACTCTATTTCTTGTAGTATGGTTAAAAGTAATTGAAATCACTTCCACATGGAAAAAGGAATCTTGACACCTATGAGTAAAATATATGCAAGCACCTTTTGTCTCTGAGTCTCAATGAGGAGATGAGAAAAGACTCTCTAGCCCAGAGAGAATGAGGGTTAGAGTATTAGCCTATGGGAATCAAGTGGGGAGTCAAGAACCTTGTGTTTCCAGGTAGCCTGCAACACTTCCCCTTTCTCTTCTTCTCAAAGGAGATCTGGGTTAGTCTTACCTAGTTAGGAGAGGGACAGCAATTTTGTCAAGCAATTCTGATAGCTTTAATAGCAAAAGGACAGAATACAGTGATTACCTATTACCTCAGGGTGCCCTAGAGAGGAGATTCAAGGACTGTCTCTTTTATGAATCATAGGTGGATGGCTGTGGGTATCATTGAAAATGGCCTTGCATTAACTACTTAAGGGAGTTATGTACAAGTAACAACCAAACCACTTTAAAGATAGCATCTTGAACAGGTGACACCCTTACATTTTAAATATATTTTGCCCTTAATCTAAACCAATTATAAAATCACATCATTCTGTTTATATCTTTAGGCTACAGGTTTCAGCTCATTTCAGAAATAATTTGATTAAAAAGAGAGAATTGTTGATTGAAGTGAAAAAGGCCATTTTGGCGGGTGGTTCTCATGCACCTAAAGGGGATTTTGGGGAGATCATCCTACCAATATGGAAATTTGGAAAAGGAAAGAAGAAAACTCACATATTAATATTTTGAAACATTAGTCTTGTACAGATTTCCAAAGGCAGAGAATATGATTTGTCTGCATGTGCCTACCTCTAGATGCAAAGTACAATGTTCAACACAAGTAATTACAAGTGGAATCACAAAAAAAGGATAACAACACTCATGCCATGGAAGATTTCCCTTTCTTTCCTGGCTCTCCTACTTTAACTTCTCTCCTGCCTTCCCTTTGTACAATGGAAATCTCTCATCCTGTACCCTTCCATTCTATCCCAGACCTAAATGTGCCTTACTTTTTGAGAAGATCTGTCAGAGGTGTGTGAACCAGGACAACTCTATCTTGAATAGAAGCTAGATAAAATAACGCTGAGACCTACTGGGCTGCATTCCCAGATGGTTAAGGCATTCCAAGTCAGAGGATGAGATAGGAGGTTAGCACAAGATACAGGTCATAAAGACCTTGCTGATAAAACAGATTACAGTAAAGAGGCTGGCTAAAATCTCCCAAACCAAAAAGGCCACGAGAGTGACCTCTGGTTGTACTCACTGCTACACTCCAACCAGTGCCATGACAATTTACAAATGCCATGGCAAAGTCAGGAAGTTACTCTAGATGGCCTAAAAGGGGAGGCACAAATGATCCACCCCTTGTTTAACATATCATCAAGAAATAACCATAAAAATGGGCAACCAGCAGTTCTCCGGGCTGCTCTGTTGGAACGGAATAGCCATTCTTTAATTTCTTTACTTTCCTAATAAACTTGCTGTCCCTTTACAGACTCATCTTGAATTCTTTCTTGTGCGAGATCCAAGAACCCTCTCTTGGGGTCTCCCTTTCCTATAACAGATCCAGAAGCTGCAAGGTAAGGATGAAGTAGCACAAGAGCTTTGGAAGTTAGAGAAATACGGCTTTGAATCTTGTTTTAAAGATAGGGGCTCACCAATAGAAAGCTAAGTCAGAAAGGAGACGAATGCAAGATATTCACAGGAGAACTTCCTAAGTGAAATCGAAAGACAACAAATAATGTTGGGTAGGAGGAAGTGCCTAAGAATCCAAGTGAGAGGAGGGACAGAATGTGGACTAGGTCACAAATTTGCCTTGGGGCGGTTGTGAGAAACAACAACAACAACAAAGGATCTTCAAGAATATAGCCTCAAGAGAGAGGGGGATACATTTTCTTCCATGAAGATGAAATGTGTAAGCAGTGGGTAGAGGCTAATGGGAAAATTCCCGGGATGCTTGTCTCTGTACTCTTCAAGGGTTATCTTGCTCTGGGCATTTGTAGTGGCTTCTCTCCATCTTCTCCAGTGAAGTCCAGTTTCCTAATCAATTCTTATGTCAGTCCTCTATCTTTTTCACCTGTTTTAGGGATTCCTTGCATGTGTGAGCAGGAAAGTCTGAGTTTCTTTAACACAGTCAACTAACAAATGGGAAAACTAAGGATCAGGTCAAATAAGTGACTTATTGTCACTAGAAATAGTTGTGGGCAAACATTTTTAACAAATCCACAT
Source organism: Ateles fusciceps (assembly GCA_036589455.1). Taxonomy (NCBI): domain Eukaryota; kingdom Metazoa; phylum Chordata; class Mammalia; order Primates; family Atelidae; genus Ateles; species Ateles fusciceps. The sequence goes on along the minus strand of JAZHEH010000479.1, from coordinate 2,443,533 downwards.
TTTCTTAGTCCTATTCCAGTTTTCTTTTTAGCATGCCAGGCTGCTTCCAGTTATTTCATTTCGCCTCTTTCTGAGCACTGTGTGTGTGTGCACATGTGCCTTTGTACGTGTTTGTCTCTTGTGTGTATGTTAATAATGATGGGTTATCTAAAAGACAGAATTACTGAGGAAGGTATGAAAATGCTTCTGAGATATACTTTGAAGGTTAATATAACTGCCAAATCTGTTCAAATGGATTCTAATTTACTCTTTAACAATGTATTTTCCTTTGTCAGACCCCTTGGAGCAATGCTGTCAGATAGAAATATAATGAGAGTCACAAATACAAGTTGCATATGTAATTTTAAATTTTCTATTAGTTACGTTTAAAAAGGAAAATAAGCAAAATTGATTTTAATAATTTATTTTTCTTAGCTTAATACACCCAAAATATTATCATTTTAACCTGCATTCAATATAGAAATTATGAGAGTTTTATATTTTCTCACAATGAATCTTCAAAGCCGATGTGTATTTTGCATTTACAGCTCATCTAATTTAGAATAGCCACATTTAAAGTGCTTGATAGCCACATGTCATCAGTAACTACCATATCAGCCAGCATGGCCTTAGAGTATAATTTTTTAGGCATAGGCCTTATGCAGTCACAAAAATCACAGCCATTGCCCATTTAATAGCTATTATTCTGGTATAAGATTTCAACCACATTCCATCAGTGATTATCAGCAATCAAAACTGTCAACTTCTTAGCACCTTTGCACATCTTTCAAAATATTTTTGTTCCTAAAACTTCAATTTACACAAGGATTTGTCATGTTTTAATCAGATGCAAGAGCTTTATAGTCAAAACATTACTTAAAATGTCCTTTAAAATTAAATTAGGTTGAGGTATGGTGGAAATGAGCAGAAAGTCACATAGCAACCTAGTGCATTTTCTGTCATTTTTTGCATGGAAACGGTATTTTAATCTCTGTAGCGCTAAAATAATTGTATGATCTTCTGTTTAAAATGCAGAGCAATCTAAAGTAACTACCAGTTTTTCTAGGAAATTCTCTGTCTAGGGCACAACCATGCCTGACATCTGAAGTGTTTAAGAGAAATTCAAATCCTTCAGACTAATTACAGATTCCTTCTCTGCACTTTAATATTATTGATTTCTACTTAGGTTTCATTTTCTGACTTAATTTATTGAATAAAAGTATGAATGAAAGTCAGGCTTTGGTACCACTGGTCTAGCTAGATTGACTGATACGTGAAATGAAAATTTCCAGTCATTTATGAAATTGTATCTACCAAATGTTGCACTGACTTGACCCATGCTTAGCTTCTAACACTTGCCTAACTAAATGCAAATACTAAGTGATTAAATCATAATGGATAAAGTTAAGGAAATAATTACTAAGTGAGTAAATAGGTGGGTTTACCTGTAGAGAACTTAATTCTATTGATGAGATATGAAGGTGAAATCCATCAGAAAACAATTGTTTTCTTGATTAATACAAAATTGGAAATAATATTTCAGTGCTCCCTCAATTAAAAAAAAAATGAAAAGGACGCAGAATACAGACAGAGACAGTAAAAACATCAATAAAAGAGGTTTTTTTTTTCTGAGATGGAGTCTAGCTCTGTCACCAGACTGGAGTGCAGTGGCACAATCTCGGCTCACTGGAACCTCCACTTCCTGTGCTTCACAGGTTCAAGTGAATCTTCTGCCTCATCCTCCTGAGTAGCTGGGATTACAGGCACATATCATCACACCTGTCTAATTGCTGTATTTTTAGTAGAGATGGGGTTTCACCATGTTGGGCAGCCTGGTCTCAAACTCATGACCTCAGGTGGTCTGCCCACCTTGGCCTCCGAAAGTGCTGGGATTACAAATGTCCAGTCAGAGCTTTTGGTGTGTGTGCTACTATTTGCTTATTGTGGATTTGACTACCTCTGGCATGGATTCATCTCTACCATCTTATACATAGACCTCAAAGATCTTCAGTCACTGTCTGCTTTCTTTCAAAGAGAAAGCATCTTCACATGGCTCATCTCTAATGTCTACTTTTTAGAATCATTAGGTTGGCCTGATGTGCCTGTAGAAGGAAAGTGTTTGGCTGTATTAAACCAGAGTTATTTCAAAGGATCTGCCAAGGGCTGTCATTCACTCTTTAATTATAATATCTAAACAGAAGCCTACAGAGAAGATTAGGCAAATATCTCATATCTTGAAAAAACTACCCAGTCTATTTGCATAAAGAAGACCCATATAAGAAATTTGGGTTTAAAATGGTCTTAAAGGGGATAGAGGACTCTATTTTTAATAGATTAAAGGACTTTTAGGAGATGAGTCAAATTCTCATAGTAGAGATTCTTATTCATTTGATATGATTTAGTACTTAAATTTATGCCAAGAATTTCTGATCCAGAGTGGATGTTGGAGCACAGGAAGATAAACTAGAAAAAAGTAAAAGAAATAATTTATATGAAAAATCTAAACAATGCCTAGCACATAAATGGTTTAAGGGTTTGCATTTTTTTTCTTCCCTCCCTATTTACCCCGTATCCCAAAGTGTATTGTGACAGAAAAACATCCGTTGTACTAAATACTATTTTAGGAGTATATCAACATTGTGTTTGAACTTTGTAACACAGGAGTTTAAATCTAATTTTCTATTTTCTGAAAATATTTCCTTTGAATAAGCCATTTTAAAATAGTACTGCATTTGCAAAAAGCCACACTCTAATTTAAACTGCAAAAGAACACCTTTTCTTTACTGAGCTGACAAAACATTTAAAAATTTTCTCAATTTAAAAGGATACTCTATTTTTCCCACAGAAAAATTTACAGCACAGACAAGAGGTTTCCAATAATACTCATCTAAATGGTGCAAACACTCCCTTTAATCTCAGGGATATTGAAGTGATCAGACTCCTGCTATGAGGAAATAGGGTAACTACGGTTTGCAGAAGAGGTTTTGAAGTAATAGAGACCTAGGTTTGAAACCACTTCATCCAAATCTAACCTCCTGGCCTCCAATAAGCTAATCAGTTTTTCCAAGTTTTGGTTTCCACACTGCAAATTAGAGGTAATGACACTGTTTCAATAAGTTTCTAAAAGAACTACAAAATAAAGCATTTGTGTAGTCATTAGTATCTTGCCTGGAATATATATGTCCCCAAAACAACTGTTGCCATCAATATTTTAAATATCCATATAGATGAAATAATCATGAATGTCACTCCCAGTTTAAAATTTTAAAATAAGCTACCTGCAATAATAACAAAGTTAAGACTCCTTACCCTGTGTGAGGTCCCTTCTCTCAGATCTTACTTACTAATGTTTTCTGCTTTGCTCAACTCTTTGTCAGCCACATAAATCTTTCAGTTCCTGGCATTTGCTCAACTCATTCCTAGCACCTGCTGTTTAGATACTGAATTAGTAGTTGTTGAATAAATGAATCTTTCAAGCTCCTCAAGTGAAGTATTTAATAGACGAGGAAACTAAGACTGAACAAGTAGTCCTCATCACTGATTTCTTAAATAATGAAACTGAGATTTTAAACCAAAGTTGTCTAAAGTCCTACTTTTCCTTACATTATATACAGAGGCAGGTTTACCATGAAACCAATTAAATTTTCTGCTTCAGAAAGGATCAAAGCAATGTGGGCATACGTTCTTTTTTTAAAAGGAAGATATTATAACTGAAATTGGTCATATAGTTCCATTCTGAATTTTCCTTCATTACACTTTCAGCCTCAGCTTCTGAATTTATTAACGGTAATGCCATGTAAATTTTAGTACTGTCAAATTTTTAAAAACCTCTATACAATGTTTTTCATGTATTATCTGTACAACATGAAAGGCATTGTGATTGTGATTTTGTGCATTGGCTAACCTTATATATATTTTGAGGTGTATTGGTGAAAGCTGTTTCCACACTGTGATAATTTGAAGTAATCCAAGTAAAATCAGAACTGACTATAAACTACACAAATTTATCCCACTAAACCTAGACTACATTATATTCTCTAATATCCCCCTAGCCAGATTACAAAACTTCTTGTGGCCATGTAAATACAACTTGATAGAGTAAGAGGAGAAGTCACCTGATAGAGTAAGAGAAGTCACATGAAAGAGTAAGAGGAGAAGTTGGAGTGCATTCGTGTCCACTTGTGCAGTTAAAATGCCACAAACTGCTTATAAACAACAGAAACTTATTTCCCACAGTTCTGGAATGAGGGGAAGTTCAATGTCAAGACATTAGGAGATTCGGTGATGAGGGTTTGTTTCCTGGTTTATGGTGCTGTCTCACTATATCTGACATGGCAGAAAGGGGTAAGCAGTTCTCTGGGGGCTCTTTGGCACTAATAGACACTAAATCCATTCAGAAGGACTTTGAACTCATGACCTAAATATCTCTCAAAGGCCCTACTTCCTAATGCCATCACATTGGTGATTAGGTTTTAACATACAAATTTGAAGGGTAACACAAACATGTAGACCGCAGCAGAGTGAAAATACATAGTTGTCTGAACTGATCATAGCTAAAATATCTAACTTTTGCAGAAATTATCAAAAACATGTGAACACATTTCTATAACACCTTCCCAGTTCCTGCAAAGGGTTCTTACACCTCTGATCTCTACAATTAGTAAAAAACAAATTTCAGTCAACCATGCTAAAGGAGAGGTAGAATTAGCTATTCATTTTGTCTAGAGAAAATTATATTACAAAGTTGTTTTTCTGAGAAGTAATTAAGACTAAACAGTCAAAAGAATTAAAAGTATTGTAGAGGTGTGGTAGGTAATTAAAAATATTATATTTTTGGATTTTTTTCATGTTTATGAAATTTTTCAGTTTTTTATAAAATCATAACTTGTGATTTATTTTTGTCATATATAAATATTTACTCTTATAACTAATTTTGCACTTGTAATGTTGATTTGAATGATTTTCAGGCCTCACATTACCTGGATGCATCCTGATGGTCCAATACGTGGCACTACTATTCACCTACAATTCAAGGTTGCTTCTTATATGTACTTGTGGAGTCCTCCAAATGTCCTTACATTAACTTTTCTCCAAATCTTTGGCTTATGTTAGAGCAAAAAGTATTTATAAAGGGTGTCTGTGTCTATATATGTCTCTGAGTTTGCTGTAACCAGGTGAGGCTTGAAAGGAATGCCCGTGACATTTCTTTGTTATCCAATCTGAGTTGGGTACCAAAAACACATCCCATGCCTAGATATTAAACCATTTTGGGAATTACTTTGTCAGCTTGAGAAAGTTGGTTCTGAATATGCATTTCTTCGTTACTTGTTTGGCTTTCTCAGAGCCTAGTATGCGAGCAATGAAGAAAACTTTGAATTAAACATCTCTTCAAAAGTTCTCAGGAATGAGATTGAATGTTCTCTTTCCTGTCTTAAGGGCTTGGTTTGATTTATATGCAACTTGGTATATCCACCCTGTGGGATTTATGGTCTGTTTTTCAGAGATTGTCCTGAGGATATTTTAAGTGTGTAGTCTCTAGACATTATAGTGGTTAATATTCTGCAGAAGAGGATTACATTTAAAACATGCACTATCTATAATTTTTAATATTTCAAAAAAATTAATATAATACAATCTTTTCTTATAATATTTCTGAAGGTAGCTTTAACCGATTTAAAATTCTCTACTGCAAAATATTAATTATATTTAATTAACTGGAAAAGCTCAAAGCATACCGTTTCCTGAAAACTTATTTAAAGATTTACTTGATAAACTTTTATTGGGAAACTGTTCCTTGAAAATTGACCTCATAATACTGCCTTGATTTATAGTATATTTTATTTCAACATCTCAGATGTAAGAACATCTTTGAAATATCAGAGCATGGTTTACTTAGTTGACGTTCAAAATCAAACAAAACTCCATTAGCTCCATTATCAACATGAGAGATACAGGAAAAGACAGATGGATAACCTATATTTCCTCAACTATTCCACAAATTGCTCTGGCTAGGAATGTGACATTTGTTGAAGCTCTAAATTGTTATAATTATGAAAACTTTACCAGGAGGTTTTTTGTGTTTCTTTTTAACTTTAGTATCCTAAGGAAATACTTTAACACATTATATATATAATTTGTCCCACAGATGGGCCTTAATAAAAAAGAAAATTCGGGTCCTTGTTGAGGAGAGAAACTATGCTTTTGGTGTGAATGCCTTGGAGGTGTGGATGTGTATGGAAAACATACACACACACAACACACACACACACACACACACACATACACACACACACACACACACACACCGTATGCAAGGTCCAAAGATGTAAGAGGATTATAGCTTTGGAAATGGTAAACCATTTTATTTTTTTCATGATCAAAGTAGCTTATTCTGGGAATACAAAGAAAAATCAGTATTTCAGAAAGTTTGAGAAGAATTGATATTAAATCTTCTTTGAAGGTTCTGTAGAATTAAGTGGTGAAGACATAGAATACTGGACATTTCTTTGTTGGAAGACTTTTTATTTCTGATTCAATCTTATTACGTGTTACGGGTCTCTTTAAATTTTTTATTTCTTCCTAACTCAATCTTGCCAGATTGGTGTGTGTTCAGATATTGAATTATTTCCTCCAAGTTTTTTGATTTGTTAGCATATAGTTGTACATAATAGTCTGATGATCTTTTGTATTTTGGTGATATTAATTGTTATGTCTCATTTATTTCTTTCTGATTTGGTTTCAGTTTTCTCTTTTCTTTCCTGGTGGGTCTAACTAGTGGTTTATCAATTTTATTAGTCTCTTCAAAAAACCGACTTTTTACTTCATTTATCCATTGCATTGCTTTTCTTGAGTTTAGTTTTGCTCTGGTTTTTATCATTTCTTCACTAATTTTGTGTTTTGAATGTTCTTGCTTTCTATACAGTTTCTTGAAGCACATCGTTAGCTTGTTTCTTTGAACTATTTCTACTTTTTTGAGGTAGGTATTTATTGGTATAAACTTCCCCTCTTAGCATTACTTTTGCTGTATCTTACAAGTTTTGGTATGTTGTGTTTCCATTTTGATTTGTTTCTATTTTTTTTATTTTCTTTTTAATTTCCTCATTTACCCAGTGGTTGTTCAGGAGTATACTGTTTAATTTCCAGGTATTCATATAATTTCTGAAGTTCCTCTTGTATTTATTTCTCTTTTTTCCCAATGAGGTTTGAGAAGAAGCTTGCTACGATTTTGATTTTTTGAAATGTTTTGAGACTCATTTTGTTGCCTAACATATGGTCTATCCTGAGCAATGTTCTATGTGCTGATAAGAACATGCATTCTGCAACTGTTAGGAAAAATGTTTTGTAGATGTCTGTTAGGTCTGTTTGGTCTAAAATCCAGTTTAAATCCAATGTTTCTCTCTTCACTTTCTGTCTAGATGATCTTTCTAGTGCTAAGAGTGGGATGTTGAAGTTCCCAGATATTATTGTGCTAGAGTCTATTTTTTCCTTCATATCTAATAATATTTGCTTTATATATTTGGGTGCTTCAGGGTTTCGTGCATATTTGTTTAGAATTGTTATATCCTTTTGCTGAATTGCTCTCTTTGTCATTATATAATGACTTTCTGTGTCTCTTTTACCAGTTTTGACTTAAAGTAGTTTTTTCTGATATAAGTATATCTACCCCTACTTACTTTTGGTTTCTGTTTGTGTAGAATAGTGTTTTTTTTTCCATTTTTTTACTTTTAGTGTACATATATGTTTACAGGTAAAATGAATTTTAAAAAAATGTAGGCAACATGCAGTTGAGTCAGTTTTTTTCCCTTTTTAATTCAATCTACCAGTCTATATCTTTTAAGTGGAAAATGTAATTTGTTTGCCTTCAAGGGTACTGGTATACAAGGACTTATTTCTGCTATTTTGTTCATTGTTTTCTGATTGCTTTATATATTCTCTTTTTTTTCTCTTGTTTATCACTGCAGTTTGCTGAGGTTAGTGGTAAAAATTGAGGTTTTTTTCTTTCTCATTTGTATGTTTACTTTATAAATGAGTTTTATACTTTTATGTGTTTTCATGATAGTAGGTATCATACATTTTCTTCCAGATGCAGAACTCCCTTAAGCATTTCTTGTAGGACTCGTATAGTTGTAATAAATTTTCTTAGTTTTTGCTTGTCTGGGAAAGACCATTTATCTTTCATGCATCATGAATAACTTTGCTGAGTATAGTATTCTTGAGTAGCAGAGGTTTTGTTTTTCTTTCATTGTCTGAATATATCATCCCATTCTCTCTTGGCCTGTAAGGCTTCTGTTGAGAAATCACTGTCTAATGGAGACTTCCCTTATAAATGACTAGATACCTTTTCCTTGCTGTTTGTAGAATTCTCTCTTCTTCAAGTTGACTATAATGTGCCACAGAAAAAAATCTTTTGAATTTTATCTATTTGGGGATCTGTAAGCTTCCTGTACCTAGATGTACCTAAGCCTCTTGCTAGAGTTTGGAAGTTTTCAACTATTAATTTGTTAAAAAAGATTTTTATGACTTTGGTCTTCTTTTTATTTTCTTGAATACCCAAAATTTGTGTATTTGTTCACTTTATGGTGTCCCATATGTCATACAAGCTTTGTTCACTTTTTTATTTTTTAAAAAGTTTTGTCAGACTGAGCTATTTCAAAAGACCTGTTTTCAAGTTCTGAGTTTCTTTCTTCTGCTTAGTCTAGTCTACTGTTGAAGATCTTGAATGAATTCTTTAATTTCATTCATTGAATTCCTCAGTTCCAAGGTTCTCTGGTGAAATTCTCTGGTGAATTTCTTAGTCCTATCCTAAATTATTTTTCTGATTTCTCTGTAATGATTATCTGTGCTTTCTTGTATCTCACTAAGCTTCTCTAATATTGTTACTTTGAATTATTCTTTGGCATTTCATAAATTTCTTCATATTGGAATCTGTTGCTGGAGAATTATTGTTTTCCTTTGGAGGTGTCATATATCCTTGTTTTTATATATATATTTTTTTTTGTGTCCTTACAATATCTGCACTTCTGGCGTAATATTCACTTCTAATTTTTTAGATTGGCTTTTGTAGAGGAAGACATTTCCTGAATATATATATATATATATATATATATATATATATATAATGGTAGAATACTTTAGTTTCGATTCTGGGTATATACAGTAGTGTAGTCTCCTTATGATTTCTTCAGCTGTAAGTAGCATCGGTGGTGTCTGTGATTTCCTGTGTCTTAAGCTATGGTTATTAGTGGAAGCTGTGTTGAAGTTTTTCTGGGGATAGGAAGTAAGATGGACCAGTCCTCAAGACCCAGGGTGACAGTGGCAGTGGTAGGATGGGCAGGTGGGTGGGTTCTCAGTCCCCTGGGTAGCATGTGTGGTGTGGATGATGTCAGTAGCAGTGACACAACAACCCTTGGGTTTTGAAATGGCATGCACTGGTGTTAGCAGTAGCTGGGCAGGCCAGTCCTCAGACCCCCAGGTGGTGTATTCAGGTGGATTCTGGCTGTGATGGTAGTAGCAGGTTTGGTAGGTCCATCCTCAGGCCCCCAGGAGGAGTATGCAAATGCCACCAGTGGTGACTGGAGTGAGGCAATCCCCAGGCATCTGGGCAGTGTGCTTGGAAACTGGGGGTTATTGCCGGGGGAAGGGTGCAGATAGTGCCAGGCTGGGTGGGCCTGTCTTTAGGCCCCTTGGTGATGCATTCAGTTCCTACCTGTGGTAAATAGGGCAGAGTGATCTTCAGGCTTCCTGGAGGAGTGCCAGGGTGGCTAAAGCAGCCACAGTGGTAGGCATGGGGTGCCTGTTCTTAGGGCATGTGCACAGCAGCCCTGCTGCTGGGGGTGCCAGAGTTCTGTCTGTGTTAGCTGCCCCAGGCAAGTGGCTCTCAGGCTCTCGTGAGCAAGCTCTTGGACTCTCTTTGTCCCTAGCACAATGTTCCTAGTGCACTGCCCCACCATTCCTTGGGGCACAGAAGACTGTGTGTGCTAGAGTGCTGGACCCAATCAGCGTCGTGCTATTGCAACCCTCCAAGTGGACGTGGGATAATGTCAGTAGAGCTTTTGGGATGTGAAGATGCAGGGACTGTTGGGTCCCAGAATAGGATGCAGGCTGGTGGGGAATAAGGTTTCAAAGTAATGCTGTGCTACAGCTACTTAGACTTGGGGTACGTGTGAGACTCAGCATAAGCTCCCTCTCTGAAAGAATGCCATCATGTGATCCAGGCATCTTCCTATGCTAGTATTAAGGCTTGAAAAGGCTGAGGGGTTCTCCTGTAGGTAGTATTACAGAGATACACAGTGGGAATGTGGATCTTTGGGGATCTCTCACCCACCCTTTCCCCACACTCCAGACTCCTAGCTGATCCCAGATGAGCTGGCTGTCTCAGCTCCCTCTCCCTCCATGCCTAAGGTATTTTCTGTTACTTCTCTGTTGAATTTGTGTCCTCTCTTACATTCTCTATTTGAAGTGTGATTACCTCCTTGCTCTTTTGGTTCTTTGTGGAGGAGGTGAGTGCTGGATGCCTCTAATCAGCCATCCTGAAACCCTTTCAGTAACCCTCTTAGACTGTAATTTTGCATGCTAAAGCAATGCCCACTATTAACATTCCCAATAGACTACTAGACTCTTACTTATGGTGAGTTTGCAATAAGAAGTTATAAATCAAAGTATAAAAGTTAAACAGCAGGGCTAGTAGAATGCATAACCCACCAGTAGTCTTCTTTCTTTAAACAAGGATCCATTAATCAATTATTTCCCAGAAAATCAGAAGCAGAAAGTCAGAACATCAGAAAATGCTACTCTGTGACAGTAATATATTGGTTAGCATGTTTGTATTCACTCTGCAGCTGTGATGAGCAAGAACTAAAGAAACAGAAAAATACAACATAATTGGCATAAAAAATAAAGGTCATGACCATGTGTTGATTATATTAATACAACAATAAGAAGTAAAACTATTCTACCAACAAATTTTCTGGCTGTGAAATGAGCTATAAGAGACCATGAAGAGATGATGGAAGGTAAATATGGATCTTTAGGAGGTTGACTCCAAAGTGCTAAGAAGCACCATGGTGAAATATGTCTAAAAAAATCTATGGTGAATAAGGTGATAAACTTCTTCAAGTAATAATGAAAAATGCAGTTTTGTGCAAATTTATAATGTTGATAAAAAGCTTGACACGGTGCTACATTCCTAGAAAAACCTTAGTGGTACCGAGGAAAGAAAAACAGATAATACAAATAAATAATGACTCTTCTTGGGTATAAAACAAGGATAGCTACAGATATATTTTCTTACTGTCTCAAAAATAATATTGTAACAGCTATGTGAACCCATTGTGGATCAGTACGACTACAAAAAATAACTTTAATATGTTATTATTCATGAACGAGTATATTTCCCCTCAATATGACATTTGTAACATGATCACTACACTCATGAAGATCAAGTATAAACATATTTTAAAATGCAAGCATGCAGCAATTAACAGAGGTTGAGGAATCCAAGATTTCCTAAAAACATTCAGTTTGGAGGACATATTGTCTCAAATGCTTGGAATTATTTTGAGAAATCAGTATTAACAAATACTTGGCACAGCCATCAAACTAGCAATGATGTTTGAAAAACCCTGCTGGTGAATACTTTAAATGATATTTCTGCATAATTATACGAATTAGTATTAGACCTCATCACTCAGACTAAAGTTAATCACCCAAGAATGTGGAAAAGTTTGATTTTTTAAAAAGCACTTATGTATTATGTAAATAATGCAGAAATTGTGTGAATGTTTAAAAATTTCATGGAACATGGGGAGAAAATGTCTGATCAATTAAGTTCTGCCCTAAATAATGTGCATTTGTCTGGGAGCCAGAGACTACAACTATTAGAAACCCTTCTGAGACAGAAGACACCAGAATTTTTAAATAAAGCCATTTATAATGAGTTTTAATAATGCTGTGGTATGACTTTGTCATTTGAAAAACTTGCTCCACATCTACCCTCAGACATGTAACTTCACTTTGATTACAATGATCACACCAATGTGTCTCCTTTTCCAGGGCATGTTAGTATAGCAAAAATTTGGTGTATGTAAATGTACAGGCTTTAAGTTTAGCTTAAACTTTTGTTAAATATTATTCATAGAAAGAAAAAGCACAGAATGTTTATCGTCCATATTGACATTTTCAAAATGTGACCCTTAGAACCAACAGTATCAGCAAAAGGCAAAAAAACTTCATAAACTTCATAAAAAGGTAAATCACAAGGTCCTACACCACACCTACTGAATCATGCACTCTGAAATGGAGACCTAGCAATTTGTCTTTCACAAGGCTTTGGGTGACCCTGATGTATGCTCATGTTTGCAAACCACTGGCCTATGTTTATGGCATTATTTCAAAAATCAATGACTACCATTCAAAAAGCCATTATGTAAAGGCTGGGAGTGGTAGCTCATGCCTGTAATCCCAGCACTTTGGGAGGCCAAGCAGGCAGACCACAAGGTCAGAAGTTCGAGACCAGCCTGGCCAAAATGGTGAAACCCCGTCTCCACTAAAAATACAAAAATTAGCCAGACGAGGTGGCAGGCACCTGTAATCCCAGCTACTCGAGAGGCTGAGGCAGGAGAATCACTTGAATCCAGGAGACAGAGGTTGCAGTGAGTTGAGATCGTACCATTGCACTCCAGCTTGGGCAACAAGAGCGAAACTCTGTCTAAAAAAAAAAAATATGTAGACAGTAATACTATTTATATTTTTGTTTATTCTACTTAGTGTGAATAATGTGAATATACATTTCACTCCAAAAATGGTAGTGATTTAGATATGGGGTTTTTCCTTGAATATTAATGAGGGTGCTGTGTAGTAGATGACATATGCATGTGGTGTCCACCTAAAAATAAACACAAAATCTGTGTTTGATAACACATTTATTCTAAAGGTTCAGATAAAGGATTTTGCACCTGTTTTGTAATACACCAATGGATAATACTTTCACATACATACTAGTATAACTTTGGGAATGACTAGAAATGAAATTTCTATGTCAAAGGGTATATATATTTGTGATTTTAATAGATAATGTCCAACTTCCATATCATCTATCTATCTATTTATCTATCTATCATCTATCTATCATCAATTGCTTTTTCTGGGTTTATACTCAGAAGTAGAATTGCTGAATCATAATGAAGCTTATACACCTTCTGATTTAGTACATACTGGTTAGAGAGTTATTGAAAGTCACTGTGTCAATTCCACCTTGGAACAGCACAGCATAATGGTTCTGGTTGCTCCATCTCTTCCCATTTTCATATTATTTGTCTGTTTAGTTTTATTCATTTACTGGTTTTTAATAGCATTCTACTATAATTTTAATCCACATTCTTTTGATTACCAACGAGATTGATTATCTCTTCACATATTTACTTGCCATGTAGATATGTTGTTTTATAACATGTCTGTTCCACTGTCATTTATTGGATTTTCTGTATTTTCTGTATTGATTTTTAGAAGCTTTTTCTGCATTTAGGATACAGGTCCTTTGTTAATTATATGTATTAGAATTATTTTGTCTACTCCATGGATTACCATTTCACTCTTATTTTGAATTTACAGAGAATTTTTAATTTTAATGTATTCTAATTCATTAAATTACACTTATAAGAAGTGCTTTATGTGTTCTCTTTGTAGAAATTTCCCTACATACCTCAAGATCATGTCAGTAGTTTCAGATCATTTTCTAAAAGTTTTGCTCTTTTTTTCTTTCACATAAATATCTTTGAATTCTTTGGAATTCACTTTTGGGAACAGTTTGAAGTAGAGGACAAGTTTTATATTTTTAAAAAGATGAATATCAAGTTCTTAGTTCTACTTTTGTCATTAATTACATATTTGTTTAAGATAAGATCTTTTTCTGCACTACCAATGTTATTCAGTATTGATTTATCCTTATGATAGCTACTCTTGACTCTCCAAATTGCTGTAAACTTAGAATTAACTTGTGGTCAGAAACAAATAAAATTGCTAGAACTTTTATTGTAATTGCCTTAAATATATAGGCCAATTTTGGGAGAATTGGCATCTTTTTAGTATGGATCATTTCAATTATTTTATATAATACATCTAATTATTAACATCTCTATAAATGCTTTTACAAATATAATTTCCATATAGTGGTTATAAAATACATGCTGCATTAATGACTTGGTATTTTATATTTGTGATGCTATTTGAAATAGGATCTTTAATTGTTAAATTTTCACTTTCTTTTTTCTTGCATATGTTCTTTAAATTTAACTTTATGCAGCAAGGTTTTAAACCAAATTATTATTTCTAATACCAATTAATAAATTCTCCTTGAAGTTTCTACAAATATATCATCTGTGAATACATTTTTTTCTTTCCAGTGTTTATAATGAAGATTCACACAACTGCTTAAGAATTTAAATTCATTTAAAAATCTTTCCTACAAAGGCAAATGCAACCCCAAATGGTTTTTCTGATGACTGCTAACATATATTTATCTCATAAATTATTAGAAGACAGATCCTTTCTTAATTTGTTCTATGAGATAACCTAACCTTGATAATAGTACCTGACTTTAAAATTACAATTAAAAATATCACAAGCCAATCTCATGAATATAAATGCAAAAAATCTTGACTAAAATATGAGAAAAGCAACCCAAGAAATAAATAAAAATAATGATACAATATTACTAGGTTGGGGTTATTCAATGAATGTAATAGAACTATAAAAATTGAAAATTAGTATGTTCAACATTGCATTAGACATTTTAGCAAGAGCAATAAAAAAGCAAGATATAACATCAACTTGATTATATTATGTTAGTATAAAGTCTGTGTATATTTTGACATCCAAACAAACAAATGGTAAATATATATACAGGTATGTTTCTTATTATATGATATAACAAACACTTATTGAATACCTACAACATACAAAATACACTGTACTAGGTGTGGTGGAACATACATGGAAGAGGTAGATTTTACTCCTACCATAAAGGAATACTCAGTCTCACCATAGAGGTAAACAAGGAATTATTTAAAAATACAACACAATATACTATAACGTGCCCCTTTTCTAGTAATGAACACAAGATGCATATTAACCTACTCAATTCAAAGGCCAAAACTATGACATAATTACAGTCTGCATAATTAGTATTCTCTAAACTATGACCACCATCTAAGAATAACTTTTCCTATACTGTCTACTATTTTTTTCAATTTATTTTATTATATTGGTTGACATGTTGCCAATTAAATTAAATCTGTCTGAGTGGCTTAAATACACATTAATCATTCAAGGCTTGGTGAGAATTACTTCAACCAAATTGCTTCCTTCTAACAAATAATTAGCCCATCTTCTCTAAAAGAAGGTGAACATTGATCTGGGGAAATTCTTGGGAGGTGGCTTTGTTGAGAGAGTACTCCCTTTGTGCAGGTATGTACAAAACACTCTTAGAGAAATAGCAAGCCCGATTCATGTGTTGATGCTTACAAGAGTACTGTTCTGGTGCCTAAAGTACCACCCAAAACTTCTGAGTATAAAACCACATAATCTGTTTTCCTTATTAACCTGTCATTTGTGCAAGGGGAATTAATCACTAGTCTCTTTGCATCAGCTTGATTGGTGCTAAATGATGTTTTTCCAAGATGAGCTAACTCCTACAGCTGCCAAATTGGTATTAGATGTCAGCTGGGAGTTCAGCTGAGATTTTCAGACATCTTAGTTCTTTTCTTTAAGAGCTTCACAGAACTGGTTACCCTGACATGGAGTGGGCAGCTGGGTTCCAAGAGTAAGTATTCAAGGGACAAGGAATGGAAGCTGCCTATGTCTCTTAAACTTAGGTCTTAAAATCAGTATGGCATTAATAGAATAAACACTTCTACATTATTCCACTGGACAATCCCTGCCCAGGTTAGAGGGAAGAGAATTACATCCTACCTATTGATGCAAGGAGTGTAAAAAGATTTGGGGCTGGCCCACTTTTAATGTATCACAGTCATTAAAACCTTTGACCTCTGAATGAAGGGTTTCCAGGAAGAAAGTAAAATTGATGTAAAATGACAAATTTCCCTACTTTGGAAATTATGCTATCTTCTTTAAAACTAGAAATGAGGAAGAAGACAAACTCATTCTTTGCAATTTCTCCTCCTTTTGTTCATGTGCATTTTTCTTACTACACAAAACAACTCTCTCTGCCCTAGGACTGAAATTTTAGGAGGGTACCATTAGTATTATAGTAAAACAACATTATGAATAAAATTGCCTTTTTATAGAATAACCAAATAAATTACCATAATTTATCACCTTTTTCTTGCAAGAACACTTACAAACTTTTGTTTTAAAAACCTGTTATGAAAGGAGCTAGATTGTTAACAACAAAAAAATACATTGATTATCTGCAGACAGATACTTACCATTCATGCCAAGATCGCTTAGCAGTATGGGGGGATGAGACACACAGTGACTTTTTTGAGAAGAGCAGAGCAAGAAGAATGGCAGGCAAGAGTTATACCTGAATCACAGTACCTTGTCAGCAACAACCTCCCAGCCCAGGGGTGGTAGTTGGGAAGCAATGGAATAATAATGGACCACTAGCAGAGGCACATAATTCTAAGAGCCCTGTTGGGGAAAGATGTTTTACAGCACATTCACAAAATTCAAATAAAGACTGAAGAAATAGAAAACGGCAAAATGATTCACATTTTTTTGAACTGAAAAATAAGCAAAAGGTCAGCTTTAGTCATCTTAAATGTTCCTGGAGAGTTAATGGGAGCATACTGAGCAATGCTTTTTTTGAAAGTGGACACGGAATTTTTCAAAAATGAGATTCTCTTTTTCCTAGAGTTAAAAAAATATTTTTATGCTACTCATATTGGGATCCTAAGTTTAAAGCAGTTTTACTGTGTAAAAGTGGAATTTTTCACCCTCAATAAAATATATGTGGTATTTCATGGAGAAATAAAAAAAGATTCTGAATTGTCATGACATTTTTAACAAGGTTTGTAAATCATGCAGCTCAGTGTACTTGGTACTAAACTAGATGCTGTATCAGGACAACTCCTGAGACTTTTTCTTATGTACCAGTAGAGATCACAGAAAAAGAATAAACCATCTGAGGTTGAAAGGCCCTAATTTCTAGTTTCAGCCCAGTTCTGCCAACAGTTTTGTTTTTCATAACCTAATTTTCTCACTGGTAAATTGAGGTGGGTGGACTGAGTCCTTTTTAAGATCTTTGGCTTTAATGTATAGCATTTTATTCTTTGGGGCATGTTTATTCCAGGATGAAAGCAGTTTTCTAAACATGTAGATATACCAATGCATCTAGTTGGGGTTATTTTAACCTAACTTTATCGAACATATAATGTTGAGCAGTGGCCAGGCAAGGACTCTTCCCCTCTGCCCAGGCATGTCTCCTACCAGATACCTGCAGTGCTCCCTTACTTTTTCAAGGGCTTTATTCAAATGCCACCTCTGTCAAGTTCCCTTTCCTCACATACTATTTAAAATATCTCCCATACTCTTTATTCCCTAACACTACTATTTTTTTTTCCTTTATACATCTTATGTCCACCTGATACTATAATTACTTATTTATTGTCACAATCACTTCCTAAGCCAGCAGTGTCCAATCTTTTGGCTTCCCTGGGCCACAATGGATGAAGAAGACTTGTCTAGGGCCACACACAAAATATGCTAACACTAACAATAGCTGATGAGCTTTAAAAAAAATCTTAGAAGGCCAGGAGCAGTGATTCTCCTGTGAAATCCCAGCACTTTGGGTGGCTGAGGTGGGCAGATCATGAGGTCAGGAGATCAACAGCATCCTCGCTAACATGATGAAATGCCGTCTCTACTAAAAATACAAAAAAAATAGCGGGACCTGGTGGCGCTTGCCTGTAGTCCCAGCTACTCAGGAGGCTGAGGCAGCAGGAGAGTCACTTGAACCCGGAGTTGGAGGTTGCAGTGAGCTGAGATGGCGCCACTGCACTCCAGCCTGGGCAACAGAAAAAGACTCGATCTCAAAAAAAAAAAAAATCGCAGAAAACTAATCATGTTTTAAGAAAGTTTACAAATCTGTGTCGGGTCGCCTTCAAAGCAGTCCTGGGCCACATGTTGCCCACTGGCCACAGGTTGGACAAGCTTGTCTTAGACTGTAAGATCCCCAAGAGCAAGAACTGTGTTTCATTCACTTGTATCTGAGAACACCTGGCACATTACTAAATAGTTCAACACATTTCTGACTGATTTCAGTGTTCATGTTTTTTCCACTATGTCAAACTCTGTTATTTTTCCCGTAGTCTTAAATTTGTCCCAGGTTGTGAGCTCATTGTCAATGCTTACAATAGGACTTTTCATCAAATAGTCGTGGTGGCTCACGCCTGTAATCCCAGCACTTTGGGAAGCTGAGGCAGGCCAATCACCAGAGGTCAAGAGTTCGAGACCAGACCGGTCAATATGGGGAAACCCTGTCTCTACTAAAAAATGCAAAATTTAGCTGGCTGTGGTGGCAGGCACCTGTAATCTCAGCTACTTGGGAGGCTGAGGCAGGAGAATCTCTTGAACCTGGGAGGCGGAGGTTGCAGTAAACTGAGATTGTGCCAAAATCTCAGCGCAACAAAAGTGAGACTCCCTCCAGGAAAAAAAAAAAAAAAAAAAAAAAAAGCCTGAGACTGTAAGAGAAGTTTGCTCCTGACCCTGCTGGCCAAAAGTCCTTCTTAAGTTTATTCTCAATAAACCTGTCTCATCTGCTAAGCTGACTTCTAGCCTCTTCCTTCCTTAATCTTTCTATCCCAACATTTGGTTCCAAAACCCGGGACAGCCTGGGGCAGGGAACTCTCTTGCAACCCAGGAAGCAATGCGCAGAGCAGCTCATCCCAGGCTAACTCCTGGATCCTGAGGGTTCTCTGGCTTCCTGCCCCATCCTTCAACACTTCACCTCTTTTCCATAAGTGAATTGCACGAAGTAACTGACTGACCAGAGTGGGCTGCAAGGCTCTGGCTGGTAATACTCCCCGGTGGGTTCTCAAAACTCCTGGACTCAGAATTTTGCCTCCAACCACCCAATCTGGGAAATGCATTTTCTCTTTCTCCCCCACGGCTCCAGTCTGAGAGGTCCTTTGTTGGTTCCCTCTAAAGCATCTGACACCGGACACTAATTCGAGAAACTGGTAAAATTTGCCCCCCATGTGTCTCTCCTGAGGTACCCAGGAAAGTCAGGTTCACAGCCCTGGCCCCCGGGGGGACCATCAGGGACCTTGGGAAGGGGACGTTTAGGGACACCTGACCTCTCCCCCAAGTCTGCCTCTTCTCTGGGAGAAAATCTCATCTCTCTGCCCTTTTTCTGTGGATGCCTAGTCTAACTGCAGACACCTCCGGCCTTTCCTTGCTAGTTCTCAATGGGGTCCAAGTAATCTCAAATTCCTCCTCCCTGTCATCTCGGTTATCAAAGCCTAACCCTTAACTGTCTACTGCAATACAGCTTGACCCCAGTACAAATTAAATAATAGCAGCCTTTGGTCTCAGAATGGCTCTTTCAATTTCCAAATTCTTAGGAACCTAGACAATTTCCTCAATTGGAATGGCAAAAGGTCCCCTATCTTCAAGCCTTCTTCTTACCTTCGATAAGGCCTCTCTCTCTGTTCTCAGCCTGCCCTGGCACGTCCCCCAGCCTGCTCCCCACACTGCCTCCTTCTCTTTCCGTCGGCCCCACCCACTCAACCCTCCTTCTCCCCTTCTTTTCCGTCCCTCCCTTAACTGACCAAAGACTGCTCCTGCTATTCTCCCTCTTTGAGAGGGAGTAACCGTAAATAATTAAAAAAAAAAAACACTGTCCTCTTATTTTCCCCCTTACCTTACAGAGGCTATGCTAAACTATACTAACCTAAACCCAGAATCCAGGGAAGGTCAAACCCTCCTCCATCTCCAGTTCATCTCCCAATTTGCCCCTGATATTCCAAGAAAACTCCAAAAACTATAAAGGGCCCCCAAACTCCTCATCATTAACTGTCTGGAACACTCTTTAAATCTCACTCAGCCCCCTCCTGTGGCAAGCTAATTCCTCTTATGCCCATAATTCTTGAATGTGTGTATCACTCTCTTCATTGACATGCTGCTCTACCGGCACCTCTCCCTACAATGTTAACTCAAAAAATGATTCTGATTTACCAACTCCAAAAGGGTTCTTCCTTCTTTGAAAGGGCAGACACTCTACTTGGCAACTACTCTATCTAACTTGCTATCTAAGCCAATAAACGATTCCAAATATATTATAACTCTCTAACAAGATACGCCTCCTCTGCCCCCTCTATCGAAGTACCCATTACTCTTCATGTCCTCCTCCTTCAACAGGCTCCACTCTGTTTTTCAGCCACACAGGTACATCCCTTATCTCAGGAGAATGTAACAAAACCATTTCTACCCAGCATCCTACAGGCCATCAAACTAACTGGGTTGAACATCAAGTATCACCAGAGGCCAATGGGTTGTTCCTCCAACCAGTCCGCTTTGCAGCTCCCTCACCCCCCACAGTCACAGCTACATCTTTTAATCGCTGTATCCCCAACACACATCTCTATCCGTGGCTATCCATAACCGGTGCCACTTCAGATTGTATCAAATGTACAAAGGTCAACTCCTAACACATCTCTACAATCACTGAAGCCTCCCTTGCATCTTGACTGTCTGTTTGGAACCAGAAACCCAACACACACACACACACACACACACATACACACACACACAGACACACGCCCTTAATCCACCATTTTGCCCTTCATATTTCCACCTGAATTTCCAAAGCAGGCTTGTTTTTCTTGTGTGGCACCAACACATACCTCTGCCTCTGAGTCTGTCCAATTGTCCAACTCTAGCCTACCTTTCTCCAGTCATTGGAATAATTCCCTGTAACCAATCCTTGCCAATGCATTCCAGTCTACATGTCAAACAGAGAAGGGCAATCCAAATTATTCCCCTATTGGCTATGCTGGGCATCAACTCAGGCATCAGCTTAGGAGCTGGGGAATTTGCCATTTCACTCTCATATTTTGATGCTCTCTCCACAGGCCTACAAGAATCCCTGGAAAACATAGCCAAAGGCCTTGTAAAAATTCAAGACCAGCTAGACTCCCTAGCTGCAGTAGTCCTCCAAAACCGGGAAGGACTCGACCTCCTAATAGCAGAGTAGGGAGGTCTCTGCGAGGCCTCTGCTTCTCTCTAGGAAAAGAATGCTGCTTTTATCTCAACAAGTTAGGCTTGATAAGGGATGCGGCCTCAAAACTTAGGAAAAAAGCTCAAAGAATTAGGGAGCAACAAAAAAAGCCAATCAGTTCCTGGTTAAATGGTAAATTATTAACCCAAATTCTCCCCTTCTTAGGCCCTCTAATAATAATTGACCTGGGATTATTGTTTGCACCATGTTTAATAACCTTCTTCCAAAAGTTCCTTACCAACAGGATCATAGCCATCTCACAAGCTGCCACCCAGGAACACCTGAAAGTGGTGCTACTCCTCTAGTCAAATTGGGATCCAACAATCTCACAGGTCCCCCTTTCAGCAGGAAATAGCCAGAAAAGCAGGCTGACACATCTCCTTATCTAATTACAGAGTCTGGATTGACAGGACAAGAGCACCATCATCTTTGTAACACCCCACCATCTTAAGCCACCTGGCCAAAAATGCAAATGTCAGCCCTGTCCATAGCTTCAACAGAGCATAATGCCCTAATCATAACAAAAGAGCCAGTACTTTCCCAACCCCTTCCTAATAAAATCTTGCTTCAATGCACATTTCTCCATCAGGCCCTTTAAAAAGCCTCGAACAGTAAGAAAATTTTGCTCCTGACTCTGCCGGCCAAAAGCCCTTCTCAGGTTTACTCTCAATAAACTTGTTTCAACTGTTAAGCACCTTCTCGCCTATTCTTTCCTTAATCTTTCTATCCCAACAGCATCTATCAATTTTACACTTTCTCTCAAGTTACACTTGAGTCTAGAAACTCTTCGCTTTCCCTTCCCCACAGTGCTGCTTTTTGCTTGACTAACAATATCTCTTTATTTCTCAGACCTACAGTGGTCTCTGGTCTGGGTGATAACTGTATAATACGTCTGGTAGTTTTGATTGTTGTTATGTGTCTTAAAGCAAACTTTGTTCATTTCTCTTCTTTCTTTCTGCTGAGTGGCATACTTATTTACTTACTGTAGCTATTTCTTGGCATCTCTATGCTATGAGTTAGTATTTGAAGCTGTGATTTTCCATAACCTAAGGCATCTCAACAACGCCATGTATTATCTTACTCGTTCCAGGTCTCTCCCCAAAGCCATGTTGCTCTAACTTTGTCTTCCATTCTACTACCAATTAAGGTGAGATAATTATGCTGCCTTCCTCCAGTCATAGCAGATGATTTCAAAACTAATTGAATTTAATCCTTCAAAAGAGAATGGTACATTGACTACTTTGGACTCCATTTTGATGTGTGGAATCACCTATCATGATGAAAAGAGCTTTCCCAAATGTTCACTAATTTGGTTTTTTAGAAGCCAAAACAATGCATGCTAATCTGATTTTTTTTTTCTCATTAGCTACCTGCAGAGGCCTAAAAACAGTAATAACACTTACTGTTCACAGGATAAATTCCAAAACCCTTTGACTGTCAGTATACACCCTCCTCATCTCAGGCTTCACTTTCCTTATTATGACTCACGTATTCCAAGCGTGACTACTTTGTTCCACCAGGCTTTATCTCCTGCTCACAAACATGTCTTGCTTACATTGTTCATGCCACCTCTGCTCCTAATAGAAATGCATAGTTCTCATACAACCCAAGCCAGTATTTGCGGTACAACTCACATGCCATCACTGCCCTGAAGCCACCCTGTTCCTACTGGATAATAACCCAATTCACTCACACATAATGTATCTTACTGTCAGATTTCATCTCTGTGTTGACTTCCTTGTAGTTTTAGGCTACTGCCTTCTCTGTTTATCTATCCATATGAAGATATAAACTAGGCACTGATACATGTTGTATTCTAATTATTTGTAGGGACAATGGCTCTAAAATAAAGCCTGCCACCAAATTGCATAGCTGAGGATTACTGCACAAATTTTGCAGCTGAGTATTCATCCATGGCAAAAATCCATGGAGAACTAATCAGTGAGATCTAGAGATTATGTCTATATTAAGCTCTCAATCATCACTCTTGCTTATACCTCTTGAAATACAAATAGATCTCTCTGCCTAAAAACCAATTCAGGAAGTAAATTATTTAGTAGAAAATAAATACATTTTTTTCTGCAATAAATACATGTGAAAACCCCATGCATCTCTAAAGTGCTTTTTCACTTTCTCGACTGATTTCAAACAAACAAGCAAACATGTCAAGCCTCGTTTCCTAGGGTACCATTCATCAGAAATGCAGGGGTTTGGAGGTCAGAGACAGAGAGAGAGCTGTTGTCACGGAATTAGTTCTTTTGCCAGCAACCTGAGAATCAGAGTGTCATTGATTTTGACCCTGATGCCCCCTTGGGGATTGAAAAGGAAATTGTCTATAACATAAAAGACTTTTCAGTATATGCCTAATACTGGGAATATGGCATTTCTAAACTCTGGTTATAAAATGTTGAGCAGTATATTGGAACTATCTAGTTAACTAAACAAATTCATAAATCCATAAGATTAAATATTTTCATGGGATATATATGGAGGGTGAGGAGCAAAGAGGTTGAAACAGGGTAAGTACTTGGGGGATTATATTTTTTTTAAAGTTTGGCTGCATGCCTGTGAATATGTGGCAGAAATGTAGTTGCTGTTCTTTGCTCTACGTCAAATATCAGATAAAAACCAAAATGTTGCATATAAAAGCTGTATGGTATCAAAAATCTGGTTTCATATAGACATAATAAACATTCAGAATTCTTTTTAATATTGTAGTAATTTATTTTTATAATACGTTCAGTTTAAACATTGCCAACGAAATTGTATCAGTTAGGACTCATTTATTGGTAAATCAAGAAAACTCAAACCAAACTCAACTTCAGGACCAAGGGATGTGCTAACTTCTGACGTGGTCAATCAGGGGCTCTGTCAAAATAATTCAGTTGTCCTCCTTCTCTCCCATCATCTTTCCTCCATTTTTTATCATTAACAAGGCTCTCTTCTCTTTGTCACAAGCAGACTTTTGCTGCTCCAGAACTGCATTTTTACTGCTCCACATCCAGCTTGTTGATTCTGATTGGTTTGATGTAGGTGATGTGCCCATGTTTGAACCAATTACTGTGGTCTGACAGAAGAATGTACAGCTGGCATACTCTTTAGTTCATATCTGTATCTGGAGGTGACTTCTATCTGACATCATCCTATATATGTGGGTTATATGATTGGAACCCAAACTAGATATTAAGTTCTACTACCAGAAGAACCTGAAATATATTCTAAGTGGCAAATATGTAAATAAATGCTCTAAGAAAATATAAAACTATTCTAAATAAACATTATTTCTCATAAAAATTTATTTCCAAAACACTTAGCAATCCAACAGTTCCTCCAAATGGATAAACATATATCTAGATGGAACAAAGCCAGCTAGAGTAAACCTGAACTATGATCCCTAACAACTGTAATACATGTAAAGGCTGAAAAAAAAAACTTGAAGTATTCTTGCCTTTTGCTAAAATTGACATAACTTCATTAATTCATATTAGAGCTTGCTTTAATAATTATGAAAAGAAATCAATCAAGTAAGATAACCATATATAAACAAGCATGTTTATATATCATTCATTAAAATAATAGATGGAGCACTAAAAACTATCAATTAAAACCCTTGGTGAGCATTGTTTTTAATGTAGGCTTGACTAAGCAGAATGTATTTAAAATTCAATGAAAAAAATAAATACAGCTTCCAATAATCTAATAAATTTTTCCTGGCTAACTGCAGCCAATGCTGCTGCAGTCCAGGAGCCACATTATCTAGTCTGTATATTGTTGGCCTCATTCCCTAAATTATTTCAACCAATATAACGTTAATAACTGCAAAGCGGACTTAATATCCTTAAAGGAAGAGAAGTGTTTGGGTATATGAGAAAGAGGATATTAAACAGATAAAGAGCAGAGAAACAGGAAGTAAAGATATTTGTAATCGACAGGCGTAACATATCATTAACACATTCTGCACACCCCTATACATCATTAGCTGAAACTTGAAACTAAATTATCACACAGATTTGTTAAAGACTTGTCATTTCTTAGTGCTAGCTAACCATAATTAAATTATAATTTTAGAAATTGTTATAAAGCTTTTAGACATAAAGATAGGCATGAAGGATAATACAAGGAACAATCATGTATCTACCCCCAGCCATAGAAATAAAGTTTGAGCACCTGTATGTCCCTTCTCACATCTTTCTTACTTATGCTTATGCCTTCCTTATTTAAAAACAAAAACAAAAAAAACAGGCTAAGCACGGTGGTTTATGCCTGTAATCCCAGCACTTTGGGAGGCTGAGATGGGTTGATCAACTGAGGTTAGGAGTTCGAGACCAGCCTGGACAACATGGTGAAACCTCGTCTCTAATAAAAATACAAAAATTAGCTGGGTGTGGTGGCAGGCACCTATAATTCCAGCTACTCAGGAGGCTGAGACAGAATTGCTTGAACCCAGGAGGCAGAGGTTGCAGTGAGCTGTGAAAGTGCCATTACACCCCAGCCTGGGTGCCAAGAGTGAAATTCCGTCTCAACTCAAACAAACAAAAATTTTTTAAAAAGCCAAAAACCTTCTAACTCAGTTAGCTAGAAAATAATTGTAAAGAAAATAAATTATTCAAATAAATTATTTGAAATATTGGGTTTACTGTGACAACAGTCACTTCAGCCTCTCACATACACATACATAGATAAACATAAATGAAAGTTGAAATCCAGGGTCATTTCATTTATATTTCCTTAGCATAGTCTCTTCCCTCTAATCACATTTGTCAATTTGTGGTAGCTATGACACTTATTAAGCAACTTACTGATTTCTATCTTTTAATCTTTACAACATCTTCATGAGGTAGACGTTATTATAACCATTTGAAAATAAGGAAAATTAAGAATCAGCCAATGTAAGTACCACAAGCTATACAGAAACAAAATGATGAAGCTGAGATTTGACCTTGGTTCAGTTGCCCCAAACCAAAGCTTTAAACCATATAATTTCTTTTTGTTTGTTTGACATTAAGGTCAGACATTCTATTCATCTGTGCGTACTCTGAAACTTCTTCTTTGAGTATGCAAAATGAGGCATGACTTTGCAAAGTTTTCCTGTTTGCCATGTCCCATCAAAGGAACAAAAGACTACATGGGGAAGAAATTCCAACTCACTTTTGTGCAGCCAGCTTATAAGTAGACCATGTTGAGCAAAGTTTAAAATTATCTTTTTTAACTTAAATCTTCTGTTGGACTGGAATAATATGTAAGTTTGGGTGGCAGTGGAAAAATATTGTTTTTGGTTTTTTTTCTTTTCTTTTTATGAGACAGAGTCTCGCTCTGTCACACAGGCTGGAATGCAGTGGCCCAATCTTGGCTCGCTGCAACTTCCTTATCCTGGGTTCAAGTGATTCCCTTGCCTCACCCTCCTGAGTAGCTGGATTACAGGGGTGTGTATCCCATGCCTGGCTAATTTTCGTATTTTTAGTAGAGACAGGTTTCATCTTGTTGGCCAGGTTGGTCTTGAACTCCTGACCTCACGTGATCCTCCTTCCCTGCTGCCTCAGCCTCCCAAAGTGCTAGGGTTACAGGCACAAACCACTGCACCCATCCCAATATATTTTTCTAATATGGTAGAGTAGAATGATTTTTATTCCACTGATATTGTATCACAGGCTGAACTGTGTCATCCAAAAAAGTTTGTATGTTGAAGTCCTAACCTCTAGTACTTTAGAATTCAACTATAGAGGAGATAGAGTCTTCAAAGAGATAATTAAGTTAAAATCAAGTCATTGGTCCTAATCTAATATGACTGATGTTTCATAAGAAAATAAAATCTGGACACAGACATATACAGAGAGAAGACCATGTGAAGACACGGGGAGAAGACAGTCATATACCAGCCAAGGAGAGAAGAAACCAACCCTGCTGACACTTTGATTTTGGACTTTTAACCTCTAAAATTTTCAGAAAAAAAATCTGTTGTTTAAGCTACCCGGTTGGTGGTATTTCATTATGGAAACCCTAGCAAACTAATATATGATCTCAAAGAAATAACTGCTTTTTATTATTAGAGAAAACATCTAATGTCTGAAAGTAGGTTTTCAAATGACCTCAAATATGTGTGACTGTAAGACAAATAAAGTTAATCCTTTTGGGTGGATCCTAGTGTAATACCCCTTGGGCTTCGAATGTCAAGTTGGTAGTTGGTATGTTAGGCTATTTTGACTTTGGCACCCTTATTTCTCACCAGTTGATTCTCATAATCATGTGGTGAGCCAATCACCATTGTTAGATGCTGTGCATGTACATAACCACAGCTCCCACTCTTGCCATTGGCCAGGTAAGCCATAAAGGAGCTTGGACTGAGTACAGAAAACTCAAAACCCCTGTTTCATTTTCACTGTTTGTGAATATTATCAGGAGGTGAGGTTGTAAATAGTTTAACAGTGTAAACAGGGACAGACTATAGTAGAAGTGGTGAGCCACTGAAATCAGAAAACTTTTTTCCCTTGAATTGACTTAATAAATAACAGGTTTACTTACCAATGTTTTTAACCATGTTTGCACAGTGGACACATACAAGCAGATATACCATAATATAGTATACTGTTTAAAGTCCCAAGCTCTGCAGCCAGAGTGTCTGGGATGGTATCTTGACTCTGTGATTTGACAA
Organism: Ateles fusciceps; assembly: GCA_036589455.1. Taxonomy (NCBI): domain Eukaryota; kingdom Metazoa; phylum Chordata; class Mammalia; order Primates; family Atelidae; genus Ateles; species Ateles fusciceps. The sequence goes on along the minus strand of JAZHEH010000479.1, from coordinate 2,415,670 downwards.
TATGAAAGTTACTAGAAACTCTCTTATCATATTTTCTTCCTCTTGAGATGAGACTCACATGTACCTGATAAAGGTTTTGGGGAAGGTTAATTGTGTCCATGCATATAAAGTGTTTAGAGCAGTATCAGGCAAACAGTGAGAAAATTAATAAATGTTTGTTCTTATTATCATCAAATGTGAAGAAACATTAGAGGTCTCAACCCATGACCCTATCAACCTACTGAATGTATATTACTAAGGAGCTTCTCAAAATAATAATAATTATTATTAAGAAGAAATATGTCAAGTCTTTTAGCTTTCTTAAATTCAGGTAACTCAGTTTTACTAAACATAATTGAGTCTACTCATTAAATCCTTACTCATTATATTCTCCACATCCACATTTACTATTGTTCTAATGTATTTCTGTTCTAAAGACATATGTCTCCTCACGACAGCAACTAATAGTAATAACAATAATAGTTGTCATTTATGGAATAATTAAAATATGCAATACACTAAAATAAGCTCTAAACAGTGACTGGTGTCCTGTGACGTAATTACAAATAATACCCCCATTTTACAGATTTGGAAACTGAGTCCAGAGTTCAAGTAAGTTGTTTGAACTCAAGTTGTAAGTAGTAGAGTGTTTGTGCCACACATCCAGATGTCAGAGCCAGTTAACATTCACTACTTTATGATATTAAATCTACAATACATTTTTCCTCCACTAAGCATCCTTTGGAATTTTCTCTGCTCTGGCAAGTTTATAAGATGTAGTCACTCCCACAAAACACCATTTACAAGAAGACTTAAATGTTGGTATTAAATATAAGTTCTGGTGTATCTACTTATGTAATTTTACAACACAGAGCAGTCTACAATGATTGCACAACTGAAACACATTCTAAAAAATGTATTTCACGGCCATTCACATGCATTTATAAATTAAAATATCAACATCTTATTTAATTAGGGGTTATGAATTAATTTTATTCCTAGAAAATATTTCAGGCGATATCTCATTTTTAAAAAATATTTGCCATTTCTTTCAAAACTGGTATCTTTCTTACAGGCCTCCTTTGTGATTCTATTTCTTGTCCTCTAAGAAATTTTTGCTTTCTTGCTTGGAGTTTCACCAAGGAGTTAAAAAAAAAATAAAAACACATTTCTCTCTCTCTCCTTGCAGGTTTAACATTCTGATGACTTTTATAGCTTTTATTGAAGCTGTGAAATTACGAATTCTCATTATGCTTGCTCCTGGCTCTTCCATATTATTTAGGTGAAATAGTGGCAGACCCCATGGGTGGAATGAGTTTTAATTCTATGTTCTGTAATTTGTCTGCTACACCTCTGAAAGTTGGTCTAGGGAAAAAAAAAAAATTGAAGTAGGTCTCTCCCGTTAATCCCCTCTGGCACACTAACTTTGTGGATGTTGACTTCACTATTCTGTTTTCTGTGACCAATATTCTCTTTTTCAGAGCCTCTAACATTTTTCTTTTGCAATTAATCTTCTAAACTGCCTCCAAATGCTTTTCAATTACTAACTCTATACTTCGAGTTACTTAGCTGAATTTTGAGAGTCTGGGTGGAGGAGATATGTAATGAAAGGTGTCAGGCTTATATCCTTTCAAATTGTTTTTTATATAGTGTATATAACATGTATACATTATTATATAAATATAATGAATGATACAAATTATCTATATGATCTCCTTAAGGTGGACTATTTTGCCTGTGTATTTGGCTTTAAAACTAATGAATACTCTCTCTACAAAGGAAAATTCTGGAGATAAACTAGTGAATGGGATTTATAAAGATGTTTGTAATGGATACTATGGTCACACAGTTAGGCCAGACACCTCTTTCCTTAACCCGGACATTTATTTCCCTAGTGACTATTGATCACTCACAGATGAGTCCCTCCCTGAAATGCCAGGCACCTACAAAACAATCAGATCTTATGAGAACTCATTGATGAGAACATCATAGGGTAAACTGCCCCATGATTCAATTACCTCCCAGCCTAACCCCTTCCAAGCAGCCTAGGACCTACCTTTGCTATTTCATGTTAGGATAGTGATTGATACTTGATGGCCCCAGTTTACTCATGCTTTTTGTCTTTCTCAGGAGCTAGCCCCTGATAGATTTGTCCAAATATTTTATACATTTATTCTCTTGTGACAAACATAGCCCTAATTAACATTCTGCTGACTCTTAATTGGGTAAAAAATAATCACCTTCCATTTTTGCTGACATACTAACATCCAGCATTCCCTCTAGCCTACTTCAACAGCTTATCATGGTATTCACCTGTGGTCCCCTTACCAGGCCCTTATTAGCAAAGATAATTATATTCTCACATGCTTATCTTGAAGGTTCTCTTGCAAGCAAGTGAGTAAAGCTACAAGGTGTGTGACCCCTGGATTTACTGAAGGGCATTGTGCATTAGAGAGCACAGCTCCAATAGAGACCCACTTGGGAAGGCGACAGGAAGAGAATTCCAGCAGCTTCCTGAGCCTTACAGATGCTCACAAAAGGTTGTCACAGAGAACCGTTTCCACATGTTAGAACATTTTCTATTGTCTCAACGATATTTTTAAGTTTGCCATTCTCTGTTTCACTCAAAATGATTTGCTTATTAATTCAACAGTCTTCTCACACAGGTTTTTGTTTTGTTTTGTTTTGTTTTTTGTCAGATATTTTAAACAAACTACAAACTTCCTGCTTGGTCATTTCCTCTTACATGTGGTTCTGTGGCAGGTCATCCATCTTTGCTTTTATCTGATCTCAAACAACCAGTAACACACAATTTTTGCTAAAGTGAGTCACTTTAAACAATTTAATACGTATTTATTGAAACAAGTCCTAATACCAATTGACAATTTACTGCCCTGCATTAATAAGGCCATTTGGGACAACTGCTTTTTGGATTTCACTAGCACACACTAGGGCATGGTTGATCACAATCCTAATAACTGACTTGCAAGAGGAAACCAAATAATTTTGATTTAGGACCTCTGTCAGTGAATTCTATTAGAACCACTGATTTTCTAAGATAATTTCTACCAACCATGTGTGAAATACACACACAACACACACACACACACACACACACACACACACACACAGACAAACACACAGGCATGCTACTGCACTTATATACAACACACATTTAATTTCCTTGGCAGCCATAGCTGATTTATTTTGAGTTGGCATTCAACTAAAATACTGAAGTCTTTTTCACACAAATTGCTGTCAAGATCTTTTCAAATATTGATTGTTATGCAGCACATTAGCTATTTCTCTCAGCTTTTAGTTATCTAAAAATTTTATAAGCATACATTTTTTACTTTATCCAAGTCAATGATAAAAATGTTAGAGAGGACAAGGCCTAAGACAGAATCCTATGTGATGACTCTTGGGGAACCATCAATCACTTGAATCTACTCTCATCCAACTCTGACAATACTTGATTTTTCTGACATCTGGCCTACATTTATCCAACTGGAAAGCGAATAAATCATGAAAGATTTTAACACATTGCTGAAATCCAAATAAGCTTTTTCTATGACTTTCCTATGCTTGGCCAATCTAATTAGATATCATCTGATTAAAAGAGCCAATGTAGTTGGGTTGTATTCCTTTACTCATTATGCATCTGTGCTAATTCCTAGTCATGATCTCTTATATTTTCGGTCTTGCAACCCAACACTACTTTAGTTTTACAAATAATTCTTCAGCACTTACTGTATATTATGTGTTATATTTATTATATGCTATGTATTATGTTCCCCAATTATAAGAGATCTACTCTGTAACTTCTGCTCTCAATAAGCTTACTATATGCTCTAAAATACATTACAGAGTAGTTCTAGAACCTGATATCAAGCTTATGCATTTGTAGTTCCTGACATTGTTTCTTTGAAAAATTGGGAGTATGTTTGATGATCCTGTGATGATCAAGCAATTCTGGCACTAATTTTCTATAATATATCAAAAATTATCAAGGGTGGTGTATTGATATACTAGTTACTTGAGTACATTGGAACTGAAGCCTTAAATTTATCTGTAATGATTCTTACTATGTATTCTGTGTCAGAGGTTCCCAAGACAATTCTCAGGCTTGAAGATTACCTAGAAGGATTCACAGAACTCAGAAAAGCTGCTATTCTCATAGATTGTTATATAACTTTGCAGATGCAGATTGAAATCAGCAAAGGAATAAGTCACATGGTCTAAAGCCCAGGAGGAAACAGGCACAAGCTTTGATGCATTCTCTCCCAATGGACTCACACGGAGGCATACTTAATTCTTCCAGCAATGATATGTGACAACACATTAAAAATGGTGTCAGGCAAGGATGCTCACCTAAGCCTTTGTGTCCAGGGTGTTTATTGGGGCACAATCATGTAGACATACACTGCCTATGTGACAGACTTCAGCGATTCAGATTCTACCACTCCCAAAGCAAAAACAAGCACTAACCATAAATTGCACTGTTAGGGTAAACTTATCTGATCAAACAAATACAGCATGTCCCAAGACCTCAAGAATATAAACTCTTATCAGGTAGAATAGTCTAAGTTATCAAAGCTTATCCTCTAGAAGCCTGATTTAGACAAGTCCTGAAGACAGATCTTTATTTTGAAAATCTGAGGGTTTAAGTAGCCCAGGCCTTCAGTATTAGCTTTCCCTGCACAGCTCCCTCTATGCTTTAAATTGTATATTAATCATGTGCTTTTCTAGCCTTTTATACCTCGGAAGACATTCTCTTTTTCAATTATATGAAAGCAAAATCAACATAGAGTACTATGTTCTTGATGATTCTTTAAGATTATACCTTTCCACTATTTCCTCTTGAAATACATCAAAGAGATTCCTTTAGTTTAAAATTCAGATTTTATTGTTATAATGAAATATAATCTTTAGTATGGGCTATAAATAATTGTTCCTTGATTTTTTTATTGTAATGTGTATTAGTCTTTTTACTGTTTTCACAAACACTTTCTTTTTCCTGTGCTTTTCCTTCTTCCATTAGTGACCATGTCTTAAGAGTCACAAATTGAAGATTTTAGATAAATTATAAAAAGTAAAGAAAGGCTTTCCATCACTGGCAAAGAAAAAATATATGTATAATGACAGATCTAGTTGACTCAAATTCCTAAAAATTGCCTTATCAAAAAAATCAAGAATGCTAATTTTTTAAATAAATTATATTTAAGGAACTATCACTCTATTAGTTACCTAGAGCTTCATAGTAAATTACTTTAAAACATTGCATTTTAAAACAATAAACACCTATTATTTTATTTTTCCTGAGTTCAGAAATGTAGGCACCAGGGTATATGGGTCCTCTGGCACAGGATCTCTCACAAAGCAACAAACAAGGTGTCGCTGAAACCTGCAGTCATTTCAAGGTATAGCCAAAAATGAATTCACTTCAAACTTATTTAAGTCATTAGTTTGATTAAATTTCTTGTGTGCTGTTGGCTGGAGGTTACCCTCAGTTCTTTGCCACCTGGGTTTCTCCAAAGGGCTTCTCGCAATATGTCAACTGTAAAAACAGAGTCTTGTTGATAAAAACCTTTAAGAAATTAGGTATAGAGGAAATGTACATCAACAAAATAAAGACTATATATGACAGATTCATTGCTAACATCATACTCAATGGTGAAAAGTTTGACGTTTTCATCTTAGATAGGCAAGGACACTCACTCTCAACACTTCTGTTCAACATAGAACTGGAAGTCCTAGCTAGAGTATTTAGGCAAGGCAAAAAAAAAAAAAAAAAAAAGCATCCAATTTGGAAAGAAAAATGTTAAATTGTCTTTGTTTGCAGATGACATAATTTTATATACAGAAAAATCCTAAAAATTCCACTAAATAAAACCTGTTAGAACTAATAAAGGAATTCAGTAAAGTTGCAAAATACAAGATTAACATACAAAATTTAGTAACTTTTTATGCACTAACAATGAACTATCAGAAAAAGAAATTAAGAAAACAATGCTATTTACAGTAGCTACTGCTATGGTTGGAGTTTTCCCCACCAAACCTCATCTTCAAATTTTATCCTTAATGTGGTGGTGTTTGGAGGTTGTGCCTAGGAGATGTTTGGGTTATGGGGTGGCTCCCTCAAGCATGGCTTGGTGTCATTCTCATGACAGTAAGTGTGTTATTGTTCTGGTAAGAGAATGAATTTGCTCTTGAGGGAATAGATTAGTTCCCATGAGAATGGATTGTTATAAGGCCAGGATGCCCCTTGGATTTTTCCTCTTACCATGTATCCACTTCCCCATTGACCTTCTCTATCGTGTTATGACACAGCATGAAAAGGCTTCATCAAAAGCTAATAAGCAGATGCTGGTGTCATGCTTCTTGTACTTCTCAGCCTGCAGTACAATGAGCTAAATAAATGTATTTTCTTTGTAAATTACCCAGCCTCAGGTATTCTTTTATAGCAACACTAAAAGATCCATGACAGCCACACATGAACACACACATACACATATATAAATATGTAGGAATAAATTTAAAAAAATAAGTGAAAAATCGATACACTGAGAACTATAACACATTGATGAAAGAAAATAAAAAAGAAACAAATAAATGGAAATGTATCCCATGTTCATGGATTGGAATATTTATATTGCTAAAATGTCCATACTACCCAAAGTGATTTATAGAGTCAATAAAATTTCTATAAAAATTTTATTATTTTTACATAAGTAGAAAATAATCCTAAAATTTCCATAAGAGCAAAAAGACACCCAAATAGCAAAAGCAATCTCAAGCAAAAAGAACAAAGTCAGACATATCACACTATCTGATTTCAAAACATACTACAAAGTTATAATAACCAAAATATCATAGTACTGACGTAAAAACAGATACAAAGCTCAATGGAGAAGAATAGAGAGCCCAGGAATAAACGCTATATAACTGATTTTTGACAAATATGTAAAGAAGACACAACGGGAAAGGACAGTGTCTTCAGTGAGTGATTCTGGGACAATCAGATATCCACATGTAGAAGAATGTAATTAGACTCTGCCTTACACCATATGCAAAAATCAGCTCAAAATGAATTAGACATAAATGTAAAACCTGAAACTATAGAACTGCTAGAATAAAACATAAGAAAAAACATCCATGACACTGGTCTAGGCAATAATTATTTTAAATATAGCCCCAAAAGCACAGGCAACAAAAGCAAAAATAGACAAATAAGATTATATCAAACTAAAACGTTTCTGCACATCAAAGGAAACAATTCTAGTATTGTTGGAATCCACAGAGTAGAGAGACAACTCACAGATTAAAAGAATATATTTGTACACTCTACATTTGATAAGGCATTAATAATAATATCTAAAATATGTAAGAAACACAAATAGCAAGAAAACAAGTAACCCGATTTTAAAAATGGGCAAACATCCTTAATAGAGATTTCTCAAAAGGAGACATACAAACTGCCAACATGTATATGAAAAAATGCTTAACGTCACTAATTATTAGAGAAATATAAATTAAAATCACAATGAGATATCATGTCATACCTGTTAAAATGTCTATCATCAAATAGATTAAGGAAAAGTTTGGTAAATTATCTTAGATAAATTAGTGTAGCCAGTATGAAAAACAGTCTAGGTTCCACAAAAGGTTAAAAATAGCTACCATACGATATGGCAGTCCCAATACTAGGCATATGCCAAAGAAAGTGAAATCAGATGTTGAAGAGATGGCTGTACTCCCACGTTTATTGCAGCATTATTTACAATTGCAAAGTTATGCGATCAAACTAGTGTCTATCAACAGATGAATGGATGAAGAAAATATGTTATGTATACACAATAGAATACCAGTCAGCCTTAAAAAAAAAAGTAAATCCTGTTATTTGTGTCAGCATGAATGAACCTCAAAGACATTACGTTAAGTGAAATAAGTCAGGCACAGAAAGGCAAATACTGCATAATCTAATTTATATGTGGACCTTATAGAAACAGAGGGTAAAATGATGGTTACCAGAGTGTAGGAAATATAGCAGTTGGGGAGATCTTGGTTAAAGGACACAAAATTTCAGTGAGACGGGAGAAATAAAGAGATCTATTGTTTATTGTGGTGACTATAGTGAATAAAAATGTACATGTGAAAATTGGTAAGATAGTAGAATTTATGTTTTCTCACCACAAAAAGTGATAAATATGTGTAGTAGTACATAGAGTAAATAGTTTGATTTAGTCACTCCATAATGTATGCATATTTCAAGGCATCATGCTATACACCACAAATATATATAATTTTTGTCAATTAAAAAAATTAAAAGGAGGATTAAAAATGTAGAGTCTTGTCGAAATCTTATCTTTGAAGTGGCATTCCATCACTTTGGTCATAGATAATTTATTGGAAGCAAATCATTAAGTGTATGTATCTCTGAATGGGAGAATATTACACAAGGCCATAAACACAGGAAGATGAGGATCACTAGCCATCTTATAAAATATTAAGCCTACCACAGTCATCTATAACATACTACACAAAATATTACATGTCTTATTTAAGTAAATATCCATGATTCTCAACTGATATTTTTCCCAAAATACTTGGCAATGTCTAGAAAAAATTTTTGATTGTCACAACTGCAGAAGGTGGGGGTAGCAACTATTGGCATCTAGTTGGTAGAAGCCTGGAATACTGCTAAATATCCTACCTTACATAAAATAACCTCTTACAACAAAGAATTATCCATCTCAAAATGTATTGTTGACGTTGAAAAACTTTGTTAAATATTAGTAAATATTAATGTTAATAAATATTAATTCCATAAAAGCTGTATTTCATTTTGCATAACATTATGTTCAAGCCTTAGAAAATAATAACAGGAAAATTAGCATATATAATTACTGATTTGGTTTGTTTAGTCTGAAATACAAGTGTCAAACAAAATGATTATTATAGATCCATCTAAGTAGGAGCCAAGTCATTTCTATTTATTGAAGACAAAACTACCTACTGATCTCTGCCTCACAAATATATTAAGTAATGTGCCTAAGGTAAAAAAATAATTGAATACGTAGCCACTTTAATAAACACCTTCTAAACCATTAACAGATGTTTCTGTAGCAAAACCTGGCTTAAAATTAGAATTGTGTAATCCATGCTTGCATCTTTGAGTCACCTGTATTTTCTCTTTTAATACAGATGCTTGAACAACATTTGCAAGCCAATTAAATTAGTCACTATGGAGGGGGAGACATAAGTTTGGTATAGCTGTAAAGAGTCAAGTTTAGTGGTTTTAAGAACCACTAAAGCAGAGGTCCTGCAGAAATTATTTACTCAATCCAGGTGACCTGCTAATACTGGATGTGAGGCTGTTGAAATAAAGTTCTTTTTGAAACCTGTGCTACAGATTAGCACTATTACAGAAATTTACATATTCTAAAAGTGAATTGCTAAATCTGAGTGATTTATTCCATGGAGTCATCAAACTATGGCCATCGGGCGAAATCCTTCTTTCTGCTTTTGTAAATAAAGTTTTATTAAAACACTACCATGTCATTTATTTTTGTATTGTTCATGGCTGCTTTTGAGCTGAAATAGCAGACTTAATCCTTTGCAACAGGGACTACATGACCCACAAGGCCTTAATTATTGAATATCAGTTCCATTATAGGAGTTTGCAAAGTTGTTATGGATTCCAATGTCAATAATTTATTTTTATTGAACTTAGTATTTATCATTAGTTGTTTACAGTCCCTTTTAAAATGGTACCTTTCAATATGAAGAATTTGAGAGAAGACAAAGAAACAGTAAATTATAAAATAAACAAGGTTTTCTTTGTCTTCATTTATGTTACTTTTACATATTATAAAGGTAATAATAGGTTATATATTGGCTAAAGATAATCTCTCCTGAACAATTTTCCACTATTTTAAGGAAAATTGGTAATTCTAGACTGTTTTTTTTTTTCCATTAAGTGAGTTGAGTCAGTGATTACTCTAAAGATAATAACATCAATTGTTTATTAAAACTTACCTAAGGTTACATAGTAATATGAATGTATTCAAGGTGATTCAATTACAGAAAGTCTATTTTTAGAGTCTGAGCTCTAATTCATAAGACAAAATATGCTTCTGCTTACAGTATAGTCATTTATTTTAGCACTCCATATTTCAAAATTCCTCAAAATCTTAAACAATTCATATTCTTGAAGATGGCTAAATACCTCCAAATATAATTAAACTTTTAAAAACATACTTTTAAAAAATCACATGATATGTTTTGCCCACAAAAAAATAGACAAATATAGTAGCTTTAATGAAGGCACTTTGGTTTGCAAGTACAGTAAGTTGTGCTATCACACTTGTTTTGAAAACACAAGTTTATTCCAACATAATTTATTTATTGGGGAATAATTTGAGAATAATGCCAACTTCAAATTTGTTCACATGAAATTTCACCTGCAAGAAATTCAGAGTTCATACAGAAAACCGTATCCAGCTGAGTTGAACCACATAGGAATACACAAAATACACACATGCACGGCACCTCGAATATTTCTTCTGTCAACTCACTTTGTTCACTGCACATGTTATCCTAAAAGGCTGTGATTTGCTAATATTTTGCCTTTGTGACATTCATTTCACATCCCCAAAATACAAGCGTTTTTGGTTGAAAACACCAAACAGTGCATCAGAAATGAAAGCTTTAAATATTGAGAAGAAACTTGAAATAACAAAATGTTTTGAAAGAAATGGGGGAGCATGTGACTTAAAGCAACAGACTTAAAGGAATCCACACTGTGGACCACCGGAGACAATGCTCAAAAAAAAAAAAATCTTTGATTTAAAAAACTTCATATTCTGCAAAGTCAATGAAAATTGAAAATAAGGCCCCCAAAATTTAATGTAATGGGAAGATTGTTGAGCTTATGCATAGCAGAAGAAAGAGTCAAAAAGTCATAAACATCCTTTCTCACAATCAAATATAAAGCACTATCTGTAAACTAAGACTTTAAATAGACATTGCCATATCCTGCAGAAACAGCTCTTTTCGGCACAAGTAGTGGCTGGTTTGGTTATTTTCAAATACTACTAAAATTTTCGAAGCCTTCAGCTTTTAAGCAAAGCCTGAGTGAAGATTAGAAAGCAGTAAATGTATTTCTAGCAGTGATATAAAAGTTAATTAAAGGTTATACATCATATCAAAATTTCAATTTTGATAAAACAGTTATCTAGTATAAACACATGCCTTAAAGGACTTACATTGTAAATAGCAAGAAAAAACATGCCCCAGGTTTTATGGCTACAAAAGATTACAAATGTGGTAACCTCTTTCTACCATTTCATGGTAACTCACAAGCTTCAATCTATCTGAGGTCTGCTTACAGAAACAAATGGCCCTCCACCAAGACAAAGTATAATTTTTATTGCAGCATTTATGTTTTTCTTCACCATTTGATATATATAAAACTGGGCTATCATTTTCATTATTTTCCTATCTTTTCTTTGTATACATCACTGATACAATTTTTGAAGATTTTGCTCCTAACTTTGCATTTGTTAGCAACTATTTGTCTTTATTACGTGATTTTACACAGTGCCATACACTTTAGAAATGTATGTGTTTATGACAGCAGAACTGGGTGTAATAGAAAACCGTTTATGTTAGATTATACAAAAATGAAATTAATTAAGTGGCTCTGCATACAACCAAAGACAAGAAGGGTAATTGCAACTCATGAGAGATCTGAATTGGGTTCTAAAAATTTCTGATAAACCAAGAGAGCTCTTTGTGTCACCTTTTCAGGGTCAAATAATCTCTTTTCTCTTTCTTTTGAAAGTCTGTTTTTGTTTAGTTGCTTATAATGACCAGTTCATGAGTTTTCCTAACAAGTAGGTGGAAAAGATGACCATTCCACCACCTCTCAGAGTAAGCTGCTATGGTTTGAATGTGATCCCTAAAGTTTATGTGTTGGATACTCAATGCTGCAATGTGGGGAGGTGTGATTGGACACTCAATGTTGCAGTGTTGGGAAGTGTGGCTTTTAAGAGGTATTCAGGCCATGAGATCTGCACTCTCATGAATGGATTAATGGATTACTGTAGGAGTGTTTTGTTCGTTTTAATAAAAGGCTGAGTTTGGTCTCCTCTTGCTCACTCTCTGCCTCTTTTTCCCTTTCTACCATGTGATGTCTTCCACAACGTGGTGATGCAGAAAGAAAGTGCTCATCAGATATGGGAACTTCAATGTTGAACTTCCCAGACTCCAAAAGTGTGAGCCAATATATTTTTGTTCATGGTAAATTACCAATCCTGTGGTATTCTGTTCTAAAATAGACTAAGACACAAGCAGAAGAGATTGACTACTGTGTAACCAAAAGCTTTCTTAAATTCTTGTGAGAGATAACCAACTTAACTAATTTCAGACTGGAAAATACTCCAAACTTGTGAAAAGGTTTCATTTTTATTTACATTATAACTACACTGAATTCAATTATTAAATGAGATACTTATGAATAAGTTGTGAAATGCATGATAAAAGATTGAGTTGAGTATTTGGAACTTGAAACACATTTTTGTTCTTCACAGTAATAATTTTAGGAGTGGTGAACAAACTTTTTGTTTTAAGTCATTTTGCTTTAAATGAGCCTGCCTCTATATTTAAAAAGTCATAAAATTTTAGCTAGAGGGGGATCCTGATCATCTAGACAAGGATTTAATTCCCAGGATTAAAATACTGAGCCCCAGAGAGGTTGTGAACTGCCAAAGTCAATGTTTGAGTGACATTGTAGCTGAAGTGGCAATGCTAACATTATCCTGGGTTATGGTTTCTGGCATCTGATAACCAGGTAGTGCAATAAAAAATAAAAATAGGAAAATGTGCCCTGATCTTATTTTGGATTTCTGGTCTTAGAGAACATCAACAATAAGCATTAAGCATATATTACTGACTGTTAAGAAAAAATATGAATACTTTCATGTTTCTGCATGATGAAGATGTTTTAGCAACAAAAACTAGAACTTGGGTTGAAACACAAGCATGAGCTGTTAAAAAGATGACAGATTAGAGAGGGACAGAACTCCAGAAAGATTTACCTTCTTGGAGATATGTATTTTTATTCCAAATGGGGGAGAAAACCCAGAAAGGTGGAGACTTTTTAGTGACTGTAAACAAGAGACATTTATATTATCAATCCTACTGCAGAGATTTATTTTTATTCCAAAGGGCAAGATCCAAGTACCTTTACCGTTTATTTTAGCCTTTATTATTTATGGATAATTTCTTCAGGGAGACTATTATTTTCTACCTCTCTTATGAAGAAAAAAAGAAACTGCTATGTGAGCCATATGATATAAATTTCTAGATTCATAATTTTTGGTTTCTTTCCCTTGATTTGCTTATTGCTATAAGTAATAATATTTTTCCTTGATTTGGAATCTTATATTTGCCTTCAGGGAAATATAAATGTAAATATTCAAAATGTGTCACTGTAGAATACAATGAGGTGATCTCTAGATCTTCCACTCAGTGAAAAAACCATAATAGGTGAAAATTATTACAGCAAAGAAACAAATCATGAACAAAAATTGGTTAATTCCTAGCAGTCACTTTATAAGAAATACATCTTATGAGAAATAAAAAAGAGTCCTTCAAAGAGAAAGCAGTTTTCACCAGAAAGTAATCTGAATCCACATGTAAGGAATAAAGCTTTGGTAAAGGTAATTAGGTAATTATGAAAGATATAATTAAATATATTTTACTTCTTTTTGCTGTTAATTGATTTATAAAACAACTACATATTCCAATATGCATATAATTTATCATAAAGAAATATAATATGTATAACAATAACAGCTCAAAATAGAGAAAGAGGGATTAGAATTATATACAAATAACATTTCTATATCTTGCCAGAATTGAGTGCAAATATGAAGCAGATTCTGGTAAGTCAAATTGTATATAGCAAGTCCAAAAGCAATGGCTAAGAAAATACCCAAAAAGTGAAAATAATTAGAGAAATTGAAATGTTACACTAGAAAATATTCACTTAATTTAAAAATTAGTAAAGGATGAATAAAGATATAAAACTTAGAGAAAACAAAAGATAAAATGGTAGGCATAAATTCACATATATATATAATAATCTAATGTAGATGAATTAGTCTAATCAAAAGGGAGAGATTGTCAGATAAGCTAAAAAAAAACAAAACAAAAAACCAGTATTTACTTATATGCTGTCTATATGACACATACTTTAAATTCAGAAAAAATTTATATTTTAAATATATCATAGATTGAAATTAAAAGGAAAGGAAAAAAAAAACAACATGCAAACAAGCACATGAAAGCCTGAGTAGCTATAATAGTGCCAGACAAAATAGACTGTAAAACAAAACAGCAATAAAAAAACTTACCAGAGACAAGAGAGATGTATTATAATGAAACAATGACCAATCCATTAAGAAGATAAGTATAAACATATATTCACCTAACAACAGAGATCAAAGCACATGATGCAAAAACTGACATAATTCAAGACAGAAAGCAAAAATAGACATAATTTAAGAGAGACACACTTAATTCAACCATAATAGCTGCATACTTCACTACCCAATTTTCAGTAATAGACACAACAACTAAAAAGACAGTCAACAAGGCAATAGAAGACTTTCATAAGACTATAAACCAACTAGTCCTAGTGGGTAGTTTTAAAACACTTCACCTAACAACAGCAAGATACACATGCTTCTCAAGTGCACATAAAACACATGGATTATTGTCAGCCTATAAAACAAATCTAATAAATTTGAAAGTACTGACATCATAAAAAATATGTTCTCTGCCAAGAAGGTGAAAGATCTCTACAAGGAGAACTGCAAAACATTGCTAAAAAAAAATCATAGAAGACACAAACAAAGGGACAAATATTCCATGCTTATTAATTGAAAGAATCAGTGTCATTAGAATGGTCATACTGCCCAAAGCAATCTACAAATTCAACACTATTCCTACACCCGACAAATGTCTTTTTTCACAGAATTGAAAAAAAAACGACTCTAAAATTTTTATGGAGCCAAAAAAGAGCCTGAACAGCCAAAATAATTCTAAGCAAAAAGAACAAAGCTAGAAGCCTCACATTATCCAACTTTATACTATAAAACTACAATAACAAAAAGAGTGTGGTACTGGTATAAAAAGACATATAGATCAATGGAACAAACAGAAAACCTGGAAATAAAGCCACATACCTACAGCCACCTAGTCTTTCACAAATTGACAAAAATAAGCAATGGAGAAAGCATTCCCTATTCAATAAATGGTGCTGGGATAGCTCAGTAGCCACATGCAGAAAAACAAAACTGGGCCTGTACCTTTCACCACATACAAAAATTAACTCAAGATGGATTAAAGATTTAAATGTAAGACCTCAAACTATAAAAATTCTAGAAGAAAATATAGGAAACACCATTCAGGACATGGACCTTAGAAAATAATTTATAATCAAGTCCTCAAATGCAATTGCAACAATAACAAAAAATTGATAAGTTGGACTTAGATAAACTATCAAAAAAGGAAACAGACAACCTACAGAATGGAGAAAATATTCACAAACTTTGCATCTAACAAAGATCTAATATCCAGAATCTATAAAAAACTTAAAAAGTTCAAAAAGAAAAAAACATATAACCACTTTAAAAAATGGGCAAAAATCATGAACAGACACTTATTCAAAGAAGAACTACGAATGGCCAAAAAGCATTAGAGAACGCTTATTATCACTAATCATTAGAGAAATGCATACTAAAACCACAATGACATATTATTGCATAACAGTCAGAATGGCTATTATGAAAGTGAAAAAACAACAGATGCTGGCAAGGCTACAGAAAAAAATGAACATTTGTACACCATTGGTGGGAATGTAAATTAATTCAGCCATTGTGGAAAGCAATTTGGAAATTTCTCAAAAAATTTAGAACTGCCATTTGACTCAGCCTTCCCATTGCTAGTTATATATCCAAAAGAAAACAAACCAGTCTACCAAAAAGACACATGCATTTGTATGTTCATCATAGCACTATTCACATTTGCAAAGACAAGGAATCAACCTAGTTGCCATCAAGGGTGGATTCAATAATGAATATGTGGAATGTAAACACCATGGAATACTATGCAGCCATAAAAATTAACAAAATTGTATCCTTTCCAGCAACACAGATGCAGCTGGAAGCCACTATCTTAAGAAAATTAATGCAGGAACAGAAAACTGCATGTTCTCACTTATAAGTGGGAGCTAAACTTTAGGTTCTTGTTGACATAAGGATGGCAACAATAGATACCAGAGCCTACTAGAGGCAGGGTGGTGGTGAGAGAGAGGCTAGAGTTACAAAACTAACTATTCGGTACTATGCTCAGTACCTGGATGATGGGATCATTCATACTCCAAACCCCAGCATCTGAAATATACCCAGGTAACAAACACATACACGTATCCCTTGGATCTAAAATAAAAGTTGAAAGAAAAGAAGTATGTTCTTTGACCACAATCGAATAAAATGAGAAATCAATGACAAAAATAAATTGTATATATGTGGAAATTTTAAAAAACTCAAATAATAAATGGACCAAAGGAAAAAAAGAGAAATAGAAAAATACCTTTAGATAAATAAAAATAAAAACTCCAACATAGCAAAACTTATAGAGTACAGCTAAAATAGTCCTTAGTGGAGAATGTAAATCTGCAAATGCCTAAACTTAAAAAATAATACATCAACTATGAAAGCTAACTTCCATCTTAAGAAATTGTTTAAAAGGCAAAACAATGTAAAGTAAACAATGTAAAGTAAAGGAAATAATAAATATTGAGTGGTAATTAACAAAATAGACAATAGAAAAGTTACGGAGAAAATTAATGAAATCAAAAGTTGGTTCCTTGAGCAACAAAATTTACAATCCTTTAGCTAGACAAAAAAGGAGAGGAGGTTCAAATTACTAGCACTGAAAGGAGGAACATTTCAGTCATTATGAAAATTGAAAGAATTAAAAAGGAATACTATGAGCAACCATATGTCAACAAATTAGATAATTTAGATGAAAAACATGAGTTCCAGAAAAGACACAAACTACTAAAACTAACTCAAGGAAATAAAAAATCTGAACACAGCAATAATAACTAATGAGATGAAATATGTAATTGTAAAACTTCCCAATAAGGAAAGCCTAGCTTACTTAATTGGTAAATTCTATCACTTAAGAAAAAATTAATACCAATCCTCAAAACCTCATCTAAAACACAGAAAACAAAGGAGCACTTCCTAACTCATTTGATGAGGGTAGCACTACCCAGAAGTCAAATGCATCACAAGAAAATAAAACTATATACCAATTATCTATTACAAATATAGACACAAAAATTCTTATAAAATGTTAACAAGCAAAATCTAGCCAACATATAAAAAGAATTATAGACACAATCAATTGGGATTTATTTCAAGAATGTAAGACTGGTTTAAAATGGAAAATTAACCAATATAATCCACCATGTTAAGAGAGTAAATAGTAAAAATCCACATAATTATGTCAATAGACACAGAAAAAGCACTTGCCTAAATCCAGTGCCCACTCATGATTAAAAACAAACAAACAAACAAACAAAAACTAAGAAAACTAGACACAGAGTCTACTTCCTCAACTTGAAAGAGGGTATCTAAGAAAAACCCACAGCTAATATCATATTTAATGGTGAAAAAACAAACGTTTTCAAATTGAGAACCTAAGAACAGGAATAAGACAAGGATGTCTGTGCTTCTGCCTGTAGGATATTGGTCTGGGTGTTGGGAAAAATTATAGGAAAGATGCAAACCTTCTTGGAAGGCTGGAAGGTTTTGCAAAAGCTTTGGGAAAGAATTATGGCTGTAGGCAGCCTAATCCTCTTACCTTGAGATAACAATAAAGAGCAGATAACAAAGGAATGTAGAGGAGTTTATCTAAATAGTTTGTTTATGCACATTGTCCTAAAACTGACCTTTGATCATTTGCTTGCAGGACTGCTCTCTATTCGGGGGGTTAACAATGTTTATTGCTCACAAATTGTGTTTGCTCTAGGCCTTTGTCTTAAATCTGTACTAAATAAATGTAGGTGTTGCCAGCTTATCAAGGCTGCTGCTAACTTTGGCAGGGTTCCCCTAGCCACACTGACAGACAAGACTGTGTTTGTGTACTCCATTCATCTGTCACCTGACCAGAGTCTGTGGGACAGACATGGCAGCTGGTGTGCCTGCATGATGAATGCTGCAATGGATCACAACAAAAACCTTGAAAATGAAGGTGAAGAGACTGCACAGTCAGTAAGCCAGCAAGTCATTGGTGCCCACTCGGGATTTCCAACTTCAAGGAAATTGTTCAAACTAGGGTTTCATCATAGGACAACAGTTATCAGCACAACAGAAACAGTATATAAAAGTTTTGGAACAGCTGATTAAAGCTAGCAGAGCCTCACTTTCACAGCCTCAACTGAGGGACCTAACGCAAACTGTTGTTTCCCATAACCCAATGTTCATGGAAGAAGGAATACTAGACGTAGAGCTCTGGGAACAAGTGGGGGAGAAATCTTAAATGCAATCATGCACAAGGGCAATGGGTCCCGGTAACATCTTTAATGTTATGGGCCTTAGTCAGGGCTGCTTTGGTCATGCTCTGCACAGAAGAGCCCAAAAAGGCAAGGGAAGAGGAACCATCGCCTACCTTACCACCTCGTCCCCCTCACTCAGCCATTATTACCGAGTAAAAGTGCCGCATAAGAAACAACAATATCCCCTGAGCCACCTCCCCCAAGTAAATTGGAAAAAATACAAGGGATATGCTACAGCTATGGGACCCTGTCTTAGGCAAGTGGAATTAGAAGAGGAACTCTTGGCCTTCCCAGTAGTGCAAAATAGACAAGGCAATCAGGCATATGAACCTATTACTTTTGACACTTATAAAGAAGTAAGAAACAGCTTTGGAGAAAACACAGCCACTAGCCTATTTACAAAAGGATTAACTGAGATCATAGCAGAAAACTTCCATATGAGCCTATGGGACTGGTCAGTGCTAGCTAAAACAACTTTAGATGCCAGTCAATACCTCCTCTGGAGGGCAGAGATTTGATCAATTATGTGAAGAGCAGACATTTTTCTAATAATGGCCACTGTTACTCCTCCCCTATCCCTGATGTGGCTCTCTCAAAATTCTATTTGGGTAGAACAGTAGCCTTTAAAGGGAGAGAGATTACTACAAGCCTAAAATTAGTTGAGGAGCAATTAACAGCTGGTCATATAGCACCATCTAACAGCCCATGGAATTCCCATTTTTGTCATTCCCAAAAAGTCTGGCAAATGGAGACTTTTGCATAACTTACAGGCTATCAATGCTAACTTGCTACCTATGAGTAGCAAGTTCAATAGGGGCTCCTTTCCCCTGCAGCAATTCCTCAAAATTGGCCTGTAGTCATTATTGACTTAAAAGACTGCTTTTATACTATTCCCCTTGCAGAACAGGACAGAGAAAAATTTGTGTTTATAATACTAGCCATCAATAATGAAAGGCCACCTCGCCAATTTCATTGCAAAGTGCTTCCTCAAACAATGCTGAACAGTCCTATCATGTGTCAATATTATGTAAATCAGGCTTTGTTCCCCAGGAGAAAACTATTTCCTAATTGCAAGATTATTTATTTTATGGATGATATTTTATTAGCAGAACCAACAAAGCCAGTACTTTTAAGTTTATATGCCTCTGTCCAAAGGAATACACAGTTAATCATAGCACCTGAAAAAGTACAAATGTCCCCTTCTTGGAAATATCTTAGATACATACTAACTTCCTGGTCAGTAAGATCTCAGAAGGTTAAATTAAATACTAGCAACTTACATATCTTAAATGATTATCGAAAATTACTGGGCAATATTAACTATCTTCACCCCACCTTGGGTATAACTACTGATAAGTGGCAAAACTGTTTTCTATCCTCAAAGGAAATACAGCCTTAGATTCTCCCAGGTATTTAACCCCAGCAGCAAAAAAGGAAATTGAGGAAGTAGAGCAAGCTATTTCTCAGAGACAACAAGATTGCATAGGCCCAAAATATTCAGTTCAATTGTTTGTTTTTCCTGCTAAACATTCCTCAACAGGATTACTAGGACAGACTCCAGGGCTATGCTTCCTAGAATGGGTGTTTTGCTTGCATACCAGGACTAAAACACTATCTCCCTATATCCAGCTAGTTAGTAAAGTCATCTATATGGGCCACAGACAAGGCAATCTGTTGCTAGGTTATGAACCTGATGTCATAAGAATTCCCTTGAGTAAAAAGCAATTCAAAGTAGTCTTGCCCCTATCTCTAGATTTTCAAATAGCACTCTCTGTTATGCAGGCCACACAGAGCTTGCCCTTCATACTGACTAACTACTTCAGTTCTTACCTCAGACTCCTGTAGTTTTGTCTACAACAGTAGTTCACTCCACCTTTAAAATATGCTCAGAAAACAAAAAAGGGGGAATATGAGTAAAGACCCTGACCCTGCAACACTACTAGCACAAGCCTTTTTTACCCTTAATTTCTTAAATTTAGATGACAAATTTCAAGCAGCTACAGAAAAGCACTTTGCTAAAGCCTCTCAAGACATA
Source organism: Ateles fusciceps (assembly GCA_036589455.1). Taxonomy (NCBI): domain Eukaryota; kingdom Metazoa; phylum Chordata; class Mammalia; order Primates; family Atelidae; genus Ateles; species Ateles fusciceps. The sequence continues at coordinate 2,395,019 of JAZHEH010000479.1, read as the reverse complement.
AAACCCACAGTTTTATGGAAAGATATAAATAGTAATGTATGGTGTGATCCAAATGATTTGCTTACATGGGGAAGAGGTTATGCTTGTGTTCACACCCCCTCAGGCTCTCTTTGGATTCCAGCATGATGCATCAAACCATACTATGGCGTGGCTAAGACAAAACATGGTTCCAGAAATAAAGGAAATGACCCTGCAGAACCCTCAACTCCAGATGACACAAGCCCCAAACATCACCTGTGGGATGCTGAAGAAGATGACTCAGGAGGCTAAGTGAATCCTGCTCTGGACACAGACATTATTCACTCCAGATAATTTTCTCCTTTTTTATTCTCTCCCTTTGCCTGCTACTGTACCTGCTATACTCTATTGAGCCCATCTTCCAAATCTAGTAGTTTATCTAAATAGCTTGTTTAGTCATGTTGTCCTAAAACGAATCTTTGATCATTCATACACAGGACTGCTCTCTACTCAGGGGGTCGACACTGTTTATTACCCATAAATTGTGTTTGCTCTAGGTCTATGTCATGACATCTGTACTAAATAAACGCAAGTATCACCAGCTTATCGGGGCTGCTGCTGACTCTGGCAGGGATCCCCCTAGTCACGCTGACAGGCAAGTCTATGTCTGCATATTCTGTTCATTTGTCACTCGGCGAGAGTCTGTGGGACAGACTCAGCATCTTCCTATTCTATTTAACCTTGTACTGGGGGTTCCAGCCGGGACAATTAGACAAATAATGAAATAGAAGACATCCAGATTGAAAAGAGAAAAGTAAATGAAATGGGAAAAGTGAAAAAGTGAAGGGAGAAGACAATGGAATATTATTCAATGCCAAAAATAAATGAACTATCGAACTATGAAAAGACACAGAGGAAACATAAGTAAACATTACTTACTATGTGAAAGAAACCAATCTGAAAAAGCTATATACTATATAATTCCAACTATATAAATCTCTTGAAAAGTCAAAACTATGGAGACAGTAAAACAATCAGTGATGGTGAGGATATAGAGTGAACAGGGATAAACAGACAGACCACAGAGAATTTTTTGGTCATTGAAACCACTCTATATACCGTAATGATAAATACACATAATTATATATTTGTCCAAACCCATAGAATGTACAACCCCAAGAGTGAACACTAACATTCTGGAGATAATGATGTGTCAATGTAGGTTCAAGTCGCAATAAATGTACCACTTTGGTGAGGGATATTGAAAGTGGGGGAAAGCCATGCATGTGTAGGGACAGGGGTTACATAAAATATCTCTTTACCTTCCACACAGTTTTGCAGCAAACATAAACTGTTCTAAAAGTTGTCTTATTTTAAAAAACATGAAAAAAAGATTTGAATAGATGCTTCTCCAAAAAGTTATACAAATGTCTAATAACCAGAAGAAAAGATACTCAACATCATTAGTCATTAGAGATGTTGAGATCTCAAAACTATAATGAGATACCAGTTGACACCCAGTAGGATGACTATCATAAAAATGACAGATAACAGCAGTTGTTGTCAAGAAGTCAGTGAAGAAATTGGAACCCTCACACATTGTGGAAAGTAAAATGCTGTAGCCACTTTGAAAAACAGTTTGGTAATGCCTTAAAAAGTTAAACAGATTTACCATATAATCAGCAATTCCATTTCTAGGTACATATCCAAGATAACTGAAACCATATGTCTGCACAAATACTTGTACATGGTTATTCACTGTAGAATTCATAATAGCCAAATAGTGAAAGAAACTCAAATGTCAGGGATAAATAAAATATGATCTATCCACACAATGGTATTTTATTCAGCCCTATGAAGGAATAAGTACTGACACACACTATAACATGGATCAACCTTAAATATGTTATGCCAGCTGAAAGAATATCATCACAAAAATCCCTGTTGTGTGAGGCCATTAATATAAAATGTACAGAATAGACAATGTATGGAGATAGAAAATACATCTGTGATTGCCTATAGCTGGGGACTGTGGTGGGAATGAGGTGCGTCTGTTAATGGATACAGGAGATGAGGCACCCCAAGTTAACTTCAGCCAGTCAATTGTAATTTCAGACCACAAGGTTGAGAACAGGAGAAAGGTGGTTCCCAAAAAGAAAACTTAAGTGTGTTTTGTGGCAGGAAACAGAACTACTAAAGCTAAGCAGGAATTAGCTAGGCAAACAGAATGGGAGAAATGAAATTGAAAAACTTGGCCGAGTCTATTTTATGCAAGTCCTGGTAAGGTATGTTAATTGGCTTAGGTTTTATCCTAAAAAATATTTTCTATAAATAGTTGTCAATATGAAAATGGAGTGTTCAGATTTGTATGTCAGATAATTTATTTTGGCTACTCCTCTTAACTAGTGAATTTCAAGCGTCTCCTTAACCTTCTGAAGTCCCATTCCCATTCTTTAAAATCTCTAAGTTATTTCACAATAACTCATAAGCTGCTAATAATAGAGACTGAATTCAGGCTAAAGATAGAGAAGGATCACAAAGTGGAATAAGTATAAGCCAGTAAATCAGGGGCCACCTGTGCTTCCAAAGGTACTTAAATGAAATGGAGCATGTTTTCTCCACACAGTAAGATCAATTTATCAATCATCCATCTACTACATTCCAGACGCTGTCCTAAGCACTGTGAGGATACAAAGATGAATAGAACACTATTCCCACTTTCAGAAAGTTAATGCACTTGGAGGGGAGAAAAACACATACAACTCTAATAAATGTTAGTCTATGAATGCTACTAGCAGAGTCTTTATGTTTCCATGAGGTCACAATCTGACCTTGTTCAGCAGTGGTCCCTAGTACCTAAATGTTTCCTAGCACATAATAGGCATTCAGTAATGATACTTCTAATGGATGTGTGAGAAGGTGATATAAATTGAGGGCAATGATAGTTTAGAGATGATTATTTCTGGCTGTAGAGGCAAAGGTATTTGGGAATAGGTAGCTTTTGCCTAGATCTTGAAAGATTGGTATTAATATCATTTAACAGGAGAAGAAGCTAGATGAAGAATGCGTGAGACCCTTCCAGGAAGAAGCAGCAACAAAATTACAACCAAAGACAAGGTGGCAGGAAAATAAAATGATACTTATTTAACAGAGAATTGAATGGTCTAGATTAGGATAGATAGAAAGCACTGGAGAAAGGGCTAGAGAGATCAAATATTGGCTTTTTTTTTTTTCTTTTTAAGACAAGTTCTTGCTATGTGGCACAGGGTGGAGTACAGTTGCTATTCAAAAGTGTGGTCATAATACACTACTACTGGTCTCATGCAGTCCTCCTGCCTCAGCCTCTGGAGTGGTTGGCAATGCAGGTATACACCACTGTGTCTCACTATGGGTCTTTTTGTGGGGGGAAGGAAGCAATAATGTACTACCTGGGTAAAAAATTTAAAGAGCTTGAAGGAGGTAGGTAATGGGATCAAATAAAACAGTACGTTTCCTCTTCTGTATTATTCTGGGGAGACAGTGGTTGCAGGGGGATTGGCACTGGAAATAGGAAACAGAAAAAGAGCTAAGCTAACCAAAAATAACTATAACCTACAGAAATTATATCATGTTTTCCTTAAACTACAGGTGTTTGTCCTAATAAAAATCAATAACAATTGTTATTTTTCTATAGACCAGACATGCTAAACAGAAATATTTCCCTATTCCAATAAGCTTTGTAAAAAAGTCATTACAACAAATAAAAACAAAAGTGAGTTATTGAGAGCCTTTTCCCCCAAGATTTAATAATACATTAACATGTGAATAAAATGTTTCTAAAGAAGAAAATATAATTACTTTTATTTTGAAAGAATAACTTAAAGCATTATCTCTTTACCTTAAATATTTATGTTAATTTAGCTAGTTATTAAATATTTTAACAAATTCCTCAATGCACGTTAATTCTAAAGCTACAGCTGCACAATTTAAATAACTAAAAAAGCTATTGTCACTTATGTTGATTATAAGTAGATGTCACCATTTTTAAATGAACACTTTAATCATCATAATGGTGTTAGGGATCTTGCTACTTATTGCCTGAAGTGCTTAAGTTGAAGATAGTTAGCCATGCCTTAGGGGTCTAGTGCAGTGCTATAAAGAGGAAAATAACTGAAAGACTGATTACTAGAATAAGTCAGGGACTTGTTTATGTATTGAACATAGCAATATGTCACAGATAGATTTCAAATTTAACCATCAACTTTCATTAGTTTTAGTCTTCTTGGCTTACAAATTAAATATAACAGTGATGAGATATTTTAAAAAATAATGTCTTATTCAAAATACGTTTAAACAACATCATTGTGGTGCATTTTGTATGAGTCTAGTGTGGGGGATGCCCTGAATTACTGATGCCATGATATTCACTCAGTTATGGGACAGGGAATACCTCATCTCCCAAAATAAAAAAGGTGACTCCAGGCATAATTAGAAATTATTGATTGTTTTGGATAAACAAGTACCCTAAGGCTGACCCAAAAGCCATTAAGCAAATTCAAAAGCAATTATGTGAGGTTATTATTTCACTGAGGTTGTGTAGTCATAGTCATTATTTCATTGACGTTTCTTAAGGAGTGGCAAGGGATAACAAGACTCAAAATAGCCTTGACAGAACTTGATAAGAAGGAAACTATTTGAACTGAATCTCAGGTCTTTTTAATTGGTTTCTACGACCTAGGGCCGTAAAATCCACATTTTTTTTTAGACGGAGTCTTGCTCTTGTTGCCCTGGAGGGAGTGCAATGGCATGATCTCGGGTCACTGCAACCTCTGCTTCCTGGGTTCAAGTGACTCTCCGGCCTCAGCCTCCAGAATAGCTGGGATTACAGGTGCCCACCACCTTGCCCAGCTAAGTTTTGTATTTTTAGTAGAGATGGGATTTCTCCATGTTGGCCAGGCTGTCTTGAATTTCTAACCTCAGGTGATCCGCCCACCTCAGCCTCCCAAAGTGCTAGGATTACAGATGTGAGCCACCGTGCTGGCCAAAATCTGCATTTTTCAAAGTTTCCTAATTCCCTAAAACTGGTTAACAGAATCACTACACAAACGCCAGTAACTGTCATTGTTAAAGAGAATTATTTTTAAAATGTCATCTTAAGTTACTTCATTTTGGAGGGTGCACATTCAGGTGAACTTTGTCGGGGTACTTTTGTATAAATAAAAATTAAAAATAAGAGACTTAATTTCCCCATTGAGATGAGACTTCTTCACCCTCATTTTTCTTAGAGCTTTTACTTTAGAAACCTTATCATTTTAAGTACATTCTCCTTTCTTTGAAATGTATAGAAATTATTCTGAAAACTAGATAGGCATATTGTCAACTTTATGACGAGGAATATCCTTCAGAGTCTGGAAGCCATCTTTTTGAAATGTTGATTTGGTTTGGCTCTGTGTCCCCACTCAAATAGCACCTTGAGTTGTAATCGCCATAATCCCCACTTGTCAAGGGCAGGATCAGGTGGAGGTAATTCGTTCATGGGGGTGGTTTTCTGCCATGCAGTTCTTGTAATAGTGAGCTAGTTTCAGGAGATCTGATGGTTTTATAAGCATCTGGCATATCCGCTGCTTGCACTCAATCCATCCTGCTGCCCTGTGAAGAAGGCACCTGCTTCTCCTTTGCCTTCCACCATGATAGTAACTTTCCTGAGGCCTTCCAAACAATGCAGAACTGTGAATTAATTAAACCTCTTTCCTTTATAAATTACCCAGCATCAGGTATTTCTCCGTAGCAGCATGAGAACAGACTAATATAAATGCTAACATCAAGGAAGATAGTGCTCCTATCTCCCAGTTTCTGTGGAAGGATAGAAGTTTAATTTTGTGGGCACCTTGCTCCAATTTGCAAACCTATGTACTGTCATAAAGGTATATGGTTTTGTTTGTTCATTTGTTTCTCTAGATATAGCCAATATGCTAATACAGATGGTCACCCCAATTAAAAGGTAAAGTTAGAATGAACTGTGTGACAAAAGGTGCTATCAGTCTTCTTACTTGACAACTAGTTATTGTTCATCTTGAAAATGTACGTAAGGGCTACTTGATTATATAAGGGGTAGAGATTCCTTTCTGTCTTTGCAATCTCTTAATGGATTCCCTGTGATGTGCATCATATTCTGGTGTCATGCTTTTTCATAATGCAAGTGTTCTCTTTCTCTACTGTCTTTGTGGAGAGAATTTCTGGTTTGAGAGACAATTTTGTTTTTAATTATATTTCTTCAACACTTGCAAGCCCAAAGCCTTTCCAAGTAACATGGATATGTGAAATACACTGGTAAAAGGATGTGTCAATGGTAGTGACTATGGGAAATGTGTCACTGTTAATGGTATGAAAATTCCATTTTTTAGCACTAGCCAATATAAACAAAATTTTAGATTATAGACTTACAGTTATGTATGTCATATATAGACTGACGATTTGGAGTACTGCTTTATGTGTGAGCTGTGTTTTTTAAAAAATTTGTATGTATGTACATATATAAAAACCCATAAACTGTTTTTTACATATATATATATATATATATACACACACATATATATATACACACACATATATATATATACACACACACACACATATATATATACACACACATACATATATATATATATTTTAGTGCATTATAGGTTTTGGGGTACATGTGAAGAACATGCAGGATTGTTGCATAGGTACATATATGGCAATGTGGTTTGCTGCCTTCCTCCCCCATCACCTATATCTGGCATTTCTCCCATGTTATCCCTCCAAAACTCCCCACACCCCCACTGTCCCTCCCCTAGTTCTCCCCAACAGACCTCAGTGTGTGATGCTCCCCTCCCTATGTCCATGTGTTCTCATTGTTCGACACCCACCTATGAGTGAGAACATGTGGTGTTTGATTTTCTGTTCTTGTGTCACTTTGCTGAGAATGATGGTTTCCAGGTTCATCCATGTCCCTATAAAGGACACAAACTCATAATTTTTTATGGTTGCATAGTATTCCATGGTGTATATGTGCCACATTTTCCCTGTCTAGTCTATCATTGATGGGCCTTTGGGTTGGTTCCAAGTCTTTGCTACTGTAAACAGTGCTACAATGAACATTCGTGTGCATGTGTCCTTATAATAGAACAATTTAAAATCCTGTGGATATATCCCAGTAATGGGATTGCTGGGGTCAAATGGAATTTCTATTCCTAGGTCCTTGAGGAATCGCCACAGTGTCTTCCACAATGGTTGAACTAATTTACACTCCCACCAACAATGTAAAAGTGTTCCTATTTCTCCACATCCTCTCCAGCATCTGTTGTCTCCAGATTTTTTAATGATTGCCATTTTAACTGGCATGAGATGGTATCTCAATGTAGTTTTGATTTGCATTTCTCTAATGACCAGTGATGATCAACATTTTTTCATATGTTTGTTGGCCTCATATATGTCTTCTTTTGTAAAGTGTCTGTTCATATCCTTTGCCCACTTTTGAATGGGTTTGTTTGTTTTTTTCTTGTAAATCCGTTTTAGTTCTTTATAGATTCTGGATATTAGCCCTTTGTCAGATGGATAGATTTCAAAAATTTTTTCCCATTCTGTTGGTTGCCAATTCACTCTAATGATTGTTTCTTTTGCTGTGCAGAAGCTCTGGAGTTTAATTAGGTCCCATTTGTCTATTTTGGCTTTTGCTGCCAATGCTTTTGGTGTTTTAGTCATGAAGTCCTTGCCTATGCCTGAATGGTTCATAAACTGTTTTTAATTTAAATAAATTGGTCTTCAGGTATGTTGGGGGCAACCACTTTTGCAGTTTCATCTTTTTGTAATGGCAATCCAGCAGTACCAAAATTATCTCATCTGTAAATTCAGATTTCTCTCTATATATAAAGCTATTAGGAACTCATTATTTAGTATACAGTGGTAAGAAACTTCCTGTCATACCATATCCTCTGCCTTCATTAAGGACCATTATGATAGACACACCACACAAAAGCACCCTGTCAACTAGACTTGTTCCAGGAAATGACCAGCCAAAGAAAATCTTCAGTCTCTAACATTGAATAAGACTTCCTATTTTGAAATATGCTTAAAATACCAGCTCACTTGCTTCTAGTATACCAACTAATCTCAAATATACATGAATAAGTCTCTGCTTCCACATCTCACTTTAATATAATGCTCACCAATTAGACACTCTTTCAGTATGTTTTTCTTTTTTACCACGTGAAATTTACTCTCTGACATCCTTGAGTCTCTGCTGAAATGAAAGTGATGACAGATAGGTTCTCTAGCCACACATTTATAAATAATCAGCTTGTGTTAATTTTAACTTGGGCTCAGTTTTGTATTTGATAGGGTATGATGTATATTTACTTGTTTCTATCCTACATAATGTAAAGGCTTCCGATAGGTAAGAGTGTATATGCTTACATTTTTACTCCCTGACACTGCCTGGCATACTGTGAGATCCAAATTATATTGACTGGATAGATTCATGTATTTTAATAAAGCTGTTAGTTAAAAAAGAATCTTCAATTTCAATGGTAGTGTGTTTTATGGAAGTAAACAAAGACCATCTGAATGAGAACAAGCAAAGTTTATTTACTCATAGTTTTTAATAGCAAAGGAATCAGCCATCATTGCTTGCATTTTGGCAGACTCAAAGTGTGGCAGAGAAGTGGAAGCTTGGTAGTTGAAAAAAGGGAAGGCATCAACTATTATTCCCTGATTGGAGGTTGTTGTTGTTCTAGGTGGCTAACTAGAAGTGAAGCATCCAAAGGGATTGGTTAGAGGTGCATAACTGGCTTTCTCTAGTTGGTCCTAAGCTGGAAGCAGGGACAAAAATTATTTAAGTTGTCAGTTATTAATCAAGGCCTGGTCATTTTGGATCAATTGTAACAGGAGTTATTCTTTGGCTTCTTGGATTAATTGTTAGAGATAACAGTCTGACGTCCTACAAGTCAGATGTACAGAATGCTGGCATCCTGTGTTGGTAGCTACAAATTGTGGATTAGGGTTCTATTTTTCTGTATGGTCTGGTTCTTGCTCATTTGTATATTCTGTCTCTCAATTCCTTCAATAGCATCCTAGAAAAGACTCTATTGTTAGTTCATTCTTCTTAATGAGCAGATCTAATCTTCCTTATCCAACTCTAAAAGCTTTAGGGATCCTTATTACCTAACAAGAAAAGTCAAAATCCCTTAGCATGGCACAATCCAGATTCAAACCATCTTCTTGGCCTTTATAGCCTGCTGTTCTCTTCCATGCTTCCAGCACTGTAAGCAAACTAGAGTCCTTTCTATTGCAAAATATAACCATGCTTTCTGGCTTTTGTGCCTTCAAATCAGCTCTTTTCTTATTTTCTGATCTCTGCTCCATCCACTTTCCATCTCTGCCTATTCCTAGCCTACAATCCCTGAAGGTCAAATAGAAACATATTTTCTTTTTCTGAACATTCCATAAAACTTCACTTTACATGCTTTTCAGAGTATAGCACTATGCAACCATAATATGTATACACTGCTTTTATCTATGTTAGAAAATTATCTAAACCTTGAAAATAAGGAAAAATATGAATAGCACATTTTTTCAATGTCATATGAAAGCAAATCATTATTCATGGGAATATACATGATTACTTCACTAAGACTTAAGAAAGGGAAGTTAGATTTTTAAACGGAATTTTAAACAGATTTTAACTTGTAGACTTTTTTTAGAAAGATGAAAATAATTTATGTCTGGTATGATATATAATCCCAAAATTGTATTTTTCTTTCTATGAGTTTTGTCTCTAACCTGGTGATCTCAATCTAATACTACTTAGAAACAATTACTTTTCAAATGTTCTTTGTATCAATTAAAACTTCTTACTTGTTCTGTCATTAATTAAGTACTAGAATACAATTTTTGTCATGTTTACATTTTATGTATTCATGAGTCATGCTTTTGCCCATTTGGAAGTTATAATTTGATATAAGTGTGTTAAAAACACTGTTAGGAGAGTGAACTGTAACTAGAATGGTGGCTACATGTCCACCATTTGTCCAAACTCATAGAATGTACAACACCAAGTGTCAACTCTAATGTGAACTATGGAATCTGGGGGATATGGTATGTCACTGTTGACTCATCAGTTGTAACAAATGGACCACTCTGGTGGGAGATATTGATAATGGGAAAGACTATGCACGCAGAGTTACCAAGGTTGTATGAAAATCCTGTGCCTTCTGCTTCATTTTGTTGTAAACCTAAAACTGCTCTGAAAAAATAATTAATTAAAAGCAAAACAAAACACAACACCTTTAGGTGTGCTTTAACTTTTTTCCATTGTTTGTTTCCTTAGAGGTCTCATTCCATTGCGTTATATGTAATATATGTTCCATACATGTTTGATAAACAGTCTCTCCAATTTTGGTTAATAATGAACCCAAAGAAATATTGTTTTTGAATAACCAGAATATAATCTTATATCTTTAGTGAAAACTAATGTTTTGGTGAGGTTTTTTTTTTTATTTAGTAATGATTGGTATTTGGCTAAACACATAAGTTGATTAAAATGTGTAAGTGAACTGTATGTTTACTTATATCATCAGGTGACAATAAATTATTTGTATTATTAATAAAAAATGTAAAGCATACAAATAAGCCTTAACCTCAATGAAACAGTCAAACAACCTCTTAAAACTCCACATTATCAGGTGGCATTACTCAGCCATAGGTATCTTTATAAACTCAAAACCTGTAATTTGGCCTGCAATAGCACTTGAAAGGGATTTAATTCCTTGATGCCAACACAAACAATTTCAAAGTGAAGTTTTCTACCTATGTAGAAGGTTATATATGGAAATTTTTAAGTTACCGGACAGAAACAAACCCATGTCCTAGATAAAACGTCAGTGGGCTTTAAGAAGAAAAAGAAAAAACTACTAAGAGATTACATGAGAGATAGATACTGAGTTATCTCAAGCTTTAAAATTAACATATAATCTGCAGCAAATAAACATACTTGTGAAATAGCTCTATCCAAAAGAAAATCCGTCTCAAGCAAATTGCAGAAGTAATATAGGAAAAGGATAATACATCATTCCCGGTAGGCTTTATCTAAAGAACAAAAAGCTGTTTTAACACTCAAAAATCAATCAGTGTAATTCACCATATTAATACAATAAAAAAGATAAGCTGCATGATTATCCTAATAGATGCATAAAAAGCAACTAACAAAATTCCAAACCCATACCTAAGAAGAATTTTGTCTAGAGTAAGATTAGAGGGGGACTTCTTCAATTTGATAAAGGGAACCTATGGAAAACCTACAGTTAACAGCCGACTTAATGGCAAAATATTGAACTATTTCCCAATGAGATCAGAAACAAATCAGTGCTTGCCATTCTCACTACTTCTGTTCAACGTCATACTAGAAGTTTGTTTATGTGAAAAAAAAAAATCCTAAACTATCTAAAAACAGCTACTAGGCCTAATAAATAGACTAAGCAGGGTCACTAGAGACAAGGTTAACATGCAAAAACCAACTGTATTTTTTATACACTAGCAGAAAACAGGAAAAAAAAAGTTAAAAATTTAAGATCTATGATAGCATTAAAAAACAAGTTATTTAGACATTCTAAATTTATGAATGTTTCAGAGAATTTTGTCTTAATGATCTACATGTATGGTATACTTTGGGCAGTATATTTTATACACTATCTACTTTAATCTTCAAAACATCTTTACGAGGTGGATGATGTTTTTCCTACAGTACCTGTCAAAATGACACAGCTATAAAGAGACAGAGATAGGGTTTAACTCTGTGTTCAGGAAGTGACTCTAAGTCCATCATGTTCCTATTACACACACCTTAGGAAAAAGTATAAAATATTATATTAGTGCATCAATATTCTAATAAATCATTTTCCCATAGATATCAGTAGGCTTAAAGTCACTTTGATAAAATGTGTATATATCAAAGTACTTTTATTCATTACAAATAAATGTTGTTATAGGCTAAGAGAGACTGATTTAGAAAAATGGTAAAACAATTTTTTTAAAAAAATGAAAATGGTAGCAATTACTATAAAATTACATCCAAATATTGGGGTAAAAAGATATAGATCTTCAATATGCTTAGTTTTTTAATGTCTTGAAATATTAAAAATGTCCAGTCACCTGGAATTAAAATGGAACGTTAAAAAATACATGTGGAAAAAAATAACTATTGCTGCCTTGGCAGTTTCACCTACTACTTTGGTATATTTCTGGAAGGACTCACACAACTCAACATAGAGTTATACTCATGGCTAAGATTTATTAAAGCAAAGACTGCAGAGCAAGAACAGCAGGAAAAGGATGTACATAGATAAGACACATAGTGGCTTTCTTGCCCTCCCTCTGCATGGATTGCACAGACACATCTTTCTCCTCAGCTATGAATTGCAGGAACAAGTGAGAGATGCCCTTGCCCAGTAAAACCCTTTAAAGGTAGCTGGTCACATAGTTACCACATGACCAACCATCGTGCAGACTCCAAAACAGGTGCATATCATGCATCCTCATGTTCACTCTCAATGTGCTGACAACCTCCTTCATCGTGACCCACTGCTTCTACATTTACAGAATAACATCACTACACAGTAACTATGTGAATATTCCAGTAGTTTAGTTCTCAGGACTTGGCCAAGTATCATCACCATGGCTGCAGTGATAATTAAGAACTGAATGAAACAGACTGCTACATTAATTCTTTCCGTGCTATGGCATAAACTCATTAATAATAAGGTTGGGAGGAATTGGCCTGGAATTCTGTTAAATGCCTTTCTTGAAAGAGAAAAAAGTTCAGCAAAGAATGGATCAGGCTAATAGACTAGCCTATTCAAGATTCTAAGGTTATGAAACAACCTTTAATGTGGTTTTACTGATTCAGCAACATGACAAGCAGTAATGAGACTTCTAAGTAACATAAACCTGTCTCCACTAGGGGTGAAGATACAGAGAGAAACACTGGGTCATGAATAGAGTACAACAAACAAGGCTAAGTTCCTATTTCATTTTCCTAGTTATCAGCTACTTAGCCAGATAGATTGCCAAATAAATAAATAGATAGACAATGTTGGTTACCTTGTGAACTTATGAAAGTAAATGTGTGTGTTATAAGAATCAAAATAGTGTATCACTATATTTGATATATTCTTACATACCTTACACTAATTCAATATATTACCTTACACTAATTCAATATTAATATTAAGGAATTAGTGAATTACCTTACACTAATTAAATATATTTGGCAAACTGATGCATTCTGAGCAAATGAATATGTTAATATACATATTTTTTTCAAAAATTAGTTTGTTTCTGTATTTATAAAAATGTAAACAGCTCTTAAAATTTTTATTTATTACCAAGAAGGTCATTCATTATATGGACCATACATATGCATTCATTTTGTGCTCTAGGGAGTGCCATGATCAAAACACTGCCATTTGGGGAAAAGGACCAAATTCCACTGCAGATTATAGTTAATGAGCAACAGCTGCAGACAACAGTCTGCAACTGCATCCAAGCAAAGAGTGAAGTAGCAGAAGTAGGACTCTGACTACATGAAAAATTTGCTGCTAAAAACAAAGCTAAGAAAAACATGGAATGTTATATTTAACATAACTAAAGAAATTCTTAAAGCATGTATACACTTGATATTTACTTAGGAGTATATATGAATTTAGCACTAGAGGAAGTATAATCAATTCAAGCTGTTTGCTTGAATTAAATTGATTTTATTCATTAGTCATGGTCTAGTGAGAGATGTTATTATTTCATATTAAGTGTAGGCACATGTATAAGAAAAACAGCTCTTATTTCAAGTAGTTAATATACAATATTGAATAAAGATAAAATAAAAAGGAAACAAAATAAATATAACCAATAAAATAACTTTTAAAAAGTTTTATGAATATGAATATATTGAGATAAAACTATAAATAACTTGGAATATGTTGACTGTAAGCAATTATATCACATAAAGAAAATGGGGCTGGGTGTGATGGCTCACACTTGTAATCTCAACACTTTGGGAGGCCGAGGCAGGCAGATTGCTTCAGCCAAGGAATTTGAAACAAGCCTGGGCAACGTAACAAGACCTCGTCTCTATTTTCAAAAATAAGAAATAATTTTTTTAAAGAAATGAATCAAAAATTATTAATGTATGTGATAAATATTCACTCAGTGCTTAATATAAGACCCTATGCTAGATTCTGTGAAGAATGAAAGGATGTCATAGTTTCTGTTCCCAAGAGAGATGTATGTAATTGTAATATATGATACAATATAATAATACAAGAGGATCAACAAAGTTCTATGAGTTTTTGAAAAGAAAAGGAGTAGTTTTTAGAGATGGGAGGGAAAGTTTTATGAAGGTGATAGCCTTAAAGCAGGGTCTTAAAGGATTAATAAAGTCATTCATTTCACAGATACATATGGAATGTCAGTTTTTCATTGGATGAATAAATTTGATTTTCTGTAGACTATGAGTTCATGATCTATAAGCAAAAGATTAAACAATTTGTTCAAAACCATCAAACAACTGAAGGGTAAAGAAAAGATTTGAGATGAGGCAATTTTGCCTTCAGAGTGCCTACTTTAATCACCCCCTAACAATAGCTGTAATAGCTGAAAGAGAACATATAGATGCACAAAAGAGGACATCCGTTACTCCTATAGAAAGCAAAAAAAAAAAAGAAAAAAAGAAAAAAAAACCCAACTATTTTAAATATAATATGGAATAAAAAGTTCATATATGATTAGAGACATAAAATCTGATAACAACAGTATATGAATAATCTATTAAAATTTAGAAATGGACATCAGGATACACAGAAATGGTATGTAACTTTTTTCTTTCCTTTTTTTGTTTTTTTTTTGCACCATGATCAAATCTAGAGGGACAATATATATTTATGGATTATACTTTTTCATTTAAAATGGAAACAGTTTGGTTGAGTTGAATAAGATAAAATATTTATACTTGTTATTTAAATTACCTGTTTTATTAAAAACAAGAATGCCAATGAGAAAATTGGTTCAAGACAAATGTTAATATTAAAGAATATTTTGAAAATAGAAATGAAGATGCAGCTTTCTAATTTTGAGTGTAAAATATATTTTCTGATTGCATCATCTTCTGGGTCTATCTCATGTGGCGTTTGCCATGGTTGCATGAAGACCAGATTGGGGGGACCATCAAGAGAGAATTCTGATGATAAACCAAGATTGAGAGGTTGAGCGGGTGGTGGGACTCAGCAGCAGATTATTAGAACTGATAGACTAGAGGTTCCAACAACCCCAGGATAATATTTACAGAAAGGGAAGTGAAGACTGAAAAAGGCTGCACAGAAGTATAGTGAGTGGGGAATAGGAAGATGTTCGACTTCTAGTTTAGGTTGTTATTGATGCCTTTGGTGAAAGCACATCTGGTGAAAAGTAAAGTTGAATGCATTTTTAAAAATTATCTATTACTGCATAGCCAACTATACTAAAACTTAGTAGCTTAAATCAGCTATTTTATTTTGTCATCTTATGGCTGAGGAGTTCAAAAAAGGCTCAACTGTGTGTTTGCCTCTGATCCATCCAACAGGGCATCAGCAGGGTCAGGAAGATCCATTTCTAAAAGGACTTCTTCACTGTCTGGTAATTTGGTTATCCTTGCTCTCTCTCTCTCTCTGTCTCTCTCTTCTCTCTCTCTCTCTCTCTCTCTCTCTCTCTGTCTCTCTTTCTCTCCGTCCCTCCCCCACATAGCTCTGCATCTTCCAGCAACTTTTTACAACATGATGATCCCAGGGTAGTTACATTTCCATGCTTCTTACATAGATGCTGGGAACCAAAAGTCAGAAAGCAGATGATCTGGGCCAGTTACATCCTATGCATGAAACTGGCACAGAATCATTTTTGTCATATTCTATTTGTTGAAGCTGTTAAAAATTTGGCTGTGTTCTAGGATGTGATGAAATAGACTCCAGTGCTGGGTGGAGGAGTTGCAAGAACACATTGCAGAAAAGCATATAGGTTGTTGAGGCCATCTTTGGAAAATACAATCTGTCACAGCAGGACTAAGGAAATTCTAAGTGGAGAGAAGGCTATTAAGAATGGTAAGGGGAGTTCAATATGTTTAATTAACATTGAGTTGTTATTAGTCACAATAGAGTATATGGTTAAGGGAGTAACAGGGGATTAGACAGAACTGATATGTTAACCCTAGAGCTTTGAAGACCACCTGAGAAGTTAAGTTTAATTCAGTAGACCAGTCAATTGCAGTAGTGGAATGACATGATCAGAAATTATCTTATCATATTTGATACTTTTTGCACTGTTTAGACTATTCACTTGAGTTAATGAAAGCAGTATGAGGAGACTAGTAGTGGGAGTCTAATAGGAGGCTATTGTGGTAATTCACATGAAGGGGTACTTTGAAATGGGATTGAAGCAATAGAAATCGACAAAAGCAAACATTCAAAGAATGATTCAGATGTAGAGAATAGAAGTGTCATCAACATATAAGAAAAGGCCATAAAAACTTGAAGGAAATCTTTCCGGCTGTAGGCAGGGCTAAAGAGAATATTATGTCTTTTCCTTAACTGTCTACTGAAAAGATATTTTAGAAGTTTTTCACAAGGTTTCATTTGGGTTTACATAATCCCCCCTTGTAGCTGTTGCATGTCTACACTTCCATGAAGCACCAGAAGAGGGTCACAATTGTAGGTGGTGAGAGATCGTCTTTTTATGGAGAAAGATCTATGTGTTCTCAAGGCAGAAAAGGCCAGGTCTCCCTGTAGGAGATCTTTTTTCTTCAGATCTACTGATTGACTCTGGTGAGGATGAAAGGGAAGTGGTATGCATAATATAAATATTTAAGTACAATATTTATGTAACTCTGTGTCATTTATTATTTTATTTCATCCACTAGTTGGTTTTCAAGTATATATCCTTTGTATTTTTCTAGATTTCAATTTATGTCAACATTGCTAGTCTTAACAACAAAATGCCATGCTTATATAAAATGTATAATATATTTTTACTAGTGGTTAGCAGAGTGTTGGACACATAGTAAATACTCAATACTTTTGCTGAATAAGTAAGTGAATAAATGACTATTCAAATAATTTTAAGTCCTCTGAATCTTCTAAGACAGTTCTGCTTCATTCTGTGTGTTAATATGAACACCAATCATATTGGATCCTATTTGGATCCATTATCTAATAATGCAGGAAATGGTATCAAGAGAAGTATATAAGGAAAGATAATTATAATTTTGACATCAACTTTCTGGTCCCCAGAATATTCTACTGACCTTTATCACCTCCTATAGCTAAAGAAAAAATAAAAACAAAACCCCAAACAACAAAAATATCTAACTTCTCCTTTAAAATTGGAGCTCCTCTTAGGATAATACATTTCTTAGTGGGCTATACATTGTATTAAAAAGTGGTTTATTTGCTTTCAAATTTATATTAGTTGTTTCAGGAGTGAGGGATGAATGGTGATGATGGAGACTCCTTTTGAGATTATCATGATGCAGCCTTATTTCAATTCTGTTCCCTTTATTCAAAAGCTTTTCAAAAGTAAAGATGGTAAAAGGGATACAGACCTTTTATGAAGCAGGGAAGCAGTTTTTCTAAAATCTGGCCTCAAATAGAATGCTACTTCATTTCCTCCCAATGGCCTAGCCATTTTTTAGCTTCTGTCCAGCAACCTCAAAATGTATCAAAGTCTTCACAAAAGTCTTTAGTCATGAAAATTCTACTGCAGTCTACATTAAATAAGTGGGAGTTGTAGGATATAAAAATTAAGTTGGTTTTCTCCCACTGATCATTGAAATCTACTCTATAGGGATAGGGCAGGTTTCATAGTTTCTCTGGGATCTTTTGAATATTAAAAAGTCCTCCAGGGCACATTTTCTCAGTCTGTTTTTAGAAATATCCATTCTTGTGTAATAGTAACCATGAGTTCTGTGGAAACATGATTGATATTACCTTTGGAAAACTATGACAATAAGAGAAATCTGACATAGCTGACTTTATCTTGCTTCTGACTTTCAAGCTGTCCTTGGCCATTCTTGGTCATAGGCCAATCTAACTTTGGGAAGGATTTAGATCATAGCTTTACTTAAAAGCAAAAATGGTAATAGTCTCCCCCTAAAACTAACTCCCTCCTTGCTCAGGAACTAAAACTACCTATTTGTAAGATTAAGAAAAGACCACAAGAATAAGATAATGGAAGGGATCCAAACTCTGCTAAAATATTTCTGTAGTTTCTATCATCCCTTACTGCTCAGGAGTCATGTCGCCAAAGGTCACAAGATTTGTGACTTCCTTAATTACTTCTATTGATAACATCACTATTATAACACCTAAGATTTTTTTAAAGATATTTTTCAGACTGACCCCACTCAGACCCCTGACTCATGGCTCAACTGGTTCTGTGGCCTTATGCAGAGGCAGTCTCAGCACATGAGGATTGTTTTCTACGCTCCTATAATTTCATCTCTAATCAATCAGAAGCACCCATTTCCTAGTCTCCTACCCCACAAATTGTTCATAAAAACCCTGAGCTCAAAGCCTTTGACTGATTTGAGTAAAGCGACTAATTCTCCTGTGTGGCCAGTCTCATGTCAAACTCTCTACGACAATGCCATGGTCTCAGTGCATCTTGTCTGTGCAGTGGGCAGAAAAAACCCATTGGCAATTACATTATCAGTAGCCATCTCTCATCTGTTGTTCAAATAGGCAATAGTTCACCCCTGGTAAGTCAGTTAGGATTCCTTATTCATTTGTGGAGCTCCTGGTGGCCTGGCCTGAGACTCTTTCAGTGGAGCTCCTTTAACTCAGTGGCCCTCTTCATTCTCAAAAACATTTTTCTTGAACCTATGTGTTCCCTGTTTCAATCTGTATTGGCTAATAGACCTGTTAAATAGCTGTCAATCTTGACTTCATCATAATTACCATCTAGAAATGCCATTTGCCCCTCTCTTTTGTCCTATTTCCTGCTTCCTGGATTCTGGGAAGTTTATGCTTTGGGTGGCAAATATCCATTTGAGAAAAAATAAATGAAACTTCTTTAAATTCTTTACTTCATAATATTTGCATGCCATGCATATATAAAGACATAATTATTCTTCTGTCATACTGGATTGTAAATCAGGATATATACAGGTGGTTTTCAGTGCCAGATTTGAAAACACAGCTGTAATATCTGCTATCTGGCTATCTAATTTTTTTAAGTTTGCTGTGAGGCATGTGTGTGTGTCTGTACACATGTGTGTGTTTGTGTGTGTGTGAGGTTTATGTGACTGAATTCTAGAAGTTTTTTATGATCTTCTTTTTATCTCTACATAGTATGCTGAGTATTTTTTATTACATGCCTTGGTGTAGATAACTTTTCACTTACTGTGCTGGATGCTTAGTGGCTTTTTCATTTGGAAACTCATATTCTGGAAAAGGTTTCCTTGTCTTAAAAAAAATTGTTTTCCTCTCCAATTCCCCCCTTTCTTTCTCTTTCTGGATGTGCTCTTGAACAGGTATAAAATTCTCTACATCGATACCTTATTTTCTCCCTTAAATTTTTTTCTGCTTTGCTTACTTGATACCCTACCGAGCCTTTCTTCTCAGAGTGCCTGAGGCTCGCAAAATTAGCATCATCTGCAAACTTGTTGGCAATGTACAGTTTCAGGTCTCACTCCAGAAATACTGAATCAGAATTTGCCTTTAATCAAATTCTCCAAGTGATTTGATGCACAATGCAATTTGAGAAGTACATCTCTAGAATTACTGTGCATTTGTGCTTCAGTCATTATGTTGAATTTTTAAATTTCTACTGTCATATTTTTAATGTCCCTCTGTTCCTTTTTGGTCTCCGAATATTACTTTTCATAATAGTATTTTCTCCTTGTCGTATGAATAAAATATTTTCTCTCTCTTATGATATAGCTACACCTTTTGAAGTTTTTCTTTTTCCTACACTTGTGCCTGATCTCTATTTCTCTAAATCGTTTTAGTCTTTTTATTTGTTTTGGTCTTAGTCATTCATGTTAGAGTTGTTTTTTAAGTACCTGATAATTTTGACTGCTTCTTTTAAAACTGAGACACTAGAAAGATGAGTAGTATCTTCATGTATGGTTTGTGTTTGTTGAAATGGAGATAAGGTGAGTACATGACTTTGTCTTACCTATCAATATATTAAGATTTCTTTCTCTTAGATGGATCACTTTTTACAAAAATTATAAGCCTGAATATTATCAGCATCCTCATGAATTAGCGGAAGACAGCTGAGAGGTGATCACCATTCAGAATTCAATGTTTACTTAAGCCTGTTTGTATTCAGTAAAACTTATACCCATATTGTCTTCCTAGTATCCTTAAGCTCAAAGACTATTGCATTGACACATATAAAGATTGCCTATCAACAGTGGCTTAGATACAGAAAATGTGGTACATGTTCAACATGGAATGAGGAGGGAAGCGGGGCATGGGATGAAAAAAATCTATTAGGTATTATGCTCGCTACCTGGGTGATGGGACCATCTTTATTCCAAAACTCAGTAGCACACAATATACACATATAACAAACCTGCTCATGCACCCTCTGAATCTAAAACACAAGTTGAAATTACTATTTTTTATTTTTTATTTTTATTTTTATTTTTGAGATGGAGTTTCGCTCTTGTTGTCCAGGCTGGAGTGTAATGGTGCTATCTCGACTCACTGCAACTTCCTTCTCACAGGATCAAGTGATTCTCCTTCCTCAGCCTCCCAAGTAGCTCAGATTACAGGTGCCTGCCATCACATCAGGCTTTACTTTTTTAAAATATTTTTTAGTAGAGATGGGGTTTCACCATGTTAGCCAGGCTAGTCTTGAACTCCTGACCTCAGGTGATCCTCCCACCTTCAGCCTCCCAAAGATCTAGGATTACAAGTGTGAACCACCATGCCAAGCTGAAATTATTTTTAAAAAAAAACTATAGAGAAGCAATAGAAAATGGTAGCTCTGCTGTCTGGAATGTAGAATCTGGCAGTTTAAATGCCTCATGTACAAATTTTTCTGGGTTTAGTATCATCTAATATCCTCACTTTGAAATGTATTATCTGCCATCAATTCTAAAATCTTTCTGAAATTTTGGGAGAACAACTCAGCTTGCTTCTTATTAGTTTTGCTTCTGAACTTAATGTTCAGCTTTCTTAACTTTAATAAAGTAGTGTCTACCCATAACTCAGCTTTCCAAATTCAAAACTTTTGTTGGTATGTCTTTTATCTGGTATCTTCTCTATTCCCATTTTTGACCTTGGGAATTTATATTTTCCTGTCTATCTACTGTCATTTTAGTGAAGTGTGTGATGAAATAAAAATTTTCAAACTGTGTGTTCTTTTTACCAGGATGTCTATGTTATCTCACTTTATCTTTACTGAAATCCTGTCCTCTAGTGACTATATTGCAATGAGTTAAGAGAGTTTCAGAACGATAACATCCCTTGCTGTGGTATTAATGAGAAACAAAAATAAAAATAAAAAGCCTACTAAAGAGTATGTACTTGTAACAATATTTTCTGACTTTGAGGTCTCTGGTGTTTCTACTATTATGCTTTGTAGGGCTGAGTCAGCAAACTATAGTCTATATTCCAAAAATGTCACACTGAGTGTTTTTTTCAATAAAGTTTTATTGAAACACAGTCATGCTTATTTGTGTACTATTTGTGACTGTTTCCCCCACTACGATGGCAAGAGTTGATAATTTTTTTTTTTTTTTTTTGAAACAGGGTCTTTCTCTGTCACCCAGGCTGGAGTGCAGTGCGATCTTGGTTCACTGCAGCCTCTCCCTCTCAGGCTCAAGTGATTCTCCTGCCTCAGCCGCATGAGTAGCTGGGATTACAGGCATGCACCACTACCCCGACGAATTTTTATATTTTTAGTAGAGATGGGGTTTCATCATGTTGGTCAGGCTGGTCTCGAACTCCTGGCCTCAAGTGATCCACCCACCTTGTCCTCCCAAAGTGCTGGGATTACAGATATATGCCACCACGCCTGGCTAGATGACCATTTTTTAAAGAGACTGCAATGCCTAAAGTATTTATTTTCTCATCTATTCAGAAAAAGTTTGCCAGTCTCTACTTTAAATCCTTTTATGGTAGCCACCTTGAATCACCCAATTCTACTAACCCTGTCTTCATCTTTACACATAGTTCCACCTCTGGAAAATGTACATCTCTTTATCTTACTGTACTGTGCCTTTGTTTAACAAGAGTGTGTGTGATTTAACTGGGTTTTAAAATAATTGTGTAAGTCATATCATGTCTGACTTTTTATAGTCCCCAATTTACTCAGAAGCAATTTTTTTCACTTTGTAATTCTTTTTGGTTCATAAAAATATTTATAACTGTCTAAGCACCTGGTAGATTTTGGGGGAAGAACATTTGGACACTTTCTTTATTTACTTGGTCCAAAATTGTAAGTTAATTGGTGACTTTAGAATTTCACTGCAAGCTATATGAACACATCTGGATTTGGTCAGAGAGCATCACATGTCTTTGTTAAACAAATAGAAGCATCTGCTATGTCTTTGTATCTTATTAAATCCTGATGCTAGTAACACTGATCTTGTTAAGCATGGAAATTTCAGCAAATTCTTAGGCTCTATCTCATTTGTCTGATAATGCATGTATGTGGATATTTTCCTATTTCTGTACCCACAAAACTAGTAAATCTGGAAGAGTAATCATTTGGAACACAACTAGGCAATTCTCCAGTACAAATATAGCTACTTTAGTATTTTTATTATATTTTAAATGTGTGTCTCAATAAGCACAATATTTTCAATTTAAGACATGGCTATGACAAATAATTTTTATGCATATAGTTCAAACCACAAAAATCATAATATCCAGCATGATGGAATTGATTTAATGTTTGCCATAAAATACATATTCTTTGGAGATTAACTAGCAAATAATAAAACCTCACATTCCAAAATAAAAAAAATAAAAAGTGAAAATAAGCCAGCAATTTAAGAAAAAAAAAAGTGAAAGAATAACCAAATATCATTGACATAATTCTGTTTGGTAGAATGTTATCAGAAAGATATTTAAGCAGATTTGGAAGGAGTAGGCAGATGCTACTATATATGGTATTATATATGCTACTATATATGGTATTATGCAGGTCACTTTTGGATGACAGAGTCCAAAAGTGCCTGAAGTTGACATCTAGGAACCTGAATTTTATTCTCTTCTCTGTGCTAATTGCTCTGTGACATTTGCTCTATTCTAGGTATCAACTTCGTCATGAAAAGCTAGAACACAAAAATACAGAAACTAGTGGTTGGATTTGGTGATTTTTTTTATAGCTCATTCAAATTTTAACTCTCCACAACACAACTGGAATTTACTGATAGTTATCTTACATACAGTGTATTAATAATTTTGCAAGTTTAGTGCACTAAGAAAATTCTCACTTTATATTCTAGTTTAAAAATGAGTGAGGACCGCGTGCGGTGGCTCACGCCTGTAATCCAGGCACTATGGGGGCTCTGAGGCAGGCAGATTGAGGTCAAGAGATTGAGACCATACTGGCTAACATGGTGAAGCCCCGTCTCTACTAAAAATACGAAAAATTAGCTGGGCGTGGTAGCATGCACCTGTGGTCCCAGTTACTTGGGAGGCTGAAGCAGAAGAATCCCTTGAACCAGGGAGGTTGCAGACTCCATCTCAAAAAAAAAAAAAAAAAAAAAAAAGTGAGAACATTTGTCTCAGTCTAAAAATTTCTGATCAGATTTTGCCTAGTGCTGAACAACCTGAACATTAGTAAATCTACCAGGATGTTTTGCTTATGGTTGCACGCCACTGAAATAAAATTGTATTTTCTAATATCTCTCCTGAAAATTCAGATATGCCAGACATTATGCATATTCTGTTGATATCTGAATACCTGCACCCTGTAGAGTAACAAGCCTAAGCAGCATTTAAATACTTAACACTTTCATGCTAAGTTTAAGAAGAAATATTGAATTGCAACATTAAAAAATGAAGCTCCTCAAAACATACCAAGATCATCATGTGAATTATCAGCACTTTGTTAAGATAATTGTACATATTTTAATAAGGGTTCTGCAATAACTGCCTATTATGAAGAAAATTAAATTTGGAAAATAGGTAACATTTGGCAAGGGGATGATAGATTAAAAGACAATTACTAACTCACAAAAAAAGAGGTAAGATGTTTATTACATCTTCAAGAGAATATTCTAGTATCTTCTCTTATACACTGCTTAATGGGAACCAGAGAAAAGTAACTCAAATAGCAGGCTAATGTTGTAACATAGCCCTAGAAATATTTTCAGTTTCATCATGTCTCAAAGGGAATTTTCAGCAGAGCACAATCCTTACATTTAAAATCCCGAGAATAGAGAACATTTCCTAGGTGAAGTGAAATTAGTGAGTCAGAAAACCCAGCGAGCAGCTACAAGTTCCCTTTTGAACAGAGACCTGAGGAATTGGCTCTGTGATCCTGAAATGCCAAATAAATATAGTAAACTGAATATAGTGAACCTAACTAGTAAACCAAACCTCCTTGTCTGAGACAAGGGTGTTCTGAGGGGCAACATATTATTAAATATTACATGTGTGTATTAAACTGCATTGAAAATCAGTTTGATTGTTATTAAAAGATATTTTTTACAAAATTCTGGAGTTATACATTGTCATTCCAAGATACTTAATTCATCCTAAATACCTGATTATCAGCATTAAGGCATTCATTTCAAAAAGAAAAAAAATGGGTTGACTATTATTGTAGGTTGAATTGTGTCCACCAAAAAGATACGTTGAAGTTGTAAATGTGACCCCAATGCCTGTAAATGTGACCTTATTTAAAAATAGGATCTTTAGAGATGTAATTATGTTAAGATGAGGTCATATTAAATTAGGGTGGTTCCTAATGCAATGATTGTTGCCCTTATAAAAACAGAAAACAGATAAAGACATAGATGCACAGGTGGGATGCTGTGTAAAGACAGAGGAAGAGACAGGTATTACATGCAAGCTAAGAAATAGCAAGGATTGCCAGAAGCTAGGAAGGGGCAAGGAAAGATTTTACGCAGACTCTCATAGGAAACAGTCTTTCTGACACCTTGATATCAGACTTCTGACCTTCAAACTGTGAGAGTATACGTTTATTTTGTTTTAAGCCATCCACTTTACAGTATTTTGTTATGGTGGTCCTAGGAACTTAATATAAATGTGAAAATGCACTTAGGAACATTCACATTATCAAACCTGTTTTCCATGTAACAATTTGTTGATTAATAATGACTACCTTTACTGCAAAGAAAATAAGGTGACATATTTGAGGGGGAATAAATCTTGAGAGTAATTTCTTCAATCTCATTTTTTTTCCTACAATCTAAACAGTTGGTTTCCATAGAGAATATGTAAGAATTAAAACTGCAAATAATCAGCTGTGTTTTTTTCTTTTATTGGTCGAATAAGCAAGAATATTGATTAGTCTTATTTTAAGTCCAGGCCTTCCTGACTGGAATATGCCTGAGTTTCATAGGTGAATCTATTTAGGAATTTCTTTCAGTTTGTTTTCGTCTGTCTTCTGGAAAACATGAGTATAAAATATTTCTGATTTTATGTGGGGACTAAAATTCATTATATGAAGAAGAGTAAAAAAATTGGGGGTTGGGAAACATTTTGCTGGCAACAGGTTTAATAGAAGTGTTATATTAGTCATGCTTGGTTGCCTATACATATAGCTAGATGCATTTAAATATTGATGTTCTGCAAATTTAAGATTTTGAAATCCTTCTGAAAAATCATTACCAAAACTAGGATAAGTGATACCAGCAGTATACAGTGAATGCATAAGAATAAATATGAATAAAATAGTAGAGTTGCTTGGTAGTCAAGCATCAGGAGCTCTGTTATTTGTGGAACATAATACTTGTGCTTTTAAATAACTGGGATTTTAAGATTTAAATTGGAATGAGGTTACTGGTTTTAAAGCTTTGATATTTCCAAGCTATTGTGAAAACTCCTGAACCTTTGAATGGCACAATGCAAAGAACAATTGCCCAGAGAATTTTACATAGCAAAGTAAACCCCACATAATTTACTGCATGGAGGGTGGGAGGGAATTAACATTTGCTGAATAATTATAGCCAATATCGTTGATTGATTAGTCACTAAATACAAGGACCATAATTATCACTACACACATATTTTCTCCTCTAATTTAATCTCTGTAAGAACATAATGAGATATTTATTAAAACCCGTTACAGACTAGAAGTGAGGCTGAAGATGGTCACCAGTCCCTAAGATGTAGTAGGGATACAATGAATGTTTGTGAAAGGAGGAAAGGTTGAAAAGAAGAAAGTAAATAAAGAAAAGAGAAAAAAGAAAGGAGAAAGGAAAGAAAGGAAAGAAGACAGGAAGAGAGGAAGCAAGGAAGGTTTATTGTTATGGATTCTCAATATACTACTACTAGAAATTAAAGTTACAAGATTTAGAGTTAGGCAACTTCCCAAATTCTTGTTCTTTTCACTCTAACACATTCTTTTCTTTGGTATTGTTTATATGTTTAAGCATCCTACCAATCTTTATCCTTCTAATATTCTGAGAAAGAGATACTGCTTTTTTTTCAGGTATCAGATGAATACTAAGAGCAGAGAATGAATGCTGGCATCTTTGTTTGGCTATATATATTTTTTTATTTCCCAATTCTGCAGCTATTTTTATATCAAAAAAAAATGTAACATGGAAATAGAAGGAAAATTGCAGAAGAAAGTAAGTAATATAAATGACAGAACTAACACAAAGGATAGTAAGTAGGATTAATCCGTTACTAGCTTTACATGAGGTAATACAAGGTAACATCTCAGTAGATGATGATAAATTAAGGAATTATATTTTAATCCTTAGAGCAACTATTTTAAAAGAAAATGCAAAGCCGTATATTTGAAAAAACAATAGAGAAATAAAAATAAAATAATATAAAAATATTCAGTTAATGAAGAAGAAGACACAAATAGAAGGCCAAATTGAAAACCATATAGGGCCAATTAAAAAAACTAAGAATCATACTGGTATTTTAAATTATACTTATGTACATTACACTAATGTAAATGCATTTAGCCACCCAAATTTAAATGAACTATTCCAGCCTGGGTGACAGAGTAAGACACTGTCTAAAAAAAAAAAAAAAAATTAACATTATATTTTCTGTGAGATAAATTTTATACATAAATACAATTTCTGTTTAAAGTAAAAATAAGCAAAGAGATATAATAATATAAGCAGATAAGAATAAAAAAAGTTGATGCCTATATAAACATTATAAAATTAAACTAACAGAACTAAAGTGAGAAAGAAATCCAATATAGAGAATTTATCATTCCTCTTCTAGAGGAAGAAAACAGATTACCAATATCAGGAATGAAGAAGGAGATATTACTGCAGTTTCTATCATCTTACAGTAAGAATGGTTTAAGCAATTTTAAGTCAATGAATTGAGCCACTAAAATTATATAAACAAATTATTTTTAAAACCAACTTGAAAAGCTATAATAGTTGGCATAGGTTTACGTATACAACACACACACACACACGCACACATACAAACACAAACACACACACACACACACACACACACACACACACACACATTAAATTATCAAAAACCTTCCCAAAAAGAAAACGCTAAGCTTAACTGGTTTTACTAGTGAATTTTAACCTTAAAAAATATACCAACTAGACATAATATTCCTTCATGTATATTCTTTCAGAATATACAGATATAGGAGAGGAAAAATAATTTTCCCTATACTCAGTTCTTAGCTGAAACAGATTCCTCAAAGAGAAGACAGATTAATAAGAGAAAAACAATTATGAGTGTAACACATATATCTCATGTATATATGGGAGACAGCCAACGAATGAGTAATTCTGAAAAAGATGACTTTGAATTAATGCTTATATAGCATCTTCAATAAAGAACAGTGCATTTTTAGAAAAATGACAAGGAGAAGGAAAAGGACTTTGGGTCTCTAAGGCATGGCAAATTGTGGGAAGGCAAATAAATAGTAGATAGAGTTAGTAAAATTTGTCATGTAGATTCCTCTTCACCTCCAGGATGATAAGCATCTAAAGTTGTCTTCAGGCTCAACTTTTGTACTTGAGAGAGAAGGCTGGAGGGACACTTTTATCTTTGTAAATTTATGTTCTGCTTTTAGTCAATTGGGGCGTGGGGATGGGCAGAGAGCTTTGCTTGTAATCTGCTTCTTTTCAATTGCCTTCAGCTTAAAAGAACCCTCATGCCAAGATGGCACAATTTGAGGTGGCATATTCTGGTCTACACAGGAAAAAGGAATACATCCTAACTGGTCTTGTATGACTGGCATAAGCTGGATACTGAAAACTGATAAGACATTAAAATAAATTAAAATTTTGGACCAAATTCTCTAAAAAATAGATTTAAACATTCTTAAGAAAATATTAATAACTACATGTAATAAATGCAATAGTATATAAAGGTAGTTCATTAGAAGTTTGTAAGAAATTCTAAAAAATGCAAAATTTGTTTAACACTGAAAACCATTCAAAGTAAATCAAACATTAATAGAATAGCAGTGAAGAACACATGATCAACTCAATAGAGGCCAAAAAAAAAAAGAATTTGACAAAATGCAATACTCAATATTAAAAAAAATGAAAGGGTAAAAGACTTTTTAAGAAACTAGGAAGCAAGAAAGAAGCTTGAGGTTCAATAAAGGGAACTAAACAAGTACAACTAAAAGAAGTAACTACTTTGAACACACCCCACTAATATCTGGAATAAAGTTAGGATGTTTGCACTCAGTGATTCTGTTCAGCATTGAACTGGGGCATTCTATCTAGTGTAATTGGTCAAGAAAAAGAAATTAAAGGCTTAACGTTTATTTAAGAAGAAATAAAAATTTGCTATTTACAAATGACAGGATTGATTATACGATAAATACTAAGGAATATATAATACAACTACTTGGGTCAGTAAATGAATTTAGCATATTAAAGAAAAAATCAATTTTATTTCTAATTTCTAGCAGCAAATTAATAAAAAGTAAAATTAATTTTATTCGTGATAACTTCAAAAACAATCTAAAATTAATGAGATGTTCAAGATTTGTACACTGTGTAAATCATCAAAATAAAATGAAGAAATAAATTAATGGAGAGATACTATATTTTTGGATCAGAATATTTAATATTGTTAAGATATTAATTTTCCCAAATCAATCTATAGATTCAAGATAATCTCAATTATAATAATAGCAGGAATTTGTAACAAAAATGAACAGATTGATTTAAATATTTGTGTGAAAGTACAAAAGATTTAGAGTAGATTTTTAAAAACCTGGAACAAATTAATAAAAGTGGAGTTCTATAATGTATGACTTTCCTTCATAATTAGAGAAGCAATAATAAAGAAAATGTGATATTGGCATAAAGAGACTAAAATTGATGAATTAAACAAAACCATGATTCTGAAATACACCAACATATATGTGGATATTTGATTGTTAGCAAAGGCATTTGGTCCACTGAGTTATGAAAGAAAATTACTTTTAATCAACAGTGCTGGAACATCTGGATAGCCATATATGAAAAAGAAAAGGAAAGAAAACCTTGACCCTATCTCATACCACACACAAAATTAATTTAAAATGGATTATAGATTTAAATATAAGAGCCAAAACAATAACAACTCTAAAGAAAAAACACAGGAGAATATTTTTGCTACCTTAGGTTAACAAATGTTTTTAGATAAGACACAGAACCAGTAACTGAAAAAAAAATGATAAAATTGACTTTGTTATAATGAAATACTTCTCATCAAAACTTATGAATAATAGACAAGGAAAAGACTTAGAGAGATATTGTTCAGTCATACCTCATAAGAAACTTGAATCTACAATTTAAACTATTCCTACAATTTAGAACAAAAATAAGAAAAAGACAAAAGACTTGAACAAATACTATGCAAAGAAAGATACAAAAAATGGCCACTGACATAAAAAGAAGTTCTTAATATTATTAGTTTTCAAGGAAATTTAAATTAAAAGTACATACACTAGAAAGATTAAAATCAGGATTTCCATGATTAGTGGTGATAGTATAAAATTATACAAACACTATGGGAAATGGTAGTTTCTTATAAAGTTATTTATCTGATTATGACCCAATGATTACATTTACAGATATTTACAAAGGAAAATACAAATTTCTTTACAGAAAACTTACATAAGGCCAGGTGTGGAGGTTCACACCTGTAATCCCAGCAATTTGGGAGGCTGAGATGAGAGGATCACTTGAGTCTAGGTTCAAGACCAGCCTGGGCCACACAGAAAGACTCTGTCTCTCTCAAAAAAAAAAAAAAAATAGCTGGGGATGGTAATGCATGCCTGTGGTCCCAGCTACTCTACTTGGGAAGCTGAGGTGGGAGGATTGCTTGAGAGCAGGAGGCCGAGGCTGCAGTGAGCCATGCTTGTGCCATTGCACTCCAACCTGGGCTACAGAGTAAAATCCTGTCTTAAAAAAGAAAAAAAAAAGAATGTTTATAATATTCATGGCAGCTTAATTCACATTAACCAGCAAATATAAATGTCTATAAAAAAGAGAGAGAATAAACAAAAAATGGTATATTCATCCCATGAAATACTATTCAGGAATAAAAAGAACAATGTACAAAAAAACAGGAAAAAAATCCTAAAACACCAAAAAGTCCTACTTCTGTAGAAGACATTAAAGCAAAAATGCAAGCAAGTATAGAAAAAGATGGTTCTCTTCCCAAAGTGGAAGCCAAGTTTATCAATTATGTAAAGAATTACTTCCGGATGACTAACCAGGAGGCTATTCAAGATCTCTGGCAATAGAGGAAGTCTCTTTAAGAAAATAGTTTAAACAATTTGTTAGAATTTTCCTGTCTTATTTCATTTCTCTAACAGTGGGTATCTGGCTATCCTTTTTATAATGCAAAGTGTGAACTTTCCCTACCATGTTTGATAAATGTTGTCCAGGTTCCATTGCCAAGAATGTGTTGTCTAAAATGCCTGTTTAGTTTTTAAAGATAGAACTCCACCCTTTGCTTGGTTTTAGGTACGTATGGAATGTTATGATAGTACATAATAGTAGTGGTGGTCAGACATGGAAATGATGGGAAGACAAAAATATACATGTGAAATAAAACTCAGTATTTTAATAAAGTAAAAAAAAAAAGAATGATGTACTCATATGTGCAATTACATTAGTGACTCTCACAGTCATTATGTTGAATGAAAGAAGTTTGTCATAGAAGAACATATGCTATTTGATTGCTATATATAATATTCTAATAAAGGTAAAACTAGAATATGATGGAACAACAGAAGAGTAATTACTTTTAGGAGGAAATAAATCAAAAAATATATTAGGTGTCTTTCTGAATGATAACATTATTCTGTATTTTGGCAGGGATGTGGGCTACAGAGGTGCAATTTACCTCTAAACTCTAAAATTCTAACTCAAAAATTTACAGAATTAAATTTAAGATTTGTGCATTTCACTGTATGTCAACTTTACCTCATTAAATGAGTTGTATACAAACACTTATTTTTGTTAACAAGTTTGTTTTTCACAGTGATATGGGTTAGAAAAGCTAAACCTAACCCCTGTGGGTAAATGAACAAATGCATTGAGAATAATCAAAGCCAATTTTCTCACTGTTGAGGAGGAAGAAATATAGAAATAGCAATGACTAGAATGTACACACTCCTATTGAATCAAAATTAGAACTATCACTATATATCTTTATGAAATTATGAATATATGTGAAGGCATAGAAATAACTCTAGATATATGCTTATATGTATGTGTATATGTATACATGTTAGTTCTCTCATATCAGAAGGCTCAGAAGCACACCTATAATTATGAGCACACTTAGGAATCAGATATTGTTTTATACATACCATTCAACATGAAATAGAACCAAAGCTCTATGAAGAAGTGCCTGATTCCAGGACTGGGGAAGGAAAAGTTCTAAATGAGCCTGGATCATCTTATGTAAGAAAGAAAGGTAGTGAGATAGTGCACAAGGAATCTAGGGTCATGGCAAAAAGACACTGAAACCATCTTAAAAAGACTTCTACTGAAGAAATTTGGGATAATTTTGGCAATAAAATAAGTAATGACAGTAACAGGTTATAAACTGTTGAATAAAAAATTGAGTCCATACTGATATAAAAATTAATTAATTAATTAACAGAGGGAAAGGGAAAGCTCTTCCTTATAATAGGATGTCAACTAAGAAATACAGAAAAAAAAATAGTGGAATTTAAAATATGTCAATTGATGCTGAAACTTGTGGGAGGACATTTAATGAGAATCAGACATTTCTATTATATTAAACACTCTTCCCATGTTTTTGTTAATGTGGTAACATCACTATAACTAAAATGACCAAAGCTAGCATGGCCAATATTGGGATGAACTGACATCATGCTCCTGACATGAGTTTTCCTCATAATGTAATTATGATCAGCAATTCCAAAGTAAGGAACATTCTTCCCAAAAGAAAATAAAAGACATTCTTCAAAAAATTCAGATCAAGAAACAAAAACAAAGGTCAAGAATTTCTCCAGATGTAAAAGCACTAAAGATAATGAAATCCTCAGGGTGATCAAAGATTGTATCTCAGTAACACATTCCTGTTACTCTTCCTTTTGAATCTTTACTTTTCATTTCCTCTTGATACTTTTTCTATTTGTTTACAGCTATATTTTAGATGACTTCTATACTTAAAAAAAATAGCCAATAACAAAAGCTCACTTGAATACATTGTTTCTTTGAATGACCTTTTTTTGGTACCTCCTCTGTTCAGCACTATAACCTCCTCACTCCCAAATAAGTAGTTTTTTAGCTATTGTGTTTGCTAGGTGCTAGCATGATTTCTTGTTTTAATTGATTTAATAGTCACCATACATCTTACAGAAAAAAAGTCAAGCTATAAACAACAACATTGTGATAACCAATAAAATTTGCATATGGAATGTTTAGATAATGTATCCATGTTAAATTTCCTAATTTTGATAACTGTTTTTTAGTTTTATAATGGTGTTTCTTTAATCTTAGGAAATAGATGCAAATACTTTTGCAACTAAATGTAAGGGTCGTTGTATCTCCAACTTCCTCTAACTCTGAAATTGTTTTTAAAATTCTTATATATACATATCTTGTGTGAAATAAAAGAGAAAATGAGAAGGAAAACAAATGACAAAATGTAAATCGTTGGTGAATCTAGGCAGGTGTATAGGAATTTCTTGTTTCATTCCTGCAACTTTTTTATAATTTTGAAATATCAAATTAGAAAGAAACAAAGAAAGAAAAAACTTAGAAGACTTCCACAAAAGTGAATGGTAAGTTTAAGGCTACAACTGGGGAACAGATGGGGCAGGTTCCTCAGGAGAATAGATTTTTCTAGAAAGGCTATTTTTTGTAGAGCAGTTACTTCTGTGAGATCCAATCAAAGCAGTTTTAAGGAAGCCTATAATAAGGATCCCAAAGCTACCTGGAATTAGATTCCTGATAACTACAAATTGACTTTCACTGCAAACAGAAGAAGTTTTTATTCAAAAGACTGCTCCAAAGCAATTCTTCACACCCAGCTGACTATCCCACAGCCTACTTTCCTAAAATAACTAGGTTATTTGCAAGCTTAGCTCTGTCATTTGCCCTGAATTATCCATATGTCTATATTATATTTAAAACCCTCTAAGCCATTAACTATCCTACATTATTTCCTGTTTCAGGAAAAAAAAAAGCTGTTTATTTTTTCAAATTCAACTTCCATCTTTCCAAGAATAATTCTTTTCCTGGGCTATCGATCTCATACTGCCAGGCCTCCTCAATAAAGATTGCACTCTGTTTCATCACCCACAAATTCCTGTTACTCTTCCTTTTGAATCTGTACTCACTTTTTATTTTCTATTGATATGTTTTCTATTTGTTTACAGTTATATTGTAGATGATCTCTATACTTTAAAAAATAGCCAATAAAAAAAATTCACTTGAATATATTATTCCTTTGAATGGCCTTTTTTCTTTTGTACCTCCTCTTTTCAGCATTATAACTTCCTTACTCCCAAATAAGTAGTTTTCAAGCCATTGGGTTTGCTAAGTGCCAGCATGATTTTCCTATTTTAATTGATTTCCTAGTCATCATACATCTTACAGTTTTATGCTACCAATTAACTTAATTTTACAGAGGAGAAATTTAAAGAAACTTAAAGACATTAATTTGTCCAAAGTCATGTGATTAATTAGTGGGGGAGGTGGATTTTGAACCAGGGTGTGATTCCAGAGCATACTGTTTTACTCAGAATATTAAGTTCTACAATACTGAATTATTTTATCTGCATGCAATCTGGTTTCTTTCCTCGGTGCTAACTTGAGAAAAACTCTCTTGAAGTTGACCATGGCTTTTCTCAGTGTCTTTAGGGCTTGACATTGTTAAGAAACAACATAGCATTGTAGTTTTAAAGCTTGGCCACTACAGCAGGAAAAATAATGGGTTTAAATTCTAATTGTGTTACTTCCTGTCGGTGTGATTTTATCATTGACCATTCTAAGCCAGGTCTTTTATCTGAATTAAATGGAAGTAAGAGTAAAGTCTACCTCATATAGTTTCCTTTAAGAATTAAATTAAATGCAGTCATGCATTAGAGAGTATTTATCACAGTGCTTAACACTGTTAAGTTGGCCACACCTAAGTTTCAATAAATGGCAGCAATTATTCATTAGCAGACTTCCTTTGCTTTTCATACACTAGCTTGGCTCATTTACTTCTTCACTATTTCTTTATGAATCCCATGCCCTTTCTACTCATTCAATCTTCAAAATCACCTTTGGCTCTCTACATACATTTTTGAATATTTATTTGTCTAGAAATACGGCTACAATTATCACATTATTGTAGGTGACTCTGAATCAATTTCTTGGTCTCTGAATACTCTCTAATCCTCAGAATTAATTAACCATTTTCACTAATTCAAATACTGTTAGTTTTTCTTTCTTTCTTTCTTTTTTAAACCTGGCAGCCTCCGAAATTACACAAGAATTATCCGACAAATTGTTTTGGTACTCCCCATGCCCATCTACCACTTTGCCCATCTTGTTACACATCATTTTCAACTGTCCTTTCATCTACATCCCTGTTAGAAAGATCAATGAAAATATGACCAGTGAAGCATGATGCTAACTTTTGCAGTAGACTGGGTATGTCAAAATAACAGGCAGTAATCAATCTCAGGCATATAGAAGTTAGGAATGTAAGGGGTACAGGGTTTCAGGAAGGCCATTCTAAATATGAAGAATGATTAATTTCCTTTGGGCACATACCCAGTAATGGATTACTGGGGCAAATGTTAGTTCTGTTTTAAGTTCTTTGAGAAATCTCCAAACCGGTTTCCGTAGTGGCTAGACTAATTTACTTTCCTACCAACAATGTATAAATGTTCTCTTTTCTTCACAATCTCACCAGCAACTGTTATTGTTTTACTTAAAAATTTTTTAAAAAATTAAAATTTTTTTGAGATGGGAGTCTTAATCACTCTGTTGCCCAGACTGGAATGCAGTGGTGCGATCTCAGCTCAGGCAAGCTCCACCTCCTGGGTTCAAGGGATTCTCTGCCTCAGCCTCCTGAGTAGCTGGGATTACAGGTGTGCACCACCATGCTTGGCTAATTTTGGCATTTTTAGTGGAGACCGGGTTTCACTATGTTGGCCAGGCTGGTCTTGAACATACTTCTGATCTCAAGTGATCTGCCTGCCTTGTCCTCCCAAAGTGTTGGGTTTACAGGCGTGAGCCAACATGCCTAGCCTGTTTGAGTTTTAATAACAGCCATTCTGTCTGGTGTGAGATGGTATCTCCTTGTTGTTTTGATTTGCATTTCTCTGATGATTAGTGATGACTATTTTTTCATGTTTGTTGGCCGCTTGTATGTTTTCTTTTGAGAAGTGTCTGTTCATGTTCTTTGCTCATTTTATAAGGGTTTTATTTGTTTTTGCTTGTTGATTTAAGTTCCTTATACAAATAGATTCTGTATATTAAACCTTTGTAAGATGCAGGTGGCAAGTATTTTCTTCAATTCTGTAGGCTGTCTGTTTACTCTGTTGATAGTTTCTTGTACCGTGCAGAAGCCATTCACTGATAAGATGCATGCACTTGTATGTTCATCACTGTGCGATTCACAATAGCAAAGACATGGAATCAATTTAGGTGGCCATCAATGGTGGATCGGATAAAGAAAATGTGATGCATAAACAACAAGGAATACTATGCAGCCATAAAAAAGAACAAAATTTTTTGCAGACATGTTTCTTTGGAGGCCATAATCCTAAGTGAATTAACACAGAAAAAGAAAACTAAATAATGCATGTTGTCACTTATAAGTAGGAGGTAAACACTAAGCACACATGTACATAAACATGGGAATAATAGCCACTGTGGACTACTGGGGTGGGAGAGGGGGAGAGGGGAACTTGTGTTAAAAAAAAACTACCTATTGGGAACTATGCTCACTACCTGGGTGATGAAATCCATACCCCAAACCTTATCATCATGCAATATACTCATGTAATAAACCAGCACATATAACCCATATCTAAAATAAAATGTGAAAAATTAAAAAATAAAACAAATTTTAAAAATATGAAAAATGTATGTATACTGTGGTAACAGAGATGCAGGTTGAACAACATGTGAAGAAGGCAGAGAGACAAAGGGCCTGGCAGAAGGATAGCATCCAAGAGCTCAAAAATAACTTGGAAAGAAACAAAATGATATTTTGTGCAGTGTATTAGATAGCAATTTGTTCTAATGTTTTTAAAATTTTAGTTTTCTTTTTGGAGAGGTTTTATTCTCTAATCTCTCCTCAACTGACTATATGTCAGATCTTGATTGATTTAGTTTTCTAGAGGGTTGATAATTTTGTCCTGGTAGGTCACTATAGACCTGGGGAAGTACTAAATTCTTTCTTTATTCTCACTCTGAGAAGTGCAGTTTTTCTACCCTGGTTTAGACTTTTTCTGTTCTATTAAAGAATGTTGGTGTCTCAAGACAGGAAGACCCTTAGTTTCTTATCTTATAGGGTAAAAATCTTTAATTATAGCATTCTGAAGTTTCAAAATATATTAAAAAGTATAAACATGATAGAATGTCATACACTATGAAATAATATAGAATTAAAGTAAAATTTCCTGCACTCTGCAAAAAACTATTTTGTCTAAAAATATAAATGAATAGGTTATATTTGAAATTCTACTTGTTTTTCTTAAACCTATTTTTAATTCAAATATTTTAAAAAATTAAAGGTTCTGGTTTGTGTAAAATGAAAAGGTCAAGACCTTTGAATCACAAAACATTTTTATCTTCAAAATATGGTAAACATAATTTCAGATGTGATTCTGTATATTATTGTAGACATAGACATAAAAAATATATATAATTATATATATATATTCATCCATATACATATGGATGAATGGATGGGCAGAAAAGTATGTTTGCATCTTCCTATGAGTGTACCTAAACATATGACATTTAATTTAAATTGAATTGGAAAAGATTTATTAAACTTCAGATATAGGCTTTTCTACTATAAGTGATATGTATTCATTAAATATCTTAAGATTTAAATATGTACACAGACCTATATGAAAAATCAATTAGAGGATTTTTATTTTTAAATTGTATGTTTCAAATTTAGATATCATAAAATAAATTCCTGCTATGGAAAATGATATAATATTAACATACTTTCACTTGTTAGTTGTATTATTAATTCTACCTTGACAAGTTTTGAAACGATTATATTTTTTATACTATGCCTTTTATAATTGTTGAATTATAGATCTATATTTTAAAGGTTTCAGTATTTACTGCTATAATAATATTCATATTATAGCATATTTTGTTTAACTGAATGTCATTAAAATTAATTTTGTTTTTATTTGGTTATTTTTCCCCCAAAGGAAAGTTTCTAAAATCCATTATTTTTTTCTCTGCAAACCAAGAATAGTTTTCTCCTGAGGGGAGGGAGGGGAGGGGAGGGGAGGGGAGGGGAGAGGGGAGGGAGGAAGGATCTTTTAATATGTAAGAGCGTACAGTAAAGACTTGAATTAATGACAGTTCAACAGTTTATATAAGGAAAAAGAAGGATGGCAGTTTAAGTTAAATACAAATTCAACTGATGTGACTGTGAAAATAAATCAATGTGTGTTCCAGGCACCTTAACAGAATAATATTGTCAGGAATATATATTGAAAATTGGGAATGAGTTAAAGAGCAGGTAAGTAGGAGGTCTAAAAACAATGCCTTAGGAAAAATAATTATGGTAATTAAGAATATTATACTTGGAGAAAAAGAGGCTTGGGAGAATCTCAAATATATGAAGCCTGTCATAAGGAAGCCAATCTGTTCCATATAACCTCATGGGAGAGAAACGTGACTAAAGAATAGTATTTACAATGAGGCGAATGTTGATTCAGTATCAGAACTAAAAATATCAATTAAAATAGGCTAACTTGTAAAATAGTGCAATACCATTAGAAATGTTCTGGCAAAATTTGAATGCTTCCTGCTTCACTTATTCAACCTAGAGTAGCAGCTTAATAGATATTTATAGATGAATCATCTGGAAAATGTTTAGAAATACACAAACCTGAATCCCTAAAAAGAGATACTGATTTAAATAAGTCTAGGGAGGCTACCAAAAACTGTATCTTAAAATTTGTTGTGAGATTCTGATAGTCTTTCCTTGAGAATCTCTAGAATATGGAGCTAGAAGAAATAGGTAAGAAATGGGTTTGTGATTCTAAAATTTGCCTTCACAATAAGATAAATCAGAAAGTTAATGAAATATGCTGTCAGGGCTTTATATCCCAGAGATTTTGATTTAATAGAGATGGGATTGGGCTTGGGCATCAGTTTTGTTGTTGTTGTTGTTGTTTTTTCTTTTCGAGACAGACTTTTTGCTTTTGTTGCGCAGGCTGAAGTATAATGTCATGATCTTGGCTCACTGTAACCTCCGAATCCTGGGTTCAAGTGATTCTCCTGCCTCAGCCTCCCTAGTAGTT
Organism: Ateles fusciceps; assembly: GCA_036589455.1. NCBI lineage: Eukaryota > Metazoa > Chordata > Mammalia > Primates > Atelidae > Ateles > Ateles fusciceps. Next base: position 2,355,881 of record JAZHEH010000479.1, on the reverse strand, counting down.
AGAATTACAGGTGCCTGCCACCAAGCTCAGCTAATTTTTTTTTTTTTTTTTTTTTTGTATTTTTAGTACAGATGGGGTTTCACCATGTTGGTCAAGCTGGTCTCGAAATCCTGACCTCAAGTAACCCACCTCCCTCAGCCTCCCAAAGTGCTAGAATTACAGGTGTGAGCCACCATGCCCAGTGGGCATCAGTATTTTAAAAAATCTTTCTAGACGAATCTAACATACTGCCAAGGTCAAGAATCAGCAGACCAGATGATCTCCAGAATCAAATAAAACTCTTTACTTATAGGATCTTTTAGCTAGACTGAATGTTTGTTTTTAAAATGCAAAGATACAATAGAACTGCATTCTGTTCAACACAATCTTCTTCTGAGGTTGGTAAACATAAATCAATAAAACCATCTTGCTTTGACCCATTTTCTGCAGTTGTTCTTTTCCAAAATTGCTCTTCCATTTACTTAGCTGAGTTACAATTACTGCCCCAATTCATCCAATTCTGTAGCTCTTAATGGCTGCTCTAATCCTGACTTTTGTTTATCCCAGTCATCTTCAGCCATGCACTTTCTTGTTTTATATATTCTTTTGAAGCATACTCTTTCTCTGGTTGAATGTACCAATAGTAACAGCATTCTGTGTGACTGAGTCATTAACCACTAAGCATTTCCAAACTTTCATTTATGTGTCAGTCATAAACCTTTTTATCTTGAGCAAACAGGGATACTTCTAGAAGATACACTTCGTGATAAAGACATATTTCCCATCTATAATAAAGACCCACCGGTGGATTTCTAATTTTTACCCAAATTCCTAACATTTCAACTGTCACTTACAAGTCACTAATGACCCACGAACCCACTTATTCTCTGTAGTTATGTCCTGCTACTCTCCCCCATCATTTATTCTATTCCAGGTCCATGGACATTCTTGCAGTTCCTTCCTCTTGCTTACCCAGAACATTCTTCCTCTCTAAAGGCTTTGCTCATGTGGTTCTTTCTGCCTGCTTTATTTTTATTAAAGAACTATGTAACAGTGTTCAATACTTTTCTAACTATATGGGACCCAGTTAGCGATGCCTTCCCCTGAGCAACCAATGTAAAACATAATTCTCTTTTCTCTATGTCTCTTACTCTCTATATTTTCCTTCACAGCACATATAACTTATGCTGTAACTTTAATTAATTAATTAATTTATCTCTATTGTCCTCTAACTAGTAGATAAGCTCCAATGAAGGCAGGGATTCCGTACGTTTTGATTATGGCTGATCCCCCAATGCTCGTATCAGTGCCTTACACATAGTGAATGCTCAGTAAATATTGGCAGGATGAATAAGTGAGACAATGAGTAATGGAAAAATTTCAATCTGGGAGTGTATGATTTGCCAGGCCATCTAGGACTAGTATTTGAGCTAAGTCTGTAGTGTTCAGGACTCCTTTTCTCTGTACCAGTGTCACTGGTTGCTGAGAGAAGGGTCAGTATGAGGAGTGGTAAAGGGATTTGAAAGATAGAGATTTAGATTTTCAATATTTTAGTAATGGTTGCGAAGCTGTGTACTAGTTAATTTAACTCATGACAGAATACACAAGAGAGTCGTAGTGGAAAAAGATGGAGGCATGAAAAACTACAAGTAATAGGAAATGTAATTTTCAGACCACACACAAGAAAGGTGCATGCTGTGCGGTGCTAGACTTTTGAAGTAGAATATTATCTTGGTTTTCACAAAGTATTTCCCTAAAGCAATAAACATAGTAATTCAATTATCTGTTCCATTTAATTGCTGGGTAATATGCTTAATTGATATACTATAATTCCAGTCCTGTTAAATGTAACAAATCTCTGGTGTATAATAATTTTAACAATCAACATAAAAATAGTGAGCACATTAGTGTAATTTTATATTCTGCATAGACCTTTCAGTTTAGCTAAACCTGTAATTAAAGCTTACATTACAAATATGAATGGTTTGTATACATAAGCGGTTTCCACTAAAACAGCTACCCTTACAAATACATTGTAACGATACATTTATCAGGTAAATGAACTTGACTTCAAGTTTCTCTGGAGAACACATTTCAAATAAAAATGTTTGAGCCAGTGTGTCTCTATTTGTTTATGGATTTCTTTTAACATTGCTACTGTACATGTAACGTATTTACCAATGCTAGTTAACCCTTGTTGGTTTCTAGCCCCTCTCCTAATTCTTTCCATACCCCTACATTAAGAGCATTGGCCTTAGTCAACGGCTTTGCCATTCTCTATATGGCAAACTCATATATCACCTCTTATAAAAGTCTATATAAATCTGAATTTCTTGTTTTGACTCATTACCAAACTTTGTTTCAATTAGACTCATATAAAAATTGTACATACATAAAGACAATTGACATGGACAAATAAATATATAATGAAATATTCCTGAGCATATCTAAGCCAAGCATACTTGAAATGCAATGCAGTGGTGTAGATAAAAAAAAGTAGAAATATGTTGGACCTTTCTTTGTGAACTAAATTGAAAATCATTTTTGCAGTAAGTCAAGCACATTAATATTTATTAATATGAGTTATATGCTTGGTCTCAATTCTGTCATATTTTAAAATCACCATTATTGTATTTAGAAAAAGAAAAAGAAGAAGACCTTGAAAATGTGAATTCCCATTATATATTAGAGCAAAGGCGAGAAGATGATAAATTATAATACAATATCCAGGACAAAAATGTTAAAGCTCATGACTAATTTTTAAATAATGAAATATACATTTTTCAAGACTTTATTTTACAATAGCTTTTTCCCAAAATGTGTAGCTGGAGATAAAGAGATAAAGAGACACAGACATATACACATCATATAGATAACAGGGGAGAAATGAGTCAGCTGGAGGACATGGAAACTAGAAAACCTATTTTAAGTCCTATTACAACTTTAATTTTTCTAAGCCTCAGTCTCTTCATCTGTAAAATGGTATTAATAATATTTGTCCTACATACATCCTAAGGTTATTTTTAGAGTTTAGTAGGAATTGAATAGGCAAAGGCTTTATGGCTATGAATCATGGGAAGGCTACTGAATTAGCTGTTTGAAGTAGCTGTTTGATGAATTATCTGCCTTGGAATTCATCTCAATTTAACCAGTCCTTCGATAGGCACAGAGCATGAAATTTTCAAAAGATGGACTGTGTCATGGCAACATACATGGCTTTAATCATAATCTTGTCTTCCCTCATGATGCATGACTGTTGCAAACTGCAGCCAGTCTAAAGCCATATATGTCTCTCCAGTACACATACATCAGATATTTTTCTTCAAATCATTTTCTAAGCCTATTTTGAGTCTTCAAGAAGATATCTAATGTCCATAAATTACAGGAATTAATTTAAGTTAATACAGCTTATTTTTGAGAGAAGTTGTAGTCTACAGAAAACTGAGCAGAAAGCACAGTTTTTATAACCCCCACCACCCCATAACACACGCAGTTTTCCCTATTATTAATCTCTCTCATTAGTGTGATGCATTTGTTATAAGTGATGAAGCAATATTGATGTATTTTATTAATTAAGTTCTATAGTTTGCATCAGAAGTCATTAGTGGTGTACATTCTATGGGTTTTGACAAATGTATAATGACATGTGTCCGCCCTTATAGTATCATAGAGAATAATTTCACTTTCCCCCCAATCCTCTGTGTTCCACCTACATATTTCTGCCTTTCTATCTCCCCACACCCCCACACACCCGACAACCAACTATTTTTTTTTTGTTTTTTACTGTCTCGATACAGTTTTCCCTTTCCCAGAGTACCAGGTAATTACAGTCATATAGTATGTACAGTTTTTACATTGCCTTCTTCCACATAGTAATAGACACTTGGGTTTTCTCTGTGTCCTTTTATGGCTTGATAACTCCTTTCTTTTTAGTGCTATAAATAATAGTCCATTGCCTGTATATATAACAGGTTATTTATTCATTCAATTATTGAAGGACATCTTGGTTGCTTCTACATTTTGTCAATTATAAATAAAGCTGCTATAAATGTTCATGTGCAGGTTATTGTGTGGGCGTAAATTTTAAGTCATTTGGGTAAATATCAAGGAATGAATTGCTGGATCATATGGTAAAACTTTGTTTAGCTTTGTAAGAAACTTCCAAACTGTCTTCCAAGGCAACTATACTATTTTGCAATCACCAGGAATGAGCGGAAGTTCCTTTCGCTCTACATTCTTGTCAGCATTTGGTGTTGTTGGTGTTCTGGATTTAAGTCATTCTAATAGGTGTGTAGAGATGTCTCACTGTTGTTTGAATTTTCAGTTTTCTAATGGCATATAATGTGGAACATCTATTTATCCTTGTTTTGTTTGCCATCTGCTTATCTTCTTTGATGAGATGTCTCTTCAGATCTTTTGCCCATTTATTTATTGGGGTGTTTGTTTACTATTGTCGAATTTTAAGAGTTCTTTGTACATTTCGGGTAATAGTCCTTTTCAGGTATTGTGTTTTGCAAATATTTTCTTATTCTGTGCCTTCTTTTTCTAAATCTCTCAATTCATTGAATTTTTACTCAGGAAAAGCATTTAGCCATTAAGTGAAACATCAAATAGAAACATACATTGAATGTATCAGGCATAATGCTGAATAAGACAAACCTTTTATTCAAGAAGCTCAGAAAACAAAGAAAGAGGTAGAAAAACAAAGATGAGTACTCCATAAAGTGTGTTACGACAAGGATGATAAAGAGGGTATTCAAGGTGAACATAACAGCCCATGGAGAATCAGGCAAGCCTTCCTGGAGGAGGTGCCTTCAGATCTGAAATTAAAAATATGTTTAATAGTGGGTGAGGAGTAGACTTGGCAGAAAATGCATGTGTTATGAGGCAAGACATTAAACAGAGAAATAACATGGTTTGCAAAGGATGCCACTAGCTCTTTGGTATTTGATTCAGGGAAAGACAAGCAATGATATTGGAGGACTGAGATGGATATAGATTGTAGGGCCCCTCATATTCCCAATTAGAGAGACTGAACTTTATCTAAGAGGTGTCTAGGAGCATTTAGAGAAAATTAAACCCTAAGTAAAATTGGGAGTTCTCTTATCAAGAAAGAAAGGCAGAGAGAATAAATCATAGATCATGCCTTCATCTGTTTATGTTGCTATACAGGAAAACTGAAAGCTGGGTAATTGATAATAAAAAGAGGTTTATTTGGCTCATGATTCTGCAGACTGTACAGGAAGCACGGCACCAGCATCTGCTTCTGATGACGGTCTCAGACTACTTACGTTCATGGTACAAGATGAAGGAGAGCCAACGTGTAAAGATCACATGGCAAGTGAGAGGAAAAGTAGGGATCCACCCCCCTGACCCAAACACCTTTCACCAGGCCCCACCTCCACCTTTGGGGATCAAATTTTAATGTGAGTTTTGGTGGAGACAAATGTCCAAACCATGCCAGGTAACTCATAACATCTGCCACTATGCTTCTGTTAAGGAAAAATGCAGGATTAAAAAAATAGTTTGTGTCTTAAGGAATATGCCTAAATTCACCAGCAGGGCATGGATGCCTAATCTGGTAAACAATAATAAAAAGAAAGGAAAAGTAAGCATTCATATGCAACTGATAACTTGAGGAAAAGGCAACAAGTTACTCATATGCAACTGATAACTTGAGGAAAAGGCAACAAGTTAGGTAAAAAGAAGGATTTTCCTCTCTTTCTGAAAAAAGCCTACTGGCTAATTAGTACAAACACGGATTTATTTAATATGCAGCTCTGTCCATGATTTGAATATATAATGATCATAGTAGCAATTCTTCTTCCTTACCATTTTATATTATTTTACAAAGCTCAAAGTTAATGCTAGAGGATATTTTGTCAGGATTCCACAATGGCTAAAATGGAAGAGATAAATCTGCATTTAAAAATTTCAAGACATTTCTGCCAAAGCCCACCTTCACTGAGTAGTTCATTTACCTCAAGATTGTTTATTTAAAGGCAATTGTACTTGAGAGCATCCGAAATTGTAATTTGGTCTCATTAAAAACCTCAGCATAGCTAAACTCCCCACTGAGGATGGAGGAAACTGGAAGAGGCATTGCTTTTATTCTAAACACAAGAAAACAACAAAATCAGGAGTTTTCTTGAACCCATTCGAAAACTGGTGTTATACGGCAATCAAATAGACTAAAATCTGAAGAAGAATTGGAGGTCCTTTGATGAGATAGGACATGAGCCCAGGATCACTTGGCAGAATACAAAAGGAAGACATGCCAGCAGATTCCTAAAGGGCAAGGAGAGGCCCATTAGGAGCATGATGCCATAAGGCTCTGTGAGCCATAGACACAGGGGAACTTTACTCACTTTCACAAGCTCTTCATGAACCTTCACTAAGTGCTCACCAGAACAACTGGGACCAGGCAAACAGGCTCTGGTGGTACATGCCTAGCAAGACTCTTTGGCAGTTTTTTGTAAAGTTAAAAATATACCTGAAATACAATTGAGTAATCCAACTTCTGTAAGTATTTACCCAAGAGAAACACTTTTATTAACACACTATCTTATATGTGAATGTTTACAGTGGTGTTAGTCATAACTACCCCAAACCAGAAACATTCTTAATATCATAAATAGTGGATCGATAAACAAACTGATACATCCATACAATGGGATACTAGTCAGCAATGAAAAGAACTAAACTTCTTTTGTACTCTACAGCATGGATAAATCTTACATTCATTATATTAAGTACAAGAGGGCAGAATGGAAAGGCTACACAAGAAAATAATTACATTTATATTACATACTGGAAAAGTATAGGAATGAAAAAAATAAATCAGTGCATTCCATAGACTGTGGTGGGGTTATGATTTGGTTGCAAAAAAGCAAGAATGAATTTTTGGGGTGATGAAATTAAACTATTCTATATTTTGATTGTGTTGGTGGTTACGCAAATGTATGCAATTGCCAAAATCAAGAATTGTGCCCCTGATAAGTGAATTTTACTGTATGTAAGTATGCAAAAATAGAAATAATATAATAAAGACTCATCTTTTTTGAAAAAAAAATTGCAACTGTGCCTAGTTTGATTAGTGGAAAGAGAAGCATGCAAAGTAATTTTAGCTTTAGAGGTCAACCAAGATCCAAATTTACAGTTCTCATCATCATTCTTCTCTTTTCTTTAAAAGTGAGCCATAAGTGGCTTAACAGTCTATTTGGAAAACTCAAAACGGCAAGTTGAATTCATTGGGAATGCAATTTGGGCCTATATGTTTAAATTTGCTGCAATACTCTAGAAATACTATAAAAAATACAAAATACCATGAATGAAATATTACATATTACTTTTAGTGAAAGGAATCAGAATTCTATACTACTTTTTAATCAGCTTCCTATTTTTAGGACAAATGAAGACCTGCAATAAAAGCTGCTCCTATGTAATTAAAAAAGTGTTGTTGCAGTAAGATCAAATACAATTCAAGCCAGATAGGTTATACTTGCGTGTGTACACGTGTGTGAGTGTTTGTGATTAGTTTACTTATTCATTAACTGTTAACTGTTACAATATCTCTATTACAGGTTAAATTTGCTGGGAAATGCAAAACTAGGCAGTGCTCTTGTTCACCTCACAAATGGACACATATGCCATCTATAATTTTCTCTTCATTATTATTTGCATGTAGGCAATGCAACTGGGCCTGTTGTTTTGAATGACAAAAAAAATAAAGATTTAAATTATGTGGTTTTTGTTCAAACACTGCAGAAAATAATAAATATCTTTGTTTCTCGTCTGGCACAAGGAAACACTATTGACCACCTGAAATCACAGATGTCATATGGGGCCCAATTGCTTTCTCCACAGTGCATGGACTACTTGGCAGGCTCTTTCAGAGCAGTTGGTGAAACTAGTAGCTCTTGAACTGCCTTGAGGGCCATCATATGCCTTGGTGATTGTTGATTTAATGGTCCTCTCAGCTCTCCTGACCCCAAATTCTCTCCTAAGTCTATCAAGCTAAATAAATAAATGAACATAAAATGAATATAAAATCATTTTATAATTTCAGTGGTCTCATGAACTTAAATGGCAATTATTTCCAGATTCAATATTTCATTATTGAATAAAATAAAGTCAAGTAACTGAAAGTGAACAGTTAACTTGCTATTTAATTTAATCTGAACAATTTCTTGGTTGCTCATTTATTATATGCCAGATATTTCAGTGGGCACTGAGTATACATCAATGAACAAGGTACAGACTTTGCACTCAAGAACTCAAAGTCTAATACGCAAGACAGACATGTATCAAGATTGGCGCATTGCCATCCAGTAGTTTTAGAGGTGTGTGAACAAGAAATGATGAAATACAAGAAAGAAGGAATTTAATCTGCTTCAAAGCATTGACTAAAGTTTAAAGTTTCGCAGAGGTTGAATACAATTGATCTAAGTTTTAAAGAATACATATAAATTTGCTACATGGAGAAAAATAAAAAAGGCATTTCAAGACAAAGAAATACTGTAGCAGGTATAAAAATAAAAATAAGTATATGGAAAGGACATTGTGTTCAAGGAAAATGGTGTGATATTAGGAATAGCACAGAAGAATGAATCATAGAAGGTTACAGGATATAAGAACAAAGAGCTACACATGGATTAAACTGAGACACGTTGTGTATACTTATTCTAAACATTACCGTTTTTTTGCAAGACACAGAGAATCCTAAATAGTGAAACTGAAGTAAAGATAAATCTCTTAAGAGAGAAGGATAGAAGACAGTAGAGCTAGACCTCACGTGTACTGGAAATCCCACAGGAATCTGGATGTTCTTTTCCTTTCTCAGTGACCATAGTTTCTCATCTCTGTTTTTCTCTGGGTATATTCCATTATTCTCTTCTAATAGACACACTTCCTTTGTGTTTTCATCATTTTATTTGACATGATCTTAAAAGTAGCAACTCAATTCTGAAATCTAAATGAACCTTTATCTCAGATCTAGCCAGCTGGGTGATTTTTCCTTTTACCCCATTATTTGTTTCCTATAGGATGCAATATATACAACATATTTGTCATTTCCCTTTGATTTGAAATCCTTAAGGTAGTCTGCAGCTCATAAATTTATTTTTGTTTTCTTTGGCTGTTTTCATCTCCATTCTCTCTCCTGAATACCCATTAGACATGCTAGAAATACTGAATAAATTATATGTACATATTAGCTCCTTTTTTTGACATCATATATCTTTGTCCTTTGCATTTTATTTTGAGATAATTGCTTAGGCCAGTTTTCTATTGCCTGCTTTAATAATTTTGCTGTGACCATTCTGTTAAGCATATCTATTGAGGTGAGGCATGGCCCCTTTTTAAAAATGAGTAGTAGTCAGGTTAGACTATGTTATTCTGTGGCAATAAATTAACCCTAGAATGTATAATTTATTGTTGACTCAATAATTTGATACCAGTCAGGAAATCTTCCTCCACTTTTTGGCTATGAAACAAGAAGCCATAGCTTTGAAGGTCAAAATGGAGCAGAGAAGATGCTGAATGAAAGCAATATTAAAGGCCAGGTGTACATCACCTTCACTCACGTCCTATTGTCTATAACTCAGTCACTCAACCTAACAGGAAATTTAGAGAATGAGTTCAGAAAAAAAGGAAAAAGAAAACAATATTTGATTAAAAACTACAAAGTGTTTTCTCTCTGCCAAAATTTTAATCTCCAAGATGTCTATATGTGATGCCACTGGGAATACTGCTTATATATTACCTACATTTATCTAACATTCTGTTTTCTTGTATTGAATTATAGTATCTACTATAGCAATTGGTCCCAAGACCATAATTGATATTCACAGTCTCCCTTTTCTAGTGCCTATTCTAGATTGCCCTCATCCTCAGCCAACAAATCTGCTGATCTAAGGGTCAGATTTTTATCTTTGGTGGGATAACTCAGATCTTTATCCTGCTCACCATGACCTTTCTAACCATGCTTGCCACAATTCCTTATCTATATTTATCATCATGCATGAGAGAATGAAGAGGAATCTCAGTAAATCCTTGAGTTTCAGACACATTCCTCCCTACCCCAGTAATATAGAAGCAATCCTATTGCCTCTGTATAATGAGTCAATTAACTTCTGCTAGAATAGAAATGTGTTTCTTTGCCTGCATAAGAGTAGCATAAGAGTAGACAAAATGGCCTATGGTAGATAGACCTGTGGACTTAATGGAGTCACTTTGTGCTCGGTGGTAGAGGCACACTTTCTCTAAAACTAGGAGTCTATTCATACAGAGCCAGATCTTTGGAAGAAAGGAAGTAAATACTACCCAAATGGATCAATGGCAGTGAGAGGTGGTGAAATTGGCATACTCCTATCTTCTTCTCTGAGACATCTATTCTACCTGTTGAGGATTCAGCACCATCTAATAGCTGTTGGCCTAAAATATATGCTGTATCTTATAGAAAATTGCTCTAGTTCTACAAGAGTTTATCCCCCAAAGCTTAATTCAGGTGTAACTTCTATAAGATTGTTCTAACGTACTAACAGAAAACAGTTTCTAGACAATGCAGCATAACATAGAATCAGTGGTCTCATGACCCTGTATTATTATACTTTCCTCAAATAGGCCCATTACCCCAAGGCCATATTATAAAATCCCATGATCAGTGTGTGAACCTGGCATAGTGATGCTGGCTAATACAGAGAAGACAAACCCATACCAAGAAAGCACACCAATCTCAGTAAAGACAAAGCACTTCCTACTTTTAAGTGAAGACATCTGATATAATCAACTTGCCACCAATAGCTGGTTACTGTACTCAAGGAACTATGCCATATTGAGGGCCCAGTGTTGGTCTCCGATGCTGACAGGACATGTATTCATCATTAACAACAGCTATCTCAATCTTGGTAAGAGGAAGCACATGCTGTTGTGCCAATGCATGGTCTTGATCCCTGCCACCATAACTAGCCCATTCATTCAACTATTTTGAAGGTGGTGGACTAGCCAAGGACAAATGCTGCCTATTACTGGAAAATTCATCATATCCATTTGGTTCTTTGGTGTTTCCTCTAAAGTTTTGGCTTTCTTTCAAGTGTTATATTAGTTATCTTGTGTTGTATAACAGATTACCCTCAAAACTTAGCTGCTTAAAACACCATTTGTTGTTTTAAGTTTATGTGGGGCAAGTAAGCTGCCATGTTGAGTTTTCCTACTGAGAGGCCCATGTGGCAAGGAACTGATGTCACCGGCCAACAGCCAGCAAGTATCCGAGGCCTGCCAGCGGCCACATGGCCTCTCCTTCCTGCAGACCTAGACATTTTAGTGGGATGTGGATGTCTGAGGTTTTAAAGAATACCCACTCTTATGTTCCTATCTCATATTTTAGTGTCTCACTCTTTATCACATCTTTACATTTAATGTACGACTTGTTTGGGCTATGAATTCAACTCTGTGTCTATCACATCAGATTCCAGTCTAATTTGTAGCTCAGTCTCCCTTCTACCTGCAGGAGACAATGGTTCTGTGGTATTTTTTAAAATTCCATAGATATCTGCTGTTTTCACATCTTACACTAAGTTGCTCATTATCTGACCCAAGCCTATTCTTTTTTTTTTTTTTTTTAATGCTTTGATGGCAGTTAATTCACAAACCACATAGGTTTTAAGTACCACGGTCCCCATTCCTCTTAAATGCTTGAGAGTTTTTATAAGCCAATTGGGGTGGGCAGAATAATATTCCTCCAAAGATGTTCACATATTAACCTCTAGAGCCTATGAATATGTTAGTTCATATGGCAAAAGTGAATATGTGTGTGAGTGTGTGTGTGTGTGTGTGTGTGTGTGTATAAATGGTAAAATCAGCTGGGCGCGGTGGCTCACACCTGTAATCCCAACACTTTGGGAGGTCAACGTGGGCTAACCACCTGAGATCAGGAGTTCAAGATCAGCCTGGCCAACATGATGAAACCCCTTCTCTACTAAAAATACAAAAATTAGCCAGCTACTTGGGAGGCTGAGGCAGGAAAAGAGCTTGAACCCAGGAGGCGGTGGTTTCAGTGAGCTGAAATTGCACCACTGCACTCTAGCCTGGGGGACAAGAGTGAGACTTTATTTCAAAAAAAAAAAAAAGAAAAGGTAAGATTACTCTGAATTATTGAGTTGAACTCAATCTAATCACATAGGTCCTTAAAAGTAAATAATCCTTCCCAGCTGTGCTTAGACAGAAACGTGACTATGGGAGAATGGTCTGAGACAGACAACATTACTCATTTTGAAGATAGAAGAAAGCCACAAGCCAGGAAATACAGGTGGCCTTTAAAAGATGAAAATGCCAAGAAAATAAATAATCCCCAAGAGCTTTCAGAGTGAACACAGACCTCTCAACTGACATGAGTCTAATGAGACCTGTGCTGAATTTCTAACCTACTGAATACTAAGATAATAAATTTATGTTGTTTTAAGTCACTAAATTTGTGGTAATGTGTTATGGCAGAAGGAGAAAACTAATAACTCTGGTGCCATTTCACACTGTTTTTGCCCCAATTTTCCTCAGGTGAGAGCATTAGTAATTCTCTAACCACTTCAGTAGAATCAGTGGTGATACATTCTTAGAAACTGGTTCATTGTTAGTATCTCACTCTGAGGATCTACTGGACTACTTCTAGTGTAAAACTACTGTAATTTCTGTTTTCCTAGAAGCAGATCTTTAAAAAAATAGAGTGCAAAAATGTATTTGGGAAGTGATTCCAGGAAACATCATTGGAGAGAAGGTAAGTAATATAACAAATGGAAGAAAACCAATAAAAAATGTTTATAACTGTGGGCACCTGAAACTTAATCCAATGGAAGAATTCAGGAAAACAGGTGAATTGCACACACGTGAGAATTATCCCACCTAAGTGACAAGGGAAATGGAGCAAGGATCCATATAGTCTCATCATCTTTTGTTTGAGGGATGATGATTCCAAGGGCTATTCCTTCAGCAGCACTTCTGGCCTATCCCCTGAGAAGGCACAGCAGGCTCTGGTGGTCACAGAGTACCCTGTACAAAGTATCAGAGGTCCTGGCAGTTGGAAATTGGGCCAGAGAGCAGGGAAATGGTAAGTGCCAAGGAGAGATGGATGGATCACTTAGAGTATCTGTTGTGATCATCAATTCATATTTGTTCTACTACAAGATATCTATCGCATCTGTTATGTAATACCCATGCCCTTTGCTACTATCCTCCTTAGTATGCTTGTCACATCTCATCTGGCCTCCTCTAATAAATTAGTAATCCTTTACCCTGATTCTATTGTATATCTTCTCCCCTCCTTCACTGGAGTTTTACATGACAGAAATCTAACTATGCTGTTTTTATTCTCACATTTTTAAAATTTAGCCTCAATTTGTACTATTCCATCCAAGGTTTAATAATCTGTCTTGAAAACTTGGGATCTTACAACACTATTTTCTCTATTTCTTTTGTTTCAGGTACATCTATATATTCACAGATCATGTCAAACACTAGATGTATAATATGGCATCAAACTTATTTTTCTGGTCCTATGTTCTATCCCTGAGTGATTCTCCTTTTCCCCAATATACCACAGGCTTTCACTCCCCCATCTCTTTGTTCCTATTGCTTTGTATGCCTCAATCCATCTCATACTTCAAGGCCCAGCTCACCTGTCATCTTTTTGGTAATACTTTTCTAATTTCCTAGATAGAATGAATTATTCTCATGCCAGTGCTTCCATAGTATTGTTTATTCTTCTATGTGTCTGACTTATAATTAAGCTGTTGTCTCTTATCTCTCCCAATAAATTATGGGCTTTTTTCGGTCATGATCCAACAAAATGCTTCATACATAGTAGACATCTAGCAAATAGGTCTTTGACAGCAATCAATCAGAATCAAATTAACTGGTGTACAGAAATGGGTGAGAGGTGATGTTAGGGTATTTGATTGTTGTTCCATATGAATAATAACTAATCAACCACTCTCAGCAATAAGTATATTTATCTTTACTAATTTTTTAAAACATGGTACCAAAGGCAATAAATTAAATAAATATTAGGATGATCATTTTCTCATGACCTAATTCTTATTTTCTTCCTTAATCTTATTATGGGCACTGCATAGGGGTTTGATTTACCTTATTCTTAAAGTCCTTCAAGAAAGAGAACTTTTTGAGTGTGATACAAATAGGAGCCAATTATGCTATTGCAAAAAAAAAAAAAATGTTACTGAATTGCTCCTAAAGTGTTGGCTGACATCCAACCTCTGTGATGGCCTGGCTCAAATGCCGCATAGTCATATTCTGTCTTACAGTTTGAAATGGCATTAGAAAACAAGACAGACCAAAACCTAGAAAGGGGCGGCAACAAGCAACAAAAATAATTTAATGAATAGAATTAAGCCTATGTGGGAAAAGGTTAATGGAGTATGAGTTGTTTAATAAAAAGAAAAAAGGAAGGAAAGGTCTAACATGACTAACTATCTACAAGTATATTAAGGCATATTTATTAAGGGAGAATGCTGACCAATTGCACTCTATTTGAATAACATAAAATGAGAAGTAAATTTCTCTGATAATGTTCTTAGTTATAAGTTGAATATAACTGATTGCTAGAATAATTCATTTTTCAGATAAACTAGAAATGCACATTTAGGCATCTGATGCCTAGAGAACTTTCAATATTGCTTTTCAATGAATAGTTTAGACAATTACCTGACTGGAGACGTGAGAATGGACCCAATGTACTTCAAAGTTTAAATTTTGTTTTTATAAAAGGTAATTTCAATCTAATATCAGATCTCCAAAGTCACAGTGACATGAAGCATTGAGCCACTGATAATTTCATAAATTATTTGGTATAACCAATGATAGTAAAAACATCAGGACACATTGGCCAACACTCCAATTTTAGATTGCCTCTTTGTGGAACTTCTAAGCAGAGTTTAGGGTATTCTGAGGCTGTTTACACTGGAACATCATAAATGCAAACAGGTGGTTTATTTATTAGTAATCTGTATTTTATGTGCATAGATATTAAACAGTTCAGATATAAATGTGAAGATAATACCCTGTTGAAAGATAAGAAGTTGCTAGGGCAGGGTGCCTGCTGGATGGTAAGTATGTAGGAAACTGCCAAGAAGTGTAAATCACTCATCTCCAATTTATTTTGAGCCGTGATTATTTAGACAGTAGAGAAAGGCAGGAAATAAAAGACCCCACAGCAAGAAGCAAGCTACTAGAATACTAGCAGAGTGATTACATCAGCAAAATTTGGTAAACATTCCTTACAAGAATAGTTTATTTGAAAATATTCTTTAAACAACAGGGACAATGAGTATCATGGGGGCACTAGAAACTGCTGAGTAACTGTAGGATAATGTGATATTGTAAGTTATTGTAATTTGCATATTGCATAATAATGTGTATATGTATGGGTGTGCATTATTTTTTATGTGACAAAAGGAAAGGGAGATTTATATCCATCCTATGTTTATTATATAAACTACTTTCTATTTTCCACTTTGAATGAATCCTTTACCCATGCTGATTTTGTAATAGCATGCATAAGTCATTTGGAAATACTGGTAACTGAATTAAGATCTTGTATAGCTTGATATAGTCTATTATATAACACAAAAAAACACATTTATTAATATTACTGCAAATATCAACAGAAACATCTTCAAGTCCTGGGAAGCTCTCAAATTCATGATGGCAATAAAATTTTTCCAAAATTTACTTTTATTTGAAAGCTTAAATTTTATTCTATTATTACACTACTAGGCTTTTTTAAGTGACAGATTTGCTTTATATTTTCTTAAAGAAAATATTGGCAAAACATCCAAGCTTGAATATTCACAGTGTGTGAGTCTTGAAATTTCAAGTGAAGTAGAGTTTCATGAATAGAAGAACTAGTTCAGCTAGCAACTGAAACAATCACACGAGGGCTTTCTATAGAGACAAATACACTTTGGTGTGCAGCAGAAGAGTTTTACACACATTTCACATTCTGTCATAGAATATTAAAATGGCATGCACTCAAGCATCAATTTAATATGATTAATCAATTTTATTGCTTTATCAAGGACATTCATAAGTAAAATGCGCATTTGTGTGTGTGCGTGTGTGTGTATGTTACATGACAGTGAAGAATGCAGTGACCATAAATACAATTTGTTGCCACTACCCCGATTTGTGGTAAGTCCCCAGCAGTTTTACTCACCGCAGTTTTTGCACTGTCGGTGAACGTGACAGCACAGTAAAAAAAAAAAAGACAATGTCTCAATGATATTATGACTCTGACCTTGTAGAGTCCCTGAATGACTGCCAAGGTTCTAGGGAGCCTCTGAAGTAGAGGAAGATGGTATATTCAGATTTGACTCCCTGTTAGTATGTGTTGCTGGTTCAACATGTTAGTTCATGTGTTAAAAGCCACCTGGAGAAGCACTAATGTAAATATTAAACAATATCGAACTGAGATGTAGCTTACTCTATTCTTTCAGTGTCTTTGGCTGGTAAAACCTGTATTCTTTCTCTGTTTATATTTAGCCTCTCTATATTGAATACCTAGTCTGTTCATTCTGCACCTCTGATCCCAGCTCTTTTTCTTGGTTACTCTTCTTAACTTTCTCTTTCTGCCTGGCAGTCACATGAACAATCTTTTGAGTAAATTTCTAGTTCATCCCTAAACTGAGATTTCTCTCAGCAGTGCACATTCTTCATGAGCTATCCCCTGTTGAAGAATGACCTAGATTGGTGAACAGAAGACAGAATAAAATGTCCACAGTTTACTAGCAGTAATTTTCCTTCAGGGGAAAACTTAACATTATTCAATACCTTTAAGATACATAGTTTTTGTAAATGATTAGTTCACCTAACAAATATTTCAGAGATTAATGTCTTGTTGAAATTCCAATATATTACCTAGGTAGCATTTTCTACCCCCTGAGTACAAGAATGCTATCAATAATTAAAAAAACAAACATATATATTACCTATGATAAGGGTTGGTTATCACTGATTCTCTTTCTAAGGAAAAAGACCACTGTTTTTCAAGGTCCATTTTCTCTCATATACACAATAACTTTATTTTACTCTTTTAAAAGCCAGGAAAACAGTTCCTTAGTTCTAAAGTTCTAATATTTTTCTTATATTCCATAATTTTGAGACATTAATTCCTGAGATTATATCTGAATTTTCTCCATATGATACAAATGTATTCTTTGGACTGGGAGATTAGATTTACAGAATCCATCCATGAATTATCCTGTAATCTTCTTAAAGTCTTAAAATCCTATTTCTTTTTAACCATTTCTTATTGTTTTATCATTATTTGTGGTATAAAAAATGTCCATGGGTTATATACACATATGTTTTACTTGTGGCTTACTAATTTGAAGCCTGGTATTCTTAATCTGTTCTTCAGTTTTGTTATTGTAAAAACAGAAAGAAAAAAAACAAACACCAATGTTACACAGTTGTTGATGGAACTCTACTAGCAGACAGCCAAGCCTACACCAAGAATGACACTCTGTTAGTCTAATCTTTTTTAAACTTGGGACAACATAAAGAAGATTTTAAATAAAGTATTAGAATTTTTTCAGACTCTTCATTAGTCTCCAACACTAAGAATTATGTTTAATGATCTTTGTATCTTTAGCAATGCGAGCAGTGCTAGGTAAGTAACCATTAATTTAAAAAAAATTTTTGTTGGCCTGAACTATAACTTTAAGTAAAATAGAAACAGTATTTTCTTTCTCATCATCATGTGTGCACATTGATCATCTGCCTCGAATATCAGGGTCATGCCTTCATGGAAACTCATTTTGCACATAATAAATTTTATAAATGCCTTTTTGAAAATTTTATATTTTTGTCAAGGCTTACCTCACTCTGAGTGTTAGAATTCCTAATATATTTTATCAATATCATCCAGTATCTGGTATTTAACTGTGTTTGTTTCTCCTTTTTCTCCTTTGTCATTTTTATGTGCCTCATAAGGGGAAAAAAAAAATTAAAGAGATAGGGAAGGCAGATCTTGACCTTCCTTCAATGGCTAATGCATTTGATAATTTGGTCTTAGCAGTTTCATTTACATAAAAGAAAAAATGATAATATCATATATACTTAACACACAAAATCTATTTAGATCTCGTAGTCAAATATGGAGAAATTATTTTTAAAAATATGATCATCCAACGAGTTCTGAACATTGGTTATGATTTTATTCTAGTCACAGACTTCCCTTACTTTGGATGCTTGTGCGAGAGTAGGAAAATTCTGTGGTTGAACTTTCAACAGTATTCCACTGCTTACTGAATTAAGGAAGACTTTCTACCTGATTTATAATCTGTTCTTAAAATACTCATCAAACATTGTGTCCCACCAGAATCACTCTGGGGAAGCTGGTAGAAATCAGGCTCCCACTATGTTCTCATCCTCCAGCAGGCTTGAGCCCTTAATAGCATTTATTCCACTTGCCCTAAATTGGTAGACTGTGACAAAACGCTCATGAAATATTGACTCTGATCTGTACACATCCCTAGGGTGTTGAGTCAATGATCAGCTCCACAAAAGACATAATGAGAAGCCTGCCACTGTTTCCTCCCAAAATTTCATAACCTTAGGGTTTCAAACTTAACATTTTTATTTGAATAATGGCAGTTTGGATCCTTTTAAAGACATTGTTTGCAGGAAATGGAAATGCAGTCTAAAATTTCTCAAACCATAGTCCTTGAATTATCTGCACCAAAATCACATGGAATACTTTTTTAAAAAAATACAGATTTCTGAGGCCACTCAGCTTCACAAAATCAGTGTCTTTAAGGATATCTCTGAAGAATGTGCACCTTTCACAGGAAACTGACTGTCAGGTTCAACCTGAGCTGGGGTCCAAGGGGAGCTAGTAGACAGGTGGTGGGGAGCTGGTACACGGGTGGCGGGGAGTTGAAAGAACACTTGAGGGACCACAGGCAGTTGGGACATGGCTTTATTCTCTCCCTACTCTCCCCTACACAGTCAGCAGTGCAGTTATATTTTTCACAGACAAGTGGCTCAAAGCCCAGATATGAGCTCCCACAAACAGGTTACATTAAAATGGCTACATAAACGTGATTAGTGCACAGAATTGTGCACCTGCGCTCCAAACCCTCTGTGTCATGCTGTACCAGATTTCTACCTTGTGATTATTTTTCCAACCTAAAGTTTGAAGACTTCTGCTCTGGCTTGTGTTCCTGAGGCTGAGGATTTTGTGCTTTATAGGCAGAGGGAGGTTAGACTTCTCTTTTACAGGAAAAATCAAGGGTAAATCTTTATGAAAATCTATTAAGGGATGTTTTGTATGTGTTTTGAAAGTAAAAATAGCAGTCTTAGGCAATATCCTACACTTAAGACAATCTTGACATATGGAAAAGAGAGAGGAAATGGAATTCATCTACCTTGTTCATTCTAATTGTATTTTGTCACTGAGATCTATTTTTTTTTGGTTAAGTTCATGTGCACCCCTGAACCCATTCATCCCGGGAGAGACAGGAGAGAGGAGGAGACTGAGAAAAGAAGTAAAATAAAAAGCAGAAAGGCTGTATCTGAGAGGTTTCTCCCACTGAAGAGTAAAGTACTGGAGTTGACAGGCTCAGAAAAGAATACTTATTGCTCAAAAGGAATATTAATAATATGATAAGTCAAATAACATAAAATTAAAAACTTCCATTTCAACACAAGAGCAATCTTGTCTGATGCCTTTATATTTATCACAAGTCATAATGTAATTCTGGCAAAAAGGTAATGAATTCTCTCAGTAATGACTAAATGTAGAACATACAAAGGAAAAGGTAAATTATGTCATAAATTATATGGAACATTCTAATGTGCCACCCAGCAGGCAATTTTAAGCAGATTAATACATATTTTGAACTGATATTAAAGTAATAGACAAGAAGATATGCCTTTACATAAAAAGAACGGAGTAATGTTATAAAAGCAGTAACATTTATTGCAATGTATTTCCCAGAATATGTTCTATGTATTAAAATATAGATTCAAATTGTTTCCAAAATTACTATATACAATAAACCCATTGCAGATTAGCTCACATGATAGGAGACTTGGTTTTCTTTTCTTCTGTTAGCTTCTGATGCTAGAAAACCGTGATTCCCCTCACTCTAAGCTGAACTTCCTGTTTTCACATTTGTACACATTTTCAATAGTCGTACTAAGAGTGAACACATTACTATTTCCTATGCCATATGCTTGTAATGCTAAGAATCCTCTCCTCCCCAAAAGTTATTCTCAGGAAAGTGTATGATAGAAGATTTTCAGTTTCAGTATGACTTCAAGTCAATATATACTTCTCTAAATCGAAACTACTCATTTTAGGGTTGAACTTACATTATAAAGAAGTCTTCAGGTAAGGTGCAGTGGCTCGCACCTATAATCCCAGCACTTTGGAAAGCTGAGGTGGGAGGATCACTCTAGACTAGGAGTTTGAGACCAGCCTGAGCAACACAATGTGATTCTATTTCTACAAAAACATTTATAAAATTAGCTAGGTGTGGTAGTACATACATAGTCGCAGCTACTCCAGAAGCTGAGGTGGGAGGATCACTCGAGCCCAGGAGTTCGAAGTTACATTAACCTATGAATGCACCACTGCACTCCAGCCTGGATGACAGAGTGAGACCCTATCTCGACAAAAATAAAATAAATAAATAAAAGTCTTCATATTTTTCATATACTGATAATTTAATTTCAGAGACTCTGGGACAAAAGGATAAAATGATATAAAATATTAACCGAGGTGAACTTCAGACTTTAAAACTATTAATTTTAGGGATTTGAAAGGATTTCTGCATTGCAACAGGAAATTGTGGATCTTATTTTGTGTAAATACTCAGAGGCTGAGGTGGGAAGATCGCTTGAGTCCAGGAGTTTGAGGCTGCTGTGATCATGCCACTAAACTCCAGCCTCGGCAGTAAAGTGAGACTCTCTCCGTGAAACAAAAATAAAACAAATTAAAACAATTAAGCTGCATATTTACAATCTTAAAATAAAAGTTTCAAATGCTTAAATTCTGGTGGCACCAGTTAAATTTCAGAATGAATTTTGCTAATGTTGCTATGTTAATACCTATTACATGAGGCGTTTTACTCACTATTGTATATCCAGGTAGCTGGTAGAGTTTCCAGTACTGAATGGATGTGCAGATATTTGTTAAGTATTGAATAAAAACATGCATATTTATTATATTTTAGTTTCACATACATTATTCTATTCATTTGTCAAAAACTTTGTGAGATGCAATGAAGTTCATTGCTTATGAAATAGTATTGATTTTCAAAAATAGCTATATATTTAACTTTATTGTGTGGGAATTTTCTTTTGGATTTGGCTTAATTTGAAGAGACCCAGTAGTTTAAATGAGATTTAGAAAATTTTTAGTGGCAGTGATTGACACATTCCCTTCTCTAAAGATAAGACCTTGGCCTAAATGAAGAACCTTAAGCATGCAGAGGTAAGGTAATTTGTGCTAGGTCACACAGCAGCTGATGATGGAGTAAGGAGTAAGTCAGAATTCTATGCCTGCCCAATATTTAGATCCCATAAGAAGAAAACCAAAAGAATACAGCTGCATGCCATTTAGAGACGAAAGACTTTCCACAAAAGAAAGAGAAAGGGAATTATAGTTACAACAAAGGAAATTCAACAGAGTATTCGAGGACAGTGAAGGCTAAGAAAAGTTTTCATAGAGATTGGATATGAAGTCACATTTCAAGAAGTTAAGGTGAGAGTGAAAGGAAAAGGAAGACCATGAGAAGAAATTATTTTTTCCCATTCTTTGGCAATAAAGAAAGAGAACAGTTACTTAACCGGATCACAGGTATATCTTTTTTTTTAATTGTACTTTAGGTTCTGGGGTACATGTGCAGATCATGCATGGTTGTTGCATAGGTGCATACATAACCAGGTGGTTTGCTGCCTCCATTCCCCCTTCATCTATACCCAGCATCTCTCCCCACCCTCCCACCCCCCCACTGTCCCTCCCCTAGCACCCCCCTCAACTGACCCCAGTGTGTGATGCTCCTCTCCCTGAGTCCACATGTTCTCATTGTTCAGTATCCACCTATGAGTGAGAACACGTGGTGTTTGGTTTCCAGATTCATCCATGTCCCTATAAAGGACACAAACTCATCGTTTTTTATGGCTGTGTACTATTCCATGGTGTATATGTGCTGCATTTTCTTTGTCCAGTCTATCACTGATGGGCATTTGGGTTGATTCCAGGTCTTTGCTATTGTAAATAGTGCCGCAGTGGACATACCTGTGCATGTGCCTTTATAATAGAACGATTTATAATCCTTTGGGTATATACCCAGGAATGGGATTGCTGGGTTAAGTGGAATTTCTATTTCTAGATCCTTGAGGAATCGCCACACTGAGGGAGACCTTTTTAAGAAGAGAAAATCATACGTGTAGGGAAGGAAAAACTTCTAGTAGAGAGGGGAGAGATTAACTGATACAAGAAAGAAAAAACGATCCAAGAGAAGCAAAGCATCAATTAAAAAGTTCTCAGAGGAAGGAACGAAGGCACAAGTGAAGTAGGTGGTCTTGGAATAGATCATTTTTGTGAATCTGCCATTTAATCATTAGAATAGAACTGGTCACTGCAGCTTTTGAAAACCTAGATATTTTAAAATACAACAGTCTGTGTTTATATTTCTTGTTGGTTTCAGAACATCTTGATACAGCTCCTAGTTATATTTCCAAGGGTAAGATTCTGTTTTTAAGCATTTCGTCCACAACATTTGACAGTACCTATAAACTTTATTTATGTATCATGGAGTTAGAAAAAGAGTCATAAATATCAATATGAATAAAGTGTTGATTTGATGGAGTGGTAGAGTCATGAAAAATCAACCTATTTAAATGTAACCCTAAACATTTATCTCAGAGAATAGAAGGGGTACTGAAATCTTTTTTTAGCTTAATGTCTTTTTGATGGCTTTTATGGGGGGCAGGAATACTCAGTCTGTTATCAACATAGAAAATTGGACGACTCAGTTTTCCCAAAATGTATTACTAAGACCCACGCAACATATAGTGAGTGTGTTTAACCTTTACAAAAGAAGCTTAAGGGAAAGGCTTTTTTAAAAATACTTTAGTTAAAAATCATTTGAAAATGTACCTTTCCCAAAAAGAAATTGATTTAAGTATTATTGCTGAACTAGAGTGAAAACATATAGATTTACAAGAGTGAATTCTCTGTACTTTGTACAATTATTGAATTTTTTAATAAGATTAAGAGTAAATACAAGGAAATTAAGTGAACTTAAATTAATATTTGTCTTTGTATCATAAATGCCCCAAGAGATTTAGAAGTATTGGGAAAGGTTAGACAGTGGGGACGTCCAGCTTCCGAGCGGCAACCTTTGTTGCGCTAGCGACGAAAAAGAATTAAATATGGGTGATGTTGAGAAAGGCAAGAGGATTTTTATTCAGAAGTGTTTGCAATGTCACACCGTGGAAAAGGGAGGCAAGCACAAGACTGGGCCTAATCTCCATGGTCTCTTTGGGCGGAAGACAGGTCAGGCCTCTGGATTCACTTACACTGAAGCCAATAAGAACAAAGGCATCATCTGGGGAGAGGATACACTGATGGAGTATTTGGAGAATCCCAAGAAGTATATCCCTGGAACAAAAATGACCTTTGTCGGCATTAAGAAGAAGGGAGAAAGGGAAGACTTAATAGCTTATCTCAAAAAAGCTACTAATGAGTAATAATTGGCCACTGCCTTATTTATTATGAAACAAATCTCTCATGACTTTTTTATGTGTACCATACTTTAATAGATCTCATACACCAGAATTTACATCATGAATGACTGACAGAATATTTTGTTGGGCAGTCCTCATTTAAAACTAAGACTGGCTTGTGGTTAAATGAATATGTTCAGTTTTTGGATTTTAATAGTAATTCTAATTTAGTAAATTTTATCACTGTTTACCCCTTCTAAAGATATGATTAGACTTCGTTAGTAATGTTAAACTTTTCGCAAAGATGGTGAGTGCCATCTTAAAACTTACTGGAGATTGGTTTTATATTTAGATTTATATAACTTGTTATGTGAATATATTTAAATATGGGGGAAATTCCTTCGCTGTCTCAAAACCAAGCAAGATTCACCTGTGTTTTGTGTTCATTTGCCTCTTAAAGGCAAGGGTTGAAGATAAATGGGTAGCAATGGCTATTTTATATTTTTGGCCTTAACTATGCCAATCTAATTAGAATTCCCTGTATTTGAAATGGTTCCTTTTACTTATTGAAAGGCATTTTGTGTGGTTTATGTGTAATATCAAAAATTATTTAACACTTCACACATTTTATAGATGATCTATAAGGTCACATGCTTTTAAAATAGTAGCCAATTAAACTTCACTCTTGGATTCTTTACAATCTAAGTCAAACTAACTTATAATTTAGGATTGTCTTTAAACAGCCATTCAGAAACAAAACTGTACAACTGCTGTGTATTTGTGATTGGGAATCGTGCTTTTGCCAACTTAAAAGGATTAAAGTAGAGGCGATATACACAAATATAAAAATGATGTGTGATCATAAGACTTAAGATAATTAAAAAGAAAACCACAAAAACAAAAACAAAAAAAAAAGAATTATTGGGAAAGAAGAACATTATACAATATTTATATGCTGTTAAAAATTAGAAGAGAATATTATATTTGCTCTACCTTATGAATAAGTAGCTGTATTTTATAATGGACAGAAATTTTCTAACAAAGAGACTCAAACTAGAAAGGGATTGAATTTTTCAGATTGTGGTTCTGAAATGATATCATAAAGAAGAAAGTGATATAAAAGTCTCTCAGTTGGAAAGAACATTAGAAACCATCTAGTGTAACTTCTCACTAATACAGAATATCCTCTACAGTTGTCCATTGCAATGTATATTAAGCATCTACTCTGCAACAGCCACCAGGTTTGTAAAGATAAGATATGCTTCCTAATTCAGAATAAGATAATATACAAGGAGTAAAGAACAGATAAATAAATGAATTGTAAGTAATTAATTAAAAACTAAGAATTTTTTTTTAGTAATATAGTAAGAGCAACATAGAGAAGAGAGTAAATAATTGATATGTTATTGGGCCAACGAAAGCTTCAAGGGAAAGTAACACTAGTTGAGTATAAAGTATTATATGAGTTTACATGGAAGACATAAGAAAAAGTGGGGATCAGCAAATATTGGAGGCATGACATAGAATGCTATGTTCCTGGAAAGTGTTTTAGAGCTTCTGAATGGTAACACCCTTGTATGTATCTACAGCAATGGGGACAAGAAGAAAATTGATGGGAAATGAGACTGGAAAGATGGAGAAAGGCCAGATCATCTGAGTTCTTATTTATTGCATCAAAATATTCCAACCTGAAAGCATTGAGAGGGAGGGGAGAGGATTTAGAGGTGGGTAATATGATCAGATTTACTGTCAGTGAAGTAGGTAGAGTGGGGCCAGATTAAAAGCAAGGTGCTTAGAGGGGGAAGTCATTATAATAGTCCAGACACAACAGAAGAGAAGAAGTGTAGAGTTAGGAGACAAGCATGAGATAAGATTCTCCAGATGTGGCCTTTGATAAGATATGGGGGTTAAAGGATGAGCTGAAGATAGTACTTAGATGGGTGACACAGGCTAATTTAATTGATACTAATATTTATGTTATGCTTTACCCCTGGATGGAATAAATGCTTTTAGCCATTGGTGCTCAGGTTTCTGAAAAAGACAGTGAGCTGCCACTAATGAGTATAAACCCTGCTGTGACAGTTTTAAGACACTCAGATGTCACTTACTTTGTGGTGATAATGTCCCAGGTGCCTGTGATTAGTGAGCATTGTCTCATTCATAGCCCTTTAGCTGCCACATAAATCAGCAGTGTATGTGCTTCAGTGAGCACTTGTAAATAACTTACAAATTAATTGCTCCTAGTTGTTCAGATAACTCTGCAGAAGGATGAATTAAATTAAAGTTGCTCTGTAGCTTATTTGAAAGAATGGAGGGAAACTGAACTTCCTACTAACTTACGCAAAGCAGATGTGTATGTAACATTCACCGTTATCGTCATCATCATAATTAAGAAAAATCCCTTTGATGTTTTGGCATACAGCATTTTAGAAAGTTAACTCTTTAATATCAAAACTATACCCTTAGACCATTTTACAAATGAAGATATTGTATAAGAATGAGGGATATCTTTGCTGATATTGCTTTCATTGAGGGATCAGCACCAGTTTATTTTACACTTAGCCTATCCTTGCTTGGAAAGCTTTGTAGAAAACAATTATTTGGTTATAATGTTAAACTTTGTGTAACTGTCCTAGTATCCGTTTGTACTCATGGCTTGGGCCAGGAATTTAAGTAGCTAAGAAAAAAAGGAAATAAGCTTTGAAATTTTATCAGTGATATTTTCTGCACTTGAAAGCTCCAACTCAGTTTTATTAATGGAACGTTGTCTCATCTTAATTTCTATTAATGTATTTGCATTTCTGATTTTCTGATGACCTTTAACTGATACTTATCTGCATTGTGTCATGAAAAATGTAGAACTCATTCTTCTAATGTCTAAGTTGACAAGGTTTGTCATTGACAAATCTAATCACTGGAAAATTAAGGATTTTACATAAAAGTCAAAAATCATAAAATAACCTGGATAGCCTATCAACAGTTTCCCAAATGTATTGAGGTATAATTTACATAAAATTAAACCTTTTTAAGTATACAGTTTTTTGATGAGTTGTTACAATTTTATGTTATATAAACACTACCATAATTGATGTATAGAACATTTGCCTCATTGTAAAAATGTCTCTCCTGTCCATTTGCCATCACTTCAGTAAACTCTTGGCCTTAGGCAAACACTGATTTGCATTTTCGCATAACAGTTGGACTTTTCCAGATTTTTATACATGCAGTATGCAATATTTTGTATTTGACTTCTCAAACTTAGCATTATATATTCAAGATTTATCCTCATTATGGTTTTATTATCTATTGCTGCATAGTATTACATATTATGGATATACTGTAATTTGTTTACTCATTCACTGGTTGATTAATATTTAGATTTTTTTTAAATAATTGGAGTATTATGAATAGCATTGCTATGGTTTAACAGGGGGATGAGACTGAAAACAAGGGGTAAGAGTGATGTCAGAGAGAGGCTGTAAGCCAAGGAATGTGGGTGGCTTTTAAAAGCTGAAAAAGACAAGAAAATGAATTTTACTCTGAAGCCTCTGGATGGGATGACGCCCAGCAAACAGTCTGATCTGCACAGTGAAAGAGGATAAATTTGTGTTGACTTAAACCACTAGGTTGTGGTAATTTGTTAGAACAGAAATAGAAACCAATACAGATTTTGATTTGTTAACATATGGTATAGAAAGATGTTTTCACTTTTCTTGGATAAATATGTAGGGACGGGATGGCTGAGTGGTATGGTAGGCACAAAGGGATACTTTTGAATAACCAGATCACCTTAAAACCTGCCTTGTGCCAAGGAAAGGAAAATGTTATGTCCAGCCTCCAAGATTGTTGCCATATGTGACTTACCGCTGAAATTTATTAGTACTGAATGAATTCATTAACTTTTGTTGCTAAAACTATAATCACGGAAGTCAGACAGAAGTTTTAGTACTTATGTAACCTTGGAAAGTTGCATATCTTCTTTGTTATTCAGTTTCTATATGTGTATGATGGGAGTATTAACATAAGTTAGAAGATACATATGAATTGAATAGTAGAATCAGGCATAAAGTTCATATTAAATATTGTGATTATCAATGTTTGGCAATTTCCACAACACTCAACACAATATATATGTGTACATCTCTTTTAGTGTGTGAAATAGCCAACTAAAATCACAACAGATGAGACTGTGAACAGAGTTAGTCATAACAAAAATGCACGTTTAAATTCATATATGTTATGTCCAGCTCAGGTAAAATCATTAATAATACAACTTTTAAAGTATGTATTTTAAAGTTTTATTGGTCAGTATATAAAGAACATTTGCAGTAAATACAGGAATTAGATATTTTTCTGTATCTATCCATCACAAGACACAAAACTACTTCATACATGGTGTTGTATACCTACATAATGTCTGGTTTTTTTTTATGTCATTAGTCATCGATGATTATTGTCTAAATCCACTAATTCCTTAGAGGTTAAAATATGGTCATGTCCTAATTCTATCATTCTGCCCTCCTTTAGTACTATGAATATTAGCATAAAAAAATATACTCTATCAACTATTTGGTCCCTGAGGTAATTTTGTATATAAATGTCAAAATAAACATTTCATAGTTTTTCAAATAACCAGGTGAGTTCCTAGCATGTTTTTAAAGTTACACTCCCACCTCCCCACCCCACTGGATCTGGGTGCCTAATGTGAAACCAGCATGCCATTATTTGGGTGGTGTCTGGCATAAATGTATGAAAGAAACTATCTTAAAGAGAAAATAAAACACAACTTCCATTAAAATTTGAAAGTGGTAAGGTTAATTTTATTAAGCAGTTAGTTAATTTAAATAGTAATAAATTATAAAATGTTTTATATACTGCATTTTCTATTTTAGTGGTAAGATAAGTATTTCGAAAGATGACTCAATTATTTTAAAAATGTTCTTCATAAGTCTGCCTTTTGTTATATAACTATTAATAATTGAAAACAATAAAACAATAACAACCCTAAACACCCATAAAATTTTCAGTACTTATATCTAATAACTAAGGATGCTTAATGTGGTACATACACACAATGGACTATTTTTCAGCCATAATAAATGAAACTCTGTCATTTGCAACAACATGGATGTAACTGGAGGACATTTTGTTTATTGAAACAAGCCAGTCACAGAAAGATACACATTGCATCTTCTCAGTAATGTTCGGGAGCTAAAAAAAAAAATTGAACTCATGGAGCTAAAGAGTAGAATGATGGCCTCCAGAGGCTTGGAAGGAGAGTGGGAAGGGGAGAAAAAGATGGGATGGTTAATGGGTATAAAAATACAGTTAGATAGAAGGAATAAGATCTAGTGTTCGGTAGCACAATAGAGTGACCGGAGTAAACAATATTTTAATGTATATTTCAAAATAACTAGAAGAGTGAAATTAATATGCTCCTAACACAGGAAATGATAAATGTTTGAGGTGATGAATACCCCAATTACTCTGATTTGTTTATTACATATTGTGTGCTTGTGTCAAAATATGACATGCACCCTGAAAATATATATAACTAGTATATTATTTATAATAATTAAAAATAAAAATAAATTGCTGTTATTAGATCCTCTTTTTTAGATGCATTTTATTATAAACATAGAAAATAGATTGGGGCTTACATGAGGCTGGGGAGTATTTTAAAATAATAAAAAATATATAACTGTCATAAGGCTAAACAAAGTTAATAATAATCTCTTAATACCATCTAATATTCAGTCAATGTCAACATTGAAACAGGATAAATTAAGGCTTGAAAGTTTTCTGCATTGGGGGTTTTAATGTTTGGTATTTATTTTATAATAATTCTTGGCTTAAGTAAAAACATGGGAGATGTAGATAAAACAAGATCAACAAATATTGCTATTTGTGATCTATTATGTGATAGGCACATAAGGTTTCTGTGTACTACTGATAATTTTGTGTGTGTTTGAAAACTTTCATAGTAAATGTACAAAATGATGATTGTGGACTCTGGTTTCAGCTCTGCCGTGTAAGAGCTTAGATGCCATCATTTCTCTCCTCACAACAAAAACAAAGCGGAGCAAACTGAAAATCAACAACCTTTCTTGCACCCATCAAAGAATTGAGGTTACAAGGCAAATCAGCACTACAAAATCTGAAGAGACAGAGAATCATAGCTGAGATCTGCTTTTTGAAGCAAAAGCCACTGGAGCTTTATATTGGCAGATGTACCTATATGGTGATTTTGATGCTTTGCTGGAGGCTGAGTGTGGACTGACTTGAGAGTGAAAACTCCCAAGGGTTAAGTCTTAAGACAACCACACATTCTTGCGTCTTATCTCTAGAAATCCCATGAATTCAGAGAAATGCTCATATTTCTGGCAATAGGAGGAGAAAACTAACCATTCTGAAATACTCTCAGAGCATTTTCCGTTTTAAGAAAGATCTTCCCTGCAAAGAAAAAGACCACCAAATCCTTATACAGCTTGGAAAAAAGAAATTATCCAACTCCAGTCCTATTTAGCCTTCTTGTCTCACCTAAGGGGAGGGGAAAATTGATAAGAAATCTTTGTGAAGGTCACTTCCTTAGAACCCAGGCCCACTCAAAACAACTGACATTAATTACAAAATTATAGAATACTTCCTCTGCCCCATATTTCATCAAAACATCAATAAAACATCAGTATAACAATAATAGGTTATAGCTAAAAGAGCTGCAAGACACAGAGTCTACTTAAGAAGAAGCTCTTTGTTCCCCTTTGTCAAAGACAATGAGACAAACAAAAACAAGGACGCTAAAAAATCCTAAGCCTCTGACACTAACAGCTACACCAAACATTAAACACAGTTCAACTCCAAGCAGGATTAACATAAGAACTCACACTAAAGACTTATTTACCATAGTTCCTGACTCATTATGCCTGGCTGTCAACAAAAAAATTATAAGGCAGGCAAAAAAGGCAAAAAAGAACAAAATTTGAAGACTTTGACCCAGCACAAAATAAAGGGTTTATATGAAATTATACCCTTTAACAAACTTGTAACGAAAGCCATAATTAGTAAATATTTGCAACAGTCTAAGTGATAACATATATTCTTTTTTCTTTTAATCACAAAGCATTTCTAGGACTTTTTTGCTGACATCCATAAGAATATGTAAGATCACATTTTATAGTTAAATAGCCCCAATCAAAAAAAAACCATTCATTTCATATAATTGTAGTAATTATGTCTAAGACCATATCAATTAAATTGATTCTTTAATACTCTTACGAAAAAAATTTGAACCTATAATTCCAAAGAAATTTTTTTTTTTTCGTAAATAAAAACAAAGAGAGACCAAAGGCCGTGACTATACTGTTCATTCAGTGGCAAACTCTTACTGACTGGTTTTAGAAAATACCATCAGACAAGGTTAATACAAGCAATTTATTCCAAAGATGAATGTTATCTCAGTAACTGTAGAAATGTTCCAAAGAAAAAAATAGAAAATAAGAGCCACTATGGATGAATCAACAACCTTAAGTGCCACGAATAAAAAGCAGCTGCAGAATATATACATAGAGAGAAATTGCATATTTAGAAAGAACCAAAGAGATGTTGAAACAAGAGCTAAATTAGAGAAGGTTGAACTACGGAAAAAAAGTAGTAGTTTATGAAATGCAAAGCTCAATGCATTAAAGTAAATTTATTGGAGTGACTTAATAATTATCACATAGTTCTTGAATTTGCACTAGGTTTAATTGTTAATATGAAAACAACATGTTTAGAAAACAACAACATTTACTCCAGGAATATTATCAGAGAAGAAATCAGAAGCTAGTAAGGGTATAGATGAAACAGGATTGGCTATAGGTTGGTAATTATGAAAGCTGTGTGATGGATGTATGAGATTTCATAACACTCTGTTTCCTACACTTGTATTTCTCAAAGTTTTTCTCAATAATGTTTCACATTTTTTTTTCTGACATTGAAAAGGTAAATGTATTCTATTATCAGAATGACAAGATTTTCATTCATGTATTCATTGTTCATTTATTCAGCATCAACCCTGTACTTGCTGGAAAGCCCAGGATTTATCATGCTTTGCCCCATTCCAACCAAGAACTTAAAGAGGAAGTAAAAGGACTGATGGAATTCATCATCAGACTCTAAAGAATACCAGAACAATTACAATGATGCTGAATTTGTAACAATTATACAATATTCCCCAAACTTAATAGAGAACAAATGAATAAACCCAAAGTAATCAGTAAACTGGCAGAATAATCAACAATTTGTTTTCAAAATTTTTCCCAATCAGAGCCACCTGCATCCAGCCTGTGCTGTTCAATGACAGGGATAATTTCACACATTGGAATATTTGTCTCATCCTAAGGTCAGAAGATTTATAATTTTTGCTAGATAAAACTACTCAACTTTCTTTAACTTGCATAAAATTTTCTCTTCATTGCTGATGTTTTATATTGAAAAAAATGACAAATATAATCCACTTTATTGTTGGCAAATAAAGGAAGGTAAGAAATTCAGCAATGAGTTGCTGCTTTGCTCCCTCAGCCCAACTAGCAAATTCTCATTATCAAAGTCATCAATCAGCATTTCCTGTTTTTTGTTTTTGTTTTTTTGCTGAGCATCAGAGTGTTCTCAGTAACATATTTCAAGCAGAAAACTTTAAAAGCTACAGTATACAGATTAATTATTGATAAATTTACAGCCACAAAATCTTACTCTGTTAAAATTTAATGTAGATATCTGCTTGTTGGGTTTAGAGTCCCCTCATTGTCTAAAACAGACCCACTCTCCACACTAAAGTCTTATCATAAGCCCCTAACTAGAACTACTCTGGAAGTGATATATTTCTCTTTTGCAAAATATTTTATTTACTTATGAGTCATCTCATTTTCTCAGTACCACCTTCAACAGTTTTCAAGAGCTGTTGAACTTGTTGATTCTTTTATAATATTGTTTATGTCTCTGTGTTGGCTGTAGGCCCACATTGTTTCTCACATGGATTATGGCAATAGCAATGGATTTGTCTCTTTTATTCCAGCAATGACCCCACATGTCCATCATACAAGTGTTAGGTGTTAGAGTGACCTTTCTAAACATTATCGTCATGTAATTTTCTTGCTTAAAAGACTTCAAGAATTCCCACTAGCTTAAAAAATATATATCTGAACTAAGAAGTTATCTAAACTAAGATAAATTGGAATGTTAGATTTTTGATGACATCATTCCCAGTGGTACTTTCACACAGATCCCTAGTTTTGGCGACTGGTCTTAGCCTTCAAAATGTCATTTGTTGTGCTATTGCTCATAATATTCTTCCATCTGCACATATTCAACTTTTCAAAAATGTTATTGTTCTTGAATCAGTTTCATTGTTTTGGAAGCTTATCATCCCTTCCCTGAACTATCCCAGGTAAATATGTTTACCTATGTATTCCTAGTAGCCCAAACATATCTCTACCTTCACTTTTACACATTGTACTTTGTCAGTTTTGTTAGTGGTCTTTACACTATATTGAGTTTCTTATGGATGAGAGACTTTTGCCTTAATTCTCTATATATCTTTGTATTGAATACTCTGGAATATAGTAGAAACTCACGGGTCAGGTGTGGTGGCTCATTTCTGTAATCCCAGTGCGTTGGGAGACCAAGGCTGAAGGATTGCATGAGCTCAGGAGTTTGAGGCTGCAGTGAGGTGTGATCATGCCATTGCACGTCAGCCTGGGTAACAGAATGAGACCTTGTCTGAAACCAAAAAAAAAAAAAAAAAAAAGAAAGAAATTCACTAAATGTTAAATTAATAAATAATTAGCTAATGATAATGATAACTGTTTTCCATAAAGGCCTCCTTTTTAATTCTGTCCTTCACTTTGATTTCATATTATTTTAGAAAGCAAATCTTTGATCATTTTATCCCCCATTAAAAAAAAATCTTCACACATTCCCTATTAACAATGGAATAAACTCTTAATGTCTCTCCCACAGGTTCATTTTTCACTTTATTTCAAAATCTCCTTTTAGATATCATGTATCCTAGTCAAGTAGAAATAATTACTCCCTGCTCCTTATACACTTCATGCCTATCTTTGCCTCCACATCTTTGATTATGCCTCTCTTGCCTTTAAGTTTTCATTATTTAAAAGTACAGAGTTTTACTTAGAAAAGGACATAGGCAATCTTATAATACGGAATTTTATTTCACTTTGCATACTGTTAGAGTAAATTTTTTATTTCTTCCATTGGACTAATTAAAAGCAAGGACTATAGGTTATAATTTTTATCTCCTATTGTGACATGGTAAAAAGCCCCATAAACCTGCATACCTCAACCATACCTAGGCTTTCTGTTGAAACTGCTCTCTATAACCCAAATGTGAATAAGTAATTAAGGACTGTAATTGCCACCCTACCCAGACAATGTGTAAACAAATGCTAATCTTGACTTTCCTGAACCACTTAAGTAACAATCAGAATGTCAAAAAGTTCCCCTGGCTCTCGGAATGTCCGAAACCCCTCACCCCCACCCCCCGCCCCTCACCCTCATCTCCGGCCTGAAGATGATTTACAGAATCCACTGGCCCTCAGAATGTCTGAAGCCCCTCACCCCCACCCCCCGCCCCTCACCTTCGCTCCCAAGGTGATTTTTATGGGTATAAAAGTTCTTGACACCCTCCTTTCGGGGCCACAGGTTGGAGAGAAACGCGAGTCCTCCGTGGCCGCCGGCAATAAAGACCCTGCAATTTGGCATACTTCTGTCTTGGTGTTGACTTTCTATGCTCAGCCCAGTATAATACTATAGTACCATGCATATCATAGCTGATCAATAAGCTTTTGTTCTGTGAAAAGTGAATGAATGAATGAATAAAGAATAAATGTGGGGTGTGTGTGTGTGTATGTGTGGGTGTGTGTGTGTTTGTGTATGTATACTAAGCTGATTACTGTGACTGAAACATGGAGATTGTTTCCTGCAATTCCTGAGCCCATTTTTTATGAAGGATTTCAGTTAAGTCGTTCATATAAAAAGATGATTGTATAATAATTAACAGGCAGTTAAGCCATTTTTAATGAGTAAAGCAATTACTCCAAATCTTTTAGAAATAAAGTAATGAGAAAGCAAAAGCCGTAGCAATGCAGAACGAAGTTGAAAGAATTACAGATAGTGCATTTATCATTAAGTTCAGCATATGTGGGCTTTTTTCAAAATGCTGTCACTTCTATCCTCTAGAACTTATGCAAAACTAGAAGGAAGAAGGAGGAAAATGGAATAAAGAGGAAAGGGTATTTTGAATAACTTTCTGGCAAGAAGAGAAAAACTGACTTAAATCAAAGCAGACCCACCTCCCAGAGGCATGGAAACTTAAACCAACAGTATTTCTAATTAGACTATTTTTAGAGCATGTTAACACCTCGTTAAATTGAGTAGGCTCTGACCTTAACATATTAGGAATTTTTAATAATAACCTTGAGAATAGCGGAAAGTTTCCTTCTCTGTGACTTAAGTGTTTCTCTGAATTTAGTGAAATATCAGATGCCACTATTTCATTTCAAATTCAGTGTTCACAAAATATATCAACCAATAGGTTTGGCTATGTCAGAAATGCATCCATGTGACCAGAGGAAAGATGGATGGGTGACTGCATCCCTGTGAACTTATTATTACAAGTAATTATAAAGCCATTCTCTATTATGGAATCATCATTGAAGGAAACTTTTAAACACTGACATGACAAGAAAGTCTTTTCTGGAGGTCAATCTAGTACTGCCTGATGGAAGTCTTAAACCACATTCACAATTGATTTGCAAATTCCACTTTTAGGCATGAAAGGTAAATAAAATGTATAAAGATTCACATAGAGGGATGATCACTGCAGCAATGTTCATTAGGGAAAAAACTGTAAACAAGCTAAATGTTAAACAATAATAATACTGCATTAAATACTAGGCAGCCATTAAGATAGTGAGTAAGCTTATAATACTCAGTTGTGTAGTTGTTCACCAATGCAAAATATAAATACCCTAACAGTATATAAGGTATGATTGTGAGTTTTACAGTGTACAGATTGAGACTAGGGACCAGGCCTTGATGCCTACACATAAGGCCCTACATCCTGGATTCATTCCTTATTGGTATGTCATCAAAGTGGGTTGTTTAGTCTTTATGGGTCTAAGTTTCTTCAGATGCAAAATGGTTTGCCTTGAAAAAATGGTTTCAGATGCCTAATATATTATGAAATATTTTTATTTCAGTGTTAGAATATAGCCAAAAAAAATCTATCACTTCTCCAACACACATACATCTATAGGTTTACTCCATTCAGTTTCTACTTTCTAATAGCCACTGAGACATGATGTAATGATGTGGAGCACATGATTTACATGTTCACTACATTTTGTTACTCTTAACATATATTTGGGGACTAGAATGAAAGCACAAGTATTTTCAGTTATATTATTATCCAAGATTATGCAAAGGTTAGTGATATTTGATTTAACAAGAAGCAACCTTTCATGTTCTGAAAAAGATGTAATTCATTATTAAATTTCTACTGCATTAAGTCTTATATTAATAGTATTAGATTGCCTTTTCACCATGTTTATATTTCCCCTACAAAATAAGAAAAATGTCTTACAAAGGACAGGGTCTTATGCATAGAATCTGTGTAATTGCCTAACTGCATAATTATTTCAAATATGTCAGATATTTTGTTTATTTTCTAAGGTACTCTGATTCAAAAATAATGCTTAAGTTTCTCTTTGCTTTCTAAACCTGAGTTTTTCTGAATGGCTGCAATTATTATTAATGTGCTGTTATGCTATCCCTAAAAAACTACCTTCTTCATGTTCCAATTCCTTTTTTGCCTTCTGTATGGCTGCCATAACACATTACTACAGATTTAGGAGCTTAAAATGACACAAATGTATTGTCTTATAATTTTGAAGGTCAATGTCCAAAATGCGTCTCACTGGGCTAAAATCAAGGTGTCAACAGGGCTGTATTCTTTCTGGAGCCTCTAAGAGAAAGTTTATTTTCTTTTATTTAACAGCTTCTAGAAGCCACCTGCATTCCTTGCCTCATGACCTCTTCCTTTGTCTTCAAAGTCAGTAGGGTAACACCTTCAAATATTCCTCCTCCCTCTCTGTCTCTCTTTCTCTCCCCGCCGCCCCGTGTGTGTTTCCATTATCACATTTTGTGCTCTGCCTCCTGTCTGATTGTTTTCCTTATAAGGACCCTTGTAACTATACTGGGTCTTTGTAACTATATTAGGTCTTCCTGGATAATCCAGGATATCTCCATGTCTCAAGCTCTTTAACCTTTTGCCATGTAAGTGAACATATTCATAGGTTTCAGAGACCAGGACATTGACATCTTGGGGACTCAAGATTCTGTGTACCATGCCTTCTCAAACAACTCATTACCACCAGAGTAGTTTTGTTTTCTGATAATTGTATTTACTACTTTAGTTATTCTCCATCAATTACTGGATAAATTTTGATTTCTTACCATGCAAGGCCCTTCTCCATAGACCTCCACTTCCGTCTTTAACTTGCACCAATCCTCTGTCATACCTTTTATTTCAGCCATATGGACATTGTTCTGTTCCCTCCTCTCTGCACATTGCCTCCTCCCTTGGTCTAGGTAGAGGGAAGATGGGAATAAGTCAAGCAGTGACATGATAAACAGAGTAAAGAGGACAACTGAGTAACATATTTAGGAAGTAGAATTAACTTTGCTTAGTGATTACTGAATATGTAACATTCGAGCTGAGGGGTATAAGAGAGAAAACTAGGAAAACAACATTATGAATAAATAATGGGTTTGGAGGTAGAGGAAGATTATGGGTTCATTTTGGGACATAGAGATGAAAATATATACTAATGTTAGAATAAGAGAATTATTAACTTTCATGGAACTTCCTGTAAAATTTGAGATTATTTTTATGTCCATGACTTACTATATAGTTTAATTATTTATATATGACAATATGAGGAACTATTGTTGTCAAAAAATACTCCTCTAAGAGGGCCCATGGGTGTTCCTTTTTGACTCTTTTATACAATCTTGCAACATCCTCAAAAACTATACATAATAAAATAATTTTTGATTTGCAGCTTAGTGCCAAGCATCTTGTCAGCAGTAAAAGACAGTTGGCTCACAATCTTTAGATGTTGTTCAGTGCTTTTGATTTAATTCCAGGGGGCAGGCTATGAATAGCTAACTTGGTGAGATTAGTCTTTAGTTTGCTTTCAAAGCCTTATTTGATGCCGATTCATAAATTATACTTGCTGCATTACAGAATCTCATTATCCTTCATTAGAAAAAGCATACTAAAGAGAAGTTAGTATTACATGTCAGGCACTGCCTGTGGGATGAAAGAGCCAATGAAGGAAATGGCATTGCAGTTTCCTGGCACAAAGGGGCAAGAAAATGCAGGCCTAATCCTCTCATCTTTGATATGTAGCATAACATAAGTCTAATAATACAAGACCAAACTTAAGCTAATGTCTGATTAATAGATAAGAACAATGAGTAAACTCTTAAGTGAGGAGATGTTTATTATATTCTAGCCTCCCACAAAGGACTGTGGCTATCCGAGTGCCTGGCACATAATAAGTGATTGATTAGTAGACTTTGATTAAATGTGGATGGCCACTTTAATTTTTCTAAATACACAAAATCAATTGTATTTGTTAATCAGAAATTTTAAAATCTTTATAAAGGGGTATTATTACAAATGTTCTTTACATAGCAATTATTATAAGGTTTACAATGTTTTTGACTATTTCCCTGCACACATATACAGAGCATAATAAACCAAAGAATCAATATCTGTATGTAACTTTTCCCTTATTTTGTTATTTGTTATAATGTTGCAACATACTTTTAAATTGACAAAATATTATAGAAAGCACTGTTCCTTTCCTTAAAGAGCTTACAGTATACAGAGGATGATAGAGCAAATATAATGGTACAAATCAGAATACTCTTAATAGTTAAGTCACTCATTTCAGACACATTAATACCATTATTAAGATGTGCATGCTAAATATCTAAGAACTGAATATTAAAATAAATCAAAGTTTTTACTCAAAAAATTTAAAACAACTTCTGAAAATAAAGAGTATTATTTATTGTATTAGTCAGAGTTTTCCACAGGAACAGAACCAATGGGATATATAGAGAGAGTTTTATAAGAGGAGATTTACTCTGGAAATCCACCATGAGATTATGGAGACTGGGAAATCCCATGATATGCCATCTGCAAGCTCAAGAACCTGAAAGCCAGTGGCATAATTCAGTCTGAATTGAAGGCCTGAGAACCAGAGGAGCCAATGGTGGAAGTCTCAGAGTTCTAACACACAAGAACCTGGAGTGCTGATGTCTAAGAGAAGGACTATATGGATGTACCCACTCCAAAAGAAAAAGTGAATTTACACTTACTCCATCCTTTCCTTCTATTGGGTACTTCAGTGGATTATACTATTCTCCCCCCACCCCCCACATTAGTGAAGGCATAATTATTTAGAATCTACTGATTCTGTAAATGCTAGTTTCTGATTCTGTAAATGATAGTCTCTTTCAGAAACATCCTCACAGACACACCCAGAAATAATGTTTTAGCAGCTATATGGTGTTCCTTAACTCAGTCAAGTTGACACATAAAATTTAGCGGCAGAGAGATTTAGATTTTTGAGAAGCGTGTTTTGAAGAGGTTTAGAAACATACAAAAGTCAATGATTCAGAAAACACAGGGCATTTAATTACAGTTGGACAGAACTTTGTGACACAGCCCTCTTGGTGAGACCACCATTATTATTAGCTTAACTGCTAATTGTAAGGGCTATATAAAATCAGATGTACAGAAAGAATGAGGAAGATAGGATAACGGAGGTAATATGTAAGAGGGCTGGAGAGATTTTCAGATGAAAGCCATATCTTCATGGCATTTTAAATTGCTGGATCATGGGGTAAGGTGGTAGGGAGAAGGGGCCGTAACCCATAGTCATTGAGTTCTGTAAAGGAGTTTTGTGTGTGTGTGTGTGTGTGTGTGTGTGTGTGTGTGTGTGTTGTACACACATATATTCTTTTCTAGGGCATTTTCTAAATGAGTAGAAATTTCTGACTGGATTGTCAGAATATCATTTTTCTGACCAAATAAAAAGAAAGTTCATTCAAATTCAAGTAAGGGAGCAGGTACTGATTTTATTGTTCCATACCTAGTCTACTTTGAAGATGAAAGAATTTGAAACAATCTAACCAATTCAGAGAAATGAATACAGTCATACTTGACCTAATCATATTTCCACAGGGAGCCATAATAAATGAAACAGACTCAGAGTCAATGTGCTGAAAAGATGATCACGATAGACCTATGTGGTTCACTTACTGAAATGGAACTGAAGAAAAAGAAAAGCAGAGCTGAATTTCATTCTTCTCGAGTGTGGTAACTATTAAAATAGACTCAGAAAAG
Source organism: Ateles fusciceps (assembly GCA_036589455.1). NCBI lineage: Eukaryota > Metazoa > Chordata > Mammalia > Primates > Atelidae > Ateles > Ateles fusciceps. Next base: position 2,315,674 of record JAZHEH010000479.1, on the reverse strand, counting down.
AAAAAAGAAAAGATCCACAAACATGCAGCCTCTAAAACAGTATTATGCTTTTTCTGAATAAATACTTAATAACTGAATGTCATTTTAATATGGGCAAATAAAAAGATCACTGAAAAATAAAAGAACAGGATATGTGCGATTTTTAAAGGATCCTCTTCTAAAAGACCTTTTAATAAGATAATGAAAGAAGAAAATTTAAATGACAGCAACAGATAAACAACAGTTAAGTCACTTTTTCATCTTGTCAACCTGATTTGTCACTCACATGCTCCATTTTTTCCTGATGGCTTAAGGAGGAAAAATCTTTAGTTCTTTCATTTACTCATAGAGAATTAAAAATGAATGAGCTTTTGGCAAGCAGAAACCCCCGGAAATTGCCATATTCAATGAAGACTGAAACACTCACTAAACTCACTGCAAATAAAGGAAACGTTCCAATAGCTTTCTTTTACTCTAATTAAATATTTATGTGAAAAAGCATTATGTATCTTAATAAAGAAAATGCATTCCATTTAAAATAGTTGCAAAATATAGTGTCACCTTGATTTCTGGCAAGGAGAGATTGTATACAGCATTGCATTCATATTGAAATACAAAACACTGTTCTTTGTCCTTATTTAACCTCTCTTCTTTATGCAGCTAGATTCTTATTTTATTGTACTAATTTATTAGGTCTAACTTTTTCTATGTCAAATTGAGCTACTTTAAAATTTCAAGTTTAGTGTCTAAAACAAACATTTAACTACTGTAAGCTCCTCATTATGTGTGTTGTTTTATAATATTGCTCTACCTACCATCCACTTGATCACCTGTTGTCAATTATAATAATAATAGCAAAATGCTTAGAGCAGCTGAAACCTGACTTGCTGCTGCTGAATTCTAATTTGTTTTTAGAGTTTCCAAGAAACCAAATTGTTCCACCATGTTCACCTCTGCATATAAGATGTAATGTCGGCTCAGGAACTTGCTACATAAAAATTTTCAAGATCACAAATACATTTCAAGGAAAGCACTCTTGGTGGCCCTTGCTTCTAAGTCTGGCTTTAAATATGCATCAAGACTAAAAAAATGGTTACAAATTAAGAATTCTTTGATGTCGTGGTTTTACTGCCTCTGAAGAAAATGTAAATGTCATCATTAGTAACTGCATTTCTGAGTGGGGAGGTGGGTGGATGAAAAGAAAATTCCACAATAGCTTCATTATAGCTTTGCAGAAACCTACACTTCATTCACTGAAAGAAGTAGAAGCATTTTAATATAGTATTCCAAATAGATAGAAATAGCTTAGACATTGCAGTGTTGGAACCAAGCTGCCTCCTGCTGCAAATTGAAGCCTTCCTGATTCTACCTCACTTCCATGGACAATTGAACGTTCACTGATTGTTTTGCCTCAGGGTGATCAATTGCTAAGGGAAATATCCTCCACATTTTCCCATAAATGGGAATGATTCCTGTCTGATTCCATGGCATTTTATTACATTTTATATAAAATTGGAAGCCTTGTCTGTTGCACATTTCCAAATGGCAGGTGATTACTGGAATATTTTCCCCACCAATTGGTTTCAGTTTAGGATTCCCCAAATTCACGTTTACTACTGTTATATGTGTCTTGATTATAAAATAACTAAAATTTTAACATTGTTTTTTTGATACTTTTTATTTTTCCATTTCATTATATGAAATGGCAAAGTAATTTAATAGAAGATTAGTATCAGTCATGTTACTTAGCCCTGGAAGAAATCATATTAGGTTATTTTCTCATCCATAAACAAAATGAGGGAAATACGGAGCTCTATGATTATAGTATTGCCAGGTGAACTCTTTGTAGCTAAGATTTTCCACATGAAATGTACTAGAATAAACTTTACTTTTTATTTATTTTTGCTAAAGGGTGGAGATAAGTTGCTTTCAATGTTTCATGCAGGTGGATTATATCTGAGATCTTAAAATGGAAAGTTTTCTATCCAATATAAGCCATCCCCCGCGCCCGCCCAGTATTCAGTAAATAATAATGCTGACCAATATGGTGGACAAAAGTGAATTTAGAGCTGCTATAAGTCTAATGTAATTTTCATTCTGAGCATGAAAATATGGCCTCCAGCATTTATAGTTAGAAAAAATAATAGGTATTGGATCATGTGTCAAAATGGTACCCCAATATTGTATAGTTTCAAGTTTTCAAGGAGTTAAGTTTTATAATAAACTCAATAATGCATATGTCTTGATACATAAGGCAATCTGTATATACTGAAGTTGCATACTCAAAAAGTTTACTGAAGCGAAATGTATTCTAGTAAAATCAGTTATTATATTCTTGGAAAAAATGCTTTACAGTGATTGTAAGGTAGGCCTTTGCCTATTTTATTCTATTTTAAATACTTAATTTTTAGAAGGCATCCGGAAATTAATAAGCATTCCATGGAAGTTCACTCAGTGAGGAAGATTATATATTCATAAAACCAGCATTGTTCACATTTCATTATACATAAAAATTTAAATGGATCCTTTAAAGCCAAAGGCTATTATTAATAAATAGACATAATTCCAATATCCACGTTAGGAAAATAACACAAGCAATTTGAGCATAACATTTTTTAATACACAATACAATTAAACTTTATTGGCAAACAAATAGAGTAAAAGTCGGGATCTGGTTTCTCTGAGCTATGAATATTACTTGTAAATTTCACAACTAAGCACTGAAGAAATATGAAAGGAAAGTGCATACATGAGCTGCGAGTAGTTAATGGCCAAATATGTTTTAGAAATCATACACAATTTATTTCTCTTTCAAGTAGTCTTGAAGAAAAAAAATATATTTAACTTTCTCACCCTGTGTACTCCAAACTTATTTGACAGTGGAATCTTTTATTCCAGGAACACATATTAATACCCAGAAGAACAGCATTCTAAAGAAAACAATTTTAGGAAATGCAATAGCATTGCATAATTACACTGTTTCCCAAAATAACTTACAGATGCAGCTTAATGCAGCTCTACCCATGATCTAAAGATTTTTGGTCATAGAATGGGGTGTTATTTCAGCTTCAATTCATCTATTTCCATGTTGCCTATAGTGAACATAAAACATTTTATCAGGGAAAAAACATTTTATATTCTAGTCAAGATCTGTAAATTCATGATTGGAGGCAATACCTCTGGTTCCAACACAAAATGACCGTGAAATGAAATTACTGTGAAAATATGTCATATGAAGTACAATAAGAAACAAATTAAAAGTACATAGCCTCATTCAAAAAGAAGAAAATTATCTGTAGGGAGTAGAACTGAGAGGAGAACCAGGGTGAAGTTTATGGCCTGCAGGAGGAATTGGCCTGGGAATGGTTTCAGGAGCAAGTCAAGGATTAAAATAATTGCATGGGAAGAGGGAAACAGAGCAGATGGAGATAGGTTTCTCCAAAAAAGACAATCTCTAGGAATTAGGAGAAAGCACATTAAAGCACACACATAAACAAAACTATGTCGCACTCACTGATGTGGCAAAAAGCAGAAAACAAAAAAGTCAAATCAGGCAATTTGAGCTGCTAGTAAAGAGAACTTTCCTAGGCTGTTGGTGATGGTTTTGATAGCTAATGTTTATTGTACACTTAATGTGTTGCAGACACTCTTGTAACTGCTGTATTTAGTCTCTACTGCAACCCAGTAAAATGGATAATATTGTTGTGTTTACTTGATGAATTAGAAAACTAGGTAACCGAGAAGTATTTTGCCAAGGTCATATAGCTAGTTGCCAGGGAATCTGACTCCAGAATCCATGTCCAGAAACATCCTACTGTAAGTCCTGAGAACATAAAATGGTACTATTACTTTGGAAAGCAGAATGGAAAACTACAGTTAAAAGGGAGAGGTATATACCTAAAAACCATACATTTCCACTTCTGGATATCATTCCTATTCTACATAGTCAGAGAGATGAATACAAAAAGAATCCTTGAAACATTATTTATATTAATAGTAGACACATATAGTATTTATTTTGCCTAAGAACAATTGTTATATTATTAACCATATTATCTACAACAATCCCCCATAAGAGAGTTTCTATTAATATCTCCACTTTAAAAATGAAAAGGCAGAAAGATTTATGTTTATAATAGCAAGATAGTTGAAACTACCTCAATGCTCATTAATAAGAAAGAAGATTTATAAAGCCTAATATATATATATATATATATATATATATATATATATGGAAAGCTTTAATCAGCCATACAATGAATAGTCTATATCTAAATGTAAAAATCTAAAAATATAAACTTCCTAAAGCTTATTGATGCAAATATATTTTTAAAGCATGAAAACATAAGATAAATATTTTACATGTACTTAGAAGATTCCCTTTAAGTTGGGAGGGAAAAAAATGGAGTGGAAATTGTTCACTAACGACTGCTAGTACCTATATTGATTCAAATTTTGAACAATGTAAGCTCTGAAGTTAATACGGACAATTATTAAGTTTTTTAAAAGCTGAATAATGAGAATCCTACTGTTTTTTATATAATTCTCTGTATTTTACATATGATTTATATATTTTATACTAAAAAGTGTGACAGTAAATTAAAATTGTTTTCATCGTGTATTAACAACCTGACATTAACATTATTAACCTTATTAAAAACTGACTTGCTCAATTAGACAAGTTATTATGAAAAAATAGCTAATAATATTTACCATTTATTGCAAATATATTTTCTGAAGCCCTGCAAGTTTTCATATTTTTCATTTAATTATTTCAAAAATTACATTAAATTGATGTAAATGTTGCTGAAATTGCTTACTAAAGACAAAACTATTAACGAATTGAGTTGGGACTAATGCAAAAGTTAGTCTGTTACCTACTTCCATGGAGCTCTACTACCTCTGTAAGGATGTAGTTACCAGTACTAACTACAGAGCTCCCAGAGTCATTAAAAGGAGATGTCTCTGGCCTCAGTAACCTTCTTGTCTGGATATAAGCCCAGTGCAACTAACTGAATCATCTGGACGTGGGTCCAATGCCAAAAACCCTTCAATCAGCATAGTCCCCATAATTATTGTACCTTCACCTCTCTTTACGAGATCTGGGTTATGCCTGGAGTCGTAGAGTTGGTAGTAAGGTGATGTGTCCTGGAGATAGAAGAAGTTCAGGGTAATTAACGAGAAGAAAGTAGTTCGTATGAGTCAGCTTCAGCAGAACAAATTTCTGAAACAGTCCTTAAAGGTGTGTAGAATTGTTCTAAAACATGGCATCACCTATGCAATAATTTGTTACTTTTAATTATATTAAAGTTTATGTCAGCTTAGGTTTTTTTTATTCTGAATAAGATTACTTTTAATATTAATAAATTCAAAATTAAATTATTTTTCTTTTAATTCATTTTTACCAATATGAAGCTATAGCTTTTGAAATTGTTGCTAATAAATGGTGTTTTATATATTATGTTTATAACTCTGATGACACTGAGATTGAAAAATCTAGTCCAACAGTTCAACATTCAGTGTTTCATAAAACACAAGGAATGTGATAGGACTTTCCTAGTAGCTTCATATTGCTGATTATATCTACATGTTAAATTCAACAAACTGAGACCTTTAATTCTTACCTTCCTCTGTGTTGGACAGTTTCAAAAAATCATAAAGACACCATTGTGATTAAATTTAACTTAATGTCATGTTTAGCTTCTTTAACTCATCTGTCATCAATGTTCTCATAGACAAAATACAGTGCAGAATATCCCCAAAGCTAATTTAGTAAAGTTGCACCTTTGTTTTATTATGTGTGATAATATATATTTTTGATCCTTACATATACAACATTCCCATAAAATTTTTCTCATAATTTTTACACCAAACCAATATCCTGATAATTATATTACTCTCCTGTGTTCCAGTGATCTATTACTGTGTAACAAAAGGGGGTTTACAAGGAAGAAGGAACTTATATTTTGCATGTACAGATGAGTTAAATGAAGGGTCAGAGAACATCTTTAGAAAAAAAGGGTATGAAAGTTGTAGAAATTATCAAGGAGGGTTAGAAAATGGAAAGGCTGGAGGGAATAGAGATAAACATTGCTAATTTCATAAGTTCGCCTACATGCTTACATATCACTTATTAAAACTGAGCTCCTATAAATGAACCTACCGGTTATTTCTGAATTAACATATTAGAACCCAACACTAATTTCACTTTGACTCAGCTACACCCTGGAGTTGAAAGTGGCTAGATCTAAAGTTCTTTCAAATCCTACGAGAAATATATCATTAAAAGGCTGTGAAAAGAGATCAGCTTAGTTGTCATTTCCTGTGGCATTAACTTGGAAAACAGCTCATTTCCATATACCTTTTCAGGCCCTGTAGATATTTTAGATACTTAATTTTAACGCATACTAAATCAGTGCACCCTGCAATAAAATTTTCTCATTTTACATCTGCAAAGACTTAAAAAAAAAGAACAACAGAGCATCAAACTGGCATTTTTCCCCAGGAAAATATTTAAATTCAGTTTTCAATTAGGCAGATAATCTTACATTTGAATAAGGGAATGCTTTATCAGTCAGCTTCTTTTAGACTGAGGCTGGAGAGGCTCTGTGTATATCTATCTCACTACATCTCATTTCGTCTCTGGCACTGACGATAACGTAGTAAAGAACATGAATTGTTTGCCTTCATCTCAAATAATGAGTCAATGGATCAGCCAGATGAATGTCAATAGCATTATTCATTATCTTGCGACAGTTCACATTTTTGAAAATATCTCATGGCTTTTTTAGTCTATGTCTAGTAATTCTTTAAGGACAATTTCTCAACCTTCAAGAAAGAGTACATAGAGCAACACTGATTCTGGAAAAATAAGATCTTATTTGCATAATTTAGCCACAAATTTTTGAGTACCTACTGGTTACTCAGATATTTTCCTAAGGGATATGCAAATTATATTTATCATACTCAAGAGTTGTTCTTTCTCTCTTGATTTGGTGAGGGGGAAACAGACACTGCCTCCCAGAGGAAGAGGCTGGCCACTTAAAAAGCACTGCCATTTTCTTCCTCATGGGTTTTCTTATTTTATCAGTTCGATTTGGTGAAGCAATGGTAGAGCATACATTCTATGATGGTACCTTTCAATTATCCCTATGGAAGATGGCCAGTCCAAAAGTTGGATCTCTGAATTTAAAATATGAGGTACTTAGAAATTTTCATTCTTAGCTTTGGGTCTTAGCACCAATTTTAAAACAACAGAAACATTTCACTCAGGACACAATATCTATTTACATGAGAATGAGTAAAGTTATAGGTATGGAGAAGCAAAGAAGAAAAATGAAAAGAATTGGTATGTGATACTTCTTGTGTCTGTGGGAAATCAAGATAAAGTTACACTGGGGATGAAGATAGCTGGTTTGACCTACGAAATGATTGCATAACTACTGGGAAATGGAAAATGAGTGACATGAAAAATTAATACTATGCATTTTTTTTTTTTTTTTTTGGAGACAGAGTCTCGCTCTATCACCAGGCGCCAGGCTGGAGTGCAGTGGCGCAATCTTGGCTCACTGCAACCTCCGCCTCCCGGGTTCAAGCAATTCTCCTGCCTCAGCCCCCCGAGTAGCTGGGACTACAGGTGTGCGCCACCACGCCCAGCTAATTTTTGTATTTTTAGTAAAGATGGGATTTCACCATATTGGTCAGGATGATCTCGATCTCTTGACCTCGTTATCCACCCGCCTCCGCCTCCCACAGTGCTGGGATTACAGGCCTGAGCCACCGCACCCCGCCAATACTATGCACTTTAAAGACTCATCAGTTGAGAAACTACACCCTTAAGTGAATCAAATCAGTATGTTTATATAATCTTCTTAAACAGCATTTGTTTAGTGTACAGGCATGATTCTGAGTTAAAGAGCTGAAGAAAAGCTGTGGCTGAAGTCCATGGGGGACCAAGGAATTGAAGAAACTTGGAGAATATGTTTTAAATAATTGACCTCTTAGTTAATCTTGAAGCAGGGTATTAGAAAACCAAATCTTGGGGGTGCTGGCAAGATAGCTGAATAGGAAAAGCTCCAGTGGGCAGCTTCCAGTGAAAATTAGGCAGAAGGCAGGTGATTTCTGCATTTCCAAGTGAGGTACCTGGTTCATCTCACTGGGACTGGTTGGACAGTGGGTACAGCCCAAGGAGGGTGAGTCTAAGCAGGGTGGGGTGTTGCCTCACCTGGGAAGTGCAAGGGGTCAGGGAATTCCCTCTCCTAGCCAATAGAAGCCATTTGGGGCTGTACCCTCCACTCCAGCCTGGATACTGTATTCTTTCCATGGTCTTCGCAACCCACAGACCAGGAGATTCCCTCCAACACCTACACCACTGCCAGGGTCTTGGGCTCCCAGCACAAAACTGGGCGGCCCTTTGGACAGACACAGAGCTAGCTGCAGCAGTTTTATTTTTCATACCCCAGTGGTGCCTGGGACACAGAAATGTTCACTACCCTGGAAAGGGAGCCGAAGCCAGGGAGCCAAGTGGTCTGGCTTGGTGGGCCCCACCCCCATGGAGGCCAGCAAACTAAGATCCACTGGCTTGAAATTCTCGTAGCCAGCACAGCAGTCTCAGCTCAACCTGGGATGAGCGAGCTTGATAGTGGGGAGGGGCATCTGCTATTACAGAGGCTTGAGTAGGTAGTTTTAACCTTACAGTGTAAACAAAGCTGCTGGGAAGTTTGGACTGGGGAGAGCCTACCACAGCCCAGCAAGGCTGTTGCAGGCAGACTGTCTCACTACATTCCCTTCTTGCTTGGCAGTGTATCTCTAAAAAAAGACAGCAGACCATGAGGGACTTATAAATAAAGCCTCCACTTTCCTGGGGCAGAGCACCTGGGAAAAGGAATGGTTGTGAGCACAGCTTCAGCAGACCTAAATGTCCCTGCCTGGCAGCTCTGAAGACAGCAGTGGATCTCTCAGCATAGCATTCAATCTCTGATAAGGGACAGACTGTCTCCTCAAGTGGATCCCTGCCCCCACCAAGTATCCTGACTGGGAGACACGTCCCATTAGGGGCAGACAGACACCTCATACGGGAGAGCTCCGGCTGGCATCTGGCAGGTACCCCTTCGGGAAAAACCTGCCAGAGGAAGGAACAGCCAGCAATCTTTGCTGTTCTGCAGCCCCTGCAGGTGATTCTGAGGCAAGCAGAATCTGGAGTGGACCTCCAGCAAACTCCAGCAGACCTGCAGCAGAGGGGCCTGACTGTTGGAAGGAAAACTAACAAACAAAAAGGAATAGTTTCAACATCAACAAAAAGGATGTCCACCCAGAGACCCCATCCAAAAGTCACCAATTTCAGAGAACAAAAGTAGATAAATCCACAAAGACAGGAGAAACCAGCACAAAAAGGCTGAAAATTCCAAAAACCAGAACGCCTTTTCTCCTCCAAGGAATCACAATGTCTCACCAGCAAGGAAACAAAACTGAAATGGAGAATGAGTTTGACGAGTTTACAGAAGCAGGCTTCAGAAGGTGGGTAATAACAAACTCCTCTGAGCTAAAGGAGCATATTCAAACCCAATGCAAGGAAGCTAAAACCTTGAAAAGAGGTTAGGCAAATTGCTAACTAGAATAACCAGTTTAGAGAAGGGCATAAACAACATGATGGAGCTAAAAAACACAGCATGAGAACTTCATGAAGCATACACAAGTTTCAATACCTGAATTGATTAGGCGGAAGAGAGGATATCAGAGATTGAAGATCAACTCAATTAAACAAAGTGAGAAGATAAGATTAGGAAAAAAAAAGAGTGAAAAGAAATGAACAAAGCCTCCAAGAAATATAGAACTATGTGAAAATACTAAATCTATGTTTGATTGGTGTACCGGAAAGTGATGGGAAAAATAAAACCAAGTTGGAAAACACTCTTCAGGATATTATCCAGAAGAACTTCCCTAACCTAGCAAGGTAGGCCAAAATTCAAATTCAGAAAATACAGAGAACACCACAAAGATACTCCTTGAGAGGAGTAACCCCAGGACACATAATAGTCAGATTTACAAAGGTTGAAATGAAGGAACAAATACTAAGGGCAGCCAGAGAGAAAGGTCAGGTTACCCACAAAGGGAAGCCCATTAGACTCACAGTGGATCTCTCATCAGAACCCCTACAAGCCAGAAAGAGTGGGGGACCATATCTCAACGTTCTTAAAGAAAGGAATTTTCAGCCCAAAATTTCATATCCAGCCAAACTAAGCTTCTTAAGCAAAGGAGAAATAAAATCCTTTACATAAAAACAAATGCTGAGAGATTCTGTCACCACCAGGCCTGCCTTACAAGCTCCTGAAGGAAGCACTAAACATAGAAAGAACAACCAGTACCACCACTGCAAAAACATACCAAACTGTAAAGACCATTGATGCTATGGAAGAAACTGCATCAACTAATGAGCAAATAACCAGCTAGCATAATAATGGTAGGATCAAATTCACACATAACAATATTAACCTTAAGTGTAAATGAGCTAAATGCTCCAATTAAAAGACACAGACTGGCAAACTGGATGAAGAGTCAAGATCCATCAGTGTGCTATATTCAGGAGACCCATCTCATGTGCAAAGACACACATAAGATCAAAATAAAGATTTTTCAAGCAAATGGAGAGCAACAAAGACCACAGGCTGCAATCCTAGTCTCTGATAAACAAACTTTAAACCAACAAAGATCAAAAGAGACAAAGAAGAGCATTACATAATGGTAAAGAGATCAATGCAACAAGAAGAGCTAACTATCCTAAATATATATGCATCCAATAGCAGGAGCACCAGATTCATAAAGCAAGTTCTTAGAGACTTAGGAAGAGACCTAAACTGCCACACAATAACAGTGGGAGACTTTAACACCTCACTGTCAACATTGAGACAGATCAATGAGACAGAAAATTAACATGCATATTCAGGACTTGAACTCAGCTTTGGAGCAAGCACGACCTAATAGACATCTACTGAACTCTCCACCCCCAAATCAACAGAATATACATTCTTCTCGGCACCACATTGCACTTACTCTAAAATTGACCGCATAATTGGAAGTAAAAAAAACTCCTCAGCAGGCCAGGCACGGTGGCTCACACCTGTAATTCCAGCACTTTGGGAGGCCGAGGCAGGCGGATCACGAGGTCAAGAAGATTGAGACCATCATGGCCAACATGGTGAAACCCTGTCTCTACTAAAAATACAAAAAATAGCTGGGCATGGTGGCATGTGCCTGTGGTCCCAGCTACTAAGGTTGAGGCGGAAGAATTGCTTGAACCCAGGAGGCGGAGGTTGTAGCGGGCGGAGATTGCGCCACTGCACTCCAGCCTGGTGAAAGAGCAAGACTCTGTCTCAAAAGAAAGAAAAGAAAAAAGAAAACAAACAAACAAACAAACAAAAAAACTTCCTCAGCAAAAACAAAAGAATGGAAATCATAACAAACAGTCTCTCAGACCACAGTTCAATCAAATTAGAACTCAGGTTTAAGAAACTCAGTTGAAACCACACAACTAAATGGAAACTGAACAATCTGCTCCTGAATGACTACTGGATAAATAACAAAATGAAGGCAGAAATAAAAACGTTTTTTAAAACCAAAGGGAATAAAATGGGAATGAAGACACAACATGCCATAATCTCTGGGACACATTTAAAGCAGTGAGTAAGAGGAAAATTTTTAGCACTAAATGTCCACAAGAGAAAGGAAGAAAGATCTAAAATCAACACCATAATGTCACAGTGAAAAGAACTTGACAAGCAAGAACAAACAAATTTAAAAGCTAGCAGAAGAACAAGAAACAACTAAGATCAGAGCAGAACTGAAGGAGAGAGAGACACAAACACCCTTTAAAAAATCAATGAATCCAGGAGCTGCTTTTTGAAAAGATCAACAAAATAAACCGCTAACCAGACTAATAAAGAAGAAAGAGAAGAATAAAATAAATGCAATAAAAAATGATAAAGGGGATATCACCACCGATCCCACAGAAATACAAACTACCGTCAGAGAATACTGTAAACACCTCAATGCAAATAAACCAGAAAACCTAGAAGAAATTGATCAATTCCTGGACACTTACACCCTCCCAAGACTAAATCAGGAAGAAGTTGAATCCATGAATAGACCAACAACAAGTTTTGAAATTGAGGCAGCAATTAATAGCCTACAAAACAAAAAAAGTCCAGGACCAGAATGGTTTCACAACCAAACTCTACCAGAGATACAAAGAGGAGCTGGTACCATTTCTTCTGAAACTATTCCTAACAATACAAAAGGAGAGAAACCTCCCTACTCGTTTTATAAGGCCTACATCATCCTGTAGAGACACAACAAAAAAAGAAAATTTCAGGCCAATATCCCTGATGAACATCAATACAAAAATCCTCAATAAAATACTGGCAAACTGAATCCAACAGCACATCAAGGATCTTATCCACCACAATCAAGTTGGCCTCCTTCCTTAGATGCAAGGCTGGTTAAACATACAAAAATCAATACACATAATCCAACACATAAATAGAACCAATGATAAAAACCATATGATTATCTCAATAGATGCAGAGAAGGCCTTTGGAAAAGTTTAACAGCGCTTCATTTTAAAAGTTTTCAATAAACTAGGTGTTGATGGAACATATCTCAAAGTAATATGAGCTATTTATGACAAACTCATAGCCAATATCATATTGACTGGGCAAACACTGGAAGCATTCCCTTTGAAAGCCAGCACAAGACAAGGATGCCCTCTCTCACCACTCCTATTCAACATAGTATTGGAGGTTCTGGCCAGGGATATCAGGCAAGAAAAAGAAATAAAATGTATTCAATTAGGAAAAGAGGAAGTCAAATTGCCTCTATTTGCACATGACATGACTGTATATTTAGAAGACCCCATCGTCTCAGCTTAAAATCTCTTTAAGTTGATAAGCAACTTCAGCAAAGTCTCAGGATACAAAATCAATGTGCAAAAATCATAAGCATTCCTATACATCAATAACAGACAGAGAGCCAAATCATTAGTGAACTCCCATTCACAACTGCTACAAAGAGAATAAAATACCTAGGAATACAACTTACAAGGGATGTGAAGGACCTCTTCAAGGAGAACTACAAACAACTGCTCAAGGAAATCAGAGAGGACAGAAAAATGTGGAAAAACAAAGTAATTTATAGATTCAGTGCTATCCCCATCAAGCTACCACTGTCTTTCTTCACAAAATTGGAAAACACTACTATAAATTTCATATGGAACCATAAAGAGCCGGCCTGTCAAGACAATTCTAAGAAAAAAAAAAGCTGGAGGTATCATGCTACCTGACTTCAAATTATACTGCAAGGCTACAGTATTCAAAACAGCATGGTACTGGTACCAAAACAGATATATAGACAAATGGAACAGAACAGAAGCCTCAGAAATAATGCCACACACCTACAACCATCTGATCTTTGACAATCCTGACAAAAACAAGCAATGGGGAAAGGATTCCCTATTTAATAAATGGTGTTGGGAAAACTGGCTAGGCATATGCAGAAAGCTGAAACTGGATGCCTTCCTTAAACTTTATGCAAAAATTAACTCAAGATGGATTAAAGACTTAAATGTAATACCTAAAACCTGAAAACTCTAGAAGAAAACCTGGGCAATACCATTGAGAACATAGGTATGGGCAAAGACTTTATGACTAAAACACCAAAAGCAATGACAACAAAAGCCAAAATTGACAAACAGGATCTAATTAAACTAAAGAACTTCTGCACAGCAAAAGAAACTATAATCAGAGTGAACAGGCAACCTACAGAGTGGAAGAAAATTTTTGCAATCTCTCCCATCTGACAAAGGAATAATATCCAAAATCTACAAAGAACTTAAACAAATTTACTAGATAAAAAACATCCCCATCAAAAGTGGGCAAAGGATATGAACAGACACTTCTCAAAACGAAAAATGTATGCAGCCAACAAACATATGAAAAAAAGCTCATCATCACTGGTCATTAGAAAAATGCAAATCAAAGCCACAATGAGATACCATCTCACACCAGTTAGAATAGTGATCATTAAAAGGCCGGAAACAACAGATGCTGGAGAGGATGTGGAAAAATAGGAATGCTTTTACACTGTTGGTCGGAGTATAAATTAGTTCAACCATTGTGGAAGATGGTGTGGTGATTTCTCAAGGATCTAGAACTAGAAATACCATTTGACCCAGCAATCCCATTACTGGGTATATAACCAAAGGTGTATAAATCATTCTATTATAAAGACACATGCACACATATATTTATTGTGGCACTGTTCACAACAGCAAAGACTTGGAACCAACCCAAATGCCCATCAATGATAGACTGGATAAAGAAAATATGGCACATATACACCATGGAATACTATGCAGCCATAAAAAAGGATGAGTTCATGTCCTTTGCAGGGACATGTATGAGCTGGAAACCATCATTCTCAGCAAACTAACACAAAAACAGAAAACCAAACACCACATGTTCTTACTGATAAGTGGGAATTGAACAATGAGAACTCATGGACACAGGGGAGAGGAACATCACACACTAGGGCCTGTTATGGTTGGGGACTAGGGGAGGGATAGCTTTAGGAAAATCTCTAACGTTGATGACGGTGATGGATGCAGCAAACCCTCATGGCACGTGTATACCTATGTAATAAACCTGCACGTTTTGCACATGTACCCCAGAACTTAAAGCATATACAAAAAAAATCTTGAAAACTAGTTGTTTTGAAAAACTGAGCAGAACTCACAGGCAAGGAAAGATTCCTGTGTTAATCCAATGCCATTCAAATTGAAAAAGAAAAGATCCATAGTTGGGAGATAACTATATGCAGAATTAGAAAAAGGGAGTCAAAACCAATGAAAATGGGCTAGCAAATAATAGGGACTAAATGGAGGATAGTTAGCTTTAATTTCAGAATCTAATTGATGATTTCACAAACTGTGTTCAGAAATGATAAAAACATAAAACCTGTCTAAAAAACGGTGTGTTGTTCACTATTAGAAATTCTGCCTTTAAGTCATCATGGATCTCCAGGTAGATATGTTCAGTGGATACAGGAATCACAAGTTTAGGGTAAGATCAGGGTAAAATTTGGTAATATAAGTATTATAAACCAAATGTTTGTGTCCACTGAAAATTCATTTGTTGAAATCCTAATTCCCAAATATAATTATGTCACAAAGTGGGGTATGGGGGAAAAAGTAGGTAATCAGGGTGCAGCACTCATTAATGAATTAGTGCCCTTATAAAAGAACCCTAAGAACTCTTTTACTCTTTTTCTACGATGTGAGAATAAAAATAGAAGTTGGTAGTCTACAACCCAGAAGAGGGCCCTCAGCAGTACCTTACTATCCTGGCACCCTAATCTCAGACTTCCAGTCTCCAGAATTATAAGAAATAAATTTCTGTTGTGACTAAGCCACCTAAACTAAGGTACTTTGTTTTAGCAGACCAAACTGGCCAAGACACTATGCATGTAACTTGAGAATAGAGATTTCTCAAAGAGAACAAAGAAGTAAGATGATCAGTGGGTGAAAGGTGAAACGCCAGCACATAAAGAGGCATAAAGGGGTGGAGGAGGAATAGGAGACCTGATGGAGACTTGGAAAGAAAGATTCGAAGAGAAAGAGGGAGAATTAAGAGAATGAACCTACAGATTGGTAAACACATCTAGAACCAATGTGGTATTTTTGAGAATAATTATGTGAGTAGTTTGATTCTAATTAAAATATTTAACTTAGTGTCTCAAGTAAAATTTTCACTTTTTCAAATTATTGTTTTCTCTCATTGTATATATAAATCTTATAAATGATCATAATTAATAACCAAATATTTAATTAAAAAATAGTACAAACTATATTAGTTTTATGAATATAGAATGATCTTATTCAAAGTATCTTAAAAATTAATCATTTCAAATCTAAAATTAAAGATCTAGAGAAAGAGTGAGATAAACATATGACAGAGAAATTATTTATAAAATAATCATAAAAACAAAGTTAGTTTTTATGATTACTATTGTAGGAACTAATTCCTTTTTCCAAATGAATGTTTGCCTCCAGGCAAACCAAATAATTTGGAAAGGCAAAAGTTCTTTTGTGACTTCATTTATAACTCACATAAAACACATTCTTCTAAAGGTTATATTTTATCTGAATGACCTACTATCGCTTTATAATATACTAAAGCATTCTGATCCTGCCCTTCCTGGTATCGCTATGCTCATTGTTTCTAGGTTCTGCACCTCACACTGATTTGCAGGTGATTCCCATCCCTCCGCAACATGGTGACTTCCTCTATTGGAGTGAATATAAAAACAAAGCATTTTTGGTTTCTCTGCAGTTGTTCGGGTTCAGACTTTAAAGTGCTCTCTTCATGAACTACATTTCTATCATTCTAGCTATTTGTTTGAATTTTCTTCTGCTCCACGTAGATGTCTGTGACAACAGTACTTACCAATATTAACTTTCCTTCAGCATGTCCTCTGCCCAAATCCCTGCCACAGTTGTGTGGAATTGGTTTGTCCCTCTCCTCTGAGATAGCAGAATTGGGATTATTTAGACTGCTCTGACCCTTGGTACAGGGAGGAGTAAAGGAATTTATTTTAAGATTAAGTATGGCCTTAAAAAAAACTCTTTCTTCAAAGCATTAAGAAAATCCTCTTTTGCTATATTTTGTGTTGAGCTAAAAATTATCTTAATAATAAAATCAGCTCACTTATTTCTCCATGAAGTAGTGCTTTCACTCTTATTATTCCCATTTTAGATTTAAGGACTGAGGCACAAAGACACCCCAAGGTCATGGAGTTAGTGAGTAGGAGTCAGGGAACACGACCTGTTCTTTTCCCGGTATGCATACTGTCTTCTGCACAGCAAGTCTCAACAAGGGTTGCAGAGTAGAAAGACTGGTCTACAGCAGAGCTTTATGCCAACTTACATGTGGCTGCATAATACTACATACTGTGCTTGCCAAGTTTCTGAGAACCTAGCAGAAAGCTAAACTTCTTCCCAGGTCTCTGAGTTCACTGGGCAAACAGAGAGGAATGGACTGTCTTCCTACCTTCTTTCAGATGGCCAGCATTTGCTGATGCATTTCTTTGGGTAAAGCATAGTAGGCCACCAATGTTTTTTTTTCACCCCAAGTGCATTATCTTTAGAACAACTAGAAATGTCTTTTAAAACATGATAGTCTTTTGACCATTAGTCTTGATCTTTTATATTTCAACTATTCTATTTTTCTGAGCCACTTTAGATATTTTAGTGCAAGGTTGAAAGAAGGCTGCTTCAAGGTCTCCCAGAGAGGTTTCCTTTTAGCTGAGAACCTGCCATTAAATGCTCTTGCTGAGATGAGTGACAGCATCAGAACTGTGTTTTTGAGAGATTTATCTGGCAGCAGTTTATAAGATGCATTGAAATGGGGCAACATGGATTTTATAGTATTATGTTTGTTTATGTATGAAAAACATTGACATCGAATTTCCTCCTTCTGAGGTAATACTGGTTATAGGAACTTCTTGGAGTTTGCTACAGTCACTCCAAATAATATTGGGTTGTATGAGGAAAATTTGACTGGTTAAATGTTGCCTTATTTAACTAACATTAAGCAAATCAGGAAGCTCACCAATAATGCCATGCTACATTTTTTAAATATTTCATAATTTCAGCATTATCTTTTTCCAGGCATAAAATCACTTTGGGATAACATTATTCATAAATTAATCTAGTCTTAAACCTTGATATGCCTTTAGATCCATGCATTTACACTCTGACAGAGAGGTGAAATAAAAGATGTTATAAAGACTAATAAAAGACTACTATGACTGAAGACACTTTTTAGTAAAAAAAGGAAACTATCCTAGGTAGACCTCAGAGCTGTAAATCAATAGTAATAAGATATATTATATTGGTTCTATATGATTAATAGTAATAATTTTTTAGTTACATAAACTAATTCAATAATACTAGGGCAACCTGGTAGTTTTTGGAGCTGACAATATTAAGCCTTTTATGTTTTAAAATTCATTTAATATGTCTCTCATAACTATAAGGTTGTAACATTTCTCTTAGAATTATAGGTCTCTGAAAATAATAGGAGAGATATTTAACAAACATGCTTCTTTATGATTTATTTTGAAAATAACTTTTTATGGTTGCAATAGAAAAAAGCCTTTGTAAACTCCTTTTTCCCTCTTTTCATAGCCTGCTGCCAAGAGGAAATGAATGGTGTCTTTGAGATATTCACAAACATCCGATGCGGATGGGGAAGCTCACTTTGAGAGCCAGCGTTTATTCTATTTTCTGTATTTGATCCATTTTCAACAAAGGCCGTTCCCAACTCTATCTTTCACAGTGTCTTTCTGCTGCACCAGATGTTGGAATAAATCTGTATTTCTTTATCAAATGCTCATTCCCTCTGTGTTGCCCTCACTTGTTCTCTTATTCTAGGACCTGAGGATACTGAGATCTGAAATGTGCCCTGTAACCTCAACTGCTCCTCCCCAACCCAGTACAAGGGAAGGTCCTGGGGACCTGACCCAGTACAAGGGGAGGTCCTGAGCAGATCAGGAATAAAGTATTTATATGGCTTGTGCTTCCTATGAAAGCCTTATGTACTGTTATGCATGCAACCTCCCATTGACCCCATTGGGTGAAACCAAGCGTGAGCTTCAGGAATATCCTCCTGCTAAGTGGAAACTTTCTTCTCCTTCAGGAAAAAATCTATTACTTAAGGAAGCGTAAACATTGTGTAATACCACTTCTCCTTCTAGTCATTCTGTTGCACATAAAGAGCAAAGAAGAGTGAACCTTTCTGCCTCTTCCCTCCCTATACCTCATGAATGTGATATATAGCCTATAGGAGTTTTCTATGCTATTCTAATGGCCCCAGTATAATTTTCCAAGAATACAGACATACAAATATTATTATAGTCATACTTTCCTTGCAATTTCTAATTAGTAGTGGCAAAAACATATTTGGAATAAACCATGTCAGTGAAGTTTCCATACTGTCAGCTATTCTATTTATCTCAAGGACTTCCTGCAGCCCCTCATAAGTGAGAAATAATGATGTTTCTCATGTTTGCTCTGCAGTTCCAGTGGAATTTTCTTCTTACTCTTAGCCAAGCTAACTCTTAAGATTTAGGTGAATTCCTTTTCTGTTATTCCTTCCCCAGTGGGCTACTGGCCTGGTTCTTCATTGAGTTCTACCCTCTTTTCTCAAGTGGAAGCTCTCTCTTTAGTTAGTTCCATCCTGCTCCAAAGAACCTAGTTCTTACCTTGTTCTTCCACTCTGTAAAATTTTCAGGTCCCTGATGAATGCCCTTTCCAATATTTTTCAGCTGTTAGCCAGTTTTCAATGTCATAAAATATTATGTGAGCTAGCAGCTATGGAATGAATGGAGATCTGACAAGATTAGCTTGTGTACGGTGGTCTAACTGGGGGTCAAGGCAGTGCACACAACTAGGAGAAGATAATGAGGACGTGAGAAAATAAGAAGAGCCAAGATCTGCCTTTGGTCATATTATTCTGATACAAGAAGGGGCCAGGGAAGTGCTGGTACAGAAGGGTGGCATCCTTGGCAAGGGCTCCACCCTCTGGCCTATTCCCATGGATCTAAGTGAGGACAGATATTTCTGTTTTCATGCCCAAAAAGTTGCCTTTTGTCCTACCATACCCCCTATGCTGTGCCCATTTAAACCCAAGACTTTAAGCAGGCACAGACACAAGCAGCTGAACATCGTGAGGAGCAGAGGAACAGAACAGTGGAGAGCAGTAAAGAGTGTGGCAGGGCGGCACGGCAGAGAAAGATGGTGGTGTTTTTTCTAGTAAATTTGTTTAAGTTTTTTGTAGATTCTGGATATTAGCCCTTTGTCAGATGGATAGATTGCAAAAATTTTCTCCCATTCTGTAGCTTACCTGTTCACTCTGGTGATAGTTTCTTTTGCTGTGCAGAATATCTTTAGTTTAATTAGATCCTATTTGTCAATTTTGGGTTTGTATTTGATCCATTCTCAACAAAGATGTTTTAGTCATGAAGTCTTTGCCCATGGCTATGTCCTGAATGGTATTGCCTAGGTTTTCTTCTAGGGTTTTTATGGTTTTAGGTCTTACATTTAAGTCTTTAATCCATCTTAATTTTTGCATAAGGTGTGAGGAAGGGGTCCAGTTTCATTTTTCTGCATATGGCCAGCCAGTTTAAGGATTATAAATCATTCTACTATAAAGACGCATGCACAAGTATGTTTACTGTAGCACTGTTTACAATAGCAAAGACTTGGAACCAACCCAAATGCCCATCAATGATAGACTGGATAAACAAAATGTGACACATATACCCCATGGAATACTACACAGCCATAAAAAAGATGAGATCATGGTTTTGCAGGGACATGGATGAAGCTGGAAACCATCATTCTCAGCAAACTAACACAGGAAGAGAAAACCAAACACTGCATGTTCTCACTCATAAGTGGGAGCTGAACAATGAGAACACATGGACATGTTGGAGAACATCACATACTGGGGCATGTCAAGGGTTGGGGGTTTGGGGAAGAGACAGCATTAGGAGAAATACCTAATGTAGATGACAGGTTGATGGGTGTAGTAAACCATCATGGCACATGTATACCTATGTAAGAAACCTGCATGTTCTACACATGTATCCCAGAACTTAAAGTATAATAAAAATAAAGAGAGAGAGAGAGAAGAGAAAGGACATCTGGACACAAAGGAGAGTTCAGCCAGGGGTGGTCAGAGAAGAGTCCGGCCACTGGGCAGTCCTACTCCAGGGGAAGATCGCCTTTCCACTCCATCCCTATCTTCCAGCTCCCCATTTATCTCACTGGGAGCCACCTCCACCACTCAATAAACCTTGTACTCATCCTTCCAGCCTGCATGTGATCTGATTCTTTTGGTACACTGGGCAAGAACCCAGATGGTCACACTGGCCCCCTGTCTTCAGATAAGGCAGTGGGTCTAACTGAGCTGATTAACACAAGCCATCTGCAGAGGACAAAGCTGAAAGAGCACACCGTAACACAGGCCCACTTGGGATTTAGGAGTTGTAAACACTCACCCCTAGAAGGTGCTGTGGGGCAGGAGCCCAAAAAATGCTCTTCAGGACCTCTGCACCTGCCTGTCTGCATGCCCTGTCTAGGGGTTTGAGCATCAGGGCATGGAAGAAGCTAGCCACACCCAGGTCACACACCCTGCCAGGGGGATAAGGAAACTTCTCTCATTTCAGTTTAACATTCCTCAAAATTTAGTCTATGCTATGCTTCTACCCTGTATTTGTCATGCTTCTACCCTGTATTTGTCTTCCTTCTCTTAATTTCTTTTTTCCCTGACCCTTTGACTCCAATACTAATTTCCAGTTGTACTATTATCAAGTGCACTTCAACCTGGAGCAATGAGACAAGATTTTACATTTGGAATATTATACCAATAGAGCAGCAGTGAAGATAAGGCAGAAGCCAAGGAGGCCTCATGTTAGGGGCACAATATGTGGAGCCATTACACCCAGTTAATTAAATCACTCATTCCACATGGGTAGATCACCATTTTAGAGAGGGGGCCAGTCTGGCTTCCTGCAACCCTCTAATATGTACTTTTTCTTCTATCAAAACAACTAGAAATGCAATGATATAGAAGTTTCCAAATCTACTATAGAAACAACCTTCTTACCAGTTCCTAATACTTTGGCTCTCCCCTTCCATTTCCATTGTGCTAGACTAGAATCATGTTAAACAAACAAAAAAGCTACTTTGTCAGAGTACAAAGAGAAAAAATATTAACAAGTGAAGAAGTATAAATACATTTTACCATGTTTTTCAGAAAGAAATGTCTAGACATTAAAAAGTTTGAAACTTACAAAATTAATTGTGAATCAGATACTAATTAATATATGATTAGACATTTTGAGAGCCAAAATCAAATGAAAGCTTGGCTATCTTACAATAAGAGAGAAAAAAATCACTGAAAGGCAAATCTAGAGGAAAGTCTTTGAGCAAGAACAAAGGTCTGTGAGTGAGAGCGCACGCTAAGCTTCCCCTAAAAGCACAAGGAATACCTTACGGGAGTTCCTAAAGGGCCAGATATTGGTATAACTGCTTCACAAAGCTGTCATCTAAGCCCACTTCAGATATGGCCTGAATGCAGATATCATACAAATGCAATCCTGAAAAAGACTCACAAAATCTTTGGTTTTCTTCTCAAACAGTCATTTTTGAAATAAATCCCTAGAAATCAACTTCAACATGATTTCTAGGGAGAAAACTAAGCACCTTCGGTTTTCACACTTGGTTTCAATTTCCAGTTGCATATTCTAACCTATTGAGAAGTTTCATTTCCATTAAATATTACATATTGTAGATATATGTGTACAAATATAATACACATACTCTATAACCCATTGTGTGTGTGTCGGGGGTGGGGGAGGTCAGTATTTTGCAAAGTATCCGAGAAAGAAAAATTATTTCACAATTTTTCTTATTAGTTTATTCCTGGAAATTTTAATGGACCCTCATTCTGTTTTTTATACTTGAAGTAATAGGTCAACTCTCCTGAGTGATATCACAATCAATGTGAACACGAGTACTTAATAGTTACACTCAAATAAGAAACATAAATCTGTAATAACAAGCTACAAATGCCCTTTCTATATTAGTTGAGTATTTTAATCTCCCTTATACATAAGACAAGCTTCCAGTTACACAACTGATTCTTCATTCAGGTGAGTTTTTCACTTTTCTTACTGGTGTTAGAGTGAAAGCTTTTATTTACTGTGCGTTTTTCTCCTCCTTACACAATTTCAAAAGAGTGAAAATTTTAGGAGCTATAGAAAATATATGGGCACTTAAATCAGACAGTGCATAAGCTAAATTCAAGTTTCACCAATTTCTAACTTGCAGTGTGTGATAATTTATTGAGCCGTAGGGTTATATCTATGTAAAGAATAACATCTACCAAACAAGCTTGATGTAAGAACTTAATGAATAACCTATGTAAAGACTATCATTGATACCTAACAAGTATTAAATAAATCCAAGTTATTATTGCCACATATTACATGTATTAAGTCATCTATCTTGAGTTTTTTTCCAAATAAAATTGCTGAGATTTTAGTAGATGAATGGGCAAAGAAAGAAAAATGTTAAATTATATATTTATTTTTAGCCAAATATTTGTTGAGCATTATATCCAGTTGTGCCATATCCTAGATAAAATGAATAAACCATGCCATCTAATAGCTCAAAGCTAAGTAGGGAAGACAGAAACACAAACAAATAATTACAACAGACTCTGAAAAGTGTACAAATTAGTATATGCATGAAGTATACTTGTGACTGATATAAGGAGTTTCAGCTAAGTATTCACAGAAAGAACACTTGATCACCTATTAAAGGATGAATAGACCTCCTTTACATATAACTGAAACATGAAACTGTCTCAATCTTAAGTACTACAGAATGCATAAATGAGTGCTCTAACAGTGAACAGACTCAAAAAACTTGATATGACCTTGTTTATAAGATTAGATCACCTTATTGATGAACTTAATAGCTCCTTACATATATCCCCTTTTTCTGACCAAGCATTAGAAATACTAAAATGCATTCTCTCTCTTTGTTCAGCCTCATTGAACTTATCCACTCTATGTATATACTGAATCATGAAAAACAGCTGGGAACTTCCCTGCAGTTGCTTGCTTTTCAGCATTTATTATTTTCCTTCCTTTAAATAATATTCCATCTGCTTTTGGGAAACTACTAGTTACCCATTATTGGTTATGCAATTTTGATGGTACTGCCTAGGGTTTATTGGCAAAGCTCACGCCCTTGGCCACAGTGATTGGGGTCAAAGAGGTGTTTCAACATATTGATTATTTACTGGATGAGTTAACTAATAAATGGATATATGCAGGCTTCAGCCAATAGGTACATTATATTTTCCTGTCCATCAGAATTGCTGCTGGTATTGGCCAATAATTTAGTCCAGTCCCGGAAGTGTGATCCTCAGAAAAACTGTTAGGCCTATGAGACATTAGCTTCTCTGATGTGGGTGGGAGAAGAATGTGAAGGTCGCTGCTCTTGTACATACCTTGAGAGGCACGATTGAAAGGGCTGAGCTAGCCTAGAGGGCAAGGGACAGCATAAAGTGAAATTCTAATCATTAGAATTCTAGTTTCTAATTAAACTGAACTACTTATTTACATTATAGCCAATGATACCTCAGTTTTATTAATTCGATTTACGTTGAATTATCAATCACTTAAGGAGAAAGAGCCCTAACTGGTAGATACCATTATCTTTCTGGCCAACTTGTTGCAATTCTTCATTTGCATAAATTGGTAAACTTTTCCCCTCGCAACAGTTGGGACCTTATTGGTCTAAAGAGAAGCAGTCTATTTTTTTTTTAATCAATTTTCCACTTGTTTCACAAAATCAGTACAATTCAGGAACTGCCATCTATGTACCTAAGGGCATTTAAGTGTAATACTTTCTGATACCTTTCCTCACTTTATTTCCTTTATGTTATCTCTTTTCTTCTCTGGTTAAGAAAGTCCATTTCCATTTTCATGGGTCTTCCAATGGACTTTCTTTCCTAAAGCACCTTGTTTTTATTACAGATATTGTAGGTTTTAAGAAATTGATGTATACAGTTAATATGCAGAAGTACTTTCTTAATTTCCATGCTGTTAGGTAGCTACTAAACTGATTTATAGCCTGTCAGAGCAACTATCTCTGAATACCATTTTACCAAAGATTAAAATTATTTGAAAATAATTTTTGAAAATTATATAAAAATATTTGAAAATACTAAATTAAAAATAATTACTTGGAAAGAAGTATTCTAACTTACCAGTGATCAGATACACATGATTG
Organism: Ateles fusciceps; assembly: GCA_036589455.1. NCBI lineage: Eukaryota > Metazoa > Chordata > Mammalia > Primates > Atelidae > Ateles > Ateles fusciceps. The sequence continues at coordinate 2,290,776 of JAZHEH010000479.1, read as the reverse complement.
CCACAAATCGGGTATGAATAACAAATATTTAAAAATATAAAATGTAATAAAATGTACATAATATTATGCATAAAACTACATTACACATACTATAACATACAAATTTGTTTTTTTCTTAATCATAAAGTGCTTCAAGGACATCAATAAAGAAGAATGAACATGCTTCTGTTAATTTGTACGTGGGCTCCTTGTTTCTTAGAGAATTATGGTTGACTGCTTGATAGATGAGTTTTATCTTATTTAAATGGACTGTGGTACCATCCATTTTTTTTTCTCACTTAAGTTCTACACATAAATATGCATAAAATGTTGCTTACTAGTTGTCCCCTTTCTTTTCCTGTGTCATTTATTTTCTTCAATAAGTGGCTTCGGGGAAAAATGAAACATTTGCTAAGGATTAAAAACAGTTACTTGTTCTTTTCCAAGTTACAAATTAGTGTTTATAATTAAACTCCAACTTTAACAGTTTATTTGTTTTGAATCCATCCTGTTGAGTGGTTACAGAATTGTCCAAGTATATTTCTTCTAACCTAATGCTAATAATGTGTTGGCTTCTACATCTTTATAATTGTTCATTAGCTTCAAGCAGTATGTTTTGACTTTTATGTCCTTGAAACTATGAAATTATGTTTCTACAATTCAGTTTTTCTTAATGTTTCTACTTTACATAGAATGTATAATGAAACTGAGATCTCAGACATTTTTAGAAATTCTGAACTGGGAATATCAGTTTAGTCAGAATAGTGTCAAATGTGGAATCCAAACAACATAATTGGTACTTTGAGGTTGAGGTTGATGTGACATTCTCTTGAACGTATTTTAATGCTTATGCATATTTAAATTAAAATTTTAACCTCCTGACATTCAAACCAACAAGCCAATCACCATTCAACTAGAGAGACATGTCTTACAAATAAGATGACACCACAAAAGTCACTTGTCTTGAATCTATCTTCATTGCACAAGAGATTTCCTAAAAGCCTAATTGTTTACTAATATTTTGACAGTGGATTTTTAATTAGAATAGCTTTTCCAATGTATTATACACTCAGAATTCATCTCGAATATATTTGTCTATATACTAAAAGGCTGCTATCTAAAAATGAAGCTATGGTGTGTGTTCAAGCATGGCATCCATTTTATTTTAAGTTTTTATCTTTTTATATGGCAGGTAGGTTTCTGGCTATCCCACACAATATAATTTTTTGTTTCCAGGAAGACTGGATGAGGTAGGCATCTGTATTAGACATACACTATACCTCCCTATCAGAATGTACCTGTCCAGAAATAGTATTATTTATTGTATCCACTGTTGATCTTTGTTACCAGCCTCAAAGTAGCAAGGCTTCTGCAGAGAAGCTTAGCTTTGATCGTGGCCAGAGCCAGGTTGACAGGTGAGATCATGGCCAGAGCCAGGTTGACAGGTTAAAGTTTGTTCTGCCTCAGTATGATCTTGTCATGACCCATTTTGGTGCCATACAGCTGAACGCATCGTTTGGTTGAGAATTCTAACTTCTGGTGGAAGTGGCACCCCCAAGCACAGCTGGGTCATGCTGGGAAAAAGGATCATCTTTCAACCCTTCAATGGTATTTTTTACCTACAATTCCATTTTACATTTATTAGAGTACCAGCTTTGTAGTAAAATGCTGAAGTGAAAATTCTTATGTTTAATAGCAGGCAAAAGTGAAAATTATTTTATCTGACTGAATCTGTACTTGCAGTGCACAGTTGAAATTTAAATTGGGAAGGTGCCAGCGGCCTATTGGCTTCCTTCCATAATTGTCAAGTTCCATGGAATTGAGGAAGTTATTTTAATTCCAAGTAACAAGAATAATTTTGCATCCTGAGATCCAATGCTGCTACTTAAAACCAAAATACACCAATATTTTATGGCACAGAAATACAGAAGATTGTTCTTGCCAATTGCCTCTGTGTTTATTTACTTCAAGTCCCAGAAGAACAATCCAGATCAGTTTTGCCACTGACATTATAAGTAGCATAGCAAATTCATAAGGAGTCTTTTCTTCAAAGAACGGAAATGACTCTGAAGTCTGACTAAACTCACAGTGTCGTTGTGAGGGAGATGGAAAGAGGCAGAGTATTTTGTCTAATTTCAAGTTCAAGAAAGCAAAGAACACAAAAGTTAAGTGGCTGGTGTCCATTTATTCAAGTAAATTTATTCAGGAGTCGAGCCAGAAATAAAGATCAAGTCTCCTGGCCCATGTACTAGGCCCCATGCTGCCTCACAGCTTTCAAAACCTTCATTTTCTTGGAAAAAGCGAAAAAGCTTTCCCCTACCATACACACTAGATTCAGACACACTGCCATCTACTGACCCACCAAAGGATGTACCAGCTAAGACATCCTGACCTTCAAGGGAAGGAACACCTCGAGAGGAGTTGAGATCCTGCTTTCCCTTCAGAATGCCATCTCCAGGATGCTAACGGGCTGTGTCTACAGTACTATGTAGGAAAGTGCTGCAAGAGGTAAGTGAATTTAGAACATTTCCTCCCCGATCAAGGGATTAATATTCATATTAAATGCACCATGTCGTCTATATGTGGGACATCCTTGAAATCACCCCTTCCTCCCAGTATTCTTATTTTGACATGGTCATCTAGGGATTTGAATATTCTAAGACAACCTTTCTTTTTCACATAAGACAGTCTGAGGAATGCTCTACGATTTTTGCACTGTCTATTTTGTCTTTCACTGGTGTCCTATCAGATGTGCTAGTTATCCTACATGATGCCAAAAAAAGCATAATAGAAACCAAGCTAAATAGCCACACTCCTGTGCATGTAGAAAATACCATAAAATGTCCAAAAAGAGCTCTAACAATAGGAGAACCAGGCTCCTAAGTATATTTTCAGCAAGATTCTTTTTTGTTCAGAGCCAAGGTATTTTTTTCCCAAAAAATATATATCAGTTTCTTTCTTGCCACATCAACTCTTTAGAGCTTGCCTGCATTATTCTTAGGATAAAAGTAACATTTTCCAGACTCGATCAAGCAATGATGAATACAATTACTATTTTCATTCCATTTTTACAGCCAAAAATTAAAGTTATGATGTTTGTCTATTGCTTGTGATTTTACTTAGTTCATTGACTCTAAGAAAAAAGTTGAATTTAAATATGTGGACCATATATTTCTTTGTTGATGAGAACAAGTAAATAAAATTAATAACTTAATATATAATAGGTCTCTATAAAATAATTCATATAGAAGCAGAGAGGTATCTGTGGCACCCTGGTTGCTTATCTGCATTTGCTTTAAGATCTCAAGAAAAGTTTATTTCCTGGGATGGTGGTTCACGGGCATCATGATTGAGAACTATACATAGAAAACTTATTTGTGAATATAAAACTTATTTCTGTTCTTTCAGAATATGAAATATTATGTTCATGACAATTCGTTTTTATAAAAGAATTGGTTTGGCAGTTACAGTTAGTCAAGTAGAACTTATCCTTTGAAGTTTAGAGATTGAAACTCAATCTGAAGACCACTGATTTAATTTGGAATAAATGTCTGTATGTGTCCATCCAAGTCTTAACAGAAGTATCTTATTTTGAAGTCTTCTTAGGCAGAAATAAGAAACTGTTGTTTCCAACTGTTTTAAATGTCAAGAGAGTCTCTAAAATCAAGAAAGAGATGAGGGATGTCAGGAGAGATACATTAAGAATGGAAACATCTGGGAGTTTTACTGACTCAGTGAAACGCGGACATTGTGAAAATTTAATTGAGAAGTCTAAAGACAGAAAAGTCCTGTTCAGAAATCTGGCCCTCACATGTTCAGTCCTTAGTAAAGGCTTATTAGATGTTGCAAGATAAGAGTGAGGTCCAGGAATCGTTAAATGGGAAATGAGAAGATAAAAGGTTATGAGGAGAGAGGGAAGAAATGATAGGAGGGTGCCAAGGCATTTGAACATCTTTGGTATGAGCTTGGACAAGGTACCAGATATTTGAAAAGCTTATCTGTGTTAAACAGAACTACTAAACTTATTGAGAAGTAATTACAAGAACAAAATGTCCTTTAGCCTTGTTCTATTTAAAGCAGATACACCTATACCAATCTTTTACAACATGATCATTTACATTTGCTGCTTATTGTAAAATCATCACAGGACATCAAATTGTCAGAACAAATAGATTTTTAAAATGCTTGCAGAAACTATTTTCCTGACACTGGAATGGCGAATTAATTCAACTGTAATCCATATGTTTCTTACATTATTCATTTTTTTAATTTTTTCAGTCCTTGTATTTTGATGATTTGAGTGATATTACATTTTGTTAAATACAGAATATAAGAAAAATTTCACATAGAATCAAACTTATTTGTACAAATTAGTATGGTTTGTTTTAGAAAAAATATTAAATAATCAGTTAAATCTCCTAGACCTAGGTGAGCCAGAAGAAACACAGGCAGGGTCTGACATTCTTGTAGAGTTGAGGAGAGAGCTGAAAGTTCCCAGACAAAAGCAGCTACGGTTCACAGAACATGAGAGAGGGGAAAGCTGCACATGAAGAAAACTCTGGCAATGGGGTCCGTCTCGAGTGTTTCAGTAGAGAACTGATCTGCACATGTGTGGGTGAAATCTACTCGAAACTGAAGAATGAACCTCTGGAAGGACTAACGGGAACAATTCTTGGAGCTCATGTTAAGCCAATAATATTTTATTTTTCTTCACCATCCAGAAGGGTCAATTCATCAAGAGGATATGGCATTCCTAAGTATTTATGTAGGTAGTAACAGAGCCTCAAAATACATGAAACAAAAATAGATAAAGCTTCAAGGAGAGACATATTCACAAGCATAGTTGAAGGTTTCAATACTCCACTCTCAATTATTGATAGAAAAAGTTACGGTAATTTTATACAAACTCTTCCAAAAATTGAAAGTATGGAATACTTTCCTAATCAGTTAATGATGCTAGCATCACTATGACACCAAAACAAACAAATAAAAAATCATTACAAGGAAAGAAAACCAGAGATCGATATTTTGCATAAACATAAGATATAATAATTCTTAACTACATGTAAAAAAAAAGAATCCAACAATACATAAAAAGCATAATGTGTCATTACCAAATATATATTATCCCAGAAAATGCAAAACTGGTTTAACATTTGAAATTTATCAATGTTATTTATCATGTTAACATATTAAAAAGAAAAAATATGTAGTAATCCAAGTAGATGCAGAAAAAAACTAAGAAATGAGATTGAACATCTATTACTGATAAGAACTCTAGCACATGAGAAAAAGAAAGGAATTTGATAAACAAAAAACTATAGAAACCTACATATAACATCATATTTGTGTTAAGGGTTAAATGTTTTCTCCTGAGATAAGGAACAAGAAAATTTTATTCCCTTTTTTTCAGCATTGTACCGAAGGTTCTAGTTAGTGCACTAAAGCAAGAAAAATAAATAAAATACATTCAGCTTGAAAAACAAGTTTGTTTGTTTGTTTTTGAAACAGAGTCTAGCTCTGTCACCCAGGCTGAAGTGCAGCGGTGTGATCTGGACTCACTGCAACCTCTGCCTCCCGGGTTCAAGTGATCCTCCTGCTTCAGTCTCCTGAGTAGCTGGGATTACATGTGTGTACTATCACGCAGTTCTAATTTTTGTATTTTTAGTAGAGACGGGGTTTCACCATGTTGACCAGACTGGTCTCAAACTCCTGACCTCCTGTAATCTGCCCACCTCAGCCTCCCAAAGTGCTGGGATTACAGTCTTGAGCCACCATGGCCAGCCGGAATACAAGCAAACTTTTTATTTGCAGACACGATCAACTGACATCTACAAAAAAGCTATTAGAAACAATAAGTGAGCTTAGCAAGTTTGCAAGACGCAAGGTCAATATGCAATAAATAAATTGCATTTCTATATACTAACAATAAACAATGTGAAAAAAATAGTATTTGTGATAATATACATAAAAAGCACTTATGGATAAATGTAATGAAAACATGTAAACAATATAAAGCATTGATGAGAGAAATTAAATATGATATAAATAAATGGAGAGACAGCTTGTATTTATAGATGAGAAGACTCAATATTGTTAAAATAGCAATTTACAAATTGATCCATATTCAATCCAATTTCAGTCAAACCCCAGCAGTTTGTTTTATAGAGGTTGGTAATCTAATTCTAATATTCATATGGAAATTAAAAGAACTTAGAATAGCTCAAATAACTTTGAAAAAGAACATAGTTGAATGACTTACATAAGCTGACTTCAATGCATACTATAAAAGCTGCATTAATCAAGAAAGTATGATATTGGCATCAAGATAGACAAATAGATAAATAGAACAGATTGACGAATCCAGAAATTGATTTTCAACAAAAGTACAAAGGCAATTCTGTGGAACTAGAATAGTCTTTTATAAAAATGATGTTGGATCAATTGTATATTCACATGCAAAAAAAAGAACTTTCATCCATACCTTACATTATGTACAAAAAACTTACAACTATTAAAAAATTCTTAGGAGATAACAGTTATCTTGAGTTAGGCAAAGATTTCTTATATAAAACCACTAAAACACAAATATATATGAGAAAAAAATGAATAATTTCCATGTCATCAAAATTAAGTATGTTTGTTGATCAAAAGATACTGCTAAGAGAATGAAAAGGAAAGCCACAGACCAGAGGGAAATATTTGCAATTCACACAGTAAATTATTTTCATGTTGAATATATAAAGAATTTTCAAAATAAGAAACAAACAAAAAATGTATTAAATTATGGGCAAAATTTTGAACTGACTCTTTAAAAACAATATGGATGCAAAATAAGCACATACAAAGATGCTGAAATAATTAACCACTAGGAAAATGGAAACTAAATTTGGAATGAGATATCTCTATACACCCAGTAGAACGTTTACAATTTAAAAAATAACTGATCTCATCAAGCATTGTGAAAGATGTGAAGCCATCTGTTTCATTCATAGGTATTTATACAAGATAAGTGAAAACATGTCCATAGAAAAGGTGGTTCATAGCAACATTATAGGTAATCCACAATACCTGGAAACAACCCAAATTTCAATCATAGATGAATGTGTAAACAAATTTCAGCATAACAAATTACTGCTCAGAAAGAAAATGGAATGAACTAATGATACGCAAAATGACGTATAATGAGATTCAGGAAACACTACCTCAAATATGGCACCTTGGCATATAGAAGAAAATAGTAGAAGCAGACATGTTATTCTGAACTTACCCCCAACCCTCACCCTTCTTCCCTTAAGCAGGTCATAAGATCCTCGTGTGAGAGTTGCCCCCCCGTACCTCAAGGAAAGAAATCTCTTTCTCTCTAAAGATAAAGGGTCACAGAGAAGCATCTGAATAAACACGTCTTACTAAGTTTCCTCCAGTTTATTATAATTAGATCACACCCCCTTTGCCCAGTATATCTGCTTTTCCTCAAACCTACTATAAAATACAGTTGACTTGTGAACAACATAGAGGCTAGGAGCACTAACTCCCTACACAATAGAAAAACCACATATAACTTTTGATACCCCCTAACTTAATTACTAATAGCCTACTCTTGACCGGAAGAAGCCTTCCTAATAATAGACAGCTGATTAACATGTATTTTGTATGTTAATGTATAATATACTGTATTCTTACAATCAAGTAAGCTAGAGGAAAGAAAATATTGTTGAGAAAATAAGAAAGAGAAAATGCATTTACAGTACTATACTGTATTTATTCATGCCATAGTTTACCTCGTGTTTACAAGATGAATCGTCTATCTGAAATGATGAGCAATGGCAGCCGCAGACCTCAATCTACAGTACATGTCAAGCAATTCAACTTTTTTTGAAATTCCATGACTTTTCTCCACTTCTTAGGGACATTTCCAACAGCACTAGTGGTACTTTATGTGGGTCCCTGTTCTTAAAGGTTTAAGGTATTGCACTATACAAGATGAAAAATATGTGAGAACTGCAAGAGATGAATTTTTACTGCAATACACAATTTACTGGAAAGATCAACTGCTCATTTGAAGATGATTAGCCTCATCCAGCATTTTAAGCAGATACTTGCAACACTTGAGCTCGTAATTATTAATAACAAGAGGAGGTGACTGCAAAAGTATTACAGTAGTATGATATATACTATAGGTAATTTACGCAGTTATGATTTAAAATTGCATTTTTATGTTTTTTTTTTACATTTCTCTCAACTACATATAGCTGTGTCACATATAATCTGTAAGTGTGTGCATACATTTTGACAAATTTTATTTTTGTAATAAATTTATATACATTTTGTGGGAATCGATGAAATGGAATATTATCTATATACAATGATTTTCATTTTTGACATAGCTTTTATTTTTTGATATTTCTAGGCTATGTAGTTTATCTGGGAGTTTTTCAAATTCTTACAAATCTTTAAAAAGTTTTCCAATATATTTCTTGAAAAAATTTTCATGTATAAGTGGACCTGCATAATTCAAACTTGTATGGTTCAAGGGTCAATTTCATACTCAAGTTTAACTGTTTCTTTTGGTTTTCATATCCTTATGAGGATTCCTGTGTCATGTAAAACATATTAAGTAAAGATTTATGCTTTTATTAATCTGTCTTCTGTTACAGAAGCCTCAGCTGTGAACCTAGGATGGGTGTGAACAAAGATAATGTTTTTTGTTCCCTATAGATGAATCTCAAAATATCGGTTCTAGGTAAAATAAGTAACAGAAAAATGAATACATATTGCATGATTACATTTACATTAAATTCTGGAAAATGCAAATCAATACATATCAATATTATATTAGTAGGTTATTTGGGAATTGGTGTGGGTGGTAGAGGTATGCAAGGGGCAGGGATTATCAGGGCCATAGAAACTTTAGAGGATGGTGAATATATTCAATATCCTGATTGTGGCATTTACTTCATGAATGTATAAATATGCCTATACTTATAAAATTGTACACTTTCTTAGCAGTTTGTTATATGTCAACTATACCTTTGAAAAAACAAGCAAAGCAATGTGTAGAAGGAGATAAATTGACAATGCTGGGTTAAAAGATCTGCAGAGAAAATGACCCCAAATTATTTCCCTTCTTGTGTCCATGTCTTTGGCAATGTGACCTTGCAACTCCTCCCATTAGAAGTGAAGCTTAAATCTCAACTGGACTTGTGACTGTCTCTAGCTAATAGATTGTGGCATACATTACAATGTACAAGTTCTGAGCCAGCCTAGGTCTTAGGAAATCTTGCTCATTTTTGCTTGCTCTCTTAAAATCCTACCACACCATAAGAGCAAGCTGGGCTAGCCTGCTGGAACAGAAGACAAGCTATCAGGAAGAGCTGAGACCATCCCAGACAAATTAATAAGTCAACTGACACTTAAAACCTGAGAGAAAGGTTAGCAAAGATTAGTAGAGCCATCCAGCTGAGCTGTAGATGTATGGCAATGAAAACTGCTTGCTATTTTAAGCGATCAAATTTTGTGCCAGTTTGTATCACACAGTAGTAGCTAATTGGTATAACCTCTAAAAATCTTGTTGGGAAACAAATACATTAAAGTCATGCATTCTCTGTAAGAACCCCCTTCTAAGGGATTTGTGTAAGATCCCTTCTAAGGGATCTGAGCTATGTAACGTTAAGCTCCAGCAACTACTGGGCAGGGACTATAGGCTCAGCAATGTATCAAGTGCTGTAAGATAAAAGGAAAAAAAAAATTCTAAAACAAAAGCCAAACTTCCCAAAACTTAAATTTATTGGAGATACAATTCAAATAGATATCAATTATTAGTAGAAAAAGCAAGAGAAATGGTAACACACAGCAGAATTGTGAAATAGATAATACAGGGAAAGTGTTTTATCATCTCATAGGTGGCACATAATTTTCATATATAGCATCAAGTTGAATTCTTCACAAGAGTTCTACTAAGTAAATAATATCTTATTTTTGGATGAGCTGTGAATAAAAGAGGACAAAGTCTTTCAGAATTAGTTGAGAATCAATGTTTGAAAAGTAAGGGTTAGAGACAATGAAATAAACTGGTCCTCAGGAATTAAAAAATACTCCAGACAGAAGTTTCTGAGAAAACTCTACATTATCATATCATGTCAGAGTTCCTCTGAACACCCTCTGATTTTGATTCTGAGGTTCATGGTTGTGGGTATGTGTTCTACCCTAACTAAGAAGAACATAGTCCATTTGTTTCCACCCAGGAGTCTTGGTTTCTAGATATGCATATGCCAACATGAGAGACACTGAACTAATGCAGCCACTCCTTGTGTGGTTATCTCTATTTGAAAGTCCTTTTTTGTTTAAGGAAAGGAGAACAGTTCTCAGAGAACTCATCTAGAATAACATCCCTTTACTTTCATATGAGGAAGAGAAAGTTGCTTATTTGAGTCTTTGGAGATACAAGTTTTAAGGTGTTAAGAAAGAAAAGTAGATCACTCTATTTTTTCTCTCACAAAGCTGTGTCTAATTTCCACATGATAGGAAAGTCATATCTCTTATGTCACTACTAATCTACATGTCATGTTCTGCCTTGTTTTTTTTTTTTTAAATTTACTTTTGTATTTCAATAGGTTTTTGGGAAACAGGTAGTGTTTGGCCACATGAGTAAGTTCTTTAGTCGTGATTTCTGAGATTTTGGTGCACCCATCACTCGAATGGTGTACATTGTACTCAGTGTAGAGTCTTTTATTCCTCGCTATACCCCGCTCTTTCACCTGATTCCCCAAAGGCCAATGTATCATTCTTATCTCTTTGCTTCCTCATAGCTTAGCTCCCACACATGAATGAGAATATTTGATGTTTGGTTTTCCATTCCTGAGTTACTTCACTTAGAATAATACCTTCCAATTCCATCCAGGTTTCTGCAAATTCCATTATTTTGTTCCTTTTTATGGCTCAGTAGTATTCCATGGTATATACACACACACACATATATACAACATTATCTTTATCCACTCTTTGATTAATGGGAATTTGGGCTGGTTCCCCTATTTTGGCAATTGCAAATTGTGCTGGTGTAAATGTGCGTGTTGTTCCAGTGCCGTTGTGGAAAAGACTATGTTTTCTCTTTTGTATTGATTTTGCTCTTTTGTCAAAGATCAGTTGACTAGACTTATGTGACCCTATTTATGGGCTCTCTATTATGTTACATTGATCTGTTTGTCTATCCCTTCATCAGTACCACACAGTCTGGATTAACATAGCATTATAGTAAGTCCTGAAGTTGGGTATTATCAGTCCACCAACTTTGTTTTTCTCGTTCAATACTCTGCTGTCTATTCTGAGTCTTGCTTTTTTATATAAATTTTAGAGTAACTTCGTTGATATCAACAAAACAACTATCTAAGATTTTCACTGGGAATGCATTCAATAAATCAGATCGATAACTGACATCTTGATAATGTTGTCTTGCTATCTCTCCATTTTGTCTTGTATCTCTAGTCTTGTATCTCTTTTCATTTGTTCTGTTATACTGTTTCCTATACCTCAACACAGTTTTTCTGATATAGATATTGTACATATTTTGTTATATTTATGCATAAGTATTTCTTTTGTGGGTGCCAATGGAAATGGTATTGTGTTTTAAATTTCAAATTCTACTTGTTCATTGCTGGCATAAAGGAATGTGAATTGGCTTTTGTGTATTAATCTTGTATCTTGTATCCTACAACCTTGCTATCATTTCTTATTAGTTTTAAAAGGTGTTTATTCTTGTCAAGTATTTCAAGAATTGACTTTCAAAAATTTCAAGATTTTCTAAATAAATAATCATATCATCTGTGAACAAAAAGTTTTATTTCTTCCTTACCAATCAGTACAGCATTTTTTTTTTTTTTTTTTTTGAGAGAGGGTCTGACTCTGTCACTCAGGCTGGACTACAGTGATGCAATTGCAGCTCACTGCAGTCTTGACCTCCTGGGATCAAGTGATTCTCCTGCCTCAGCTTCCCAAGTAGCTGGGACTTCAGGCACACACCATTATGTATGGCTACTTTTTGTATTTTTTTGTAGGGATGGGGTTTCATCATGTTGCCCAGGCTAGTCTCAAACTCCTGGGCACAAGTAATCTGCCTGCCTTGGCCTTCTAAAGAGTTGGGATTACAGGCATGAGTTACCGTGCCCTGCCCCCCCCCCCCCCCCTTTTTTTTTGGCTTAGTGTATTAGCTAGAACTTCCAGTATGACTTTGAAAAGTAGTCGTGACAGGAGATATACTGCCTTGTTTCTCATCTTGTGGGAAATCTAGCTTTGCACTATTAAGTATGTTAGCTATAGATTTTTGCAACTATTCTTCTCAAGTTAAGGAAGTTTCCCTCTACTCTTAGTTGACTGAGGGTTTTTTAAAAATCATGAATGAGTATTGAATTTCATCAAATGCTTTTTCAGCATATATTAATATAATCATGCAATTTTAATTATCTTATGGTAAAGGATAATATTAATTGATTTTTGACTACTGAACCATCCTTATACACTTGAGATAAATTCTTCTTGGTCATGTGTATTATGCTTTTTGTACTTTTAAAAATTCAGCCAGGCACGGTGGCTCATGCCTGTAATCCCAGCACTTTGGGAGGCTGAAGCAGGCGGATCACGAGGTCAAGAGATCGAGACCATCCTGGCCATGGTGAAACCCCGTCTCTACTAAAAATACAAAAATTAGCCGGGCGTGGTGGCACGCGCCTGTGGTCCCAGCTACTCAGGAGGCTGAGGCTGGAGAATCGATTGAACCCAGGAGGCAGAGGTTGCAGTGAGCAGAGATTGCACCACTGCACTCCAGCCTGGCAACAGAGCAAGACTCCATCTCAAAAAAAAAAAAAAAAAATTCAATTTGCTAAAATTTTGCTGAGGATTTTTTCATCTATGAGAGATACTATGATCTGTAGTTTCCTTGTCTTGTAATGTCATTGCCTAATTTTGGTTTTAGGGTGATGCTGTCCTCATAGAATGAAAGTAGAACGTATTCCCTTTGCTTCTATATTCTCAAAGAGTTTGTAGAGAATTGGTATTGTTTCTTCCTTCAATATTTGGTAAAATTCACAAAACATTGTGTATTGGCTTTTCTGTATTGACCTTGTATCTTGTATCCTACAACCTTGCTATCATTTCTTATTAGTTTCTTATTAGGTATCTTCTATTTTGGAAGGTTAATTGTTTATTCATTTTCATTAATAAACATAGGCCCATTAAGATAGTCCATTTCTTCTTGTGTGAGTGTTAACAGATTCTGTCTTTCACTAGTGTGTTGATTATTTGGTAATCAATGGGTACAGGTTACAGGTGTTATTTATTTATTTATTTTTTTTTTTCAGGAAATATCTACTTGTCATTATCTCTGTCCTTTCTAACAATCTGATTTATAAAGATAACCGTTATTTACTTACCTGCCTAGGGTACTATGAGCCTGGTAGAGAGCGTTTCTGGGAGTTCAAAAAAGAAAGAAAACAGTAGACTAAGCATTAAAGACTTTTAGTAATTTGGGTTGTACAATAAATCTGAAAGTTGGGATTTCAGAGCTAGTGCAGTGGCTCATTGATGGGATGACTGACCTTAATTATTTCTTATTTTTTTTTCATTCTTGCCTGTAAGAATGAAATTTTTGTAAATTTCTGTTTAGTCTACCTGTTTTGGTATGTTGCTTCTCTATTGCATTCCACTGCACTTGGTGTTCTCAAACACTCCAGGCAGTAAATCTGCTGCCTTCTATTAGGATAGGAAGGGGTAGTGAGCTGGAAGTTTTGAAGGTATAGCTATTTCACAGACCCATTTGCAATTCTTCCTCCTGGTTGTTTGTTGTTGGTGTTGGTGGTGATGGTTTGTTGTTTGTTTGTTTATGGTTCTACATTTCTTTCCCAAATTCAGTACATGGAAGATCATGTACTTGATCCTCTAATTAATGAGCCTCACTGGGAATTTGTGGACCCAACTAGCTTGATTCCTGGGGTTTTCTCCTGCAAGGACTTAGCAAATGTATGAAAACAAAAAACCAAATCATTCTTACTATTCATGTACTTTTTAAGTTGTGATTTCTGGATTCAGTTGGGATCTTTTCCTTTGTTCTTCTTACCCTTTTAAGTTTTAAAATCAATTTTATAATATTTTAATTGGGCTTAAGGATAAAGAGTGAGATAATGCATGTATTCAACTTATCACATTCATGCAAAACTTACATTTTTTTCTTATTTCAAAAAGTTAACTTTGTTCTATTATTTAAAAAAAGCTACATCTAAGCTCATGAAACAGAAGGTACATACAGTTAAGTAACAGGTAGTCAAGTCTCTCACATGTAATCAACAGAATCACATGGTGTTTGCTAAACAACCAGATTCCCAATTCCTCTATACATTCTAATTTAGAAGTCCTGGAGTATGGCTAGGCTTTTTTTTTTCTTTTAATTGAATTATCTGATGAAACTTATGTTCAGACAAATTTGTAAAGGATGTCTATATCAATGTTTTCCAATTGCACTGATAATAAAAATTACTTGGGATGCTTGTTAAAAAAAAAAATCCCTAAGTCTCACCTCAAACTCTCTAAATCAAAATCTCTAGGGGGAGGATCCTGGGAAAATGTTTTTTCTAATAAGCCCTCAAGGTGACTATTATCAGGAAGGAATTTTAAGAAATGGTGTTCTAGATAAGTAGTAAGGTCAAGAATGACAAGTTTTAATATGCTTGACCATTTTAATTGGCAGTGACTCCGGGAAGTTGTGCTGAGAACTCTGAAGCCTTGCTGTGAATTCTTGGGTAAAAGTTTTGTTATCAATTAGCAGGAGCTCATATAAGAAAATACTTTAAAATATAGTTATTCTACAAATGCCTATTAATTTCTCTGTGCCAAGCACTGTAGGTTCTAAGGATAGCCACAATACTCACAAAAACTAATAATTGCTATACTGCAATTTAGAGTCTAATATAGAAGATAGGCATTCATCAAGCAATCATACCATTATGTAATTATAAAATATGATAATTGCTAAGAAGGAAAATTATAGGATATGATATGAGCATACGATAGGAAGATCTGATTTAGTTTAGAGATTTAATGAAATCTTTTCTAAAGAAGATGGGTAATATATATGAAGGTTTTATAAATGTGGTAAGTGGATGTAAAAATTGTCACTAATAAAAGTAAATTTAAATTAAAAAATAAATTGCAGGTACGCTGACATTTATCCCATGTTTCTCTCTACTGGCCACATATCCTTCAACATCTAAGAGCACCCTGAGTGATAAGGATTGCATTAAAGACTGAATCAGGTGCCTTATTCACTTTTAGAATTGTGGCAATCCTCATTTATACTCGTATTTAACTTGATGTTAAAGACAGTAGAATGTTCTATTTATGACACTGCTGTGCAGACTCAAACTTGCATCACTATGGAAACATGACACCACTGTGAAATAATCACATTATAATGAGGAAGAGAACTACATGGTGTGGGTTAAATAGTAAACAAGTGCAAAACTTCAACATAAGTCTTAGCAGCAGTGGTTTACTGGGAGAAAGGGGTGGTTTACTCACAATGGTGTCCAACTGAAGGAGCCATTTGAAAATAAATGAAGTCTACTAAAGTACTCACAAGTTCTGGTTCTTTTTTTTTCTTTTCTTTTCTTTTTTTTAAAGCCATAATACCTGGCAGTTTAGTGAATTCTGA
The DNA here is from genome assembly GCA_036589455.1 of Ateles fusciceps. Lineage (NCBI taxonomy): Eukaryota > Metazoa > Chordata > Mammalia > Primates > Atelidae > Ateles > Ateles fusciceps. The sequence continues at coordinate 2,275,100 of JAZHEH010000479.1, read as the reverse complement.
AAAGCCAATGAATCCAACATTTGTGAACTTGTTTTTATATATTTTCACATAAAATGTCATGAATTCTAGCTGTCTGGGTGGCTTCCTAGAAAAGCTATTTAAGGGCTTCCTAGAAAATCTATTTGAGGATGAATAGTAAGAGGTTTTGAAGGCAAGATCATGTAGTTCCTCAGTGCATGCAAAAATTGTATTTTTCATTTCTTAAAGACAATCGTTGTGACCAGTCACAGTGGCTCACACCTGTAATCCTAGCACTTTGGGAGACCAAGGTGGGAGCATCAGTTGAGCTCAGGAGTTCAACATTAGCCTGGGGTAGGTAGTGAGACTTTGTCTCTATAAAGACTAAAAACAAAAATTATCCACAGGTGGTGACACACACAAGTGGTCTTAGCTACTAGGGAGGCTGAGGTGGGAGGACTGCTTGAGCCCTGGGGTTCCAGGCTGCAGTGAGCCAATATTGCACCACTTCACTTAATCCTGGGTGACAGAGCAAGACCCTATCCACCACCACCGCTCCCCCCCACCACAAATCAAAAGACAAACTTTGAGAAATATAACAATTGGAAATTATTAGATTAGATCACCTCTGAAATAGTCTTTAGCTCTTATAATCTCAGAGTCTTCCTAGGAATTGTTAAAAAACAAAATTACAACATATTTAGATTAAAGTTCTAATTGGATTTTATTGCAATTCTAGACCTGGGCAAAATTTCACTGTATAAAGTTGAATGACTGTTCTGATGAGTTAAGCAAAAGAGGTTGGTTTTATAGGCAGGAAAGAACCAAAGAAAACATAGAAAACAAAAAAACAGATTGGTCATTTCAAAACTATTTTAGAGAGTTAAAACAGAAAAGTCTTCTTTATTAAGCTTCCCCAGTTTGACTAGAATCTCATTTGTTTGTTTTTATGTTTTTGCTTTTGTTTTTTGAAAACTGGCTCTTTTGAAAGTTTAGTTTGACCGTGCAGCACTTAGCACAAATGACTCCCTCCTGGTCTACTGGAGCCTCATGTAGGAGGCTAGTCCAAAACAATAGTCCCCCCCCCATAAACTTTGTTTAACAAAGTAAACCTAGAATTTTTTTTTTCTTTTTTTTTTTTTTCTGAGATGAAGTCTCGGTCTGGCACCCAGGCTAGAGTGCAGTGGTGCAATTTTAGCTCACTGCAACTTCTGCCTACCGGGTTCTCAGCGATTCTCCTGCCTCAGCCTCCCGAGTAGCTGGGATTACAGGTATGCGTCACCACAGGTGGATAGTTTAATTTTTAGTAGAGATGGGGTTTCACCATGTTGGCCAGGCTGCTCTTGAACCCCTGACCTCAAGAGATCTGCCCACTTTGGCTTCCCAAAATGTGAATCTAGAATTGTAATACAGTGATTTGACCACAGTTTTATGTAGAAGCGATGGGGGGGATTGATTTCTTAGTGAATCAGAATTGTCTTAGAATTTTGTTCATTGAAATTTTGGGGAAAGGATAGTTACCATATCTCAAAGCAAGATCAGTACCGCCTATAGAATACTAGAGGGTAATAGAAGCTAGCAGAGGTAAATTTTGAGGTTTTCAATTTGAGATTAAGATTGTCTAATTGCTTACTCATAGGTATAATGGTTATTTTACAAGTACTTTAGTAAAATGTACATTGATATTTAAATTAATTTTGAGCAAGTCTAATATTATTATAACTAAAATATCCCTTTGGGTTAATTTACAAATAAAACTATTTCCAAGAATATTATGGTCTTTAATATTCATCAACTATTTTTCAGTAATCAAATTGTATTATTTTTATAATGTTAATTGAACTTACTTGTCTTCCCCCAGATCAAAATATGTTCTTGTATAAAATTTTCAGTGTACTTTGAGAACGAAATTTTCATTGTTCCCCAAAATTTACCCACAGAAGCATATTAAAAGTATGAATTCGCTTTCCCTGAGACCTCAGAAGATTGCATATTTATAACAAAGCTCTTTAAATGAGCATCTGATCTTTCAGGAACAAAAGAAAAACATTTCAGAACTAAAAAGGAAAATGTCCCAAATAACCATTTATAATGTCCAACTTTATACAAAATTTGGCTGAATTAAGGAGACATACTTGAGCCAGACTACTTCCTAAATTTTTCCTCTGTGATCAGCCTTTAGAGCATTGTGGCCCTCAGTATTTCACTAAATTAAATGCTATGGGGACCCTTTCTGGCAACAACAGTTAGAGCAGGATCAGATTGTGCAGTAAAATTAAAAATGCCTGAGGGCTCTGGATAATATGTGACTCTGGACTTCTGGTTAGAATTCCAGAGCATCTCTAGACCAACTGTACTGGACTATAAAATGACAGGGTCACATAAGAAGAATGTTAAAATTCTTCCATTTCTAACATATGACTATTCGAGAAATTTATAAATCAATCTCAATATCGTGGCGGTATAAATAGTTAGACAAATTTACCTGTCCTAAAAAGTTCCATTATATTGCAGAGGGGCAGGTGGTCACTTTTCCAATCTCTGGGCTTAGAAATTAGACTGGGGCTGTATCCATGTTCTATGAGTGCTGATTTGGCAACAGCTTATGGGCAGCTGTCATCTGCACAGAACAGAACTCAACATTTATTTTTATTATTGATCACCATTGTCTGGCAGCTCACTCTCTAGTATCTGCATATGAATAATCAACTGCAGTATTACTTTATTTTCTGATCTGAGAAAATTGTCCTTGACATTGTTTACTGGCATTCATTATGCCCTTGGGAATAATAACTAATTTTAATGTTAGCCTAGGTTAAAACTTAATTATGAAAACAAATAATGTCTGCAAAAGTCAAGCCAATCCTATATTCCTAAAACAAACATTGCTCTGATATCTTGCTCAACTATTCCTCTTGGTGGCTTTCAGCTAACAGATTTAATTAGCCTTCGTTGATTCTTATTTTTAATGTAGGCCAGGTACTTTTACAAATATTGATCCACTCATACATGTATGGAACACCTTAGTGGCCCCGTATGACGCAGTTCTCATGTAGGGGACCATAATTATTATGCTTTGTGTCTCCAGGCATCAATGTCAATTAAGACCTGTGTCTAGTAGTCCTAAAAGTATCTGCATAATGCTTTTTTCCAAGTTTATTGTTTAACTCGAATAACTGGCTATAGATCCCTTCAGGGAAGGAATGAGAGAGTCATTGTGGAATAGACTCGCTGTGTTGTTGCAGCTTTCTTTCTCTTGGGAGGATCTAGTTTTCTTTTTGGTCAAATGATTTGACAACAGGAAGCAGGCTCATGTTGGAGAATTGATCAAGGTATGTTTTTTTATTGAGGCAACTGCCTCAGCCTCCTGGTCTTCCATGCTTGATTTCTTCTGCTGATACAAGCTGAGTAACAGTCCTTTTTGCCCACCTGTCTTGCTATAGGGATGCCATGTTCTATAACTATATAAATATCTATCAATTCATAATCCTCTGCGGGTCCCATCTCTTGACTTCAACTCTAACTTGCTGAATAATAAATAATTGTTGCCTATTAAATTTAGTAGTTAACTTTACCACCTGTCCTCTAATTTTTTTTTAAAGTGTAGGTGGGTCCTATTAACCACACTGCTATCAGAAAGCCACCTTTTAGTTTATCCAACTAACAGTCATAGTTCACAGAGTAAAGTCAATACTAAAAGTTTTAGTGTTGCTGGTGCCTGTCTCATCAGATTATTTCTTATAGCCCTTATAAATAATACATTCTCTGGGCCTTTCCAAGAAGCATACTCATTTGGTAGACCTGTTGACTATACCTGCTATATTTACTTCCTGTCTGTCCATTTCCAAGAGCATTTTTATTCCTCTCCCTTTTATATTTCTCCAGTTTTTAGCCTTATAACTTCATTCAGCATAGTCTATTGCTTTTTACATGCCTCTAGTCGACGTCCTACTAGTACGTTTGCCCCATATCGTGCGATCATTGCCTAGATGTTAAATTCTACATCACAGGAGAGCATTTACAAGTCAATAAACTCTTACCTATCCGATTTTATATTCTTTCCCCTTGATTAAGCACCCTTAGAATCCAACCCCATTTCTGCTCCCCCCAGGACTTGCCGGTATATGATGTCTATTTTATGTGGCTACTTTTGACTATAAAACCAGCTAGGTTATGCTACAACTTACCATAGTTATAGCAGCAGTGGCCATGATGGGAGGTGAGAGCAGATTCTGAGGGGCACACGTGAAGACTTACAGGAAAGAGCTTCTGAATTATTAACCAACACAAGAAATGAGTTATTAGGGCATTCTAGCTCTTAATGGGAGTGTCACTTTTATAGACTCAGTAGGGGTTTGAGAAGTCAGAAGGATTGATGGCATACACCCAGGCCTCTCCATCTAATGTGCCAGTATTCTAGAATTTTTATACTGGAGCCCTTACCTTAACATGAGAGAACAACCTTGATGAGCATTGTCTTTGAAGTTGACCTCTCTGTCTGTTAAGTCTACAGCTTTGTCCTTGGATTTCTCTACCTATCACTGCAGAATAAGCTTTCACACCTGACTTTAAATTGTCTAGTACTCTCTTCAGCTCCTCATAACTTTTCTGTGGAACATGAATAACATTTAACTATAGCCAAGCAAGTATGTTATCCATATAGCATTTCTTCCATTTATCTCCCTAACTAGGATTAACCAGCATATTTCCTTTCACCAATACACCCTTTTAATTCACTACCAGTGATAGGGTTAATGACTGGACCACCATCTTATGCTAGGTCCATTTGTACTCCACCTCTCTTCAGTGCTGGGATCCTTATTGCCAGACAGGTAGAAAATGACGCAACTTCAAAACCCAACTTCAAAAACAATCCACCTTCTTACCTGCTTTCTTGAACCATTCCCAGCTCCAATTTAGATCATAGTTTATTAGAAATTCACATTATGATGCTTGCCTGCCAAGACCTTTGCTAACATGGCAGGGAGCACTGTAGCAATAATTTCCCAAGAGTTAACCCACATCAGCTTGAAATTTGACAGACTTTATATGTCTGCTTCTATCAGATATGAGATTCCCTTGAAAAGCCATGCTCTAACGCAAACAGCTCTCTATACCACTGAGGCCAACTTTGAAGGAGCTGACAGCTGGATGCTTTCTACTCACCACACTTCTGACAGCTGAACAGAAAGACCTTTGAAGGGAATTCACAGTAAACATTTTCATATCTACCAAGTTAGTCTTTTCCAAAAAAATAACTTTTGGCTTCATTCAGTTTCCCCATTGTCCATTTGTTGTCTATTTCACTGACTTCTGCTCTAAATTATTAATTATTGGTTTGTTTACATTTAATTTGCTAGATTTTTTTCTAGCTTCATGAGATGAACACATAGATTAATAATTTAAAAATGTTTCCTTTTGTCAATTAGGAGCATTTAAGCCTATATATTTCTCATTAAGCACAGATTTAACTGCTTCCCATAGGCATATAATTTAGTATCTTCGACTCATTTGGTTATTTTGAGGATTATTGCTTAATTTATAAATATTTGAACTTTTTCAAATATTCTTTTTCTATTGCTTTCTTGCATAATTGCACAAAGAAAACACTCTTAATGGTTTCAATCGTATGACATGTATTGAGATTTTCTTTCTGGCCCAGGATACAGTCTATTGTGGAAATAGTTTCATGTCCACTAAAAATGTATTCTTTGGTTGTTTGATACAGTCTTCTACCACTATGTCAACTTTTGTGAGGGTTGTTATTCTTTCTTATCCTTAATGATTTATTTTCTGCTTGTTCTAATATTTACTTAGGTTCTAATATAATTCAACCTTTTCTAAAGTTTTACTTTATTTTAGTTTTTATTTTATGTACTTTGAGTACATATTATTAGCAGCATACAAATCTAGAATTATTATAATTAATGACTTATTTTATGCTTGTTCTAGTATTTACTAGGTTCTAGTATGATTCAACCTTCTTTAATGTTTTATTTTATTTTAGTTTTTATTTTATGTACTCTTGGTACATGTTATTAGCAGCATACAAATCCAGAATTATTATAAATTTTAGTAAATTGAAAATTTATGGTGAATTAAATATTTTGATGAAATATCAATATTTTTAATAGTCCTTGCCTTTAGGTTCAAGTTGTATGATATTAACACAGTTTCACTAGACTTCTTTGGTTAATGATTTTATTACATGTCATCTATCAAGACGAGTTTTTTTAAGTTGAAAACTGTCTTTAGAGCTTTCTGTTTGTTTATATAATACAATTACTGGTTTGTTCAGTTTCAAATCCATTGTCCTACTACTGCTTCCTCTTTATCCCATCTATTCACTGTTACTTTTTTATTAATTTTTGTATTGCTTAAGATTTTAAAATTATTTATTTTCTTCTATGATCTTATAATTAACTTTTTAGTGGTTAACCTAGATTTTTATATGCCTTTTTGATTTATCAGACTTTACCTTAAATCAGTACTTATACTGCTACCTGAACAATGCAAGGACCTTACAACTTCAGTTCCATTTACTGAATTTTGTGCTACTATTTTTGTGTGCATGATTTCTACACATATTTTCAACTCCACAGCATATTGTTTAAGCAGTGAAAATGCTTATCTTTTTATCTGCTTGATAATATGTTTTCATGTCTTTTAATGGAGTCCTCCCTGCATGAATCTCTCTGATGTTTATTTTTAAATGCCTTTATTTTCTTTATTTTTGAAAGAAAAATTATCATGAACAAAATTCTAAAATGGGTTCCTTTTTGGCATTTTCAATTTTTTCGTATTCTAGTTTCCACTGTTTCTGAGAGAAAGTTCATTGGCAGTCTATCACAACTTTGAAGGAAACATGCCTTTTATACAGCTGCTTTTCAAATTTTCCCTTGTTTCCAGCTTTTTAGTCATACCAACAATATGTGTGTGGTCTTTTATTCCTATTTGGAGTATTTTGAAAGCTGTTTGAAGGAGAGGCTTGCTGGTTTTTTTTAAATTATTTTTAATTTTTTAAAGCTGTCTCAAAACAATTGCCCTTCATTCTCTTTGAATATTACAGTTTTTCTCTTTTGGCTTTCCTCTCGAGCTCTAATCACATAAACTTCAGAACTTTTCATCATTTTATATTTGACATCTCATTATATTTTCTGCATTTTTAAATTTTCTGTATTCTTTGTGCTTTAACTTGGGTATTTCTTGCTCAACTGTCATCTAGTTCACTAATCTTTGGTTCTGTAATATCTAAATCACTACTACAACTTATATTACTTTCTTAATATATATTTTTCTTCTAAAATTTGCATTTATTTTATAGATGGATCAGTAGACTATGTATTGCCCAAAAATAGGGTTGAAAACACCAAGTCAAGTAAGGAGAGGGTGTAAGCTAGAGAACACTCTCTCCAGATAATGCCAAAATACAAACACAGAAATTCCCTGAAAATAAGTAAAGTCAGAATCAGGAGGAAATCCTGACTGAATTTAAAGAGAAAGAAGACAGAAGAAAACAGGAGGATGAGAAACAATGCTAAAAGCTTGGAGAGTTAAGCAGGGTAGGTGAGGAAGAAGCCACAGACTCTGTACAAAAGCCTTCAGCTGCATTTATAAACAAGCCATATTTATGGGGGCATGGCTGCTCCGCAGTGCTCTGTGTGGGCCATGGAGGCAGGAATAAATGCGGAAGGGGCCAGGCTGAATGTCAGTGGTCACCCTGGCACTGTTACCAGTGCGAGAGATCCGAGTCTCCTCAAGTTACCTACAGTGTATTTATAGCAAATTCAGTCCTTGGCTCCCCAGAAGAAAGAATTAGATCGAAGGGCACAAAGCTGTCATGATTGTGTTCTATGCTATCCAGATAGCTGCTTTGCTATCTGGATAGCAAAGTTTCAGAGCAGGAGTGGAAGTTTATTTTAAAAGGCTTTAGTAAAGGAAAGAAAGAAAAAATTTGCTTGGAAGAGACCAAGCGGGAGCCTGAGGGTCCAAGAGACAAAAGACAGCAAAAAGAAAGGGCCTTTAACCCTCATCCTGGGACTTTATGAGCTCCCCCTTTTTCTCATGATTCTTCCCTTAGGGTGTGCTGCAGCATGCGCAGAGCCCTCCTTACCCTTGGGAAGTGAGCAGGCCCAGTATGTTTCTGAAGTTGTATGCATGCCCATCTGAGGCTTTTTCCTTTTTCTGCTGAAGTGTTTCCGGAAGATTGTACTTCCCCATTTTTGTCTCTTAATGTGCAAGCCCAGGGAGTTGCTTTCTCCATGGGGTCTGCATTTAGTTAACACTTTACTGTTAACAGGTGTGGAACTTCAGGAAATGACCTCTCCCTGGAGCCAGTGCCAATTTATCACTTTTAAAGAGGCAATGAAATAGTTGCCGAATCACTGCCAGACATTTCTAGTGGGTGGGGGGAGGGTGGGACAGCCCTCTCCTGCCCTGCTCATGCCTAGCTACCTTTAACAGGCATCATGGAAGACCTATCTTATAGCTAACATTATGGAGGGCTGTCTGACCTGGATGTTTGTATGCTGCTTACACACATCTTGTGTACTGGCACATTTCTCCTATAGAAAAACTAGACTTCCTAGACTAGTCTAGACTTCCTACTCTGTATCCCCTTTCCTAATTTTCTATCTCTCCTCATACAACCTTCCTACTTTCCTCCTCAACTGCTCCCTTTCCTTCTTCCTCTTCCCTCTTTTTTTTTTTTTTTTTTACTTTTTATCTTTCTTTTGCATCCCTCCATATGCCCACTTTTCAAAATCACCAGCCTATTTAAGGAAAGGGAAAGAGCCAAGAGTCAAACTGGGAATTGTGTTAGAAAAGTGGGATGGAAGGAAAATTCAAGATCATCTATTTCAATATCCTACCATACATAGGGACTGTCTCTGAAATGAAAACAGTTTCATATAGCTTTTATTGGAACATCTAGTCATGAGTAACTCACTACTTCAAAGTCAGTTTGTTCTATTCATGGTGGGTTACAGTTGGTAGAAAAATTTCTTATTGTGAGCTGAAATCTGTCACTCTTTAAATTTAGTCTAGTTAGCCCTATTGACTCGTTTATTTCTAATATATAGTTTGTATATATTATATATGGTATAGTATGGAAAGTTTGCCTTCTTCAAATTAGTTGTACTTGTCTATTAGTCATAACTCTCCAAAACAAGAATTTTCTTTAACATTCTTACTGGAACCATTAATTATGGAACCATTGAAAAATCAGTGGCAATTTTGGTGCTGCAAGACTGAATGGACTTAGACTCATTAAAATCAACTGAAATCTGTGCCTATCAGAAAGTTTGGTTAACACTCAGGCATAGCCACTCCAGATAACAAAAGATAATATACATTCATTAGTAATATATCCCAGGTACCTGTCTGATTTGGGGCTACCTTTTGTAATTGATTCTGGGTTTGTCCCTAGTGCCTTGCTGTTTTACAGAGTTTTTAGAGGAGCACGACATTGATTCATTTTTCAGATCTGAAAAGCTATGAAACAATCAATTGAAAACATAAAGAGAACCCTTGAAGTCAGTAGTTGCTTATCAAATATAAAGATGTCATTGTTGCAGTAATAGTTTCCAAACTCAAGAATCAGAGAGAAGACAGATTTTAATTTCCTTGGGGAAATTTCCTTCCTACCCATCAATGGAAGGTAAAATCTGTAATAGGTAGTGCCTCTGACTCACAGTCATAAGACTTTAATTTAAATACAGGTTTTGCCATTGCATTACTCTATAACTTTGTGTTATATTTGAGGCGAGATTAAGGGACCAACACCAAGACAAAAGTATGCCAAATTGCAGGGTTTATTAAGCCGGGCGACCACGGAGGACTCGTGTCTCTCCAACCCGTGGCCCCAAAAGGAGGGTGTTAAGACCTTTTATACCCGTAAGAATCACTTTGGAGTCAGGGCGAGAGGCGGGGGCGGGGGTGAAGGGACAAAGACGTTTCGGGGTTTTCGTAAATCATCTCCCCAGACAGAGAGGAGGGAGCGGGGCTCCGGACATTCCAAGAATGAGGACATCTTGCCACCTCGATTGTTACCTTAGTGGCTTACAGAAGTTAAGATAAGCGTTAGTTTGCACATCTTCTGGGCTGTAGTGGAAATAACAGATTTTGGTTACTTATTACAAGGCACAGGGACCAGGATGGAATTAGCTTGGGCTGCTATTCTAGTCACAAAGGCTGACAATTCTGGCTGTTACTGATAAGAAAGGTAGATAGTTTGCAGAGCAAACTAGCAGTTTTATGTACAGAAGCCAAAAGCCAGCAGTTATTGTGAGGAGAGTGGGCAGCCGTTACAACTTATTTTAAAACATAGCTTTGTTTTTTATAAAATGGTGTTGTTCAGGTTCTAACTCTAGGCCAGCTATAGCACATTTGGACCAGTAACTTAACTCTTGAAACTCATTTTTCTTATCTAAAAAAATAGTACTAACAACAAATGAGTAATATATGTAGATTTTATATATAGATATAGATATATATATATACACACACACATATCAGTAAAGGATTATATTGACTTTAGATAATATTTTTCTCCACTAGACTGTAAGCTTTTGAGGATAGAACCTGATATTATTATTTTTTGTATCTCAGAGGATAACAGTCCTAAAACATAGATGTAATAATTATTTTATTATAAGTAATTATAAGAATTTTAAAAGTACTCATTAAAAAAGTAGTAAGTTCTCACTAAAAGCTCAATAAAAAATGATAACTGCAATATTTTCTTTCACTCCTTCTTATTTTATAAGTAAAAGCAAGTTTCAGTAAGTAGAAAATAAAATAAGTTATTTAGGGTCAAGTATTAGCACAAGGCTTGGAAAATCTTATTTGTGTTAAAAAGATTATAAATCACTTCACATGAGTTAGTGTCAGATATGTATTTAAGAAAATATGATCTTAAATGGATATTTCTTCAGATAAAGTAGACTTTTTCTGAATTTCCACAATATTAAGAAAAAGAGAAGATGTTGAACCTGTATTTGCTGAATAAATGAATACATGCCTAGGATCCTCAAACCAAGAAAACATCAAATATTTCCTTTAATTTTAATAAAGTTCCATTTTAAAGTTTATTCTTAATCTCTGGAGTTAAAAAAACAAAAACAATTAGAGTGGATGTCTCATATAGCTGAACAATATGTTCAGAGAATCATCAGATTTTTAAGATATTAAAATCTGATAAAGGTCTTTGACATGGCAACCACAAGAACCTCAAATATTTTACAGAAAAAAAACTAAGGATGTAGTTATCATTAAGAAAAACAAATATATCTAATACAAATGTAATGTCAACCTGCATCTCTCTGAAATGAATTACTGTGTGTATAAATGTAGAACTTGTCTCTTTAAACCTTTACCTCAGAGCTACTTGAGATGTAAAATATTACTGAGTAAACAGAAGAAGCACTTTCAGAATAGTTGTTTTCAGCCTGATAAAATGTGACCATTCATCAATAAAATGTCTTCCATTGGAGTCACCAATTCCTAGAGTCATTGCCTATCCTGTTTCACAGTAAGACATGTAAATATGTTCACAAAAGGCTTTTGTTACTGCAACCTCCTACAGATGTTTGTAATTGGGGTTAAATGGGTGACCCATGCTTACTTGGAAGTAAAAAATAATTTAAGAAGGAGATAGCATTTGAGTTGAGACTTAGAGGAAGAATCAAATGTAGGCACCCAGAATAGGGACAAGGGCAGTGGGAAGAGCATGAATAAAAACTTGGAAAAGAAAAATTTATTATGAGTAGAAAACAGGAAATATGAGATGGAAACTTATGGGAAATTAGATAAGAAAATAGGCTGGTGTAAAGTTATGGAAGACCATGAATGTCCAGCCAAGAAACATGGACACACAGTTACTTGGGCAGTGTAGTGTCATTGAAGTACAAGATTTAACATGTCCAAAGTAGAATTTAAAATTTCTACAACATGATTACAAGTGTTTACTTAGTGCTAAATATAGTCATTTTCTAAGCCAGATGTTTCCTTTTTAAAATTAGTATTCTGCTTTTAAAAATTCAGATGACCAGTATGACTATTAACAACATTTATCTCTATAACTTTAAATATGTGGAGAAATGTTCATGCATATGTAAAATATTTCAGATAAAAAAGGGTATAAAGTTAGATTCTTGTCTATGATTATTATTATGAATCATTTGACTAGTTATACAATGTGTCACACTCATTGAGCTTTCAGTGTTTTAAAGATTACCACATATCCAAGCTATTGTCTTAAGTAATATTTTGCTTATGATCTAACACACAATTGACACTTATATAACATGCAATTAAACAAGCATCCTTTTTTAGTATCCAAATATAATTTGGAGATGTCATTTGTCTCTAAAGATTTTTTAGAAACACAATGTCTATTCATTCTCATTAGTATGTTGTTACATAGTAATTTGAGCTCTCCTTTAGAGCTTATGATTTCCTTCTTATGAATCTTTCTTCCTTTAAGGATACAAAATTGTTTGCCATACATCTGTCTCATAGAAAAGTGACTGGAATCACTTATTGTCAACTCATATAGGCAATTCACTAAATAACAGTCAAACTCTTCTTGAGCACAGACATAACCAGTGTCAGCATTTTTCCCAACTTGCATATTTTTGTTTGAAGATACATGTTCTGTCTCCTTGTCCTAAATTGGGATGACTGTTATGATGGCATTTTCCATTATACTAATTAGAACAGTCTAATGGTGATACAAGGTGAGAGTTAAATCTAGTAATGGCACAAAACAGCACTCAGTCCCTTGAAGTACCAAATTTCTCTTTTCTGAACATTTATCTCCTGGAAAACATTTCTTTTGTGTATTAGCTCATAATTAGAATTGGGGTTTTTTATTGTAAGGTATTTCCATTGCTTGATTGTGCAATGTCCAGTGAAGAATGAAGGAAAGCCTTTTAAAAGTATGCAGACAGTACCTGCTTTCTCAAGAGGAGCTGAAAAAAAAAATGCTATTGTTGCCACACCACTCTCACAATCTGCCACTTGCCAGGAGCATTATGATGATCTTCAAGTACTGGCAGAGTTGGAGCAGAGTGGGACAGTAGAATAGAAGAAATGCAGACTAGACTGTCATGAAAACTGTCCTAACCTCAAATCTGTTTGTTTGCTCAGAATGTTTGTGGACTTGGGCTAGTTCCTTAACCCCAGTTATTAATCTCTAAAATGAGGTTTATAAAATCTGGCCCACCAACTTTACAGAATTCTATCAGCTCAAACTGCTTACAACTTGTAAAATCAATTCAACTGCACAGCATTGTTATTCCGTATTCCTGTATGTACTCTTAAAATGATTGAGAAGAGGCTGAAATTGACCTCTACACATAAAAAGGCAATTTAAGAAAAAGCTGTGGATAATAATAAGGGATCTATTTGCATTCATTCATACTGAGACACCTCAGAGACTTTAATTAATATAGAAGTAAACTGGATTCTTGACTTATAATACAACAAACATGCTTCCATTTTGCACGTATAGTACTTCAAATATCTAGAAAGCAACATTTTTTATATTTCACAATCAAACTTAAATCCGTATTACCTGATGGCACTGTGTAATGAAAATGACCATGGATTTTATGTGAGTTTTATCATAGGTATAAAATATAGGGGTTTGGCTCAATAAATGATTTTTATAACCGTCATAACTAATAGTGAGATGTTAGAGTGTACTAGAAAGATCACTCATCTTGAGGTCAGAGGTTATGGAGCTAGCGTTTCCATTGCAGAGTAATGTAATGAGCCATTATCTGTCACTTAAAATTCTTTGGTTCTTAGTGTTCTTATCTATAAAATGAAGATAGGCTAGGCGTGGTGGCTCGGGCCTGTGATCTCAGCACTTTGGGAGGCTGAGATGGGTGGATCACATGAGGCCAAGAGTTTGAGACCAGATTGGCCAACATGGTAAAACACCCTCTCTACTAAAAAAATACAAAAAATTAGCTAGGCATGGTGGCACACACCTGTAATCCCAGCTACTTGGGAGGCTGAGGCAGGAGAATCGCTTGAACCTGGGAAGATATAGATATAAAATATATTCAGCTTATATATATTTTACTAATATATAAAATGAAGATAAAACTAATACACAGTAAGACTGTATTGCATATACAAAGTGGTAAACTATGTGTAGGTATTTTCAATTTGTAATAATGCATGCAAATTATAGCAGTGGTAGTGTCAATAATAGAAAAATAAGAAAAGGCAATAATTATTAAGACTTTAGGGTATCACTAACTCCACCCATTGTGGAAGGGAATGTAACTCAACCTCTTCCAATGACACATGAAAACAGAGTCTTTCATTCATTTATAGATCTTGTAAGAAAATGAAAAAACTAATTGAAGGAAAGCTTTCTTAGTCTGTTTGCATTGCTATAACAAACTATTACAAGGGTAGTTTGTAAATAATAGAAATTTATTTCTCATTTTTTTGGAGTCTGGAAAGTCTAAGATCAAGGCACTGGCAGATTCAGTGTCTGGTAAGTGCCCATTTCCTGGTGCATAGATGGACATCTCTCTGTAACCTCAAAAGACAGAGGGAGCAAGGGATACTTTGACACCTCTTTTATAAGGGCACTAATCCCATTCATGAGGGCTCTATCCTCATGACCTAATCACCTCCCAAGGGCCACACTTATAAAGACCCTCACATTTGGAATTAGGTTTTAATATATGAATTTGAGTGAACACAAGCATTCAGGCACTAGCAAAGGTCAAAATGAGAACACTTATCCATATTGGCCAGATATTGAAGTTACCTATAACTCTTTTTTCTCACCCCCTAATCCCAGATTGAAAAGATTTCACCAATTCTTTTGTATAACATTAAAACAAATTAGTACAAATAGCTTTTATCTTATAAAAATTTAACTGAGACACAGAAAGTTACCAGAATTAAGGTTCAATATAATGTAATATATTTTGATCTACTAGTCTAGGTTAAATATTTAAATACATTAAATCACTAAAATTGAATTAATCAGAAAGAATCTTATTCACAAAGAAACTATTCAAAAGAAATAAATACAAAAACTGAAATTGAGCTGATTAGTAATACAGTAATGACAGTATCTAAATGAATTAGGCAAAAATGAATTGACATAAAACATCTATTGGTAATTCAAATTGTAGAAAATTGGCATATGCTTTTACATAGGTATTTAATTATATTCTATATTTAGCACTCTGAGGTATATTTTTATTTATGCTGTATTTGTATTTGATATTGATATGAAAATGATTTTGCTTATTCTTAATAAAATTTCATGAGCATTAAAGACATCCATTTAGAGTAATATAGGCTTCAAAGACAAACATCTGTTTGGAATTTATTTTTTTAGATTGCTCCATGTACATTTAGCAAACAGCAAACCTCCAGATATTTTAAAATGTCCAGATCTACTAGATGATAAATCTCTGGGTTATTAATAGGCAGTGGTTACCACTGATTAATACTAATTCATATACCTAAATGTCCTGTAGCCAAGCTCTTCAATATCCTTGAAATAATTGAAAGAGGGGACAGAATGAAAAATGCAGACAGCTGAATCATTTTCCTTTTCTGAATGGTTAATGTATTTTTGTGATTAAACATACCAATTAACAAATTCTTGAATAATTTCTCTTATGGATAAATATCACAGAAAATGTCTATTTAGCCAAATATGCATCCATTTAACAAACTTCTGTTGTAGCAAAAATAAAACTCTTATAAACTTCAACAACAAAGATCTGAGTAAATTCATATTAGTGAAAGCTCAGAAAATCAGAAATTATTCATGAATTACATGGAAAACATACGTTGTTTTACTGATTGGTCACCAAAAACAACTGCACTGGTGATAAGAAAACTTCCCTGGTTGAAATTACAGAAAACTTCCCTGGTTAAAATTACAGATTTTTAGACTGATAATTATATTCACTTAGAAATCTAAAATCATACAGATTAAAAATTTAAAATAAAGGCTGATAACAGGAGTAGAATTAAAGGAAAGTATAATATCTCAGTTGTGTTGCTGAATTCAGTTTTTTCAGTTTTTTTTTTTTTTTTAAGATGCTACCAATTAGGGTCTGGATATTTGTAGATATTCACTTTGGCTGAATCAATTCATATCGCTCAATAAGCTATATTTGACTCAGAAAAATTCTAAGTGAATTATCTTTGCCATCTAGCTAATAATGGGCCCCAAGGCATTGTCAGTATTCTAATTGTTGCTAGTTTACCTTTCTCTACAACAAAAGAGATGAAGGAGGAAGTTCTTAGAGCTAGGCAAAATCACATGGCAACTTCATTTCATTACCATCCAATCAGCTATTGGTTAATAATGATAAATGTGTGGGGTGAAATAACCTAAACAATCAACTGGGGTTCTTGGTTGCAAGCAATGGAAAATAAATCTAGATGATTTAATTAGTCATCAGGAAGGTAAGATAATTATACTCAGAAAATAATAAGAAAATGGGAGTCAAAATCACAGCACAGATTCAGCCCATTGAGACCATCGCTGCTGCCTTGGTTGAATTTTACAAGCCAGAGACTGCAGTGCCATGATTGCAAGCTCTGAATCCCAGGTGTGTTTTCTGCCACTCCTTTTGAAAGTCATTCCTTTCTTTGAGACATATAAACCTAGTTAAAATGCAGGGTAAGCATTCTGGATTGGTGAAGGCATTTGCCCAATCCATTTTTCTTTCTTTCTTTGTGAGTGGAAGAGGAGGGGGTTATAAACAACAGAGATTTATTTCTCACAGCTCTGGAAGCTGAAAAGTCCAAGATCAAGGCAATAACAGATTTGATATGTGGTGAAAACCTACTTCCTGGTTCATACATAGCTGTCTTCTTGCTGTCTTCTCTCTGTGTTCTCAGAGGGGGAGCAGGGATGAGGGAGCTCTTTGGGGTTTCCTTCATAAAGACACTAATCCATTCATCAGGACTCCACCCTCATGATTGATCGCTTCCTAAAGAACCCACCTTCAAATATCAAACCTTGGGGAATGGGTTTCAACTCATGAATTTGGGGGGGACACAAATATTCAGTCCATAGCAGTGAGTGAAGTCCATTTTTTTAATATTTGGAAATTGTATTGTTTTTTGGAATATCTCAAGTGAGAAAAGTAAATGATTTAACAATAATAGAATCAAAATAGTACATTCTGGAACCTAATGTGTTCTTATTTTTCAGTGGACTCAAGATTTTTTTCTTCTTTTTGTTAACTTGTATTTTAGGTTTGGGAGTACATGTGCAGGTTTGTTACACAGGGGAACTTGTGTCACAGGGGTTTGTTTTACAGATTATTTTATCACCCAAGTATTAACCCTCATTCACAATGGTTATTTTTTCTGCTCCTATCCCTTCTCCCACTCTCTACCCTCAAGTAGACTTGAGTGTGTTTTGTTCCCTTCTTTGTGTTCATGGGTTCCTATCATTTATATTTATAACTGAGAAAATGTAGTATTTGGTTTTCTGTTTCTGTGTTAGTTTGCCAAGGATAATGGGTTCCAGCTCTATCCATGTTCCCACAAAAGACATCATCTCATTCATTTTTATGGCTGCTTAGTATTCCATAGTGTGTATGTACCACATTTTCTTTATTGAATCTGTCACTGATGAATATTTAGGTGGATTTAATTGTCTTTTATATTGTGAATAGTGCTGCAATGAACATTTGTGTGCATTTGTCTTTATGGTAGAATGATTTATATCCTCTGGGTATATATCTAGTAATGGGATTGCTGGACTAAATGGTAGCTCTGCTTTTAGCTTTTTGAGGACTCACCATCCTGCTTTCCACATGATTGAACTAATTTACACTCCCACTGCAGTGTATAAGTGTTCTCTTTTCTCTGAATCAGTTATTTTTTGACTTTTTATATAGCCATTCTGATTTGTGTGAGATGATATCTCTTTGCAGTTTTAATTTGCATTTCCCTAATGGTCAGTGATATTGAACTTTTCTTCATATGCTTGTTAGCTCCATGTATGTCTCCTTTTGAAAAGTGTCTTTTCATGGCCTTTGAACACTTTTCAATGAAGTTGTTTGTTTTTCTTTTGTAAATTTGTTTAAGTTCCTTGTGGATGCTGGATATCAGAACATTGTCAGATGCATAGTTTACAAATACGTTCTCCCAGGTTTTAGTCTGTCTGCTTACTCTGCTGAGAGTTTCTTTTGCTGTGCAGAAGCTCTTTAGTTTAATTAGATCCCATTTGTCAAGTTTTGCTTTTGTTGCAATTGCCTTTTGTATCTTTGTCATGAAATCTCTGATTGTTTCTATGTCCAGGATGGTAGTGCATGGTAGTGCCTAGGTTGTCTTCCAGGGTTTTTACACTTTGAGGTTTTACATTCAAGTCTTTAATCCATCTTGAGTTGATTTTTGTAAATGGTATAAGAAAGCAGTCCAACTTCAATCCTCTAGCTAGTTATCCCCCTCACCATTTATCAAATAGGTAGTCCCACTTCTTGTTTTTGCCAGCTTAGTTGAAGATCAGATGGTCATTAGGTGTGTGGCCTTATTTCTGGGCTCTCTATTCTGTTCCATTGGTTTATATGTCTGTTTTGTAACTAGCATCATGCTGTTTTGCTTACTGTAGCTCTGTAGTATAGTATCAATTTTGGTAATGTGATGCCTTGTTTTCATTTTATTTATTTATTTATTTGTTTGTTTGTTTTAGTTTAGGATTGTGCTCAATCCATTTCTTCGTGGTTGACTCAGAAAAGGAGTATCTAGCTTTTCAGTGCCCATGGTGAGAGGCAGATTCTGCCTAGCATTAAGACTCACATAAAATATGGGAAATGTTTCAATATGAGAAGGATATTCAGTTGTTGGTCAGATAAACAGACAAAAGACAAATACTCACTGAAATGTATAAAGTTAAAACTGAGAAGACAGAATAGGTGACAGTGGTTAATAGATTTTGGCATTGGATTGATTTAAATGTGAATTTTGGCTCTCCTACTTTCTAAATATGTAATCTCCAACATACTTTCTATCCTCTCTGAGCATCTGCTAGTTTATAAGTTCCATAAAACTGTGTCTGGCTTATTCACTGTGGTATTTCAAGCAGCTAGAACAATGTCTCGCAATGAGCAAAAGCTCTAAAATAGTTACTGGATTAATGACAAGGCCAAATCCCAGTATTACACATGATGACAGCAGCATGTTACGTGCCTTCTAAACACTTAAATATTTTATTTGTTTTTATGATTATCCCACTGAAGTATTTCCGCATCACTACACTAAGCTCTATGAAGTCAGAGACAAGAAGGTTTGTAAACTATTTTTTCCTGTGACTGTTTAATTATTTGAGATCTGTACATTTAGATTATTTAGTCATTGTTGAGAAATGAGAAATATCCATTAAATGGGAACACTCAAATATAAAAGATTTTTCTTTATATTATTATTAAAAATTAATATCTCCAATAAAATATAATATTTTAAATTTATGTTCATAAAACTATCAATAATCCACCTATTTTTAAATAAATCTGTGTCCATTTTTGAATTATTTTCTAAGTACAGTAATTACACTTAATAACATAATTTTTCTTACTAAAGAGAATGCATGTAATTAAAAACAGCATGTAGATAAATACTTCTGAGACTGTCTTTCCTCAGGCTGTCAGGTTTGTCCCATACTTCTTCTTTAGGCAGGTCTCATTATGCCAACTTTTTGTGTAGCTATCCATCCTGATAGACCATTAAATATGTGGCCCCCCACGAGATAACTATGTCTATACAGATGTTGCTCCAGTGCCTCCTGGAATATAATTTGTTCCCCAAGAGTAGATGAGGAACTCTTAAAATAAGGTATTATTACTACTATTATTAGGGCTAACATTTACGAACCCTTGTTAAATGTCAGGCTTTATGCTAACATTTACTCTTATAATCCACTCTAAATAAAGATTAAATAGGGTCTATTATTATCCTCACATTACAGATGAAAAGTGTGTCTTAGATAGGTCACATAGCTTGTAAGTCATAGAGCTGGGATTCAGACTGACCCCAGAACACTATGTGAAACTTCTTCCCTATGTTTTCAGGTTCTGACAAGTTTCTCTCTCCTCTCTCTTAGCAAGGGACGTTTTTTTTCTTAATCTTTGCATTTGTATTTTAACTTTTATTTTTTTTTCCTTTATAAAGGGAGCCTATTTTGCCTAAACAAGAACCACAATTATGTAAAGGTAAATATTGAATGAGAAAATTTATATTGCATTACTAAATGTGCTTTCAGTCCAGAGTCAGGACCTTATGATTCATGCAGCCAGACACAGCAATATGATAAAGATTTGGCTTGTTACAGTGATATAATTGTGACATCTCTGTTGCCCTAGGAATAAATTGAGATTAGAAAGCACAGAGAATAGCAATAAGGAGTTACCTCTTGAACATAAATGTTTAGATTTTGTTAGCTCTTCTCAAAAATGATATGAAGGCAAAATAATTTTCCATTGTAGAGAAAAATAGCAGGACAGTGACAAAACATAATCTGACCTATTCATTTTTCAATTTTTCCAAAGAAATTCTAAACACCTCTAAAACATGCATACTGGTAGTGTTAGTCAACTTATACCACTGCCTGTGAGGATGATGCAGCAAATTCAACGAAAGTTGTACACATTATGGAAAAGCTTAAATTGCATGAAGAAAAGAAGCTGACAGAAGAAAGGTGGAAAATATTTTCAATATCATTTTCTTTATTTTTATTTTAAATTGACAAATTATAATTGTGTATTTTTATGGGGAACAAAATGATATGACATGTATAACCTGTGAAATGATTAAATCAAGCTAATTAACATATCCTTTACCTCAAATACTTACCATTTTATATGGTGAAAACAACTGAAATTTACTCTCTTAGCAATTTTGAAATACACATTATTATTAACTATAGTTAACTCATTGTTCAGTACATCTAACAAAAACTTTGTAACCTTTGACTAACATCTTCCCATTTCCCCATCCCCAGCCTCTGGTAACCACCATTCTACTTTCTGCTTTCATGAATTCTATTGTTTTAGATTCCACATAGGAGTGCTTGGCTTATTTCACTTAGCATGGTCCACCCATGTTATCGCAAAGAACAGAATTTTCTGCTTTTTTCAGGATGAATAGTGTATCTACAATACTATTATGTATAGACCATAACTTATTTATCCATTCATCCATTGATGGACACTGGGGTAGATTTCATATATTGGTCATTGGGACTCAATGAACATAAAAGTGCAGCTATCTCTGACATACTAAATAGAATTGCTATATGATACAGCAATCCCACTTCTAGCATAGATCCAAAGGAAGGACATTTTTAAAAAGAGAGAGTATTTCATCATTTAAATCTTATATGTACTTAATGAGAATGTTAGTTATAATCAGGATCTCCTATTATCAAATTGTAGTTTACAACAGAAATCAACATATCTTTTTTACAAAGGATGAGCTAGTAAATATTTTAGGTTTTTCAGGCTAGTTGGTTTCTGTCAAAACTTCAATTCTGCCATTAATAGCATTAAAACAGCCATAAGTAATACACAAAAAAATGAGCATGGTTGTGTTCCAGTGAAACCTTAAAAAAAAATAGCCTATAGGCCACAGTTTGCCAATCTGTGGTCGAAAAGAAAGATACACAGAAACACAAATCCTCCAGGTAAAAATAACTGAGACTGCTTAATGTCAGAGCCTTACAAGACCATACTGGGTAACTTATGAAAACAGTTGCCAAGAAAGTGTGTGCTAACATTCTTCATATTATTTGTGGGTATAAATACTGAGAGAAAAAGACAAATGCATTCTATAGCTTAAAATAATGAGATCCACTTAAGAATGAGAAATATTTCACAAAGTCGAGGTGATGTCATTCTACTGCTGGTAAACCTAAGTGATTACTACAGATTCTGATGAATAGGAGAACATCATGAGAAAACATACCCACCTAGAAATATACAAATCAGATCTGAGACCATTTCAGAACCTCAGATGTCTGATCCTGGGTAATTTCTAAGCTCTTCATTGAAGTCCTTATAGACACATTTCCCATGTCCACCCTTGCTAAACTTTGCTTCAACCTTTACAGAAGATTTGAAAAGTCATGTGGTCATTTAGCATGCAGGCATGCCTACACATACACACACATATGGGCAAAGAAAAAAAGCATGCATTATTTGAAGAACTAGCATCTCTATGACAAAGGAGACATGGAGGATATAGATTTGAGGTTCAGTGAGTGGAGAGAAACAGGCTGTCTGTGCATCATAGCATTATCCTTATTGATACTCTGGTCACAGACACTTTTGAAAAGTCTATAGTTACTCTTTGACCAGACTTTATCTGCTGAATAATCTCAATTACTCCAAAGACAAAGGAAAATATGACTAATAATCATTCTTTCTCTGGACATAGGAAAGCGTATAATCTCTATCCAGTAATCCAGAGATTAAAATTGGGACGATTTTATAATTAATTTTTTCAAAATTGTTACCAAATCTATTTTCCTCATGTTTTCCATATATGTGAACTATGTTTTCATCCATGCTATCACACAAGTTAGAAATATGAGAGCTGTTTCTTTCTCATATCCTCCCACTATCCACCTTTAAGCCCTGACAATCTTACAGATTCTATCTTCAAACCACTCCTCTGTACAACCACTGCTAAAGGCTTTCTTATCATCATCATGCATTTTCTTTTTTTTTCATTTTGAGACAGAGTCTCACCCTGTCACCCAGGCTGGAGTAGAGTGGCATGATTATAGCTCACTGCAGCCTTGACCTCCTGGGCTCAAGTGATCCTCTCACCTCAGCCTCTTGAGTAGCTGCGACCATAGCTACTTAAGTCCAAAACTGAGGTCTATTTAAAAAAAAATCTATCTTCTACATTCCTCTTGTGCAATATAGGAAAAAGGAGTAGAGTAAGATACTCTAGAGATAAGAGGAAAAATGAGAAGTGGACACCATTGTGCTGTTTAAGTCCCTGGCCACAGCTGTCCCTATGCCAGCTTCCATCTACCCTAACCCCATCTGGTTTTCCATCTTGTGATATCGTCCAGTGAATTTCTTGTTTTAGCTTAGATTACTGTACTGGGGTATTATTGCCACTATGATTTAAAAATTTCAGCTAATGTAAATTGACATTTCTTTCTCTCCCTTTAGTTCTGTCAACCCTCTGAAGACCTGGTTTATAGCTGCAGCTGCAACTCTATCCCTGGACTCATCTTTGAAACTACCCAGAGGTCAGAGGCAAAGGCCCAGCATACTGTTTTTTCTTCTTTAACTTTATTTTTATCTTACCTAAAATTGACATCTTTATTTTTCAAATCCCAACAGATAGACAGTCAAGAGCTTTAGAACTTTACAACAGGATCTTCTAAGTGCCCTGAGACTTCGTGATGGAACCAACAGAAATAAATCATACAGGACAAAGCCAGACCCTGGTGGGAGGGATGCTTATGAAACAACATAAACAAGAAGTTGTATGAAAAAGATTGTATGGAAGGAAGAGATAACGGAAATTAACTCATAATAGCTCCGATTAAAACACTTATAGTAAAATATCATTAGTACTACTTGATGTTGGTGAAAGGCTCAAGACCCAAGTCAGAAGGCCTGTTTGTTGTGAGTTCTTGAACAAATAATGTAACTTTGTTGTAATTCAGTTTCCTTTTCTATCATTGGGTATTAATAATTTCTCTGGGATATAAGAGTTATGATGTGAAGTTAAAATAACTAATAATGGGTAAACCCTGAAAATGGATCGAATTTTGTAAATGTGAGAATCTTATAAATATAGTACTTGAAACCAAAAGAATTAAGTCTCAGATTGAGGAATATTGGATACTAGGGCAGGCTAACTGGACAAAGGTCTTATTTATCAGCCACCTTCAGTCACACTGAAATGGGGCTATATTTTATATTTACTTACCTACCAGTACTACCAATAGTCAAAATAGTGTTACTTTCCAAGTTATTTAACTTTTTTAGGATAACAGAAAGAAAGATCATTTCTAGTTTTCAAGGCATGTATTCAATAAGTAATATAGATTTATATCACTTGGTGAACACATGGCAATTTCCCTGCTACCACTAAAAATTAAATTTTAAAATACTATTTGATACCTTCATTAAAAGCTTTTATTGTTTGTTTGTTTGCTGATATGGCAGGGATTCAAGTCAAGATAATTAGATTTATGAAACAACATAGAAAGAGCTCCCAATTTCAGCATTATGACAGGTCCATTGATAAAACCTGCTCAGGCAGAGACCAAGTTGGAGAGAAGAATAGGTTATTATTCTAGTTCTCCTGAAGTAAAGGAAATAGTCTTAAAAACATGAATCTATCCATCCTTTTTTAAGTAGAGAGGTTATTAGTCTCTTTCCTTATTAAAATGAGCACAAATTGAACCTGCATAGATTGATTCCCTCTATTCAGTTGCTGTTTGAAACTTAGCTTGCTACACATTTTAAGAGACATTTTCTGCACATTTTAACAGACACACATTTTCTACACATTTTTAACAGACACATTTTCACAGACATTTTTCAGTGTAGCTCTCTGACTTTATGACATCAGCGGAAGCAGTCTTCAACCTGGTAAAAATGTAAGGAAAATGTAATGTCTACTTATAAACTTAACAAGAATATCAAAGACAACTACTTTATGAATAAATTTCAAGATTTAGAGATTTCACATGATAGCCAGTAGCTCTTTGATATAAATATAAAGCTATATAATCCACAATTCCATTTATTTGCTTATTTTATGTTTTCCTGAAGTAGTTATTGAGCACTTATTGTCTGTAAAGAGCTGGAATAGACAGAAGAATACAGAGTAGCAATACATTCAAAGAATGCCAAGTACAGGAAGTGGAAAGATGCTGAATTTTTGCCTGGATTTGATTTTAATTAGTTTTATGACCTTGGTGGAGTGACTTCTCCCATGTACATCATTAAGCACTTTTTTATTGAGGGCTTCCCATAGGCAGAAACAAGATTGATAGAAGAACAAATAAACCTGCCCCCAGCCTTTGTGGAACTGACATGGTAGTGGGTAAGACAAATATTAAAGAATTAAACACATAAACAAATGTAAGTAAAGACTGTGTAAAGTGTAACTGAAAGTAAATGGTGTTAAAGAAGTTTTAAAACTTGAGCTTCTGATTTAATTGGCCAGTCATGGAATACTTATCTGAGGAAGCAAAATTTGGACTGATACCTGAAGAAAGAAAGATCACTGGGTGTAAATAACAAATGTGGAAGTGTAACAGATTTGAGGAAGTTCAGGCCAGTCTGGTTGAAATGCAGACACCAAAGGGAAGAAGGCAAAGGATGAGACTTACTAACCAGGCACTGCCCAAATCCTGCAAGGTAAGAAGACATGGTAAGAAGTTTTGAATATACCCTAAATCAAATAAAAAATCACTAACAGATATTAAACAGCTGTGTGACATGAGCAGATTTGCATTTTTAAAGATCACTTGGGCTGTTGTATAAATAGAGGATTGAGAGTAAGATGCAGCTGTTGGAAATGGCGGACTAGTTACACATACTGAAATATGACAATGCTCCAGAAAATATAATACTGAATGAGAAAGAAAAGAGAATGTGCTCCAAAGCACAATGCCTTTATATAATGATAGCTTGATGAAAACACATAAAAATAAAAGAGTATATATTATATCTCTTAAAATGATTGCTCTTGAAAGGCTTAATAGGGATGGCAATGGGGGTAAAAAAAAATAACTGAATAAAACAAGAGAGTGCTTATGAATAGACCAGCAACAATAATAGGCTTTGCACTAATGAACATGATAAATTCGTAAGGGCCCTAGGATTTTTAGAATGGCAAACAAGCATTGGCTTCAACTTAATGTCACCAGCTGCATTAGCCTGTGAAAAGAGAGTCAGGCTATCTTTTGAAGTTTTGGAGCCAGACATTGGTTTCTCCTCTCAAGCTATGAAATTCCTAGATTGCATGTGCTTCCAATGGAAGGCTGTTTCATCTATATTGAAAATCTGTTGTTTAGTGTAGCCACTTTTATCAATTATCTTAGAGAAGTCTTCTGTATAATTTGCTGCAGTTTCTACATCAGCACCAGCCACTTTACCTTGTACTTTTAGGTTATGGAAATAGCTTTTTTTTCCTAAAACCCCATGAACCAATCTTAGCTAACTTCACACTTTTCTTCTGCAGTTTTCCCACCTCTCTTAGCCTTCAAGGAATTGAAGAGAGTTAGGGCCTTGCTCTGGATTAGGTTTTGGTTTAAGAGAATGTGTTGGCTGTTTTATTCTTCTATCCAAACCATAAAAACTGTTACCATATCAACAATAAGGCTGCTTCCCCCTTTCAATCATCATGTGTTCACTCAAGCAGCACTTTTAATTTCATTCAAGAGCTTTTCCTTTGCATCCACAATTTGACTAACTGGCACAAAAGTCCTAGCTTTCAGGCTGTTTCAGGTTTCAACAAACCTTCCTTACTAAGCTTAAGCATCTCTAGCTTTTGATTTAAAGTGGGAGATGTGCAACTTTTTCTTTGACTTGAACACTTAGTGGCCATTATAGGGTTATTACTTGGCCTAATTTCAATATTGTTGTGCTTGGGCCTGAGAAGAGGGAGTGGGATGTGGGAACAGCTAGTCAGTGAAGAAGTCAGAACAGATACAACATTTATCACTTAAGCTTGTCATCTTATATGGGCACAATCCATGGTGCCCCAAAAGAATTACAATAGTAACATCAAATTTCACTGACTGCAGTTCCTCATAAGAGATATAATAATAATTTAAAAGTTTGAAATATGGTGAAAATTACCAAAATGTAACACAAACACACGAAGTAAGCACATGCTGTTGGAAAAATGGCACCAATAGTGTTGTTTGATGCAGCATTACCATAAACTTTCAATTTGTAAATAACAAAATATTTGTGAGGCACAATAAAGCAAAGCACAATAAAAATGAGGTGTGCCTATATTTTAAAATAACAGATTGAATGGGGGGAGAATAGTTGAGGAACTGGAAGCAGAGAGAACAGGTACAAGATTCAAGTAGTAGTCCCGGAAAATTAAAGCAAGTAGAAAAACTAACAGAAGTCCAGGATAAAAGATATTGAGGACTTAACTACGTATTTTCAGAAGGAATGAAAAAAAGGTCAGAAATGATAATGTGCAAATATCCTCAGCTGACTTCACTATAAATAGAAAGTGTTGGCATTAAAAAAAAATAGATGAAGCTGAAGAACTCACAGAATGATGAATAATCAAATAAATTGTGGTCTCCTTATCAAAAAGGAAAATAAAGACATGTAGATAGAAATTCAATTTGTGTGTCTTTACTCTGTAAACCTAGGAGGTATTTACAAAGTATGTAAGAAAAATTTAAGATTGGAGTTAATGAACCAGAGATAGGCAAGAGAGACATAATAGGTAATACAGGTTAGCTGGTAAGATCTCTGGAGCACAGCAAATTTGGATTTAAGTTAGTAATAATAATTATGCATTGCACATTATAGCCTTTACGCTTTTAATCAGTTCTTCCACTTAACAGGCAAATATTCTTTTAACATCTATTATATATAGGAAAATACTAGGAGTGGGAGATACAGCAGTAAGTAATAAAGTTTACTTAAGTAAGTGTAAAGTTAATAAAACACAGTCCCTAATCTAGTTACTCTTCTACTGCGAGATTTTCACATTCAAAATGTACTGAGCACCCATTGGGTACAGAGGACTTGGATGAGCAAATGAATGTGATATGTCTCTCGCTGTGTTGTTGGAACAAGTTGAGTGCAGGGGACATCCAAAGAAAGGAAACCACATGGAAGAGGTGACATTGGATCTTGACGGATGATTAAGAGTCATCAAACAAAGTACATTTATATATATTATAGTATCTCCTGTAATCCTGCTCACATCCTGTGAGGATTAAGTAAATATATTAAAGATGTCTTTCTTATAGGATATTCTGAGAAGAGGAGAGAAAGGGTAATATGATAGCCCTAACAGTCATTTTATTCCTCTTCCTAATTTCACTGTTTTGCTGAAAGTGTTTTTTTGTTAAAATAGTTTTAGTTTTTATTTAGTTCTAGGCAAAAGGACAGTACTATTCCTTGAAAACATTTATTCTTTAGGGATATGAAGTGGTGTTTGCCCAACAAAATACACAATTTCTAACATTATGACTAATTCAAGCAAATGTATTCTCTAAAGAAAAGTCTCTATTTCACTTTGTGTACATAGAGGCAGATTTAATAAACAAGTTAAAACAAAAGTCTTCTGTCAGTATTATTCCTCAGCACTGTTATAAAGAGTGGCAAAAATTCCTTTCTTTGACAAAAAGAGACTTTTCCTCCTTTACCCCCGAGACACCAATGAATATAAATGTGCAAATAAAGTATTTTCACTTAGATTCACAGAATGTTTGACAGTAATATATTCTGGAGCATTTAAATTTTTCCTGAACTTAAAACTGCCAGTTTTTAAAATGTTAAGTATTATTTACCAAATTAAGTGAGAATAATAATTTATTTTGCATAGCAAGCATTGTGCCTGCTAAGAAAAGAGGCTTTTTATTTTCTGTTTAGTTATCTTCCTCCTGTCCATCAGTGTCAGTAGCTTATCAAAAACAAGTCAAGGACAACCTGCTTTGGTATCTATGCAAATAGGATTCAATTATCCCCAATGAGTTTGCAAAACTTGCAGAAGTCATTTATTTGAAAAACATGAGGATTAATGCAGGGAATTTGGAACCTATGTCAAAGATGTTTTAAAATTACTCCCATTTAAACTTTGATTTTTTGCACTAGAAAATGCCTAATCCAGCTAATTTTAACTACTATGAACTATAACTTACATAATAAAAACACAACTAGCAAATATTATTATCCTCTTTCTTACATAATTTGTCTAAAAATTAACATCTCATGCTTCTCTTAACCGAAGAACTTCTTTTAACATTTCCTTTATGCAGGTCTGTCAATAATTAATTCTTTCAGGTTTTTTTGGTCTGTAAAAGTGTTTATTTCCTCTTCATTTTAATAACATTAATAGGCTTTATTATCACAGTTTTAGATTTTCTAAAAAATTGCAAAGATACTACAAAGTTTCTGTGAACCTCACACCCATTTTCTCTTATGATTAGTACCTTACATTAGTATAGTATAATTGTTACAGTTAATGGACTAAAATTGATACATTATTACTAGCGAAGGCTCATGGTTTATTCATTTTTATTTATTTATTTTTAGTTTTTAATGTAATATCCTTCAACTTTTTGATTTTCTTCTGGACGCTATATTTTCTTCAGTATTATATTGGCAATTCTAGATCTTTTGCCTTGCCACATAAACTTTGGAATCAGTTTGTCAATATCTGCACTATAACTGACTGAGATATTGATTGGGATTGTGTTGAATCTATAGACAAAGTTGGGAAAACGGGACATCTTACCAATACTGAACAAGATGAAATATATCTTCATGGACTTTTACCTTCTTTGATTTATCAGAGTTTTGTAATTTTCTGCATATAACACCCACACATTTTTGTGAGGTTTATACCTAAGTATTTATTTTTCTTTTTTGGTATTACTGTAAAAGTTATTAAAAAGGTTTACTTTCCAATTTCACATTATGAATGTTCCTAACTGGTACACAGGAAAGCATTTGATTTTTGTGTATTTACTTTGTGCCCTGTAACCTTGTTCAATTTGACCATTACTTCTGAGTATTTTTGTTGATTCTTTGAGAATTTTAGGATGTCATTTTTTTTTTAATTGTACTTTAGGTTCTGAGGTACATGTGCAGATCACGTAGCATTGTTGCATAGGTAGGTACACGGTAAGGTGGTTTGCTGCCTTCATCCCCCCCATCACCTATATCTGGTATTTCTCCCCTTGTTATCCCTCCCCACCATCTCCACCCCCCGCTGTCCTTCCCCTAGCCACCACCAACTGACCGCAGTATGTGATGCTCCCCTCCCTGTGTCTATATGTTCTAATTGTTCAACAGCCACCTATGACTGATAACATGCAGTGTTTGATAAAAAGACAGTATTATTTCTTCCCTTCCATATGTATATATTTTATTTTCTTACCTTATTGCAACAGGTAGAACTTCCAATGTGATATTAAGTAGGAGTGGTAAGACAGACATCTTTGCCTTTTCCTGATACTTGTCAAGAAATATCCAGTTTCTCACCAGTAACTATAATGTTAATTGTAGATTTTTTGTTTCTCACCACTAAGTATGATGGTGATGTTAAAGTGTAGATTTTTTGTTAGCTGTAGGTTTTTTTTACCAAGATGACATTCCTTTCTCTTTTTTAGTTTGTCCAGTATTATGATAGTCCCCAATCAAATGGCATTCTTTATTTCCATCACTGCATTTTTGATTTTCAGAATTTCCTTTTGATTTCTAGAAGTTCCATTCCTCTGTTTACATTGCCCATTTGTTCTTGCATATATTTTTGATGCTCATATTTTTGTGTGTATTTTCTAGCCTTTTGATATTTCTTTTTTGGTTGAAAACGGGATGTTTGTATCAAGTCATGGGAACTGAAGTAAATAGACCTTAAGTGTGAAGATTTAGTTAACATCAGCTAGATGTTAAGCTTTGCTTAGTATTTTCTCTGGTCGTTAGTGCTAAAGTCATGAAGTTCCCCTAGTGTCCCTGTTTTGCCTCTCCTCCTGACTTTGAACTTCTCATTCAGCTGTATCCTACTGCTACTGCTACTGCTACTGCACTGAATCCCTGTTGCTGTGGCAGTAGGGTGTAGGGCAAGAGAAGCCTCATGTAATATGATGATTAAGTTAAACATCTATCTTTTAATGGGTCTGAGTCTCTGGGATATAACCTTTATTTCTCTTAGAGAGTAGGTCATTTTTTATTAAATGAAGAATGGTCTTTATGGATTCCACAATGATTACTCTTTACCACACTCCCCACCAGAGCCAGGACTAGATCTTATTTTATTAATAGACTTTATCACAATAATGTTGTACAATTATAGGGGTAAAACCTATGAAAATGTGAGAACTGAAATTTCTAAGACATTCTGGGCTCAAATGATCTTCCCAGCTCAGCCTCCTGAGTAGCTATTTTCAACACTTCGAATATGACATCCTTGTGCTTCCTGTCCTCTGTTGATTCTAATTAGAAGTTAGCTGTCAATATTATTCATATTCCTTTATATATGATAAATCTTTTTTATTCTGCTTTCAAGTTTTTTACTTAGGCTTTAAACATTTCATTATTATATTACTATTATTATTTAATAGAGACAGGGTTTCACCATGTTGCCTAGGCTGGTCTCAAACTCCTGAGCTCAAAAGGTACTTCTCTGGCCCCCCGAAAGTGTTGGGATTACAGGCATGAGCCACCGTGCCCAGCCCCAAGGTTTCACTCTATGTCAAAGTGTGGATCTCTAGGTTTATTTCACTTGGATTTCATTAACTTCTTGAATATGTATATTGGTGCTTATTATATTTGAGAAGTTTTAAACCATAATTCCTTCAAAATGCTTTTCTCTACTTTTATAACTCTAATGACATGTATTTTGGTACACTTAATTGTGGCCCATGTTTTTCTGATAGTCTGTTCAGTTTTTTTAGATTATGTAATTTTTATCAATCTATCTTCAAGCTCACCAATTCTTCTGCCTGCTTAAATTTACTGTTAAGTCTCTCTTGTAAAGTTTTTATTTCAGTTATTACACTTTTCAACTCCAGAATTTCCATTTGGTCCTTATTTTCCAATTTCTATTTTTTTATAGATATTTTCTATTTTTGAGATATTGTCAATATATCTTCTTTTGACATTCCTGCCTTTAGTTACTTGAACATATTCATAATGAGTACTTTTAAGCCTTTTCTGCTATATTCAACACGTGAACTCCTTCAAAAGCAATTTCTGTTGCCCCATCCTTCTTTGTTCTTCTGTGTGTGTCACATTTTTCTTTTTCTTTGAATGTCACATACCTTTTTTATTTACACTAGACATTTTTAAATAAATGTAACAACTTTAGACACAGAGTCCCTCTACCCTTGGTGAATGACGTGTTTTTTTTGTTTGTTTTTAGTTTGTTTTAAGTCTTAACTAATCTAACTTTTTGAAGTCTACTTCTCCCACAGTATTCAGCTTCTGGTATCCCTTTACAGATTGTGTGTATATGTGTGTATGTGTTTCCTTTTAGCCTAATTACCTAGAATTTGGCCCTTAGTTGCCATATGTCACACTTATTGGTCAAAACTTTTGCTTAACCCTATTCATTAGTTAGGTGTTTATTCTTTAGTGTTAGATGTGTGCGAAGCATGGAGTTCATATCCCTATTTAAGAAATTTGCTTTTTCCCCACATATAGGCAGGAACCACTAGTTGAGATTTTCTCTTTCTGATTATTTCTGAGAGGGTGAAGCCTTTGACATGCTCACAGTCTTTTAGAATGTGAGACATATAGGATATTATTAAGACTGGCTTCCTAGGAGTTATTCCTGAGTTTACTTATTGTAGTTGTCATTAAGTAACTGGTTGGAGATTGTGCTTAAGACCTTTATTTCAGTTAAGGATTCCTCCCTTTGTTGATAAATTTTGTTTCACTGGGGAAATGTTTTCAATCCCATCCCTCACTCCCCTTACCCTAGGTTCAGCTCTGATTGCTCCTGAGTGGAAGTAGCCTAGAGTTTGTGCACAGTCTCGTTTTCCCAACCCCAATGTGGCCTGTGACTTCAGGAGGGCCTCTCTTGGCTGCTTCTTTCCCTGATTCTCTCTGTAAAACTTTAGCTTCTTTGTCATTTTTCTCGTTGCCACTGATATCATGGGACTATGAGCACCTTTTTAATTGCTCTCTACCTGTATCTCCATTGACTTTTAGAACACCCCTAGATATAGACTTCTTCATTCTTTGTTAATATAAGACCAGTTTCTTCTGATTTTTCAAGTTCCTTAGAAGTGTGTAGGCCTGCCTTTGCTCCTTGGCAGATTCTCTATCCCATTGCATAAGAGCTGGTGGTGGAGATAGTGACTCATCTCTCTCCTAGTGACACCCTTGTTATGAACAGGCACTGGGGGACTGAGCTGAAACAGGGAAAAGGATGATAGCCTCTGGTCCTCTCAGCTTACTCTTGCCAAAGTAGAACTTTCTATACAGAGTGATTGAGCTAGAGCAGAAACAAAAATGAGTATTCTCTGCCTGCTGTGCTTGAAGTGGAGACGCTATCCTATAAATAGACACTGAAAGCAAGAAGGAAGACCCATCCTTTCTGTTATATTTCCAAAATGGAACTTCTACAACACAGGGCTAGGGGGAGATGAGAAATGCTGGCTGTCTCTCTTTCACAGTTTCAAAGGCTGGCTCTCTTTCTTTTCCCTTAGCTTCTGTCATCCCATACTAGAAGCTAAGGGGAAAATGAGCCCCTTCCTTCTTGACCCATCCACCCAGGGTAGCTTCTTTATAAAAGAGATGAGAGAGAAAGAAGAAAGTGTGGCTTAGAAGCCACAGATCTCAACTATTCTGAGGTTAAGATTTTGTTGAGTGAAGATTCTCCACTTACTATATACTCTTAGGACAATATTCAGAAACTTTAAATGATTGTGTTTTCATTTTGTAATTTTCTCCAAAGAAATGCTATTGGGAAGTAGGTCTAACATCTTCTTCACAACATCACTGCAGAAGCAGAGCTCACTTCACAGTAAGACACCTTTTATTTGTTTTTCTTTTAGGGATCACTCTTCTAATAATTTCTGTTGTTCAATACCTTAAGACTGATCTCACACACACACACACACACACACACACACACACACACACACATATATATATATATATATATATTTTAAACAGTATCCATGAAATAAATCAGGCTCAAATATTCACACAATTCACAGAGAAAAATATTCAAAACTATAAAAACTAGAATGAGAATTCAATTTGCTCTGTATAGCATATAAAGGGATTATTCTCTCAATTAGAAAATATTAGAGTTTGCACAAAAGAAGTAGATCAGAGATATACTCAATAAAAAGACTATTTTGGAGAATTCTTTGGTAAAAAAAGAATTAGAAAAAATATTTTTAGAAAAAAACCAAGATAATATATTAGCGACATATTTAGCCAAAAATTGATTAAAGTACATAAATGTGAACCAAGAATAATCTTGTTGCTTATTTTATTTTTGGCATTTAGCTAGTCAATACAAATATTTTTAATTTGCCTTAATGTGCATAGAAATATGCTATATTAATTTTTAGAATAAAATATATTTTTAAAATCTTTTGAATGAAACTAGTTTATAGGTTTACCAATATTAAAAGCTACTTTGATGGTCTGTAAGCAAATATTTTAAAGGTATAGAGAAGTTCAATCATATTAGTTCCTACTTTGCTAATGTTTGTAATATTTAATCTCTCCTTTGCAAAGGTTATTACACGTATTTTTGTATCATTTGCTATTTATCAGTACCTATTGTGTAAACTTAATTGTAAATATTCAACAAAGAAAAATACATGCTTTTTACTCTCATAAAACTTCTTGTCTAACAAAATGTATATTTTAAAATAATCACATCAGTAATTAATACTTATAATACAGGCCTGTAAAGAAAATTATAGAGTCCTAAGAAAATGTATAACAAAGATTTAGAGATACAAGATATTAAGCTTTCTATACCATACTTAGCATGTATCAAAATATGTAGTCATTTTTATTGCTCTCATTATTTTATGCCAATTGAGATACCTATAAGCAAAAAAGCTTTAACTTCTTTTGGTGTAATTAAGAAGAAAACAAAGATAGCTGACATAGAAACATAATCAATATTTGCAGTAGTTATGCTCTATAAAGTTGCCACAGACCCTGAATTAGCAAATACTAAATCATTTCACTTAGGTAAAACACAAGGTTAGATTCCTACAAGCCTCTAGTGACAACATTTTCACCAATTCCCCTTGTTTCATGTGTGTTTCTATCTAAAAATAGATTTTTTTAAACTTTTACTTAAGTTCAGGGGTACACGTGAAGTTTGTTACATAGGTTGAACTAATTTACACTCCTACCAACAGTGTGTAAGATATTGTTTATTTTTATTTTTTTGCTTAGGATTGCCTTGGCTATTCAGGCTGCTTTTGGTTCCATATGAATTTTTAAATAGTTTTTCTATTTCTGTGAAGAATCTCAATGATAGTTTAATGGGAATAGCATTGAATATATAAATTGCTGCTGGCACTATGGCCATTCTAATGATATTAATTCTTTCTATTTATGAGCACGAAATGTTTTTCCATTTATTTAGGTCATTTTTTATTTCTTTGGTCAATAGTTTGTAGTTCTCCTTGTAAAGATCTTTCAACTCTCTAGTTAGCTGTATGCCTAGGTATAAAAATAGTTTATTTAATATATATAGTTGATTTATTAACATTGAACTCACAGCCAACAACACTATATTGCATACCTGAATGAAACTTATCCAACACATAAATTTTATCTACAAGGCACATCGCAGTCTTCCTGTGCTTAGGAACAGTGGACAACCCTTGAGCATGATGCTTAGGGGACATTTTAAACAGGGCAATCATCAACAAGCACTAAAAAGTGTGGGACTATATAGACAGGGAAAGGGACACTTGTTTGCATCAGGAGAGCTGAAATAAGAACCCGGAACTTGCTGTGTTTGACCTCAGCTGAGAATATGCTTGTCTGGGGACTGAGATTTTTGCTGCTCTATAAAAATGACTTCAAAAGCACTGTGAAGATTGATTTTTGGAGTTACAAATATATTTTAGCAAGTGGGCAAATTCTCAATACAGTATCCATTAATAATTACAGTCAATTGTATATATGTGAAAGAAACCATTAGAATCTTCAGATTTGTTTAAGAAAACAACACTGGGAGCTGGTGTCCTGGGCAATTCTTTAACACAACTTACTATCTAAGTATTCACATTAGGAACCTAAATGTTTTTGATTTCTGGAAAACGTAAGTTTTTAAATTGTATGTCTGTTTGTAAGGGTTGTCATATTAGCATCACAATTTTACTAGTTCTGTTTTTATTCCTTTAGGCCTTTAAATTTTACTTTGCTTCATACTTGTAAAATATATGTGCTATTTATAAGATAGATAGAAATAGAAATGTTTGACTCCAGTTCATAAAGACCTGAAGAGCCTAAAAATGAGTCATTAATAAAACTATTGTTATATTTTCTCTGTGCTGGGCTTCCATATTAATGACTAAGACAGCTTCAAGTAGGGTATTAAACAGAGATTATGTGCAAATTTCAGATACATGACAAGTCAATGATCAGACATCAGCAGAAAGATTTGAAGCAATTTTCCAGCATAATATTCTCAATTTAATATTATTTGCCTCAAACTACCATGAATTAAAATGTGTAAATTGAAATATATATATATACACACACATACACATTACATATATAGACAGATATTTATACACTCATATATATACATAAATATATAATACATACATATTTTAACACAAATGAGTAATAAGAAAATAACTGAGTAGACCAAATAGGCAACATGTTATGCACATTCTATTGTCTTATTACTAAAATAATCCATTGATCTATTTTATCAGTATTCTTTGTTGATTTGATAGAATGTAAAAATTGATACTGTCTGTCCTAAACATATACAACAGTGGAAGACACTATTCTCTTCTAAATGACACACATTTTTTCATACTTAACTGGCAAATTTGGTCATAAAAACAAAAGTATTACTTGGTAGTAGTATATGTATTTCAGTATTATGAATTTCCTATTTCATAGTGATTATGTTATTTTCAATATATAACCACACTGCATTTGGCTCAAAACTATATTTTCTGTCTCTTCATAAGCATAAGACATTACACAAAACAGCTACAGCAAGTTTATAAAATAGTGTTTCTATGCGTGTACTTGCATTACCTGGTACTGATATGAATCAAAACTATGATGCACGGTGTCAACTTCCTCATATTATTTTGATTTCAGTTACTTCTGAATAGACTGAGGAAAAAAATAAACTTTAAAAATTTTGTTGGGATTAAATTACACTTAAGTAACTTGAATGATAAGTAGGGGGTCATTAGCCAAAATGTGGAAGCATATTCAATGCAGAAGTTGTGTAGAGTGAAGCACAGTGTGACTAAAAAGTTATAGGTAGTTGGATGGAACCATATTAATGGATTTGCATTTCAACCTGCAGGTATTACTTAGTGTTGAAGTACTGAACAGTTGTAGTAGGAGACTGCATAGTTGATTTTCTATTCAAGAATGGCACTAAAGGAAAAGGACTAAGAGATAAAAGATACTAGAAAGAAGACCTCTTATGAGTCAAGCATAGTCTTCCATGGAACAGATGAAAAAAGAAAACCTGAACTAGATTTCTGGTACTGGAAATCAACAGATGAAGACAGACGAAGACAAACAGTTCATTAAAAGGTAGAATTGACAAAACTTATTACTTGATTAGCCATGTGAGGCTGAAAAATTAATTTAAGATAGTGCCCAAGTTTGCCTCGAACTCAATGATTGGTAGTACTAATAATTAAGAAGAGATATGTGGAAGAAGTGAAAGGGGAAGAAAAAGGGGGAAAAGAGTGAGATATCTGACACAGGAAGCACTCCACTGCTATATGGTTGCCATTATCTACTAATCTGAAGAGCAGATTCAAAGTCTA
This sequence comes from Ateles fusciceps, assembly GCA_036589455.1. Taxonomy (NCBI): domain Eukaryota; kingdom Metazoa; phylum Chordata; class Mammalia; order Primates; family Atelidae; genus Ateles; species Ateles fusciceps. The sequence goes on along the minus strand of JAZHEH010000479.1, from coordinate 2,237,431 downwards.
GTTTACACATAGCATTGAACTCTGATCTTTTGCAGTCTCCTCTTTGAAAGGATCATATTCTCTTCCTTAGCTCAGTTTAACCTACCTGTGTAGAAGTGAGCATTTGTTATCTGGCTTCAATCCCAATACTGTTGGATGACTAGAGCAGGAAAATACAGAGGGTACATTACAAAGTCAAAGAACATTTTTTTTTTTCACAGTTGGAGAAGGAGATCATCACAAGACTCTTATTCTCCCACTTCTAATTTCATCCAACAGTAATTGCTGAAGCTCTGATGAGCAGGTGTGCCAGGGTTTATTAATCATAAGAAAACATGATGCTATGACAGCTTTATGTCAACTTGCAGCAGGTAAGTTACTGCCCTATAAGCTGGAGCTACACAGGACTTTGTTCTTTTCTAAGTGGAAAGCATATAAGCAACTTCTATTCAAGCTACCCATAAGCAACTTGTGGGTTTGGGTATCATTGCCTTGGTTAACATATCTTTTTTATATGCTGACCCCTGATTGTTGTGACTTAAGTGGCTTGTCATTGTCCTCTTGCTGCAAATTTGGATTCCAAATCTTCTTATGTCCTAATATTTCTGATTCTATGAAGTTCTAGATGCTTTCATTTCTTCCTTGCTTCTCTGAGTTCATGTGCTCTATATTTATGCCATACTTCCTCAATCTTATCTAAAGCACTCTGTCCACATACCCACACATATTTGACCTCTCCCTTAACATTCAGGTACTGCCTGAGCCGACCACCGCCCACCTATCAACTATAATAGAGGCTCAAACTCAACGGTAGTAAAGATTGGCAATATGGATACAAGAATGCCAGTTGTTAGAGTCACAATTTCCTCTGGGTGACTACATTTTTATTTCACATTGCCCATGGGAATATTCAGTCTTACTTTCTTTTAACATATAATTTTAGAGAAAAAGAAACCTACTACTTCTAAAAGAAATTATCTGCAGAAGTCATGATGTGAGTTGAGAGAGGTTTGATCCCTAGGGGAACACTTTCTAAGTTACTTTAATAAGACTGCAAACATAAAACACAGAAAGTCATAAAACCCAGAAGTTTGATTTGGTACAGTAATGCCATCACCCATGGGTATATATTAGATTGGATGACTAGTTAAATCATAAAATGTTTCTGTACATACATGCCATGCAGCATATTACCTTCTAACTCAAAACATTACTCTTACCAAACTTTTCTCTATGTCCATTATGTCTAGCTTTTTCTGTAGTTTCTGGCTTTCCTAGCATCCTTTTTTTCTAAGTGTTTTGCTCCAAATTAAATACCAGATGCAATATTTATTCAGTATTTGATATGTCACATTAAAAAAACCTTATAGTTCTCAAAGTGTGCTCATGTCTATTTGATTCTCAAATAATTTCTTAAGATTGTCAAGGCAAATATCACTATTCCTAGGTTCTAAATGAAGAAACTGAGACTCATCAAGGTTTATGTCAATGACTAAAAGCATTTCATAGCTTATCTAAAAGTACACTCCTTGACATTTGCCATTCCTTTACTTTCTATACTATTTTTCTTATAATTTATTATAATCTAAAATGCTATATATTATAATTATTTATCTTATTTTTTATCTCACCCCATACACTAGATTATAAGCACCATAGGTTAGAGAGTTAGCTCTGCTCTGTTTGCTGTTGTAACCTGAACCAAGAAGGATGTTTGGCACACGAGAAGTATTCAATACATATTTATTGAATGAATAAACCTAAGATTGAATGAGGACTTTCTGTTAGTAATATGAGATACCTAAAAATGGTGGACAAGTGGCTTCAAAATATTATAGCTTAGCAATATCCCAACTCCCAGCACTGTCCATATTTGCATGATCTAATGATGAAGTTTATCATAGTGGGTAGGAGAAAACCATCTCCAGTGGGGGAGCTCCCTGGATTTAAATCTTGGGTCCACACTTAGCAGCTTTGTGGTTTCCAAAATATTATAGAATTTTTTAAGCTTCAATTGTTAATTTGCCTTATAGAGGTGATAAAAACACTACCTAATTAGTAAACCTTTTGCAAGGATAAAATGAATGACCTATGGTGATTGCTCAGTCAAACAATGCTAACTTAAGTAATAGTAATCCTTTAACCCAATATGCTATGTACAGTTATTATTTTACACATGAATAATGTGAAGTGTGGTAAGATTAAGAAATTTGCGGTTGGGCTCTGTGGCTCAAGCCTCTAATCCCAGCACTTTGGGAGGCTAAGGCAGGCAGATCACTTGAAGTCAAAAGTTCAAAACCAGCCTGGCCAACATGGCAAAACCCTACCTCTACTAAAACTACAAAAATTAGCTGGGCATGGTGGCACATTCCTATAATCCCAGCTACTGAGGAGGCTGAGACATGAGAATCTCTTGAAACCATGAGGTAGAGGTTGCAGTCAGCCAAGTTCTCTGCACTCCAACCTGGGTGACAGAGTGAGACTCTGTCAAAAGAAAGAAAAAAAGAAAGAAAGAGAAATTTGCTAAAGATTAAATGGTGAAAGAAAGGAAGAAAGAAATGAAAAGAAAAGAGAGAGAAATTTGATAAAGTTTACATGGGAAATTTTAACCTCAGACCACTCTGACCCCAAAGCCCATGTCCCTAACTTCACCAATATACAGCCATTTGAAAAATAACTAAAATCAAGAGAAAATCTCTTCTGCAACAACATGAAAATTATATTACACAAGCATACTAACTGAAAGTTATATTATTTCCAGTTTTAAACCAATGTTGTATGTTTAAAATAATCTGAGTTTTCCAAGCAGAGAAGTAAACATAATATGGCAATGCATCCTGTAACGAGTCAACGACCAACCACATAAAGACAGTGGTCCTGTAAGATTATAATAGAGCTGAAAATTTTTTTGCACCTAGAGATTTTGTGGCTGTCATGCTACCCTACCATGACACATTACTCAAGTGCTTGTGGTAATGCTGGCATTAGCAAAGCTACTGTCCTTTCAGTAGTATACAAGTACAGCACATATAATTATGTATGGTACATAATAGTTGATAATACACAACTCTGTGGTTTAAATATTTACTATACTTTTAACCATTATTTAAAAGTGTGCTCCTTCTATGTTTTTAAAAAGTTAACTGTAAAACAGCTTCAGGCAAGGGCTATTCCAGAAGAAGGCATTGTCATCATAGGAGATAACAGCTCTGTGCCTGCTATTACCCCTGAAGACCTTCCAGTGGGACAAGATGCAGATGAGAAAGACGATTTGAGTGATTCTGATCTTGTATAGAACTAGGCTCATGTGTGTGTTTGAGTCTTACTTTTTAAGAAAAAAATTTGAAAAGTAAAACACATACACATTTTAGAAACAGAGAAACACTTACAGAATAATTACATAAAGAAAGAAAATTTTTATACCATAGTACAATGTATTTGTATTTTAAACTAGGTGTTATTCTAAAAGAGTCAAAAAGTTAAAAAGTTTATAAACTAAAATTACAATATTACAGTAAGCTAAGTTTAATTTATTACTGAAGAAAAAAAATTGTTTAATAACTAGGAGCAACAGGCTATAACCTATAGCCTAGGTGGATAGTAGGCTGTACTATCTAGGTTTCTCTAAGTGTACCCTATGATGGTTGCACAATGATGAAGTCACCTAATGATGCATTTCTCAGAATGTCTCTCTGTTGCTAGGCTACATATGACTGTATATTCAAGAACATGGTTAAATCTTCTCATTGTATTTAGCCAATGCTACAGCAAATATTTACTGCAATAAGCTCACCTCCTACTGGGATTTATGGCTAGTTTTATTAAATAGGAATTTCCATTGAAATGGCATTTGCTACTTAGGGTTTCACCAGCAAACGATTAATCTCTCAGCCAGAAATTTAGATTTTAAGTGAATTTGAAAAGGACACATCAGATACAAAGTAGATATAGTAATATGTCAATAATATACATTGATCATGATTTGGGTGAATTCTCTCAGTTGCTCTCTCTCTGTCACTCTGTTTCTTCTCTTTCTTTTCTCTCTCTCTCTCTCTCTCTCTCTCTCTTCTCCCTGTCTTATTTTACAGTTTGTGAATGTGCACATATAGAAACTTAGGAATCTGTATGCGCATAATTGTTAAAGCAGTTTGTCTTGAGAGTTTCCTTACTACAGCAATGACTGATGAAGGATCATTGCCAAATTGTGGAAACAACACAAAAAGAGACAAAATCAGAGAGCAAGAGACAAAATAAAATAGAAAGAACTAGTGACACTAGGTCTACTAGGGCTTAATTAACAGGGAAGGATAGCAGTTCAGCATATTTACTGCAACTGTACTGCCCAGCAGCCTGGAGTAAATACACTGGGCTATTTTCTTTTGGTTTTCCCAAATAGGATCAGTGGGGTGAGGTTTTTATTTATAGAAGAAAATAGTTACAGGAAACTGAAGAGGTGGTTAGAGTGCAATCTGTAACCTTAGCCCAAATTTTCCCTCTTTATTTTCATATATATATATATATATATATATATATATAAATATACACACACATATATGTGTGTGTGTGTGTGATGTGTGTGTGTGTGTGTGTGTGTGTGTGAAAGGGAGAAAGAGAAAGGATTCCTTGCAGTTTTTCTTCCTATTTTCTGCCTACCAAAATTTTGACAATCCTTTTTACTTGAAATATATTTTTTATTTGAATCAGATGTTGATTAATGTTTTCTTTTGATATGTTTCAATCAGTTCCCAGATGCGCTTTTTAGTAGGGTTTGTGTATTTTCACAGATTTATAATTTGTATGCTCTATTAATCATCATGATAAATAATCTGTCAAAAACCATTCACATATAGTACTTGTCAGCAAGCAAAAATATTTTAAGTGAAAGACATTCAAAACAATCAGTAACACTTTAACATTTATTGGTTCATGTAATACTTGGATGAAGCTGTATGTATACATATGCATACATATACATGCATATATTCGTATGTATATGCATGTACACATACAAAGCTGTGTGTGTGTTAGTTAAAAATCCTGCAACTGTAATCTTCTGTTATATTTTTTGGCTGATTAAAATTTATTATGCTCTACTGTACCTAAACTTCTAAATTATCAACATTGGTGAAATATAAACCAGCAAGAGGGTATTCGGTACCTCAACTTAAAAGAGTTGGATGACATTGGATGCCTTTGGAGTGTTTTTCTAGCAATACCTAGAAAATTCCTGTCTTTGATCCTGTGTCACAAATGGATCAATGTTGCATATAGAAAATGTGGTCTCAAAGAATTATAAAAAGCTTGAAAAAAGAAAAAATTGAGAATGATCTACTTACCACTGGTGTATTCATGATAGTCTCTTTATATACAAACATAACACATAAAAATAATACACATGCCTGAAACACAGTTGGCACTCAACAAATTCTACCTAGGGAGGAGGATTTATAGAAGATAGGAATACTGGGAATATGAGCCAGACCTAGGATCAAATCTTAGCCCAATATTTCTTAATTATGTAATTTTGGGCAATTTACACAATATATATAATGTGTCTTCTGAAAAATCATGCTGATAATGACAGACTCATAGAGTTACTGTGAAAATAAAATATTATATATAAACCATTTTAGTCTCTGGATCATACAGGATCTCTTCTATCATCATCATCATTATCACCACCATCAAGAGTTTTCAGTATTTTTACCTTATTTTTTTTAATTAGATAATAGAAATCAGCTAAAGATGAAGAATAACAAAATTCAGCCATCTAACAAAGTGTTATTAGGAATCAGGATCAAGTTGTCATGCCAGAGTAAGATGTATGGTAATATTAGGAGATAGTTAAACCAAAGAGACAAAATTTAAAAAAAACAAAACAAACAACAAAAAAAAAAACGCTATAAACATGAATGAGATTTGGAGAAAGTAAGAAGAAAGCAAAGCTGGGGCTCCATGCACTATAGGTAGAGGGCCTTCGGGTGGCACAGGGCTTACATGTCTATAGTACAGATATCTATATTCAATGACCAATAATCCTCTCCTTTTGGGTTCAGGTACATATTTTCCAGTTCTCCATGTGTGCCTTTAAACATCTAACTGATTTTTAGACTTGGTAATAGAAATTTACAGTAAGGGCTATGAAATTATTTTCAGAAAATTGAAGGAAATTCAGAGGATAATCTAATGAATGAAGAAAACTTATTCATGCAATAGCATTCTATGATAGTTATATTACAATAGTAGTATCTAAACTCCAGTTTTTAGTTCTTAAGCTTGATGTTGGAAGAGAGATACTCATTTTAATAATATTTTCTGGAGTAACAGCACTTTAAAAATGTCATTCTATTTTTCTGGCTTGTACATTTCTGAAAAGAATCCTATAGAAATTGTTTTTTCAGCTATTACGAGTTTTATCCAGGTGTTATTAAGCTGTTTCTACATATCACTGACTTTCAGGAATTTAATTATGATATGTCTTGGTATAATTTTAAAATTTTTTACATGTGCTATTTTTCTTGGGGTTTGTGGAACTTCTTAGATTTGTGAGGTTATACTTTTAATTAAATCTAAACAGTTTTCAGTCAGTATGTCTGCAAATATTTTTTTCTATCCTCACCTTTGCTCTTGTGGAATTCAAACTGTATGTACATTAGACTGCTTAATATTGTCCCACAAATTTCTAAAACATGGTTAGCTTTGTTTAGTATTTTTTTTCTCTCTTTGCTTTACATAGTTTCTTTTTTTTAACTTTTATTTTAGGTTCAGGGGTACAAGTGAAGCTTTGTTACACAGGTAAACTCATGTCACAGAGTTTTGTTGTAAAGATTATTTCATCACCTAGGAATTAAGCCCCGTACCAATATCTTTTCTGCTCCTCTTCCTCCTCCCCACACTCTACCCTCAAGTAGGCACCAGTGTCTGTGGTTCTCCTCTATGTATCCATGTGTTCTCATCCTTGAGCTCCCACTTATAAGTGAGGACATGCAGTATTTGGTTTCCTGTTCCTGCATTAGTTTGCTGAGGATAACGGTCTCCAGCTCTATCTACGTTCCTGCAAAAGACATGATCTAATTCTGTTTCATGGCTGCATAGTGTTCTGTGGTGTATCTGCACACATTTTATTTATGCAATTTGTCATTTAGTTTTATTCCATGCCTTTTTCTATTGTGAATGGTGCTGCAATGAACATTCGGCATGCATGTGTCTTTATGGCAGAATGATTTATATTCCTCTGGTATATATCCAGTAATGGGATTGCTGGGTCAAATGGTAGCTGTGCTTTCAACTCTTTGGGGAAATGCCATACTGCTTTCCACAATGGTTGAACTAATTTAAACTCCCACCCACAATGTGTAAGTGTTCCTTTTTCTTGGCATCAGCTATTTTTTGTCAGATGCATAGTGTACAAATATGTTCTCCCATTCTGTATGTTGTCTGTATATGTCCAGGAATTTATCTATCTCTTTCAGATTTTTCTAGTTTGTATACATAGAGGTTTTCACAGTAGTTTCTGATGGTTGTTTTCATTCTGTGGGGTCAGTGGTAACATTCTCTTCATCATTTCTAATTGTGTTTATTTGGATCTTCTCTCTTTATTCTTTATTATTCTAGCTAGTAGTCTATCTTACTATTTTTTTTTCAACAAACCAACTCCAAGATTCATTGGTCTTTTTAATGGTTTTTTTGTACTCGATTTCCTTCAGTTCAGCTATGATTTTTTTCTTGTCTTCTGCTATCTTTGGGTTCACCTGTTCTTGCTTCTCTAATTCGTTCAGTTGTGATGTTAGGTAGTTAATTTGAGACCTTTCTAACTTTTTGATGTGGCCATTGATTGCTGCAAATTTCCTCTTAACACTGTCTTAGCTGTGTCCCTAATATTCTGGTATATTGTATCTTTGTGCTCATTAGCTTCCTAGAAATTCTTGATTTCTACCTTAATTTCATAATTCACCCAAAAGTCATTCAAAAGCATGTTGTTTAATTTCTATGTAATTGCATGGTTTTGAGCAATTTTTTTTGTCTTGACTTCCATTTTTATTGCATTGTGGGGTCCAAGAATGTGTTTGGTATGATTACAGTTCTTTTCCATTTGTTAAGGATTGTTTGAGTCCAATTATGCGGTTTATGTTAGAATATGTGGCATGTGGTTATGAGAAGAATGTGTATTCTGTTGGTTTTAGGTGGAAACTTCGAAAGAGGTCTATCATATCCATTTGTTCCAATGTTGAGTTTGAGTTCTGACTATCTTTGTTAATTTTCTGCCTCAATCATCTGTCTAACACTGTCAGTAGAGTCTTAAAGTCTCCCACTATTATTATGTGGGAGTCTATGTATCTTTGTAGGTTTCTAACAACTTGCTTTATGAATCTCGGTGTTTTTGTGTTGAGTGCATAAATATTAAGTATAGTTACGCCGTCTTGTTGAATTGAACCCTTTGCCATTACATAATGCTTTTTCTATTTTTTGATCTTTGTTAGCTCAAAATCTGTTTTGTCTGAAATTAGGATTGCAACGCCTTATTTTTTTTTTATTTTCCATATGGTTGGTAGATTTTTCCTCCATCCCTTTGAGTCTATGGGTGTCAATGGGTGACATTTTGTGTGAGATGGGTCTCTTGAAAACAGCATACCACTGAGCTTTCCTTTTTTTATCCAGCTGTGTCCTATTTGGGGCATTTAGCCTGCTGGCATACAAAGTTAGTGTTAATATGCGTGGATTTGATTCTGTCATTCTGTTGTTAGCTTATTAGGTAGGCTTGTTTGTGTTGTTGTTTTATAGTGACACAGGTCTGCGTGTTTAAGTGGATTTTTATATTTAGCTGGTAGTGCTATTTAGTTTTCCTTTCAAGATATCTTGTAAGGCACATCTAGTGGTCATGAACTCCCTAAATATTTGCTTAACTGAAAAGGATCTTTTTCTCTTCTGCTAAGGAAGCTTAGTTTGGCTAGATATGAAATTTTTGGTTGAAGATATTTTTTGTTAAGAATGTTGAATATAGGCATCCAGTCTCTTCTGGCTTGTAGATTTTCTGCTGAGATCCACTGTTAGCCTGATGGGTCCTTTGTAGGTGACCTGCCTTTTCTCTCCAGCTAGCTTTAACATTCTTTCTTTAATTTCAACCTTGGAAATATGACAATTATGTGTCTCGGGATGATTTTCTTGGCAGAATCTTGCAGGAATTCTCTGTATTTCCTGAATTTGACTGTTGGATTTTCTAGCAATGTTGGGGAAGTTTTCATGGACAATATCCTGAAATATATTTTTCAAGTTGTTTGCTTTCTCCCCCTCCCTTTGAGGGATGCCACTGTTTCATAGATTTGGCCTCTTTACATAATCCCATGCTTCTCAGAAGCTTTGTTCATTCTCTTTTATTCCTTTTTCTTTATTTTTGCCTGACTGTCTTATTTCAATGAACCAGTCTTCACGTTCTGAGATTCTTTCCTCAGCTTGGTTTATTTTGCTATTAATACTTGTTATCACATTTTGAAATTCTTGTATTGTGTTTTTCAGCTCTATCAGATCCTTTAGGTTATTATCTATGCCAAACATTTCATCCTTTATTTCCTTATTGCTTTATGGTGATTCTTATTTTCCTTGGATTGGGTTTTGCCGTGTTCATGAATCTTGATGATCTTCCTTCCTATGCATATTTCTGTCATTTCAGCAAATTCAGCTTGGTTCAGAACTCTTGTTGAGAACTGGTGCAGTTATTTGGAGGATATATGCTACTCTGGCCATTTGAGTGGCCAGATTTCTTGAGTCAGTTCTTTCTCATCTCTGCTTGTGGGTATTCCTTTAACTGCAGTGTAGATAGAGTACAGTCAATAGACTTCTTTCTCGATGTTTTCACCAGGTTGAGGCTTTGGGTAAGGTCTTTCTTTGGATTTCTTATGGCTAATTTTGGAGGGTTGTATGCTAATGAGATATTTTTGGTTTTGAAGTTCTGGGGTGTGACACAGTGATGGCACTTAGGATTTTGGTCAGTTGCTAGACTCTTGCTTGGCTGTGTGGCTCCCCCTATGTTTTTTTTCAAAGTTGCAGCTGTTGCACTGAAAGTGTGAGTTCCTCTCCCCTTGAATGCTGGCTGTAGATTGTGGCTTGGCACTCCTGGGATGCCCACTGCAGCTCTGGAGCAATCTCAGTGTTTATGTTCCTTCCTCAACTTGGAGGCAGCAGAAGAAGAGACCTTAGTAGTTGCTGTGACCAAGGGCTTCCTGGGCTCTCCACCCTAGAAAGATGCTGGTCAGTAGTCTCTCAGTACAATCAGCCCAGGATGGAGGGTCTGTACTGTGGGCCAAGCCAGGGGTTCCCTGTCTGGTGATGAGTAGTGGGGGGTGCGGGGATGGGACCCATGGAAAACAGACTGGCCTCCTCTCTTTGGGTCAACTGAAGCTTGTTGGAGGTGTGAATAGAGCACTTAGGGTCTTTGCTCCTTTGTTATTCTGAGGGTAACAAGGACAGTCCTACTGCAAGGGCAGTGGCAGAGAGGCTTTCAGTTGCTCCTGGAGGAGGACGGAGCAACTGAAAGCCTCCCTGGAGGTTCAGGGAATGCTGAGTTGCTTCTGGCTTGATAGATCTAGCAGGGCGCTGGCTAGAGACCCAGTCCTGGAAGACGTGCCTGGTAAGAAGATGTGGGAACAGGCGCCCATGTAACAGTCTGGCCACTTTTCCATAGGGATGCTGTGTTGTGCTAGGTGCCTGCTCCAGCCCCTAATTGCCTCAGATTTTTAAATACCTGAAGGTATCACAGTAAAGAATTTGAAACAGCAAAGATGGCAGCCTGCCCCTTCCTCTGATAACTCTGTCTTAGGGAGGTATGGACCAGTTCCTGGCCCAAAAATACCTTTAAGTAGGTGGGTGAAGACCCCAGCTGGGAGGTCCCACCCCAGTGAGAAGGTACAGGATCAGAGACCTGCTTAAAAAAAGCAGTCTGTCCACATTTTTCATAGAGCAGCTGTGCTGTGCTGGGGGATCCCTTCCATCCCCAGTCAGCTCGAAGTCTCCAAAGCCCAATGGCTCGAATGGCTAAGTTGCCCAAACAGCAAAGCTGGTGGCCCAACCCTCCTTCTAAGAGCTCCATAAGAGGGAGAGGCAGCACTACTAGTGGCTGGCTGGAATTCCAAGCCAGTGGGTCTTATTCTGAGGTGTCATTGAAGTGGGCCCTGCAGACTATCTCTGCTCAGCCCCCTTGATTCAGCCTCTTGCCTAGGATTATCTACAGGGGTCTAACTTCCCCACTTTGCCGGAACTGCAGCTACTTTTGCTGGCAAGCCCATAGAGCTTGAGTATCTGGGTCTCCCAGGTCTCTGTGCATACCTGAATGATTGCTCTGACAAGACTCCACATAGTTTTGTGTGTCAGACTGAAGGCCCTGGTGGAGTGGGTTCACAAGGGGATCTCCTAACCCAAGGGTTACAAAGATCCATGGGAGAAGAGTGGGTTCCCAGGGTCCCACATTTACTCACCACCTCCCTGGATTGGCGGGAGCCCTTAGCCTCATGTCCCTTCAGGGTGGGCCACTGTTTTGCCTTGCTTTTCTGCATTCTCCGTGGGTCAAATTGTTTCCTTGAATAGTCCCAATGCAAGTACCTGGATGTTTCCATTGAAGTTACTGTATCTACTCACCCCTTTCATTTCTCTTCATGAGAGTCACTCACACTAGCTGCTTTGAGTCAGCCATCTTGGTCCTCTTTCCTATGTTTTTCATATATATGTAAAAATGACCTACTTTGCATTATGGTATCTGTTAGTGTATTTTTATGCAAATGTAAAATATAAAACATACATACTTTTATATATGCGGTATAACACATAAAAGTATTTCTTAAAAATAACTCTATGTCTGCCCTTCTTTATTTTTTTATTTTTTTTATTTTAGGTTTTTTTAAATAATTTATTTATTTTACTTTAGGTGCATACTACATCTGGCATTTCTCCCCATGTTATCCCTCCCCACCCTCCCCTCCCTCTGCATCCTACATTGTCTCTCCCCCTACCCCCCACAACTGTCCCCTGTATGTGATGCTCCTCTCCCCTGAGTCCACGTGTTCTCATTGTTCAACACCCACCTATGAGTGAGAACATATGGTGCTTGGCTTTCTGTTCTTGGGTCAGTTTGCTGAGAATGATGGTTTCCAGATTCATCCAAGAACCTACAAAGGACACGAACTCATCATTTTTTATGGCTGTGTAGTATTCCATGGTGTATATGTACCACGTTTTCTTGTCCAGTCTATCACTGATGGGCATTTGGGTTCGTTCCAGGTCTTTGCTATTGTACATAGGGCTGCAATGAACATAAGTGTGCATGTGTCTTTATAGTAGAACGATTTATAGTTCTTTGGGTATATACCCAATAGTGGGATTGCTGGGTCAAATGGAATTTCTATTTCTAGATCCTTGAGAAATCGCCACACTGTCTTCCACAATGGTTGAACTAATTTACACTCCCACCAACTATGTAAGAATGTTCCTATTTCTCCACATCCTCTCCAGCATCTGTTGTCTCCAGATTTTTTAATGATCGCCGTTCTAACTGGCGTGAGATGATATCTCAGTGTGGTTTTGATTTGCATTTCTCTAATGACCAGTGATGGTGAGCATTTTTTCATATGTTCGTTGGTCTCATACATGTCCTCTTTTGAAAGTGTCAGTTCATATCCTTCGCCCACTTTTGAATGGGGTTGTTTTTTTGTTGTATATCTGTTATAGTTCTTTGTAGATTCTGGATGTTAGCCCTTTGTCAGATGGGTAGATTGCAAAAATTTTTTTTGCCAGTCTGTGTCTTTTGATTGGGGTGTTTAGGCCATTTACATTCAATGTTAATATTGTTATGTGTGAATTTGATCCTGCCATTTGGTTACTGGCTGGTTTTCTTTCTCATTAGTTGACTCATTTTCTTCATTGCATTTTTGGTCTTTGCCGACTGGTTTGCTTTTGCAGTGACTGGTACTTGTTCCTTTCCATGCTTAGTGTTTCTTTCAGGAGCTCTTGTAGGGCAGGTCTGGTGATGACAAAATCTCTCAATAGTTGCTTTTCTGTAAAGGATTTTATTTCTTCTTCACTTATGAAGCTGAGTTTGGCTGGATATGAGATTCTGGGTTGAAAGTTCTTTTCTTTAAGGATGTTGAATATTGGCCCCACTCTCTTCTGGCTTGTAGAGTTTCTGCCGAGAGATCTGCTGTGAGTCTGATTGGCTTCCCTCTGTGGGTGACCTGACCTTTCTCTCTGGCTGCCCTTAGCATTTTTTTCCTGCATTTCGACCCTGGTAAATCTGACAATTATGTGCCTTGGGGTTGCTCTTCTTGAGGAATATCTTTGTGGAGTTCCCTGTATTTTTTGAATTTGAAATTTGGACTGCCTTGCTAGGCTTGGGAAGTTCTCCTGGATAATATCCTGGAGTGTGTTTTCCAGCTTGGATTCATTCTCCCCGTCATATTCAGGTACACTGATCAAGCGTAGATTAGGTTTTTTCACATAATCCCATATTTCTTTGAGGCTTTGTTCGTTTCTTTTCACTCTTTTTTCTCTTGTATTGCCTTCTCTTTTTACTTCATTGAGTTGATCTTCAATCTCTGATATCCTTTCTTCTGCTTGATCGATTCGGTTATTAAAACTTGTGTTTGCTTCACGTAGTTCTCATGCTGTGTTCTTCAACTCCATCAAGTCGTTTATGTTCTTCTCTAAGATGGTTATTCTAGTTAACATTTCGTCTAACCTTTTTTCAAGGTTTTTGGTTTCTTTGCATTGAGTTACAACGTGTTCCTTTAGTTCTGAGAAGTTTGTTATTATCCACCTTCTGAATCCCGTTTCCGTCAATTCTTCACACTCCTTCTTGGTCAAGTTGTGATCCTGTGTTGTTGAGGAATTGTGATCCCTTAAAGGAGAAGAGGTGTTCTGGTCTTTGGTGGTTTCACCTTTTTTGTGCTGGCTTTTTCCCATCTTTGTGGATTTACCTGGCTCTGTCTGCCCTTTCAAATGACAATATAGAGTGGGTAGAGGATTGAGTAGAGTAAGCTGTGTTTAGTAAACAAAAAGATACTTACTAGGGTATCTACTTCCAAGTCTACCCTTTGGTGCATTATTTATATCTATGCCAACTAAAAATGTGGTCATAGTTTTAATCACACAAGAGTGTGACTTCTGGATTTTAACCCCTGGGACCTTATTCTATCACGTCTTAATATAAAAGCTTAACATTGGCCTAGGCACTAAAGAGATGTGTAATAAAGGAAGAATGAATCTTTAAAGCAGGGCAAAGATACAATTCATTCACAGTAAGGTTTTTCTGCACATTTCTCCTTTTAAAGTGTAAGCTATATGGAGGCATCCTTATCTGCCACTATATTTCTAACTCAGATGCATAGACAGCAGGCCTCAGAGACATTGCAGGTTTGGTTTCAGAACATTGCAATACAGCAAATATCACAATCAACCAAGTTACAATTTTTTTGGTTCCCTACCACATAGGAAAGTTAATTTATACTACACTTTAAATCTGTTAAGTGTGCAACAGCATTATGTCTAAAAAATAAACATATATCAATTAAAAATAATTTATCTAAAAACTGCTGACACAGAGACAGGAAGTGAGTACATGCTATTGAATAAATGGTGCCAATAGACTTGCTCAATGCAGGGTCACTGCAAACCTTCAATTTCTAAAAATACACAATATTTGCAAAGCACAATAAAGTGTGATGCACAGTAAAATGACATATGCATATATAAAGGAAGGGGAGAATTAACTGAAAAATGCAATCTGATCAATACCCCTTCACACTGATTAGGTGCTTAATTTGCACCTTCTTTCCCATGGGAGTATTGAGCTCCATATAAAGCAACTTATTATTTTCAGTAAATGCAGGTGATTATGACTATAAACAGGCTCTCTCTCCATTAATAAGAGAATGTCAGAATCCCAAGAGTCCAAAGCCATTGTATTTAGTGAATACAATTTATTATAATGATTTATTCATAGATTCATCAGTGATTATAATTTATTTTTATAAGCTTTGTTCAAACCACACAAAGCATGAAAATAAATCACCTTAATGTTCACTTTTATAAATTGGAAAAAATAAAATTTGCCAAAGACTTTACAACACTTAGAATGAAAATAATCACTAAATAAAGCCCAACCATGTGGCTTTTACCAAATTAGAAACAGATTTTTTAAACTTAGGAATATTGAGCAATAACATTTCAAGCACCATATTCCATTCTCAATGGCACATTACAAGTTAAAATATTGTTAATTATACGGAATGATAAGTTGTTGTAAAAAGAACCTTGAGTGTTCTCACTGAAAGAAAATTAAATTGCCATTATTTTTTTGTAGTGAGTTTACATCTTCTTTCGTAGTATTGGACAATATCATAAATAGAAAAATAAGATGCCTTGAATGATAACGTCCTCTTTGTGAAAACAACAAAATAACATGTAGTAATGGATACAATTATATTTCCTAAGTCTTTGCTTTGAAATTTTAAATCCCAACTCATAAATGGCTTGTAAATAATTGATCCATAAATCTGTTCAGCTCCCACAACATAAACAAAAGAAATGCACCTCATTTTGAAAGCAAAACATTTGCTTATGTTCCATAAAAGGCTAAACATTTAAGTTGTGTAATGGATCACTGTGGGAAGCTTTATTCAGGGATGCATAAAATGAATGCATTTTTATCAAAATGGTGTTTATGAGATCTCATTTAGCCTGAGCGTACATCTGCCAAGGCTATTAAAAAGTCAAAATGTCTAATGGGCAACTGGCACCGCAGTTAAGCTTTAGTCAGCATTTTCTGTTCTGTGTCCCACAAATCACAATAAATCCAGAAAGAAGTCAATTGTTAACAACTGTAAACTCTACAATTGCATGATGGGATCAGAAAAATGCAATAACTAAAGAGTCTCACATTTAGGTGAGTGAATTAAAAAGGTTTAGTTTAGATAGGATTTAGATTTAACAGCTCTTTCCACACAAGCTGAACTGTATTACACTATCTCAGACTTCATTCTGCAGTATTAGAAACTTCATTTCAGCAGGTTTAGCAATGGGCTTTTGGCGGATTACAAAGATCTGTTATAGCCAAGTTGCTGAGCAGTGAGAAACAGAAACAGGGAGACTGGAAACTTAATTGTTCTCTGATACTATTTTTATTAAGGTTGTAAATATTTAGCTATCATTCATTTAGAGGTTTGCAGCATTTATAATTATTTACTTTGGGGAATGATAAACTGAGTAATATGTTAGCCAAGGTTTTCCTTTCTGTGAACTGTTTAAAAATGACCAACCTAAATATGAAAGAAGAATTTGATCAGTACAAGTAGATGGCAGCAAATTTAATCTGAAGGTCCTCCCCATTGATGAATCTAAATCCTTAAAATGGGCAAGATTCAGGGGGCAGCAGTAGTGAAGGCTCACTGGCTTAGCCTCTTGCATTTCTTCAGAGGAAAGGAGGACAGCTATGAACTACCACTAGAGTTTATTTCTCAAGAAGGAATGCAAGGAAGCTAAGAAACATTGGCTATTCCCACCTTAACCTTTATCTACTCTGGGTGTTACACTCACTTCACAGTATTTAAAACCCTACCAAACAATGTGAGAATATCTGCTCTTTGTGATGGCTTTAAAGCAATGATGGTAATGTTACAGAAAGAGCACAAGACTGAATGCAAAGTGATTTAAATTCATATACCTAAAATCAAATAAAATTGAGTTGAGTTACATAAGATTCCAAGAGCAATGGTTTTAAACCCGAGCACCAAGTTAGGATTACCTGAGATACTTTCCTAAATTATCAATGGCCCATATCCTTCTCCCACTAATTCTAAAATAGTGGGAAGAGAACCCTCAGTAGCAGTACATTTTAAAATATACCCATAGAAAAGGGCTTTGACTCTGGCCTTTTTTGGGGCATTCCATATAATAAGCAGAGTTCTAGAATTTATAGAGTATGCAGTGCACCTGAATTTCCTCAACTCCATTTTGTTTTTCTTCCTCTTTTTTTGTTCTTTATTAAGACAATAAATGGCTGAGAAAGGTATGTAGAATTTCATGCAAATTTGACCTCCCATCATGATTATTATATATTACTCATGTATTTGAATAGTCTTCTTTAAGGAGAGCAAATAGATTTTCTCATAATTTTCTGCAATATTTAAATCTAAGTACAGAATGGCAATTTTGCAATAGTAAGTGCAAAGGTTTAGCTACAAAACACCATGTTCCTCAGATGCATAATCTGAATGTAGAAATGCATCCATGTGAAAGTTTGTATCAATTTCAGGAAGTCCCTTGTCATTGCTTAAGGATTCTTTGTACAAACCTTGCAAAGACTGTTCATTAAAATAACATTTGTTATAGAAAATGATTTTATAGAAATTTTATAAGCCTATGGAAATTTTGTATCTCTAGACTGATGGAACGATGAAGGCTCTAATCATTGGAATAACATCTACCCATCACAGAGAGACATATGAAGGAGGCACAGGACCTCTGATTTACTTTGAGAAATTTGTCTTGTATAATACAAGTACTTCAGTGCTGTGGAGTTTTGCATATCAACATAACTTTGTGAATTTATATAGTAGGATATTTCTTATGTGCTGGGAAATACAAAATCACAATGTTCATTTAGGGCCTGAACTACTAGAGAATATATATATGTATGTAGGTGTTAGGGACAAAAGATATGTTTTCTTGGGCATTAACCCTATTATTATTAAGGAAAAAATGTTTATTATTAAAATTTTTTTATCTTAGATAGTACTTTTTGCTTAGAAATCTACTTTATCTAATATTAATATAGTCATTTCAGCCTTTTTATGCTTACTGTTTATACAATGTCTTTTTAAAATCATTTTACATTCAATATATCTGTGCCTTTACATTTGATGTGCCTCTTCTACTAACATCATATCGTTAGAGATGGCTTTTATATCCACTCTTATAATTTTTGCCTTTTAATTGAAGATATTTGTCTATCAACTTCTGTTAACAGTTGATGTAATAATAATTGATATGGTTACATTTAATTTTACTATTTGTTTTCTATTTCTACCCACTTTTTTCTCCCTCTTTTTCTCCTTTCCTGCATTATATAAATTAACTGGGGTTCTTTTTTGGGAGGTGGAATAAAAAAGATCCCATTTTAATTTATATATGGCATTTGAACTGTATTGCTTTGCGTAATATATTAGAGGTTGCTTTTAAAAAATCATAGTTATTTGGAGTTCATAATATACCATTTCAAGTAAAATATAGAAACCTTACAACCAGATAGATCTATTTTTAACCCTAGAATCATTTTATAGTTATACATATGACATTATATATATGTTACATAGTACATATGTTATATGTAATGTGTTAAATAGTACATATGACATTATACATATATAACATAGTGCATATGACATTATATATATATGTGTGTGTATATATTTACATATATATGGAGGGAGAGAGAGAGAGAGAGAGAGAGAGAGATTGTAGCAAACATGTCCCAAATCACAGTCAACATCTTTTTCTGCTGCTGTTTTTATCCTAAGTACTGTTCTTTTTTTTTTTTTTTTGAGTGAAAATATTTCCCACAAAGGATATACTTGCACACTTAGGTCATTGGTGAGGAACAGATTGTCCATTCCTTATTGCATAAAATCTCTAAGCTGCTTTGTGCCTGAAACTCCACCCAGCCTTGCCAAACAACAAAATGACAATACTCTCAGTACATGTGGGAGTCAGAAATTCTGAACTTTGTACATAAAATTGTGGCGATGTTGTTGAACAATATTGCTTGGAAAGGACTTCCTTTGGAGCATCTATAAGGGTATGTATTATTTCCTAGTCTCATTGAATATGAAGTCCCATTGAACATTCTTTCCCCATGGATAAAGAACTGAAAATGCACACTAGTGATATAAAAGCCCTATGAATTGCTGATATCATGGTAATTTAGATATAAAAACAAATTTAATTGTTTCCAGTGTGCTGACTCATTGCAAAGTATAGATTTAATCAGAAAACATTTCTATAACTGGAAAATTATAAGCCAGGTCTTGAACACTGTAAAGATTATTGGATAAAGAGAAGAAATATTGGATATAATTCTCTATTTGCATTTATTTATTTATTAGAATAAATAAAGGCACAGAGACAAGAAATAGTGCAGATCAGGAGTGGAAAACAGATTAGTAAGTGAAAAAGTAGAGACAAATTTAAATGCACAAGTATAGGTTACATGGTTAAGAAGGTAACACTGATGAATAACTGCAATGCTAAGAGGTTTAGTTCTTTTAAGAAAAATCAGCATATAAGCATGGGCCTTGAGGTTAAATTCAGTTGAGAGCTTTTCCTGTATTTGGTACTGCCATTCAGGTTAGGTTACGCTACAGTAACAACCCCCAGAATTCAGTGGCTGACAATGAAGGTTTATTTCTAGAATATATTACATGTCTACATTTAGTTGGCTGCAACTCTGTTCCATATCATTTTCTTTATTGAGCCCTGGCTTATTGAGCAGGTTGCATTTTGAACACTGACAGTTCTCATGGCAGAGCAAAATGGTAGCACTTGCTGGCTCTTAAAGCTGCTCTGAAGGGACATACATTACTTCTGCTCAAATTTCACCTGCCAAAGCAAGTCATGTGATCATGCTTGAGTTATGAAGGGTGAGATGTATACTTCTCTGTCACAAAGGAACACCTTAAGGAGAGACATTAAGTATGAATAAACAAAAATACAACAAATATCTGTTAGCTGAACTGTAATTTAACAACTTTTATTCTGAAATGCAGTTTGTAATTTGTGAAAAAATAATTAATACCAACACTGAGAATGGCTGTAAAGATTTATGCATGATGATATTCATATATCCTGGCACAAGACCTGATGCTCACAAATTGTAACCATATTTTATTATTATTATTATTATTTTATACCTACCAAAAGACATTCTTACAGTGTGGCCACATGTTATTTGACAGAATTTAGTTAGTTACACAGAGGCAGCTCAAGATCTGTTAGTCTTGTTACTGGTAGATAGGACTGTTGTGAAAACCAATGACAGTTCAAATGAAACTGCACATTTTTGACAATTATACATTTTAAGTTTTTGACACAACTTTTGTGCTCAAAGCCTTTGGAGAGGAGGTTTATTTATTCATCAGTTATTTCCTTTTTTAAAAAATTTGAAAACAAATTCATTCCCTTATGGGAGAATTATGGGAAAAAAATTGGAAAATTTAGAATGTTAGTTAAGGGAAGTAAGCATGATCATTCCCAAGGGTTGAATTTCATCACTCTTTGCCTAAGAAAATGGTAACCAAAAAGTCTAATTCAACAACAACAACAACAAAATCACTATAGCCTATGTTCCTAATAGTCTCCCAAACCTAACTAAAGACCCAATTACTAAACATACTTCAGCAAACATGGCCTAGAATATTTAGGGATTCACCTCAAACACAGATGGTCTGTGTTTGCCTGTTTTTATTCCTGACTGGGAAGTGTTGCTATTATAGATGGTCTTACAGCTTATGTTAACTGGAATAAACATGTCTAGTTTATAATGACACAAAACATTGAAAATACCATGAACTCTTCTCCAAAGTAGAATTTTCTGACAAACCTAATTAAACAAAATCCTACCTTGGTTAGGAATTCTAGGGATTAACTACAGCTCTCTATCAATCATATTACTCTGGCTCAGTAGAAGACATTCTATGAAATTTACACAAGAATGGCAATAGATCATACATAAAAGAGGAATAAATCTCTTATCACACTATTTTATAGCTGCATGAGGATAGAATATATTTGATCTAGATGGGGAAAATTATATACCTATGGATTTTTAATTATGAATGTGGTACATCAATTATTTGACTACATAGTCATAACCTATTTTCTGTCATGTTTGGATTACTAAGTGAGAATTTTTTTTTTTTTTGGTTCCTTTATATAAAGCAAGATTCACCACTATCCTGGACCAGTTACAAAGCATGTTGAAACTTATCCTTTGGGTCTCAGTTTCAAAGCTATCTACACAGAATTTAAAAAAACCATACAGAAAGGTCTTTCAAAAAAATACTATTTCTTACACACAAAAAACTCTATCTAGAAATCTCAATTACACCCACCATGTGCATATGAGTGTGGCTGCGTGAGTGTGTTTGTTTGTTTACTTTTTTTACTACCTATAAGCTTCTCAAAGATAGGAATAGTTGGTGATTTTAAGGGTACTGAGCTTGCACTCTGCATTATAAAGCAAGTCTCCTTGATGACTGTACAAAACTAGAAAACCTTGGAGTTTTTGGTTCCTTCTTCCCAGAGACATGTGAATATTTCTTATTTCTCCCCCACTTCTATCTTCACTTCCCAACCTGTATTTCTTACATTAACATAATATTCCATAACAAATTTACTATTACTATGAGCTGAAGACAGCTTATAGAAATAGTAATTACATTTATTCAATATCAATTATGAGGGGATGCTATATATAATATCTTATTTTATTAATATTTCCTATTAAAGAGATCTGAATTCTACTTTTAACTCAACCACTAATTACTTGCCAGACTTTGGAAATTTTTCCTTAATTTTTTAATAATTATTATTTATTAATAACAGGTACTCTGCATATGGTAAATGTAAGCAACCATGCATTTAGTCTACATATACTGATTTGTTTAAACCTCACAACAATCATGTTAGGTCCTTTATTTATTTTCATTGTCCTAATAAAAGAAAAACCTGAGGCTTACACAAATTATGTGTCTTGCCCAAGATCATATAGTCAAGATGTATCAGAACTGAAAACCTGTGAGGCATCAAATCCATGTCCTTAATCTATATAATAGGCAGCTTCATGAAATTTAGTGTCTTCTTTGAAATGAAGACCAAAAAGGTCTATTTTAGCTCTTAAAAGGGGCATGATTTTAGTATAACTATTGCAGGCATAAAGAACAATCTACTTGGTTCATTTGCAAAGGAAAGATTAATAACTGGCACAAAGCCAAACTTAAGAATTAGCATGATGTTCAGGATAACCAAATCCTCACTAGAGCAAATCCTTCTTATGTAATACATTTGGGGTCAATTAATCTAACTAGCCTGTTAAAGCAGTTGTTAAAGAGTATTATAAAATATTACATATGTAGCTAAAAGGGATTTATCTTTAAATATATTTAAATATATGTGTATATATATGTGTATATATATATATATATATATAATTTGCTAATATTTTAGTCTAGAGAAAAGGCCTTTTCATAGCTATATAGTCTTTGGTTAGTAATTAGCATTGTCTCTCTTATATTAATTCCAACTATAATGTATATTCTACAGTTTCTAGACCCATGTAATCTCAGTGAAAAATGCCGCATTATTTTTAGTTATTTATTCCTCAAATTTTAACTATAATCTCACCCACATATAATTTAACAGCAATTTTGTTGCAGCATCTTGTCTTTAATAAACCATTTCAAAGCAGCCTGCTTAATATTCATAGAAATAATAGCTCTTCTTTTTTTGCCTTAGTGTTTTATCCTTTACTTACAAATACAAATCAGCCAACATTAACTTGTTAAAAACGACTTGGCTGAACAGAACACAGTGGGCAGGAGGTATACCAGAGAGTCAGCTAACAGCTATGAGCCAGCAATACATTTATATATTTGAGTGTCTGTATTTGTGTTTTACAGGGGAGAATGGAAAGCCTTGGGTAATCTAGGTCTGAGTAAATGGAGGTCAGTCAAGGGTTGACCTGCAGAGGTTGCAGAAGGCTCCCTGAAGATGTCATGATTCAGCCCATTCTTAATGGGGACAGAGATGTTGATGGAAGGACAGGGAGCACAAAGGGAAGTTTCTAAACTAGTCTGAAAATGCTGTTATTTCAAATTTGTGTCTGCAGTTAAATATCCAAAAATTAGGTTGCATTTTTTTGATATTTTAGAAAAATTTAACTCAATCCTTACTAACGTATACATTATGTTTTAAATTCCATGCTAAAGGAAAGAAGAACCTAAGTGCATATAGCAAAATACTAATCACTTTCAAAAGAGAAACACTGTGAGAATGAAAAAAAGCATCACATTTTAGGAAACACATGTTAAATAATGATAGACTTATGGATTTTTCACTTGCCTACTAATGTATTATAGGCATCTTGCTATTTTCTATGGGACACAGAATTAAATTGAATTAGATTTCATTACAAAAAGAGGCTTATTAGCTAATTACTCTCTCAGGTTGTTGCCCAAATTAGAACCAGATATCTACTGTACTTGCTCAAACACAAATAAAAATAACTTCTAGAAATAATTATTAGTGATACTCTTGATTAAAAACCTCTTACTTTTATATATGCTATTTAAAAATTGATAGCTTACATTAAGCTTAATGTGCCCAATGGAAAATATTTTTCTATACTTTATATTGCCATTTACAAAAGTTGAAACAAACATTGAATGCAACATGAAATCAATATTTCATATTGCTCAGTCTTCTCTTTATTTTCTGAAATCACAGGACATTTCAGAAATATCAGAGGTCATAAATGTGTGCAGTTAAATTTGTTTACTGCAACCTCCCTGTCCCACTAAACATTCTTTTTTCTTTAAAATCTTGGGGTTAGGGAGAGAAAACACAGAGGCACATAATAGGCGCAGGTTCCTTGCTGGCTTACAGTTGGCAACTATATTATATACTCATTTGATCTCTGCTTCTAAACTCCATCTTCATTAATCATTGATACACAGAAATGAGCAAAAATTGTAACATAAATAAAAACTATCACATGCATTCACATTGGGTTATTCCAGTGGTGAATAAAGAAAATTCCCTTGAATCAATTAGACTGTGATGAAAATTATGAGAATGGCATAGAACCTGAGTGGTAATTTATAATCATCTAATTCACAATGTCTTTCTAAATGTTCTAATAGTGATTGTGTTATACAGAATAATGGTACCCCAAAGATGTTCATGTCCTAATTCCCGGAACCTATGAATATGTTACCTTGCTTGGCAAAGGGATTTAAGACTGTAGTTGGAATTAAGGGTGGCAATCAGCTAATCTTAACATAAGAGATCATCCTCAATTATTCAGATGGGCCCAATATATTCACTCACAATAGACTTTGATGAACCATAAAGCTTTTTAATTATTTTTAATTCAAGAGAACTTCTTCCTTTTTTGTTGTTTTGGGTATTTTCCTCACCTATCTTATATATTGTATTTATCTAAGTTATTTGCCAACTACTTAAAGAACTCCTACTGAGAATTAGCACTATGCTATTGGAGTAGACAAACCATTAATTACAGTGTTATGTGCTAAAATAGCAAGAAGCAAAGACAGCTAATATACCCTTGGAGATTGTGATGTATGTATGTGATGTCTCCCTCTCTTTCTTCCTGTATGTTCAGAGGTTTGTGTCTGTGTGTTCAAAACGTGGTCCTTGAGTCATTAGAGTATGAGACATGAGTCCTGAAAGACCAAAAGAATATATAAAGTGAGACAGGATGATAAATAAAAAAGATTGTGCTGGTTGGGGAAAAAAAAGTATACATCATATAAAGTAAGTGGGGGAAAATGTCATATAAAAAGGATTAGGAAGAAGCATCCTGGGAATGATAAGTAGTTCAATTTGGCTGGAATCCCTCAAGTAATATGAGGAGGCAGTAGAGGGTGAGTCAGGAAAGCAAGTATGTGAGAAACATTATAGGCCCAGTCAGAGAATTTTGAACCCTACCTTAGGGGCAATATGAAAGTATGTTCAGTGTGCAGTCGGGAAGACAGAAACCACACTAGATATTTTAGCATAGAGACTCTAATAAACGGAACTGGTGTTAGAGTTGTTGGACTGAATGAGCAGTTGGGAACAGTAAAGTAATTCAAGCAAAATAACCACTGCAATCCTAGATAATATTATAAGAAGCAGCTACCATCCATATGACTTTGGAAACATATAGAAGAGGTTAGTTTGGATATGTGTCCCCTCCAAATCTCACGTTGAAATGTGATCAGCATTGGAGATGGGGACTGGTGAGAGGTTCTGGGATCATGGTGACAGATCCCTCATGAAGAGCTTGGTGCCTACGGTGCAGTGTGGTAAGGAGTTCTCAATCTGTTAGTTCATGCAAATCAGGTTGTTTTAAAAAGAGTTTGGGGTTCCCTCCCTCCTGTCTCTCTTGCTCCCTCTTTCATCACGTGACACGCTGGCCTCCCTTCACTTTCCTCTATGATTATAAGCTTCCTGACACCTCGCTAGGAGCAGATGCTTCTTGTAAAACTGTAGAACCATAAGCCAAATAAACCTCTTTCCTTTATAAATTATCCAGCTTTAGGCATTTCTTTATAATGATGCGAAATGGACTAATACAACCATATAAATTCAATGTAAGGATGGGTGTTTGAATTTGAGCTCTGACTCTGAGGACAGGGTGCAGTCTAGCTACTGCTGTACCTTTCAGTGGGCACAATGAAACTGGTATTAACATGTGGAAAGAAGCTGGAAGCTGGAAGAAGTCGACTAGTTCCTGCTAGGGCAGAGTATTGTTGCTGGGACAATGCTGACCAGATCAGCAACAAATTTGTACCTTCTAGCCTTCCTCTTCCACCCCTACTGACAGAATTTAACAATAGGAAGCCAGCTGGCAAAGGAGTTAGGCAGTTTGCACTGCTAGACCCAGCATCCCAAGGCTGAACACAGAAGGAGAGATCTGCTGCTGAGAGAAAACAATAAATG
Source organism: Ateles fusciceps (assembly GCA_036589455.1). Taxonomy (NCBI): domain Eukaryota; kingdom Metazoa; phylum Chordata; class Mammalia; order Primates; family Atelidae; genus Ateles; species Ateles fusciceps. The sequence goes on along the minus strand of JAZHEH010000479.1, from coordinate 2,211,694 downwards.
GCACAGTCCACTGCTTTGACCACTCAGCCTCCTAATGATATGCAATATAATACCGGTAGTCCCAAACATTATGGTATCCATCTTATCTCTGGTGCTGTTAATTTCTCCTTTAATTCTGTCATAATCTCACCTGTATAGTCTGTAATATAAAGGCTAACAAAAAGGCTATATATTTAGGTATATTAATTTATTTAAATTACCTTTCTATATATATATTTTTCTAACAATAAAACTCTATGCAATTGTTATTGTCCTTAATTCTGTAGAATGGTAACAGCTCACAATTTTTTAACACCTTTCTTTACCCATCTCATATTCCCTTGGGCTTCAATAAGTTTCTCAGCTTGTCAGTATTCTTTATCCAAACTTATACTCCACTGAGGCATGAATTCTTTGTGAATGTATTATCCAGGATTCTAAAGAGAAACAGAACCAGTAGAATATACATAGGTGTTTAAGAGAACATTTATTTTGGGAATTGGCTCATGTGATTATAGAGGCCAGAAAGTTTCATTATGTGGTTTCTGCATGCTGGAGAACCAAGAAAAAAAGTTAGTGGAGTCATAATTCAGTCTTGAGTCTGAAGGCCTGAGCACTCAAGGCCAAAGACCTGAGAATGAGAGTGTGGAGTACTACTGATAGAAGAAGCCTCAGAATCGAAAGGCCCAAGAACCTGGAGCTCTGATGTCCAATGGCAGGAGAAGATGAATGCCGCAGCTTCAGATAAGAGAGCAACTTTGCACTTCCCCAACCTTTCTGTTCCACTGAAGCCCTCTAGGAATTGGATGATGCCTGCCCACATTGCTAAGTGTGGATCTTCTTTACTCAGTCTACTGATTCAAATGCTAATCTCTTCTGGAAATACCCTCTCAGACATCCCCAGCAATAATGTTTTAACAGCCATCTGGAAATCCCTTAACGAAGGCAAGTTGACACATAAAATTTACCATTATGGTGGCCCTTCTTTTCTTTCGATTGTTGTAATTTTCCATTTACTTTTACTATTGGACATGTGTTTCTGGGTCAGAAGCTGTATTCTGAGTGATAGCATGACGTGACAGCAAGTCAGGCAGTGTGTAAGTACACAGATGTCAGTGCTGACAGATTTCAAACAAGGACATGCAATCCAAATGCAGAATGCACAGTTTCAAGAGGTTAGACTGAGGGGTCTAATACAATCAACTGTTACCAGGTGTCTGCCTAATAAAGGAATGGTACCATTCAGGGACTTAACTCATTGGTTTTGATTAGGCACTTGGCAGTAGTGAGGTCAGCCTTTGTAGGAAAATTATATGTTTAAAATCATGTCTAGTTCTCATGTTCTGCCATCATGATGCCTAAGAAAGAGAATGATACCTGCATATATATTATCATGTCCTAGTGATTATCAAGAATCTCTTCCGCATGCAATTAGTTCTCTTTAGGGACCACTGGTCAAAAATACTTCCATGTTTTCTGTGCATTTCAAGAGGTCATCTGCACATCTCTTTCCCGGACCTCCTTGTTGTCAACCTTTCAAATCTGTTCTTTTCAAACTTTTGACCATCTAAACAAACCATTAGGCTTTGCCCTTAAACTAGTTCAGATTCATATATATAAACACTTCTCAGTGAAGACACAGGATAATAAAATATACTATTAGAAATTATGCCTCTGAGAGGGTTTCTTTTCATCTCATCACTATCTTTTGAAAATACCCCTGATTGACGCTATAATGCTGCAGCTGTCCATTTCCAGTTGGTGCCAAGAATCTGACTAGTCAGATTTATGGTTTATGAAGATCACTCTGGAACAGTGAAGGATGGATTGGGAGAGGGTGTTTTTACTTTTAACATATAAGATGATGGAATCCTGAACCAAGGCAGTAGCAGTCAGGATTGAAAGAAGCATAAACAGCTGAAGATCTTGAAAATGAATTTCATGTACATTTGAAATTCATCTGACTGTTAATTCTTAGAGGGTAGGAACTATGTCTAATTTACCTCATAGCTTGCTTTCACTATAATATGAAGTGCTTTGTATCTTCATCAGTCAGGAAAATTCTTTCTTTAAATGGAATCTCCTTTTAGTTTCCCCTAAATCTTGGAGCAAAATTAGCCGTTAAAAATGTTAACTGCTTGACTAAGCAGTTTTTACTTTATATCTTTTATCTTACAAAATGTAAGTCTTGCCCTTGATCTTTACTTTCCACAAAAGGCTCAAATTTAGCTAATTTGTACATCTGATGATTATATAGCTTTTAACCCTTGTCCAACCCATGACCCATGGGCCACATGCAGCCCAGGATGGCTTTGAATGTGGTCCAACACAAATTCTTAAATTTTCATAAACCATTGAGACTTCTTGCATTTTTTTTAGCTCATCAGCTACTGTTAGTGTTAGTGTATTTTATGTGTGGCCCAAGACAATTCTTCCAATGTAGCCCAGGGAAGCCAAAAGTCTGGACACCTCTGTTTTAACATATAAGTCTAAAGAATTATTACTAACTGATTTGAAATCTAAAAGTGGGAGAGGATCATATGAGCTATTTCTTGCACAGTAATACTGCGTAACCATTGTAAAACTCATTGTAGCACACAATATCAGCATGGATAGCACACACTGGGCCGATCAGATAGGAAACTGTGCTGACCTTAGATGAACTCATTCAAATATCTCAAGGTCAGCTAGGGCAAACAAAGTAACTAGATATATGTCTCTCATCTTCTAGAAGGCCAGCCCAGAAAAGTTTTCACAGAGGTAAGAGGGGTGCAAGAGAGAGAGCAAGCTCAATTTTATATGCACTTCCATCTTCTGATTGCATCACGTTTGCTAACATTCCAATGCAAGCCTCCAGTCAGAGCCTAGAATCAGACTTACAGGTGGGAAATTGCAAAGCTATCCATGAAAGGGCATAATACAAGGAGGAACCCAAACTTGGGACTTCTGCTATTTACCCCTAAGTGTTGAGGCCATGTATAAACATTTTATTTCTTACTCAGAAGACAGAGCCTACAGCTGAGTACACTGACAGGACCAGGGAAGCTGAAGGGTAGTTCAATTCATGATTTTGGAGAGAATAACCTGTGACTTCACACATATTATACAAGTCTACAAATTGGGATCTCAAGACGTTGAGACTGTCATTGATAACAGGAAAAGTGCAAACCTACAACTTCTTCATCTTATTTGAAGAGCTGAGTCTAGAATTAAAAACAGATGAGACATTGCTAAGCAAAATGGCTCTAAGCCCAGAAAGTTCCTACCTTAATTTTAATTTGGATACATACTCTTTTTCCTATGTGTAATTTGGTTTTACGCTTTGTATTTATTCTAAACTTACCAATGTAGTTTTGTTTAAATCATCCAGCTTGCTCTGGTTACTTTAAGGGAAAGGTATTTGTTCACATTTACATGGGATAAAGTGTGGTGGTGTCAGCATATACTCAACTAGCGATCTGGGGAAACGTAACACAATTAGAGTAGTTAAGAATGCAATTAAAAAAAAAAAACAATGTGCTAATCCTAAATAAATCAACAAATTCAGAGATGTACCTGTAAAACCAAAAAAAAAAAAAAAAAAAATCACTTAGGGGAGAGTTTTGAATGCAACAGGTTTCCCAGTAAGAGTGTTTTCCTCTCAATTAATATCAGGTTTCATAAAACTTAATTAGTTCCTTTAGTAAACATTTTTGTAGTTTGTAGCCATAGAAAGTAATTATGAGAGCAATTATTCATGGAAAAGGTAAGTGAATAGACTGGGTTGAAGAAAATATGGTTCCATTTTGCTATGAAGCTATGTATTAAACTTTTCCCACTGTGGAATGAGTTTATATTTTTTGATGATAATAATATTTCTGTAAGAACAATCTGGTATCTTTCTGAAGGATCTATTATTCAAATATAACCAAGTTAGAAAGATGAAGATTTTTATAGCAACTCAGGAAGAACACAGATATCTGAACCAATGTGGTTGTAGTGAAACAGGAAAAGCTACATACTGCAAAAACAGAATCAATGTAAGTTAATAGACTCATAGTTCACACTCAAAGCTAAATCTGCAACTTGTAATTGTGCAATTGTTGAAGAGTTCCTCAAGGACTTTCAATAATAATTATAAGTATTGAAGTGCAAGAGGTTTTAAGAGGAACAAAAATGTTTCCTAACACTGGCTCATGAGCTGAATTTTCTGTTCTACCAAAATCTTCACTGAGTACATTTAGTAAAACTTAATTCATTTCTTATGTTTCTTTATCAATAAAAATGGAAACAGTTTTAATTAGGTAATATAATCATCATAATAATTATAATGTTAGAATTAAATAGCACCTCAACACTCTAGATTATTTTATACATTCCCAATAATATTGTCTTATGCTAGACCATGCCATATAGGACCATTATCTTTCAATAAAGTAGATAATGACAAAGGCATAAGTGTTTTGACAATGCACTATGTGGTGAAGACTTATATTCTAATGAGAGGCTTGATATGATAATTGGAAACAGTACAATCCACCCATTATTCCAAGGGAGAATTTAGTACTTAACTTCATTTTTATCTGAATTTGAGCTTTGACTTTCCTGAACATGAAATAGAGCAGCTCTTTTTCTCTGATATATGGAAATCTTTGCAGAAAGAATATAAGATCTTAAAACACTGTAAGTAGCATTTGTAGCCAAACTCCTAAAAAAGGAATGCAATTGCTTGTTCATGCCTAGCCTTTGTTCTTTCTGTCACAATTGCCAGAAATAATCATGCTCACAATAAAATATAATTGGATAATAACGTTTTGCAGATTTATAAAACCCTCACCAGTTTGTCTCATAGATCAATGTGGTCCACAAAATATAAATTTTAAGTCATCATTTTAAATATTAAGCTGTTGGTTTTCTTTAGTGAGTAGAATAATTAGTTATACTGGATGTCAGATAGAAGTCTTTATTCTCTAGAAACTACATCAAGAGATTATAGGATGCAAAATGCTTTCTCCTGGGAGCAAACCCTGGAACCTAAAGGTGAAGACTGAAACTACTTTTTCTGCGGAACACGTTCAACAGCCACAGCTCTTTTTTTTTTGTTTAATCCCAAGGCCCTTTCCAAGTTCTGAGACACAAAACAGAAAAACAAAACCACAGAGGGGGAAAAAATTATTATGCTTCTGTGTTTTCGTTTGTTTTTACAATCTCTGTATTTTTTTCTGGTGTGGTTATCAGACCAAAAACACTTCAAGGGGAAACTAATATCTGTAAATAAAATTTTTCTGAGAAATCTGAACTGTAAATGGCAAAGAACAGTTGTCAATACCCATACCCAGATGTACATGTTCTGCTCCCAACTACTTCTTAAACTCAATCAGGTTGTCCTAGGGCAAGAGAGAAAGAAAAGGGAGGCTATACAGGATTTTGTTCAGATGTTTTGCATTGGAACAAGAAGAGGCAGTTTCTTGCATGAAGAAATTCATTCATCAATATCAATAAAACAGCAACAACTTGCCAAGCACTGTATTAGGTGCTGGAGAATTATGTTAGTTAACTAGGGCTGCCATAACAAAGTACCATAGACTGGCCAGCTTAAACAACAAAAATTTATTTTCTGACAGTCCTGAATGTTAAAAGTCCAAAGTCAAGGTGCTGGCAGAGATAATTTCCTCTCAGGGTCCTCAGGGAAGGATCTGTTTCAGGTCTCCATCCCTGGCTTGCAGATGGCCGCCCTCTTGCCGCCTTTTCCATACCCAGCCCTCTGTGCACGTATATGCCTGATGTCTTTTTGTTGGCTCAATATCCTCTTCTTATAAAAACACCAGCCAGATTAGATTAGGGCCTACCCTAACAGCCTCATTTTAATGTAATCATCCCTTTAAAGACCCTATCTCCAATCCAGTCACATTTGGAGGTACTGGGGGTTAGGACTTCAAAATATGAATGTAGGGGAGACCTATTTCAGCCATATCAAGAGCCAAATATACAGAAGTACCATCTCTATCCTCAAAGTCACAGAGAGAGGGACTTCAGTTGTTTCATCTGAATTAAAAATTAGGATAAAGAAACTCTGGTGTGTGTGTGTGTGTGTGTGTGTGTGTGTGTGTGTGTGTGTGTGTGTATGATGGAATACTACTCAGCCCTAAAAAGGAATGAATTAACAGCATTTACGATGACTTGGATGAGAATAGAGACTATTATTCTAAATTAAGTAACTCAGAAATGGAAAACCAAACATTGTATATTATCACTGATATGCAGGAGGTAAGCTATGAGGATGCAAAGGCATAAGAATGATACAATGGACTTTGAGGACTTGCAGGGACGAATGGGAGGTGGTCGAGGGTAAAAGACTACAAATATGGTGCAGTGTATACTGCTTGGGTGATGGATACACCAGATTCTCATAAATAACCACTAAAGAACTTACTCATGTGACCAAATACCACCTATACTTCAATAAGGTATGAAAAATAAAATTTTAAAAAGAATTAATTGGGAAAGTAGATGTAAAATGCTTATATAAGTTTGCAGCATATGATACATACATAAAACTTAGACAATTACGTTCTGAATAAAAAATTAGAAAATACTTTTAATTGGACTATACCAGCAAGGAGCTCATAGTCTCACCAGAAATGACAAGCATAAGAATGTTTGCTAAATAAAAATAAGTTTGAGTTAAATGAAATCACTTTAAGGACAACAATCTGTTTTAATTATATTTTATGTTTCTCTTACCATCAGCTCCAAAGTCTGTTGTCCAGTGATTGGATAGAAGCTGGAATGTCCTAGCAAATCTATTGTGGCAAAAATGTGCAAAATCCCTCTACATGGCATTTTGCATAAGATTTGACGAGGAAATACGGGGAATTGCTCAATGGGGATGCTATGCTTTGTTTGCCTGTTCCATGAAAGCTACATTTAGAGGCATTTACGAACTCTAAGACTAGGGTCCAAAGCAAATAATTATAGCACTAAACAATCCACCCCCTCAAGGCATATATTTTCCTCTAATTTTTTGTTGTTTATGAAGTTTCACATAAGATAATCACATTACATTAATTATGATGTAAACCTTTGATTAGAGGGCTTTGGAGAAATTCCTCAGAAGATCAATCTTTTAAATAAAGAAATATGTGCATATAAATATGCCAGTCTCAGGTATTAATATCATTGAAATAATGGCCATTTCTTTATTTATATAGACCCTGTTATGTTATTTAGTATTATCTTGGTGCTTTTATTCAAACAAATTCTTTGGTTCTCTAACTATTAATGATTCACTTTCTTCTAGAAGTTATATAATTCATTCTATCCCCCCAGCTTCAGATTATCTTGTTATAACATCCAGCATCTAATTTCCAATTTTGCAATCATACTCTTTCGACTCCCATCCTGCCCAGTGGAGAAATATGGGAAGGGGTAAGAGGATGCTGTGGTCTGAGGGATGCTGATTTCCTGGCTTGGTTTTGCCACCTGCTGCCTACATGCAACCTTTCTGAGGCTCAGTTGTCATTTGTGTAATTAGGTATAGTAACACTTCACAGAGTTATAAGGCTAAAACGGATGGTACTTTGAAAACTGCTTTGTAAAATTCTGTGAAAGCAAAAGGCAAGGACTTATTAAGGCTCTTCATGTCAATGCCCATGCAATGGCTATGTCTGTTACCTCATTTTTGGTGACATTGTCTTAATATTGAAAGTCCATTATTATTAAATTTGTGTAAGGAAGAAACTTCATAAAATGAAGATATGGATTTCATATTCAGAAAAGTTTAAAAACTGCCATTGCTTACTCTCTACCCCTGAATATGCTCTAGTCAAAACTGTAAAATGAATTTTTTACTCCCTGTTAGGAAGTATCATCTTTAGAAACAATCATCTTTAGGAAGAATGATTTTTCCTAAAAGAAACCAAAGTTCATTTCCGTTCAGGAATAGGGTGGTATCTGTACATATGCAAACAAGTGCTATATTTCTTTGTGATCCAAAGGACTTACACTCTAATGGTGAGTAGTGCAGATTTTTAAAGTTTGGGTGAAGGGTCCACCTAGTGCATAGGGAGCTGTAGGACATGGGTGAAATAGATTTCATCTCCCAGTTCACATTAAAGTAGACATTCACAATGTGTATAAAGGTGCTATAGAGAATTGCTTTTCCTCTTGCTTATTTCCTGTTTCATTTCTATGATCTATTAAATAGGAAAGCTAAATGCTGCAGCCATTGATAGTTGCGTTTGACTGTGGTAGCATTTCCTGATGCCAGCTGGGAGCTAACCTGGTACTCAGCCAAATGTGTCATTTTATATCTATGCATCAGGATCAAGGTCAGCAGCATATTGCAGATGATCTCTTATATGGACTAATGTTTATCAACTGACTTTGGAAACGATAACGAAGCTATCCTTCATTAAGCGTATTGTCCTTAAGCAGTGCAGCATAAAATGAGTTTGAACAGAACTAGACCACTTACATAACCTGCTTGTTTTCATTGAAGGTTGGCAACAGGTCAAAAAAGGCATCTGGCAAGTTCCCATGCAGTTCAGCTTGTTTACTAACAATAAGATACGAGTTATATGATGTTATCCAATGATACCCCATCCCCTAAAAGAGATACTTGTACCAACTTAAGTTTAGCATAAAATTTCAAATAATCTTCCTACTGAAATATTTGAATATTTGAATAATATGATTAATATGAATTTATATATATATATATATTTTTTATTGCATTTTAGGTTTTGGGGTACATGTGAAGAACATGGAAGATTGTTGCATAGGTACACACATGGCAGTGTGATTTGCTGCCTTCCTCCCCATCACCTATATCTGGCATTTCTCCCCCATGCTCTCTCTCCCCAACTACCCACCCCCCGCTGTCCCTCCCCTTTTTCCCCCCACACACCCCAGCGTGTGATGCTCCCCTCCCTGTGTCCATGTGTTCTCATTGTTCAACACCCGCCTATGAGTGAGAACATGCAGTTTGATTTTGCTGTTCTTGTGTCAGTTTGCTGAGAATGATGGTTTCCAGGTTCATCCATGTTCCTACAAAGGACACGAACTCATCGTTTTTGATGGCTGCATAATATTCCATGGTGTATATGTGCCACATTTTCCCTGTCCAGTCTATCATTGATGGGCATTTGGGTTGGTTCCAGGTCTTTGCTATTGTAAACTGTGCTGCAATGAACATTCATGTGCATGTGTCCTTATAGTAGAACGATTTATAATCCTTTGGATATATACCCATATTGGGCTTTTAAGTTTCAGTCATCCAATAACTCGGTAAATTTGTCATATTTTCCTGATGTAAATTTGCTTATTTGAGGATAAAAATCTGTAGTAGACTACAAAATGGCATGTCCAATTTGTTGTTGTACAATAACTAGATTACTGTGAGTACACTGAATAAAGCTGAAGAATAGGAGCCCACCTAGTGAAAAAACACCAGGCAGCTACTTGAAATCAACTCTACTTGCCACTGAGGGCTGTGCACAGTAATCCAGGCCTCAGATCCTAAGAGATTAGGATCAGCTCTTTCTTTAAGCAGAATCTCTTAGGTGCAAGTATACTTCCTCATAAGCTCTCACTTTTCCAGGCACTACATTTGGTTCCTTGTATCGTGCAGGATATTCAGGAAGTCATTGCTTTTGTGGGTGGCAAATTATAGGAAACATGCTGTCATAAATCAAACAGAAATTATCCAATGGCACATGAATCTCAAATATATATCTAAATAATGCTACTCATGAAGACCATAGTAAAAATAATCATATTTCTTGATATTTACCCAACTTTATAGCATATGATACACTCACATTCTTTATGCTGGCTTAGAAAATAGACTGCTATTTTCATGAACGGGAATTTTCAAAATTATTTCAATTTGTTACTAATATTAAAAGTGTTCTTATAAATATGTAATTTTATCAAAATATGTATTCATTTATGTATTCCCTTTTAAATTTATTTTATTTTGAGACAGGGTCTCACTCTGTTGTCCAGGCTGAAGTGCCACGGTGTGGTCACACTATCTCCATCTCCCAAGCTGAAGCGATCCTCCTGATCAGCCTCCCAAGTAGCTGGGACTACAGGAACATACAGCAGTGCCTGGCTAACTTTTTTTTTTAATTTATTTTTTGTCCCTACAAAAAATTAGGGCCTCACTATATTGCCCATGATGGTCTTGAACTCCTGGGCTCAAACAATCCTCCTGCCTCAGCCTCCCAAAGTGGTAGGATTGCAGGCATGAGCCACCACACTTGGCCAAAATATTTATGACTGTTAGATAGTTAAGAGCTTTTTCTACAGGTATTTTCTCTCATACATTTTTGAACAAGGGAGTGTGAATGTGATAATAATTTAAAATATAAACTATAGCCAATATATACTTAACAGGTCTTATGTGCCATGCATTATTCTAGTGGTTTTATTTATTATATTAATTCATTTAAACATATATATTTAAATTTCTATGACTTAGCTAAATTATGTGAAAAGTAAAAGCTGCTTAGATAACCTCTTTTCTGTCTCCTTTATGTAATATTCTATTATTCTAAAGATGTTTATATTTAACTATGTATACATATATGTATATGTTCATGCTCACACATCAGGTTAAATTAACTATTGCCTTAGTTATAGTCTTCAAGTATTTAAAATTTATGAAAGTTCATGCTTAAAGTGCTATATGCCAAAATTTGCAGTAGTTTCTTTAGAGAAATATAATGAAGATCTTTCTCAAGAGGATTATAATCTAGATAGGAAGATAAAATACCAACACTCTTACAATAATCATTTTAAAAAGTAAGTATGTTATCATAATCTCACAAGTATCACTACTGTTAGAGCCATGTGAGAATACAGAGTAAAACTGGCCACTTGTAACTCATCAATAGAAAACTATATTAGTTGAGATTTTTTTTTTTTTTTTAAACAGTGCTGCTTTTACCTGACTTGCTATCAGGATCCATCTATATTTTGTAAGTTGAATATAGGGTTTGGCTTTGATATTTGTAACCAGTATGTTGATAATTTCAGTATTATATCAATGACCATTTACAACTCTTGACTTCTTTGATTTCACTGGTCATTTTTATATCTTTATTCCTGTATCTGTAGAATTACATTCAGGATCCTGTTTTCCAATAATAGTAGACTAGTTTCGAGATCTTAAATTTGTTGTTAATGTTTGATATTACATCTTTAACAATCACATCTTCCATAAGCTCTTACCCACTCAACTCTTAATATATGGGACACTTCACCTATACAGATATATCTCCATTTTATATTTCTTCCTATGCTACATTTCCATTTTCTAACAGCACACTGTATATTTCTACTCAGATAATCTGTGGCCCTTTCATATGTTTAAAAAAGGAATTCACTCTCTTCCTTCCGAAAAAGGCGATTCATTTCAAAATTAATATTCTGAAAGTTCTCAGGCAATCCTCATACTCAAAAACAATTGCTGATTTGCCGCTTCCTTCATAATAACTCTTGCATCTTTACCATCTTCTAAGTCTCCACGCCATTATCTGAGTTCAATATCACTTTGTCTGACTTTTGCATTAATATTCTAATTGGTCTCTAGTCTCTCCCTCTGCAATCTATTCATCACTTCCTTGCCACTTTAAGCTTCTTAATATAGTTTTCCACTGCAGAATACCTTCAGTGACCTTCTACTCTAGCCAGACTGATTTATTCACTGTATCTTCATCATCCATGCCCTTTGTCTATATGTATGTCATTGGTTACATCATTTTGTTCTCCTGAAATGTCCTTTCCTTTTCTTTCCTGTTCATCTATACGCATTTTACTTGTCTTTTAGCTCCTACCTGAGGTTTGTTTCCTCCAGAAGGTTTTCGTAGTCACAGCAAACTTCCTAAATATTCTCTTATTTAATTAATATATTTTTATTAAATATATATATTAAATAAATATTTGTGGTGTCATCATGTAAGTTTTATATCCATTAGGGCAGAGCAGTTGAGGGTTCTCACTTCTGTTGAGCATCACTTAGTGGATGTTATAGCTCTAATTTAAACCAATAACATTTTATTTTCATTATTTATGTTCAATGAATTGATGTGGTGCTGAGATAGGCATTACCATCTCTCATAAAATAAATTTTTTATTTCCAAAATTTGTATGAAGTGTTAATCACCAATATCTGAGGATGTGACAGTATTTGGAGAAACAGTCTTTAAACAGGTAATCAAGGTAAATGAGGTTATATGGTTATTCCTTAATCCACTCTTACTGGTATCCTTATGAGAAGAGGAGTTTAGCACATAGACAACAAATAGACCCATGATAAGAGTATGAGGTCAAATGAGACAAGGTGGATATGTGCAAGACAAGGAGAGAGACCTCAGGAGAAACAAACCTGCTGATACCTTGCTCTTGGACTTCTAGGATCCAGAACTTGAGGAAATACATTTCTACTGTAAGCCATCCAGTCTCAAGTATTTATTATGGCAGCCCTAGGAAACGATTACACTTTGAATAAGGAAATATCTTTATATTATATATTTATTTATTTCAGGCTTACACATATTTCATAGAAATAAACACCAACATGACAACATATTCAACCAAATACTAAAGGTAAGCAAATAGCATCACATTTGGAGGGCACACATCATGCTTTTTTAAACAATGTGTAAATGATTCAAAAAGCTAAACCTTGCATCCAAAGAAGACCCTAAAAATCAGCAAAGAGAATAAAATACCTAGGAATAAAACTAACAAAGGATATAAAGGACCTCTTCAAGAACTACAAAGCACTGCTCAAGGAAATAAGGGAGAATACAAACAGATGGAAAAACATTCCATGCTTATGGTTAGGAAGAATCAATATTATGAAAATGGCCATACTGCCCACAATTTATGGATTCAATGCTATCCCCATCAAGCTACCTATGACTTTCTACACAGAACTGGAAAAAACCACCTTAAACTTCATATGGAACCAACAGAGAGCCTGCATAGCCAAGATAATTCTAAGGAAAAAGAACAAAGCTGGAGACATCATGCTACCTGACTTCAAACTATACTACAAGGCTACAGTAATCAAAACAGCATGCTACTGGTACTAAAACAGAGATATAGACCAATGCAACAGAACAGAGGCCTCAGAGGCAATGCCACACATCTACAACCATCTGACCTTTGACAAACCTGACAAAAACAAGCAATGGGAAAAGGATTCCCTGTTTAAAATAAATGGTGTTGGGAAAACTGGCTAGCAGTGTGCAGAAAGCAGAAACTGTACCCCTTCCTGACATCTTACACTAAAATTAACTCCAGATGGATTAAAGACTTAAACATAAGACCTAACACCATAAAAACCCTGGAGGAAAAAAACAGGCAAAACCATTGGGGACATAGGCATAGGCAAGGACTTCATGATTAAAACACCAAAAGTATTGGCAGCAAAAGCCAAAATAGACAAATGGTATCTAATTAAACTCCAGAGCTTCTGCACAGCAAAAGAAACAATCATTAGAGTGAATCAGCAACCAACAGAATGGGAAAAAATTTTGCAATCTATCCATCTGACAAAGGACTAATAACCAAAATCTACAAAGAACTAAAACAGATTTACAAGAAAAAACAAACAACCCCATTCTAAAGTGGGTGAAGGATATGAACAGACACTTTTCAAAAGAAGACAATATATGAGGCCAACAAACATATGAAAAAATGCTCATCACTGGTCATTAGAGAAATGCAAATCAAAACCAGATTGAGATACCATCTCACACCAGTTAGAATGGCAATCATTAAAAAATCTGGAGACAACAGATGCTGGAGAGGATGTGGAGAAATAGGAACACTTACACTGTTGGTGGGAGTATAAATTAGTTCAACCATTGTGGAAGAGAGTGTGGTGATTCTTCAAGGACCTAGAAATGGAAATTCCATTTGACCCAGCAATCTCATTACTGGGTATATATCCAAAGGATTATAAATGGTTCTATTACAAAGACAGATGCACACGTATTTCCACTGCGGCACTGTTTACAATAGCAAAGACTTGGAACCAAGCCAAAGGCTCATTGATGATAGACTGGATAAAGAAAATGTGGCACATATACACCATGGAATACTATGCAGCCATAAAAAAATCGATGAGTTCGTGTCCTTTGTAGGGACATGGATGAATCTGGAAACCATCATTCTCAGCAAACTGACACAAGAACAGAAAATCAAACACTGTATGTTCTCACTCACAGGTGGGTGTTGAACAATGAGAACACATGGACACAGGGAGGGGGAGCATCACACACTGGGGTCTGTTGGGAGAGACAGCAGGGGGTAGGGAGGTTGGGGAAGGATAACATGGGGAGAAACACCAGATATAGGTGACCGGGGGGATGGAGGCAGCAAACCACATTGCCATGTATGTACCTATACGACAAACCTGCATGATCTGCACATGTACCCCAGAACCTAAAGTGCAATAAAATATAAATAAATAAATAAATAAAGCTTTTGTTAAAAAATCAGCATATAAACTAAAAATAAAATGCATTTACTAATTTAAATTCACATCATTAATTTTCCTTGGCAGTATTATACCTAATATCAAGCTTCTCCTTGGAAGCATGAATTAAGTTACCTCAATATTTTATATTCCTTTGAATTTAAATTCTCCTAAACTGCCACAAATGCTTAGCAATAATGTGATACCCCTTTCCTGGGCTTATTCAAAATCTAGACCAGACAGACTAGAAATTGTTTGACTGATGGTCCACTTTCTTCTCGTAATAAAGAGTGATTTTCCTCATCATTGTGTAGATTAGCAACGTGCATAGATAATTTTCTTCCCAAGGTTACAACTACCACTCTGAGGATTTGTAGAAGCATTCAAAGTGTCAAGACTAATTTAAGCAGAAGCAAAACATACCAGCTATTGCGGTTGACACATACTCAGTATAAACAATACCTGAAGACATGAACATGTAGCAATTTTAAATAAAGTCTTAAAACCCACTGAACATCAATTTATCTTATTTCTGTCAAAGTTATTACTTTTAAGACTGTAAATTTCATGTTTATGATTATAAATATAACTTTAAAATGGGTCTTTACTTTGATGACATTATTAAATTATTAAATGTGAGCTGGTTTCTGATTTGCTCTACTTCTGTTTGTGACTTATCATCTTCATTCTTACAAAGAGAGACCTATAAGGATTTCAAAGTGTTTTAGGTTAGATGCCCTGAGAAAGATGCTCTAAGATGGATATCCGTATGCAGGAAGTTTATTGAATGGACACATGTGGGGCAGTAAAGAAAGCTGTATGAAGCAGGGGTAAGAGTTCAAACAAGATGCAGTCACAGCAGTGGCCTCAGGGGAACCCATGGAAAGCTATAGAGGGCCCTGCAGAGTCCTTTCAAACTAAGGGCAGAGAGCTAGACCTCTACCCCAACTATGTCCAGATGTTGGATGTGCACTGCCCAAGGAAGAAAGCAGGGCTTTGGGTGAGGTAACTCTCTTCAGCAGATAGCCATTCTGGAGGAGGACTATGCTGAGACCTGTCACCTGCCAACATTTCCAGAAACTGAGCAAATGAAAGTCTTGGTCTTGAAGGTGAGAGAGATGACAGTTACAAACCACAACAGCCACTATAGAAAGATATGAATTCAGCTATATATATATTGATCAAGCAACTTCAGATAAACAATTTTAACCTTTAAGAGCCTCAACTTGCTTCTTTGTAACTAGGATTATTAATATCTTACAGCCTTTCTCACAATAATTTTGTTAAAATCACTGGATCCAATTTGAGTAAAAATGCTTATGGGCATAAAGGGTCCAGACAGAAATATATGTCAGAAATAATCATTTGGGTTCATTTGTTCATTGCATAGCTAAATATATCAAAGCTTAATATGGACACATATATTACTACATGCCTGACACAGTTCTAGCTAGCATTTTTTATTAATTACCTATGAAATTATCACCATGACCCTATGAAGAAATAGACAAAGAGGGGTCATGTAACTTGACCAAAGTTACATAGTTGGGAACAGGAGACGACACTGATGGTATCTGGCCCCTATGACTGTTCTTGAACCACACCATATTATACTGCTTCTGGTAAGACAGAAGTTACCAGTAGTCAGGTCCATAACTTTCTGTCATGTAGTTTTTTTAACCTATTCTTGGAGGCCATGGTAGACTGCAAAGCAAAGATAACAAGCAATTTGGCAACTATGGGGAAGAACACACTCTGACATATATTTTTTTTTTTTTTGGCTGTTTTTTGTTTTTGTTTGCTCTGCTTTATTTTTTATTTGCTTGCTTTAATTTTTACAATGTAATGTGGCTAAAGAGGAAGTTTGTTTAGTAACTCATACAAAGTTTAGCACCTATAAACTTTTACCAGGTAACTTCATGCATTCATATTCCTGGCCTAGACTGTTTAGGCACTTGTGTTTGAAGCCCATGGCTATCCACATGTAGGTGATGATGGTGATGATGATGATGAAGAAAAACAGCAGGAGGGTGAGGAAGAGAAGCAGAAAGATGAGGGAGAGAGAAGGGTAAGAAGAAAGAGTAACAAAAAGAAGATGGCGAAAGGGAGGTAAAGACCAAGAATAAGTTATTACTGATAATAATATAAAGAATAGTTACCACCTATTAGAATATAGTCTTTCATTATTGATTCTTCTATTGGTCTTTTCTAAGAATTCTCACTTGATATACAATTTTTGAGAAAAGCACTATTTTTCTCCAAATAGATGTATAATAATATTCTTAAATGAATTAAAGCTCCTACATAGCCTAATACAAATAGATATGGAGCATGCAATATATAAAGAAAGAAGGGTAAGAGAGGTACTTTACAAATTGTTAAAATATAAATATTATTTCACATTTAATCAAGAAAGCAATGTCCATGAAAATCAAAAATCTTTTTTTTTTTTTTTTCTGAGTCAGGGTCTCACTCCGTCACCCAAGCTGAAGTGCACTGGCATGATCATAGTTCATTGAAGCCTCAACCTCCCTTGCTCAAGCCATCCTCCCACCTCAGCTTCCCCAGTAGCTGGGACAACAGGCTTAGGTCACCACGTCTGGCTAATTTTTGTATTTTTTTTTTATAGAGACAGGGTTTTGCTCTGTTGCCAATGCTGGTCTCAAACTGCTCACCTCAGGCAGTCCACCCACCTTGGCCTCCCATAATGCTAGGATTACAGACATGAGCCACACTTGGCCCCTTATTTTTCAATAGTTACCTTTAACAAGAAGAGATTATTTTCAGTGAAGATAAGAATTGGAAGATTTTGAAAAATATGTTTCTATTGAACATTCACTTTTTGATAGGTGTCATATTTCACAATGAAAATAGAAACATTAAAGCCAGATACTTTCAATCATGTAATAAGTGCTAGAAGAGACTAAAAAAGATGGTGTAATTAGCACATGATTAAAAAATACCAGACTGAGCTGATCAGGGAAGACTTCCTGAAGGAGGTAAAATCTGAACTACTTTTTGAATAAATATTAATAATTGATCAGCTGAAAAAAGGAAAGGGCATGTTAGGCATTAGGAATAGCATATAGAGGCATAAAGGAACATGAAAAATATAAATATCTTATACAGATATAAGTACATCTGTAATTTCTAACAGAAAGGCTTAGAGCTCCTAGGAGCCATCAAGCCACAAGAGTGTAAGTGGAAATGAAGTGCACACAAAGGAGATCAGAGTTTAGAGGCAGAGAGAGGCGAATCTCTGTTGGTTCTAACACTGCCTCTAACTAGTTGTACCCAAATCTAGCATTCATTATTTTTGAGACTCTTTATTTCTAGGTTCTATACATTATTTTTATTGCTTAAGGGAGTGAGAGGCAGGTTGTACTTGCAACCAAGAACCTTACCTAATAAAAGTTATTTTGAAGGCTGAGCACCATGGCTCATGCCTATAATCCCAGCACTTTGGGAGACCAAGGCAGGTGGATCCCTTGAGTTCAGGAGTTCAAGACCACTTTATTCAACATAGCAAGACTCCACCCCTACAAAAAAATATCAAAAGTAAACTTAATCAGGTATCAGGGTGCAGCATGCCATTCTAACTACTCTGGAGGCTAAGACTGGAGGATTGCTTGTGCCAAGAGTTTGAGGCTGCAATGAGTTGTGATTACACCACTGTACTCCTGTCTCATCAGACTCTGTCTCAAAAATAAAGTTATTTTTCTTCTTGCATTTGATTTTAAGAACTTTTGGAGATATGTGTCTTATTCTTATGTATGACAGCCAGAACAGCACCTTGTACACTTTAAACATATATCACATAATGTACACACAGAAACACACTTACCTGAAGACCTACATTATCAGAATTGGCCAGAGGAGCCATTGTCAAAGCTGAAAAAAAAACTACAAAGGAAAGGGAAAGAAACAAAATACAGAGAAATGACAATGGAAAACTTCAATTTCTTTTAACCCAGGTATACAGTTAATGCACCCTAATCTGTTATCAAGGTTGTTGTTTTTTTTTTTAATTCTGCCAATATGGTGCCATTTACACTCACAAAGTCCTCATTTTTAAAGCAGATTACATGATATTAACTATTTTGTTCTCTGATGTATCTCATGTCATTTTCCAAATGATAGCCTATCTGACAACAGGAAAGTTTACTGCTGTGTAGGCCCAGACAAAAATATATAACAATAGTTTCAACAATCTGCTTGTCTGTCCAGTGAAACATGTGATGAGGTATTTATGTGGATAAAGAACAGGAAACAATTGAGCTTTGAGTTCGTAATGAATCAATGAAAGACATTCTATCTAGCTGATTCAAATTTGGGCATATTGGGAAACATATTATTCTAAGTAAGATCATTGTACTAGGAAGTTTTCAATTACTCTCACCTCCTATTATTTATTGAAAATAGCTTTACTTTCTGTACTTCTACCAAAAATGCAATTGTGGACTAAAAATAATATAGTCTTAGATCAGGTTAGAAGTCTCTTTATTCGTGCTATTCAAGAATAACAAGTCACCTGACAAACTATTTATATACCACCCTTTTTTTTCATTTTGCCCTTTAGTTTCACAAAAATCAAGTAATACAAGGTTTAGAATTTGGAGGTAAGATGACAACATAAACAAGTATTTCCTTTCCCGTCTTCTAATTCTCATGAAAATGTTCAATAGAAAACCATTTTCATTGTCATCGTCATTGGCTCTTCCTTTTATACTAGGCATTGTGCTAAATGCATTTATATACATTAGCTTAAAACAACCAGATGTAATAGGTAACATTATTCCCTTATTTTACCTAAGGCAATTGATGTGGTTTGGCTGTATCCCCACCCAAATCTCACCTTGAATTGTAGCTCACATTATCCCCAGGTATCATGAGAGGGACCCAGTGGGAGGTGATTGAATTATGGGGCGGGTTTTCCCGTGCTGTTCTCATGATAGTAAATAAATCTCAAGATACCTGATGGTTTTATAAAGAGAGTTCCCATGCACATGCTCTCCTGCCTCCCGTCATGTAAGATGTGACTTTGCTCCTCATTCACCTTTTGCCATGATTATGAGGCCTCCCTAGACATGTAAAACTAAGTCCATTAAACCTCTTTTTCTTTATAAATTACCCAGTCTTGGGTATGTCTTTATTAGCAGCATGAGAACAGACTAATATAGCAACCCAGCTAGTAAGTGGTAGAGTCATTTCAAACTCAATTCTGTTTTTCTCCAGAGTCTAGTTTTAGGTCATTACATTACAGATGCTTTTAAATCAACTTTTCTTTTAAGTTCCAGGGCACATGTGTAGGATGTACAGGTTTGTTACATAAGTAAACGTGTGCCATAGTGGTTTGTTGCACAGATAAATCCATCACCTAGGTATTAATCCCAGTAAAATTTGTATTGAAAATGAGAAATGTGACATTCACGTGTAAGAAATTGATGCTATGTGTAACTCAGATAAGGCTTAATTTAAAGCATGAAGAACTATTTCACCTTTCACTAATCTGTTAATCCCATAACTCAGGGTGATTAGGTAAGACCATGGAGGTGACAGAAAGCAGAAAGCCAGCAGGGGAAAGTTCCCTCTTGTTTTGCCTATTACATCTAGCAGAAGCTTGCAGAATAACAAACAAAAAGCTACCACGTCTGAATTTTTTCTTCAAGAGGTCAAACCTATGCCCTCTCCCCATTCCTCATTCACACATTTATCTTATATATAAGTACAAAGATATTATAGATCATTTTTACTTATTTAAAGAAATAGTCTTATTTAAAGTCTTGACTTGAAAACCATATTTACCCAACTCTGCCTTGAAAAACTTAAAAATATCAGTTACAAGTTTCCTAATGTAGTAGTCAACTGGGGACACAATAATACTATGTAACAAAACACCAACACAAAATTCAGTAAAATAATAATGAGCATGTATTATCCTCCTCATAAGTTTAAAGGTTTGCTGCAGGTCTGCTGTTCAGCTGAGCTGGCTTTGCTTCACATATTTCATTCTGGGGCTCAGCTGGAGAGACAGCAGATCTAGGCACATTTTTTTCATGTAGGAAGTCAGATGCTGTCAGGGGGCAGCTGAAACACATAATACCTCTTAACGTCAAAGCTCAAAATTTGCACCCTGTCAATTCTACATTAAATTAGCCAGGAAAGTCACTTAGCCAAACCTGAAGTAAATCAATGAGGCAGAAATGTACATTTGTCTCAGAGCTGATACAGAGGTCAGTAAATATTTGATGACCAATAATCCAGGCTATCACATCCAGTGATTTAAAAATAAAATAAAATAAACATTTTCTCCAGCTTCTTAATTACCCTCTTCTTCTTGGTCTCACATTTCTAGTCACACTACTCTCTTGTCTGGAATTCTTTTAACCTCTTTTTCTACCTGGAAATTCCTATTCCTTGTCTTAAAGACCATGCTGAAGTGGGGTATACTGTAATCCCAGCACTTTGGAAGGCAGATACTAGTCACTTATGTATATATCTGGTTCTCTTCATTCTAGGCACATGGTAGAACTATAATTCATTACCTGTCCCAGGAAGTTAGGCATAGCCATATGACTTGTTTTACCCAATGAAATATGTGCAAAGATAAATGCATCTTGCAGGTAGGGTACTTTAAGAGCAGGAGCACAATTATTTATCTTCCTGTACAGCAGTAATCAACAACAAAGACAGATGATAGGATTCCCTTACTTGAGGTCTCTACATGAGGACAGCACGGAACAGAATTTGCCAGTGGCTTCCAGCATACCCACAGCATGAGTGAAAAATATGCATCTATCTTAAAACACTGAAATTTTGGATCACTATTATAGTAGAAACTAGACTATCTTAACTGATACAGACCCTTCTTTAAAGCTGTTTCAATTAAAAGATCTCAAGACATTATAGGGAGTCTATTTCCTCAAGGATACTGGCCAACAATAGTGTTCATAATAGCAGTGTGATTACATAAAATATAGTTTGAAACATAAATTGGAATACCTTTGAGGAAAAAAAATTTTTAATTATTCAATTTATATAATTATTCATATGTAAAAGTAGATGCAAAATATGACCCACTCAAAATTAGATCAAATTTTTTAAAAATTTATTTATTATAATTTAAGTTCTGAGGTACATGTGTAGAATGTGCAGGTTTGTTACATAGGTATACATGTGCCATGGTGGTGGTTTGCTGCATCCTTTGCCCCATCATCTACATTAGGTATTTCTCCTAATGCTATCCTTTCTCAATCCCCTCAACCCCTGTTATTTCTCCCCTAGTTTCCCACCCCCCAGGCTGGGTGTGTGATGTTCCCCTCCCCGTGTCCCTATGTTATTGTTCAACACCCACTTATGAGTGAGAATGTGGTGTTTGGCTTTCTATTCTTGTGTCAGTTTGCTGAGAATGATGGTTTCCAGTTTCATCCATGTCCCTGCAAAGAACTTGAACTTATCATTTTTATGGCTGCATAATATTCCATGGTATATATGTGCCACATTTTCTTTATCCAGTCTATCATTGATGGGCATTTGGGCTGGTTCCAAGTTTGTGCTATTGTGAACAGTGCCATAATAAACATACATGTGCATGTGTTTTTATAACAGAATGATTTATAATCCTTTGGGTATATACCCAGGAATGGTATAGGTCAAATGGTATTTCTATTTCTAGGTCCTTGAGGAATCGCCATGCTGTCTTCTACACTGGTTGAACTAAATTACACTCCCACCACAGTGTAAAAGCGTTCTTATTTCTCCACATCCCTCCAGCATCTGTTGTCTCTGATTTTTTAATGATTGCCATTCTAACTGGCATGAGATGGTATCTCAAAGTGGTTTTGATTTGCATTTCTCTAATGACCAATGATGATGAGATTTTTTTCATATGTTTGTTGACTGCATAAATGTCTTCTTTTGAAAAGAGTATGTTCATATTCTTTGCCCACTTTTTGATGGGATTGTTTGTTTTTTTCTTGTAAATTTGTTTAAGTTCTCTGTAGATTCTGGATATTAGCCCTTCATCTGATGGGTAGATTGCAAAAACTTTTCCCATTCTGTTGGTGGCCATTTCACTCTATTGAGACTTTCTTTTGCTGTGCAGAAGCTCTGGAGTTTAATTAGATCCCATTTGTCTATTTTGGCTTTTGTTGTCACTGGTTTTGGTGTTTTAGTCATGAAGTCCTTACCCATGCCTATGTCCTGGATGGTATTGCCTAGGTTTTCATTTAGAGTTTTTATGGTGTTAGGCCTCATGTTTAAATATTTAATCCATCTAGAGTTAATTTTAGTGTAAGGTATAAGGAAGAGATCAGTTCCAGCTTTCTGCATATGGCTAGCCAGTTTTCCCAACACCATTTATTAAACAGGGGAATCCTTTTCCCATTGCTTGTTTTTGTCAGGTCTGTCAAAGGTCAGATGGTTGTAGATGTGTAGCATTGCCTCTGAGGCCTCTGTTCTGTTGCATTGGTCTATATCTCTGTTTTAGTACCAGTAGCATGCTGTTTTGATTACTGTAGCCTTGTAGTATAGTTTGAAGTCAGGTAGCATGATGTCTCCAGCTTTGTTCTTTTTCCTTAGAATTATCTTGGCTATGCAGGCTCTCTGTTGGTTCCATATGAAGTTTAAGGTGGTTTTTTCCAGTTCTGTGTAGAAAAGTCATAGGTAGCTTGATGGGGATAGCATTGAATCTATAAATTACTTTGGGCAGTATGGCCATTTTCATGATATTGATTCTTCCTAACCAGGAGGATGGAATGTTTTTCCATCTGTTTGTGTCCTCTCTTATTTCCTTGAGTAGTGCTTTATAGTTCTCCTTTAAGAGGTCCTTCACATCCCTTGTTAGTTGTATTCCTAGATATTTTATTGTTTTTATAGCAATTGTGAATGGGAGTTCACTGACGATTTGGCTCTCTATTACTGGTGTATAGCAATGCTTGCAATTTTTGCACATTGATTTTGTAAGTAAATTAATCATTTAAAAAATCAGTTTCATGTTCACATCCAAAAAATGTTTTTAGAGAACTAGTTTAGATAAATTAGTTTGTAGGCAAGCTGTGTTTAGGTGAAGTGCCCTATTATTCTCATTTCTTGTTAATACCCTTATACTCTGTATGAGAAGCAGATAAACCATCTAACAATCAGTTAAAGGACTTCAGCAACTCATCTGTCCTGAAGATAGTGAGTAAATGCAGTGTTATATCTATTTTGAAATAGTCTAGAGCTGGTAATCTCTAGATTCATTATTAAACATACCAAATATTCCAAGTAGCACAAAGTCTGTATTAGCAACCATTCAGCTGCTACTTGTTTAAGTACAATGCCTGTAGATTTTAAGGTTTCATATGTGTATATGATTTCTTCTAACAGAATACCAGAAGGAGCAATAAAAATCAATATGTGTTGAACTAAATGTATGAACAGGGAAAAGAGTCTCAATAACACAATTCTATATCTGGAGAATAGATGCAGTGTCATATAAACTGCAAAGGCTTCAAAAGCCAAAATACTAAAATATATCTGCAAGGTTATTGGAGGTTAATTTGCATAACTGCGCACACCGCCCTGGTGTGCAGGGATTTCAGTAACTTTCCTTTCAGAAAAACACCTGCAGATGCTTGCCTGGAGGCATAACTATGGTTTTAAAGGATAATGCCTCTTCTCCATTCTTAAGTATTAGTAGTAGAATAAAGTATGGGTCTTTTCAATCATTAGATTGAAAACTTTTGGAGTAAGCAAATGCATCTGAATGAGTTATTTTTTTTTTTCTTTTTGAGGGAGCTGACATAGTAATGCAATAAATGTTTGGTTAAATGAATAAAAACACAAGCAGGTGAACAAATAAATAAATCCATTAGTTTATGGCTTAAATCAAATACAGATGCTCCTGGACTTACAATGCGGTTACATCCCAATAAATCTGTGTTAAGTTGAAAATATCATTAAATAAAAATGCACTTAATACACTTAACCTACTGAATATCATAGTTTAGCCTAGCATACCTTTTATGTGCTCAGAACATTTACATTAGCCTACTGTTGGGCAAAATCAACCAACAAAAAGCCGATTTTATAATAAAGTGTTGAATAGCTCATGTTACTTATTAAATGTTATATACTGATAGAGAAAATTGAATGGATACATATGTACTCAAAGTACAATTTCTACTGAATGCATATCACTTTTGCATCATTGGAAAGTCAAAAAATTGTAAGTCTGGTACTATCTGTACTAATCAGGTAGGCAAAAGAAGCACCAGGGTAAAAGGGCTGAATCATATTCTGACTGATTAAAGTTCTTGGGAAGCATTTGATAAAATCTGTCTCAGAGGTACATACAAAGCCATCTGCCAAATGAGGATTACTAGTGCTCTTAACTGGTGCTTATTAATTGGAGTATAGTTGTAATTTTTTAAATATAATGGATTTCTAAGAAGAGTTGTTAATTCTAAATAAAGATACGGCTATATGAAGATTATATGACTCATTTAGGAGGACTTCAGGTATTTGTCAACATATGTACTTTTGATAAAATGTTTGTTTCTTATTACTTTCCGTATCTGCAATGATTTTCTTCTGATGCTTCTGCCTCTTCATCTCTTAGAGTAAAAGTCAAACATTTTAAACAACCTACATCACCCAAGATATTTGCAAAAATTTCCCTCCTCTCCTACTTATTTGCTGACTTTATTTTTTACTTCCCTTCCCTTCCCATCCAAGGCTCCAGCCTCTCTTGCCATCCTAGAACTCACTGGGCACACATACAGCTCACCTCAGAGTCTGTCCTTGTCTGCATGATATGACCATTCTTCCCCCAAAGTCTCATCAGCTAAGTTATGTCAATATACGGATGTCATCCTCTCTGTAATATCTTAAAGCCTATTTGAAACTGCAACCTTCACTATACCTCTTTATTATATTTCTAAATAAATGTTATTATATCAATTTCTAATATGTTATAAATATATTATACACTTGTCTGTGTATAATATAGACAGAATGAAAGTTCTTAAAGGCAGGGGTTTTTGTTTGTTTGGGGCAGTACTATACCCTCAAGACACAGAAAAGTGTCTGCACATAAATGTTTGAAGAATGTAGAAATGATTTTGATAAGCACTGTGAATATTTTGGCCATAAATGTTTTACAGGAAATCACATTCTAATTAACCCGTTAATTGTGAATATAGGAAAAACTAATAACTTTGTAATCAGATGTGATTAATGATCAATAAATACTCAAAATAATTAAATCTATTTTTATGTGTATCAGTTTCTAAAGGAATAGAAACATGATGATTAAATAGAGCAATACCTTGGGAACTAAAATTTCTAAACTGAGGCTGGGCATAGCGACTCACACCTGTAATCCTAATATTGTGGGAGGAAGAGGCACAGGATTTATCAAGCCCAGGAATTTGAGACCAGCCTGGGCAACATAGCAAAACCCTGTTTCTACAAAATAATTTTTAAAAATTATCTGGCTGTGTTGGCACATGCCTGTTAGTTCCAGCTACTTGGGAAACTGAGGCAGGAAGATCCCTTGAGTTTCTAAGGCTGAAGCTACAGTGAGCCATCACCACTGCACTGCAGTCTGGGCAACAGAGTGAGGTCCTGTCTCTTAAAAGAGAAAATAAATAAATAAATAAATAAATAAAATACCTAAATTGAATAAAAAAGACAGAACGCAGCCCTTGTGACAACATGGGTTTGAGCCTAGGCTTTTCTATAATTTACAATTTCAGCACAGAGTTGAATTTTCTGAAATGATAGAAACGTTTTGTATCTGTGTTCATCAACCTGACTACAACTGGCCACATGTGGCTATTAAGCACTTTAAATGTAAATGGTATGACTAAGGGTCTAAACTTTTACATTTATTTAATTCTAATTAATTTATATTATATTTTTTATGTAAATAGTCACAAGGGAACAAATTGTTATTTAACTGGTGTAGAATTTCACTTATAAAACATGAATTAGTTTTACAGATCTGCTACACAGAATAGTACCTATAGTCATAAACATTGTATTATGCATTTGAAAATTCATTAAAAGGGTAATTTCATGTTAAGAGTTTTTACCATAAAAAAATCCACCACCCCCACCAAAAAAACAGGCACATGTGGCTAATGGCTGCCATATTAGACAACTCAGGCTTAGATATATTTTCTTAATACATTATGTTTTACTTATCTGTTATTCAGTTTTACCATACGTAAAATGAAATTAAAAACAGTTATTTTTAAGTGCTAACACTGGGATTACATTAAATAAATATGTTAACTGTTTCTACTACCACTGTCTAACACATCGTCGGTGCCCAAATGGATGCTATTGTTGTTGCTGTTATATTCTAATCATCATGGCCTGAAAAATTAAAAACACATACACATATATATACAGTAAGTATTGGACATTTGAACTGTAAGTTTTATCCATTAGTATGTCTGCTCAACCAATATTCCCTTTTTATTAATAGATACATACACATACACTGTGCCCTAAACCATTTTTATGTTAAATTTATACAACAGTGTCTAGTGCATAGAATGTGCTCAGTACAACTTGAATGAGTGAGTGAATAAACTGATTCTGACCTCCTGGCTACAGTGGATTGAACCAAGATATTTAGCTATATTTGGCCAATCAATTGTAAAGACTGCAATTTTACTAACTTGGATGTCCTGTGGTAGTTTTTACTGCTAGGGCAGCTATTTGATACCATGTACACTGAAATAAGTGCAGAGATTAAGAAGAAAGGATAAAAATAAAAGAATAATTCGATGAGCTATATCTGTACTCTGTCAGTACATTTCACTTTGCCTAGATCATAGAAAACACTGTACTCACAAACAAAAGACTCATGACAGAGACATTATCTCTGCCATTTGGCAACCAAAGCCTTCTCCAAGGGCTTCATACCCATTAGCCCTTTACATAATGGAACTGTTCCCCGCTGTCAATGCCTTCCTTCCCCCGTTACTTTTCATGCACCATCTCCCTCATTTTTCTTGGCTTCATGCTTTACTTCACCTCTAAATTCTAGTACAACTTGAAGAGGCAATACATTCTAAACTATTTGCTGTCACTAACCAGCACAGTAAAAGCTATATTAAGTGTATCAAAAGACTAATTTATTAAAATTAGTCAAGTAAACTCTTAATCAACTAAATGCCTTAATGCAACTTTCACATAGTAAAGCAGAGACTGGCTAGCTGTTCATCAAACTTCCTTCCTCTTATTTTGGGGTACATAGAGGGACCATTAATTTCTACTCTCTCATATATGCCAATGGAGTCATGTGACCAGATTTTAGTGAATAGAATGCAAGCAGAGTCAATGTGTCTCACTTGCAGGGTGGCTCATGAAAATCTCTCATACATGCTTCTTCACATCTCTTTCTCTTTGGGCTAACTGAACAGACAACTGCAGCAATCTTGGAAGCCATGTATTGAAGTTAACAGAGTCACAAAATGAAAAAACTTGGATTTCTGCATCATTGCTTGGATGAGAGCTTCTACCAACCAGGATCTCTAACTCTGAACTTTACATGAGTGAGAAATAAATGCCTATTTTATTAAGCCACTGAAATGCGGAAGTTCATCTGCTACCTCACTAGCACTGCCCTAAAATGTACATGAAAATGGCTGAAGGCCTTATTTCTTTAGTTGTGATATTGAAGAGGAAAAGGTAGTAAGGCAGAAGAAAGCCAGCGATATAAGCCTAACAGAAAAAATCCAGGTGCCTTCTCTCATCACAGTGTATGGAATACAGATGTTTCAGCATAAATATTAAGATCAAAAGACTGAGATAATTAGCACTCACAAAAGGAAGACAGGAAAGCTATGAGGATGCACCTGACGCTGAATAGTAGAAGGAGTACTCATTGCAGCTGTCATTGAACTGATTATCTGAAGGCAAAGCAATGCTATTTTGTGCAAACAATATATAATACTTAGGAAATGGCAATTAGAATCACGAGTCCTTGCATAAGTGAATGGGGCCTGATGGTGTTTACTTGATTTTAAATTGCTGGGGTAGTGATAGACAAATAAGCCCTGCCAAGCACTTTGGAAGTTTCACTCTCAGGACATTAATGACAAACTCAGCCCAAGAAGCTGGATAAATCAGGAGAGAACTAAGGAAGAAAATCTCACAGCTTATATTTGTGGGGGTTCTCCCTTGAGGTCTCCCCCACCATCTGTTTCCATAGTAACTCCAGGTTTCCTTAAGCTTTACAGATGGCATTCATTTAATGTCAAAACACTTAATGACAAAATCTACTATGTATAGAGAATACACCACTTGCCAGAGCATTTGATTCAGCACATACATGTGCATTTTAACAACAAGGTAATAGCAACACATACATAGCAATCATTTACTGGGCATATTTTTTGCCACAAGAGTAAAACAGTTAAAAGCTATGTCTTGACAGCTCAATTCTGCTACCAGATCCATTTCCAAATCTATTTAACATGAGCACTGAAACATTACAAGCTGTTTTGTGAGGCATATCCCCTTTTTCCCTTGGCATTTTCTCCTACATTTAAATTAAGAACACAAAAATGTGGTGATAACCACAACTATCCTTAGTGTGACTTAAATTGTTTCTTTACTTTAAGTCAACCTCAAATACATTTAGTTTAGAAATTATTTGTAATAACTAACATGAAATGCTTACTTTTTTAATGCTATAACCATGCAGTCCAATCTCAGTAATGCATTTAATTAACTATGCCTGGCTCATTCTGTGGCATATTTTACTGGGTTACAACAATAAATTTGTGTTTTAACAACACTCAGATTTCATTCTTTGCTTTTTTTTTTTCTTTTTCGTCACCTAAGTTGAACTTAGAAAACTTAGTGGGAATTCTTCCAGCAGACCATGCAACTGGGCATTTTGAAATAAGCCTTTGGTGGGTATAATTAATTTAAAACTCATCAAAATGAGAACTGCATTTAGTCCAATATGTAAATCTATCCATAAGACAGAGACAGCAGGTGGAAATATTGCACCTCAGGCTTCCAAAAATGATCACTCCCACAGAAATACAAATCAGTGTCTTGGATAATCAGGCGTCAAGCAGTGTAATTAAGTGGCTGGTTTTAATTCAAAATGTTACATCTCAGAATCTAGGCATCAATAATTTAGATGGAATGTACTTTGAATTACATTTGGTTGAAAGGTAGGAGGAATGTACTTAAGAAGAAAATCCAGACTGACAAGTTAAGGGATATCTGATGGAGGCTCTGTTTGTCTCTAGGGTATTTTCTGAGGCAGTGTCACAGAACTTTATAAAAGGTGTTTGGAGTTGGGGGAAGTCAGGGAGGAAGAAGAGTACAGTGTAGAGCAGGAGAGAATCATCCTCAAGACTAGGTTGGATTTCTTGTTCTGTAATTTGAAGAGACTTAGGATACAAGAACTGAAGATATCTTACTTTAAATTCATTTCACTCTAACAATTTTTTACTGAGAACTGACTCAAAGGTAGATATTGGTGTACATACTAAATGAACAGAATGGTATGCAAAGACAAGTGAGATAACAAAACTTCCCTGCAAGAGTTAATGAGTTGGTGGGGCAGTGCAGTGCCAACACAGATATAATATATAAAAACAAATAAATATAATGTTTGACAAAATATGTACATCTTCCACGGAATTCAGAGGAAACAGGGTCACACTTTCTTAAGATGATCAAGAAATGTTTCAATGAAGGAAATGACTGTGAAACGGCCCTAGAATGGATTATAACAGTCATTGATTTAACGAAGGGAGATGCCACATGGAAGAATTAGTATTAACAAGACCTTTAATTATTGTCCCTGCAGGAACGGCCCCAAAAGCACATGGGTGAGCCCCAGCATCCATCTGTGCACTTTGGTGCTCTGTCCCACTGCCCATAGATGAGGTGAAGGCGGATGTAAGCTAGACCAGCCAGGCTCTTTTCAGATTTTGTATTTTCTTTCTTTTTTTTTTTTTCATTATACTTTAAGTTCTGGGGTACATGTGCAGAATGTGCAGGTTACATAGGTATACACATGCCATGGTAGTTTGCTGCACTCATCATCCCGTCATCTATATATTTCTCCTGCCCCAGTCCCCCCCAGCCCACGACAGGCCCCAGTGTGTGATGTTCCCCTCCCTGTGTCCATGTGTTCTCATTGTTCAACTCCCACTTATGAATGAGAACATGCAATGTTTCGTTTTCTGTTCCTGTGTTAGTTTGCTGAAGATTATGAAGTTTCCAGCTTCATCCATGTCCCTGCAAAGGACACGAACTCATACTTTTTTATGGCTGCATAGTATTTCATGGTGTCTATGTGCCACATTTACTTTATCCAGTCTATCATTGATGGGCATTTGGGTTGGTTCCAAGTCTTTGCTATTGTGTATTTTCAAATGTGATGCACGAACACTGGGAGCTGCTGGTAGCCAATTCCAGAGATAACAGATAGAGGAAAATCTCCTGAATTCTTGGTTCTAGAACTCAGAAGAGCTGAATTGCTTCCTAAACTTCATGAGATTTGTTTCACTTTTTGTTTGTTTTGTTTTGTGAAGTGTATTTCTTTTCCACTTCCTTAGATAGCTGAAATAGTCCCTTTGTGCTGAAATTAGCTCTGATTTGTATGTGAAATAGCAACCAGTTTGTATCTCAAATAGTAAACTGCCCTTATTCAATTAAAGGCGATATTCCAAAAGGTAGTTGTGTTTCAAAAGAGCACAAGATACATTTTTGGTTGTTTGAATGGAAGTTGGGGGCATTAAGAAAAGTCCTTTATTACAACATTAAAGTTGATGCCTTCAGTGAGATGTGATAGACATTGAAGACTTTCAAGTAGAACAAAGGTATGAATGAGACTAAATTTTAAGAAAGATCATTGGCAGTGTGGTTTAGTTCAAACAGAAGATTATAAGTTCGAAGAGTGATGTATGAGCCTGTAGCAGTGGTTCAGGCAGTCAGGCTTATAAGGAAGCTGCATACATTTCCGCAGGTTTTGTAGTACAGAACAGTAGAGGAATACTATTCAAATCCTAGTCTATGTGAATGGAACTCTTGAAGGTGTCCAATGCACAACTTTCTTAATTTTATGCAATAGCTCATATAGTATGAAATGGGGTAGTAGCCATGATAATTTAAAGGAGAAAATAAATGAAAGATTTTATTGACACAAAATTCAAAGATGTTGAAAATATTTTGGAATTATTGAATTACTCAGAGGGGCAAAGTGACATCTCTATATATTTTTTTATTTCTTCTAAAAAACAGGGAGGGGATACATGTGCAAAAAGTGCAGGTTTGTTACATAGGTATACATGTTCGATGATGGTTGCTGCAACTACTGACCCATCCTCTAATTTCCCTCCCCTCAACCCCCCACTCCTCAATAGGCCCTGATTTGTGTTGTTCCCCCTCTCTGTGTCCATGTGTTCTCAATGTTCAACTCCCACTTATGAGTGAGAACATGCAGTGGTTAGTTTTCTGTTTCTGTGTTAGTTTGCTGAGGATGATGGCTTCCAGCTTCATCTACGTCCCTCCTAGGACATGATCTAATTTCTTTTCATGGCTGCATAGTATTCCTTAGTATAGATGTACCACATTTTTTCATCCAAGCTATCATTGATAACATTTGGATTGGTTCCAAGTCTTTTCTATTGTAAATAGTGTTGCAATAAACATACATGTGCATGTATCTTTATAGTAGTATGATTTACACTCCTTGGGTGTACCCAATAATGAGCTTGCTGGGCCAAATGGTATTTCTGGTTCTAGATCCTTGAGGAATCACCATACTGTCTTCCATAATGGTTGAACTAATTTATATTCCCCCCAAAACATTCAGGCAGTGAATGTTTAAAACATTCCTATTTCTCCACAGCCTTGCCAGCATCTTTTTAATAATCACCATTCTGACTGGTGTGAGATGGTATCTCATTGAGGTTTTGATTTGCATTTCTTTGATAATTGGTGACGTTGAGCTTTTTTCATATGTTGTTGGCCACATAAATGTCTTCTGTTGAGAAGTATCTGTTCATATACTTCACCCACTTTTTGATGGGGTTGTGTTTTTCTTGTATTATGTTTAAGTTCCTTGTAAATTCTGGATATTAACCTTTTTCGGATGAGTAGATTACAAAAATTTTCTTCCATTATGTAGGTTGCCTTTTCACTCTGATGATAGTTTCTTTTGCTGTGTAGAAGCTCTTTAATTAGATCCCACTCATGAATTTTGGCTTTTGTTGCAATCGCTTTTGGCATTTTTGTCATCAAGTCTTTACCCATGCCAATGTCGTTAATGGTATTGCCTAGATGTTCTTCTAGGGTTTTCATGGTTTGGGATTTTACATTTAAGTCTTTAATACATCTTGAGTTAATTTTTGTATAAGGTATAAGGAAGGTGACCAGTTTCAGTTTTCTGCATATAGCTAGCCAGTATTCCTATCGCAATTTACTGAATAGGAGATCCTTTCCTCATTGCTTATTTTTATCAGATTTGTTGAAGATCAGATGGTTGTAGATGTATGGTGTTATTTCTGAGGTTTCTCTTCTGCTCCATTGGTCTACATGCCTGTTTTGGTACCAGTACCATACTATTTTGGTTACTTAAGCTTTGTAGTATAGTTTTAAGTCAGGTAGCATGATGCCTCCAGCTTCGTTCCTTTTGCTTAGGATGGTCTTGTCTATATGGGGTGGGTCTTCTTTGATTCCACATGAAATTTAAAATAGTTTTTGTAACTCTGTGAAGAATGACAATGGTAGTTTGATGGGAATAGCATTGAATCTCTAAATTACTTAGGCAGGATGGCCATTTTCATGATATTGACTCTTCCTATCCATGAGGATTAAATATTTTTCCATTTGATGGTGTTCTCTCTTATTTCCTTGAGCAGTGGTTTGTAGTTATCCTTGAAGAGATCCTTCAATTCCCTTGTTAGCTGTATTCCTAAGTATTTTATTATCTTCATAGTGATTTTGAATGGGAATTCATTCATGATTTGGATCTTTGCATGCCTATTGTTGGTGAAAAGGAATGCTTCTGATTTTTGCACATTGATATTGTATTCTGAGACTTCGCTGAACTTGCTTATCAGTTCAAGAAATTTTGGGTCTGAGATGATTTGGTTTTCAAAATATACAATCATGTTATCTGCAAACAGAGACAACTTGATTTCCTTTCTTCCTATTTGAATATGCTTTATCTCTTTCTCTTGCCTGATTGCCCTAGCCAGGATTTCCAATACTGTGTTGGATAGGACTGGTGAGAGAGGGCATCCTTGTCTTGTACCAGTTTTCAAAGGGAATGCTTCCAGTTGTGCCCATTCAATATGATGTTGGCTGTGCGTTTGTCATAAATAGCTCTTATTATTTTGAGACATGTTCCATCAATACATAGTTTATTGAGAGTTTTTAACATGACGGGATGTTGAATTTTATCAAAGGCACACTGCATCTATTGAGGTGACATCTATATTTTAAACCCAAGTTACTTGAAGTACTATAGCAACACTCCTATAGAAATAGCCAGCAGAAAAAGAGCTCAGTCAGGACTCTGGAGTTAAAGATAAAGTTTAAGATGATGTCTGGGATTTATACAGGGTAAGTTTGAGATGCCTGCATGACATCATAATGGAGATATTCAGTATAAAGTCTAGATTTGAAAGCTACTCGAAGGAAGGTGATGATTGCAATCACGTAAATGGGTTGGATCAGAGAAAAGAATAAAGGTATTTAGGAAAAGAGCAAAAGCAAAGAGTTTAGGGAATGCTATGTTTAATTCTTAAATAAACTATGAAGAGAAAGAAAACATAGCAAAGGAATCGCTGGAAAAGGGTAAAAGCCAAAGGATAAGAGCGTTTCAACAAGAAAAAAATGAGGACAAGAATGTCAAGTTGCATAGAAAAACCAGAAAGGGAGGAGGGACTGGAGAAAGAATATTTACTAAAGTCATTTAGGATTGGATAATTGATAAATCATCAGTTACCATCAGAAGTAGAGTTATTATCAAGATATTTGTGGTCCAAATAAAAAAAAGAATATAGAAACATAAAAATTATTATTAAGAAAAAGCTATTGTTTTTTATTTGAAGTGTTTGCAGAGATGTAAGCAAATATATGAGAAAGAAAACAAAGTAGAGAGAGATAAAAAATGGAAGAAAGTAGAACTTAATGGCTGAAGATGTTTCAGAGAAGATAGAAAGGGAGTGACTCAAGGCCAAGCAAAGAGATTGGACTTAGTTTAAAGAGAGATGAGTCCCAGATGTCAGAAGTAAGGGAAGAGAGAATCCATAAAACCAGAGATAATGTAATTAAACAAATAAAAGTAGAGAAAGTGTACATAAAATTTATATAGGCTTTGACCTTCTCAATGAAGAATGAGAAGATATCAGCTGAAATTGAGGGACTTACAGTAATGACAGAAGACAAACTAAAAACTACTCAGGCAAATTATTATATTTTTAACATCACAGAGAAAGCTGGGAGTAATTCTATTGAAAACTTGTGCATTTATTTCCAAGACTTCAGTACACAGAGGTGGACAATGGGGATATACTTTTAATTTTAATTATTTCTTTCTTTGCCCCAGCTTTTGGAAAAAAATCATGTCTCTTTCTCTAGCAAGGTAGGCCTCACCTGTGTCTTTCATTCTATCTATCTCCTCCAACACAGACTTAAGAACGGATCTTTGTATGCACATCTCTTCTTTATCTTCTGGGCAGAGACTTTGCATATTTGAAAAAAAGGGCAATTTATAAGGCCATCATATACGCCTTATAAATTCTATGAGCCAGGTAGGTGCTATGATTACTCCCATTTTACATGTGGAAAAACTGAAGCACTGGATGATTTTTCTGAAGTCCCACAGAAATGAGTGGTGGAGCCAAAATGAAAATCTGTTACAGTTTGACTCCAGAGTCCATATTTTTAATTATTTTTTTCTTTTCCTCATCCCCAACTTCTTGAATAAAAAAATATTGTATTCTTGCTGCCCCTATTTACTTTCTACAAAATCCCTTAATCCACTGATCTGATTTCTGCTACCAATTCTAATCTTCAATAACATACATTTGTACAAGTAAACTCTCCTTTCATCATTTCTGAAAAGCATTCCTAGGCCTCCCCAAAACTCCTCATCATTCATTCAGTTTCTTTTCCAGCCTGGCCTCTGCCTCTCTTTCCAGTACCGACATTACTTGCTGTGACTCCCCTCCCCATACATTCTGTGTGCTAAAGTTTAAACACAGCGAAATACATATCACCCTATGCCCAAGTCTGTGTTTTTTCTTGTTTGGTAAATTTCACTTCATCTGCTGTGTGAATTGCCTTTTCTAACACACACCTCTCATTCCTCAAGGCCCAGCTTCAATGACATCCACAATATCCAAATATTCCCAAGTCCCTGATGAAATCAAACAATTTTTTTTATCTGAGATACTAAAGTACTTTTTAAAAAAGTCACTAAGTTATATTCTATATTCTATGAATATAGTCATAAATACAATTAACTGTCTATATTCTATGATAGCTATATTTATGTCTTTCTTAGATTGTGAGCTGCTTAGAGACAGGAAAGTACTGATCTCTAGAACAATCTAGTAGAAAGGAGGAATTGGGGGTAGGGATTGGGTAAAGGGACCAATGCAGAATCATTTGAGATATGCCATTAAGATCCCTGACCCCCTCCTAAGGCAGGAACAGCCAGAGAAGTTTTGGGATGGGTCGTGAAAAAGATGCAATAAGAAAGAATCATCAGGTTAACTCAAAGAAAAAAGGGACTTTAGAACCCAAGATACACCTTTATTACAAAGAAGTCACAAAGCTGGTCTCTTTAATGAATGTCTAGTCTACATAGTAATGTGAAGAAAAGCCTTCATATATGAAGAAATAAAATAAAGAAATTACATGAAGAAATCTGCCTATCAGCTCTCAAACAAAATATTAAATGTACTTGACATTTTCCAACTTGGTGTAAATTTCTTTATGACTTTTTCTGAACTACTTTGAAATGGGTATAGAAGGATGAAGCTAAACGTGTCCAATGAACTGAAGAGAAATTTTTAAAGAAAAATTATGCAGTCATTTTCTATTATGGTCAGGCATTTTAGAAAGATGAAACTCACTAAACCAGAAACGTATGAATTACAGCCAACAATGCCCCTAATGATTTCATTTTAGCTATCGATACAACTCTTGGGTTTGAGCTAGCATAAAGCAAATCTTTAGAATGAATTAGGAAGCAGTAATGTAGTAGTGGTGGTGATGGTGGTGGTGGTGGTGGCAGTTGTGTGTGTGTGTGTGTGTGTATGTGTGTGTGTGTGTGTAGAAAACTTATTAATGAAGTAACTGTGTTGACTTTTTCCTCCCAAATCTTGTGGAGAGAAAATTTAATATATTTATCTGATCAAAGACCTCAATCAATCCTTATAAATACATCAGCCCTTTTAAGTACCAAGGCCCTGAATTTGGGATAATTGCATCTTTGAGACTGTCTAGCCTCACATTTGGTAGCTGACTTGAAAATATTATATTGAAGAACTTAGTAAAAAAAATCTATCCTTTTCTTTTATGCTTTAGAAAAACCTCTTCAAGAGTTTATTGTATTCTCTCTCAATCCTTGTAATCAGGAGAGATCGTTTCCTTTCTGTTACTGCACAACTATTGTACCTTAATCATACGCCCTCTGGATTATGATTCCTATATCTTTGCCAATTCAGAAATATATCTTAGGTAGGAAAGCAAAGCAAAACAAATCAAAAAGAAATCTGAGAGTGAGTTATAAATCTAAATGAGTTTATAGTACTTCTTGTTTTTGTTGTTTTTAAATTTTAGTCCCTCTTTTCTATGGTTTAAATAGGAATATTTATTTATTTATTTTGCAGCAGACTGGAGTTTTATTATCACTCAGATCAGTCTCCTCCAGCATTTGGGGATCAGAGTTCTTAAGGATCATTTGGTAGGTGGTGGAAGACCAGTGAGTCAAGAGTGCTGACTGATTAGTTCAGAGATGAAACATAGGGAGTCAAAGCTGTCTTCTTGTACTGAGTCAGTTCCTGGGTGGGGGCCACAAGATCAGATAAACCAGTTTATCCATCTGGGTGGTGCCAGCTGATCCATCAAGTACAGGGTCTGCAAAATATCCCAAGCACTGATCTTAGAAGCAGTTTAAGGAGGGTCAGAAAGTTGAAGCCTCCAGCTACATGACTCCTAAATCATAATTTCTAATATTATGGCTGATTTTTTTAGACCTACAAAAGCAGTCTAGTCCTCAGGCAAGAGGGATATTTGTCTTGGAAAAGGGCTGTTATTGTCTTTGTTTTAAACTATAAACTAAGTTCTTCCCAAAGTTAGCTCAGCCAATACCCAGGAACGAACAAGGACAGCTTGGAGGTTAGAAACAAGATGGAGTTGGTTAGGTCAGATCTCCTTCACTGTCTTGGTTATAATTTGGCAATGGCTGTTTCAATCCCTCCCTTCAGGTTTTATAACACCTTAATCTTCAGGTGTTGGCTAAAGTAGATGGAAAAAGGGTAAAGACTGCTCTCACCTTTTCCTGCTAACCAGGGGTGTATTGGGATAGGTATTGACCCCAAGGTGAGAGAAATGGAACTGCTTTGCAACTCTCTAAGCATACTCATGCAGGCCTGGCTGGGATTCCAAGGCTTCCATGGCAAAGGCGTTAGTATTGTCATCTAGAATTTTAGTACCACATTTAAGGGAACAGCATGCTATAAGGTAAATACTGAGTACTAGGGTAAGGAGTATAATTCCCAGTTCTAAAAGTAAAGCTTTGAAAGATTTAGTTTGGGGACTTGTAGCTCATAAAGAATTTAGGATTTAGCCCAAACTGCAGAAAAACCTCAAGAACAGCTAACAACAGGTGTACTATAGTTTTTCTTTTGAAGCATAAATTTTCTCTCTTCGGTCTCCATTTTTATAAAAAACAAATCATGATAGAAATGACTTGTTTACAAAATAAACTTTAGTCTTACTGTATTTGGCCTGATTATTTGCATAATGTATAGCAAGAATAATTATTTTTCACATAAGCTTTTTAAGTTGACTTTTATGGAACTGTGTTTCACAAGGAATCTGAGATAAGGCTTTTATAAAGCTAAGCAAAGCTATGGGTTTGTACCCTGAAATATCTATGAGTTGAGTAAATTTCTTTTTTCTAGAGGCCCCCGAGATAACTTAGGGCTCCTGAGCCTTTTAGAAAGAGACATTCTTTACTTACTACAAGGCAGGAACCCTATACAGAAACTATGTATATAAGGTATGAGGCTAGTTTTCCTAATGGGGCTTTTATTAGCTGTAAGTCAAGTTTGATTCCTTAAAGAAAAGCAAGTCATTCCAGTCAAAGCCTTGGTAAAATAACAAGTTTCCCCAATTGTGTCCTATTATAAAAGAAAACAGGTTCAATGTGGCACATATACACCATGGAATACTATGCAGCCATAAAAACAATGAGTTCATGTCCTTTGTAGAGACGTGGATAAAACTAGAAACCATAATTCTCAGCAAACTGACACAAGAACAGAAAACCAACACCACATGTTTTCACTCATAGGTGGGTGATGAACAATGAGAACACTTGGGCACAGGGAAGGGAATACCACTCACAGGGCTAGGTGGGGGGGATGGAGGTGAGGGGAGGGGAAGGACAGCGGAGGGGATGCGGGGAGGATGGGGAGGGATAACCCTGGGAGAAATGTCTGACATAGGCAATGGCAGGGGTTGGGGGGGGGGATGAAGACAGCAAATAACCATGACATATATGTACCTATGCAACAATCCTGCAGGATGCAGGACATGCACATGTACCCCAGAGCCCAAATATAATAATAATTTTTTAAAAAACAGGTTCTTTTTGCAGTGGCATAATCTAGGCTCACTGCAACTTCTGCCTTCCAGATTCAAGTGATTTTCCTGCCTCAGCCTCCCAAGTAGCTGGGACTATAGGCGTGTGCCACCATGCTCAACAAATGTTTTGTATTTTTAGTAGAGAGGTGGTTTCACTGTGTTAGCCAGGATGGTCTCAATCTCCTGACCTCATGATCTGCCCGCTTTGGCCTCCCAAAGTGCTGGGATTACAGGTGTGAGCCACAAGGCCCAGCCCAGAAAACAGGTTCTTATTGCAATTTTGCAAATAACTACTGCCATGAGTTGAGAATACTCACATATAGTTTCCAAATTGTATAGAAATCAGGTAGAGAGAAACAAACATGTTTTAAATTTTTTTCACAGGAGTATATTTCACTCAATTGTTAAAAGCTGCAAATAGCTCAAAGGAAAAGTTTTCTTGGCTCTGGTAAACAAAAAGGATCATAAATGTTTAAAGAAAAGTAAAAAAAGAGGTTACATCAGTTTTCTACTAGCTCAGTCTATTCAATTAACTCCTGTTCTGCTTGATATTCATGAACATTTCAGCTGTCCACAGGAGTCCCAAAAGTCTTTTTTCTTTTATTATAATGTCATTATCTCCAGAGTTATCAGAAACTTGCATTCAAGAGCACTAGTCAAAGTTTTATAGCTGATTATAAAATCACTATTTAAAGAGGATTGAAATAAGATGATTGTCTATGGATCACCAAAAAAATCTTAGCTAGCCACAGTTAAAGACAATTTACAAGAAAATGTGTTACCTCTGTGGCACACAATAATTTTACTTAGCAATTATAATTATTACTGATATTTTAACCATAGAGCTCTTTTTTCTTAAAAAGATCTTTTCAAATCTCTTATTACCAAATTCTAGCCAATACGGCCAATATTTCTGGCTTTTGTATTCTACCACAGGTAACTTCCCACATAAAATTAATTAGTTTTAACTAAGGTCATAACTTAACCATGGATGCATTATATGTTTCAAAGAGATGAAAAGCAATTTCTTCCTTTTTCTCTTTTTTATTTTTCAATATTTATGATCTCCACAGAGTAGGTAAGAGAATGGAAAATCCATGAAAGGAAATCAGGGGGAAAACAAAACAAAAAACTGTTCAAGAAATGGCAAAATTAACAAATATCAAACCAGAAAGGAATCATTTCAGAAGCCAAGAATTGAACCCAGGATGCCATTGTCAAAAAGACAAAGCCTTAGCTACTGAGCTACAAAGCACTGAGCAATTTCTATTTGTCGGGGTCGCCACCTGCAGGGTCTGTCCTGCAGACTCTGACTCAGAGACAGATGGATAAAGTAAATTGACACACAGATATTATGCTTTGCCAGTTCAGCTGAGGGTCCGTGGCTGGTTTCCACTCCCAGGAGAGTGCTGTAAACAGTTGCAACTGAGAGCCTTCCCCCAGCCAGTAAGACTCACATTAATTTAGTAAAATTTAAATGACAAAGGCTTGAGTCAACACCACTAGAGTGAAGATTAAAGCACAGGTTCTGATGCCCAAAGCAAATACCATTAGTGGATAATATCCCTGGTCATCCTCCTGGCACACCCCCACCCTGAGAGGGCCATCCAGCTCAAAGGTTAGTTTTAAGACCACATGAGTAAACAAGTTAGTTAGGCAAACTCCCCCATATACCCTAGCTATTTGCTTTACTTATTAACTAAATGTAAAGGGGTTTTAGGCTTCCTTCAGCCAAAATTTCTACTGAAACTATGAAAAAACCCTTAGAGCTCCAAAAGGGATTGAGACTACATTTTATAACTTTCTGTACTATTTTTCCCTTAATATTTTTGCCACCACCCTAAGAGAATTCCCACATCTATTACTCTTCCCAGAAGTAGTCTAGAGCAGCCAACTGCAAGCTTGCAAAAGGTCTTAACTGCGCAAGATAATTTGTAGAGCAAACTATGACACAAATCCCAAAATTTCTGCCCCTCTGAATACTGGAGACCAAGGGAAGTGTCCCCACATGATCACAAGGTTAAGCTCTTAAGGACACAGAACAAGACAGAAATTTTTATCTAGTTTTGGTTTCAGGGACCTGCAGCAAAGTTTAAAACTGACCAGTCTGCTAGACTAGCTTGTAAAGAGGCTTTAAGGGATTCTAAACCCTTGTTCCATCCTGTGATACCTCTCTCTCCAAAGCAGAACAACAAAGACAAATTCTTAGCAAAAAGTGCACCAGATTTGCCACAGTCTATGACTAATCTCACAAATCCTTTTTTCTATTGATCAAACTCTTGCAGGAACAAATAGTGAAATTTACCCTTTACACACACAAAGAGAAAGAGAAAAAGAAAGAGAGACCAGAAATGGGTGATAAGAATTTCTTACCCTTTTTGCCAGCATACCAGGTTTCTAGGTTCCCTTTCTTTGCAGCTTCCAGAAAACATTTTTATAAAAGAAAATTACTCTTCTCTGTTTTATGGAACCACAGGCAAAAAAATTCTTAATTTTGCAAGATTCTGTCCAATGGGCTGCATGGAAAACTGAATTAACATTTTCCATCCCAGCAAAGTATGCATACCAAAACAGACACTAGTCAAGTCATTTAGCACCCAATATTAACTTGGTAAATCTCAAACTTTTTCTCATTGGTCCCTGCTGTCTTCAATCCACTTCAGGTGGGGAGGGATGACCTCCGAATTGTAATTCATAATGGGTGGTCTCTGGGCAAGGAAGAGTGGACAGTCACTCAGTCACTCTAAGACAGGCTTGTTAAGCTTTCTTCAGGGCTCACTGAATGTGACCAGACCAGTAAGATGGGTTCTCTGAGTTAGGGCTGCTGGAATTATTTCCAAGATCTCCACATATACAAAAACACACAAAGACAAGATGAACAGAAGGCCTTCCAAATCAGATCTTTAACTAATAACTCCAAAAGTATTCCTTCCAAACTATCCTCCTATTCTCTGTCTGAGAAATTTCCTCAAAATATTCCTGATTGAGAAGTCTCCCAAACCAAGACTCTTCCTACTAGTCAGGGAGAGCCAAGACCCCTTAGGAGCCAAACCAAGACAGATATTCCACAGTGGGACTAGAGACAAACCAAGACCCCCAAAGGAGCCAAACCAAGACAGATGTTCCACAGTGGGACTAGAGACAAACCAAGACCCCTGAAGGAGCCAAACCAAGACAGACATCCTGTGGTGGAGCTACAAACAGATACCCCAACATGGAGCTACACAGAGACACCCCACCATGGGGCTACAAAACCAGTCAGGAGAAGGAAGAAGCCATTGACAGTGCCTGGAATCCTTACTAACCCAGACACCCCACAATGGGGCTACAGACAGACACCCCCACTATGGGGCTACAGACATACCCTGTGATAGGGCTATGGTGAAGAGATGTATCCCCAGGATTATTCCTCTATCGCAATTAAATCCATGCATATTTGATCAGCAGTGCCCTGACAGTAGATATGGTACCAGAGTGAGCTTTCAGTCCAAGAGAACTAGGTGGCTGCTTGGGCCA
Organism: Ateles fusciceps; assembly: GCA_036589455.1. Classification (NCBI taxonomy): domain Eukaryota; kingdom Metazoa; phylum Chordata; class Mammalia; order Primates; family Atelidae; genus Ateles; species Ateles fusciceps. Next base: position 2,168,862 of record JAZHEH010000479.1, on the reverse strand, counting down.
GTCTCTGAGTCCATTGCTGGAGGGGGGCTACCGAACTATGGGCAGGTAGCCACAAGGGCAATCTTGGATGAGCCCCCCCAATTTCTAACTGCCCAATTAGTTCACCTTTCCCACTGCCTAGACAGAGTCAATTTATCAAGACAACGGAATTGCAGCAGATAAAGATTAATTTATACAGACCTGGCTGTGCAGGAAACGAGTTTTATTATTAGTCAAATCAGTCTGCAGAATAGATATTTAACTAGGATAAAGAATGTTGTCTTTTTCCTGCAAACTCCCATTATGATCCTTGGAAATTTAGCATTCACTTGCTGATGCAAGTTTTATTTTTCCTCTTGATATTACTTTGAAAAAAAAGTTATATTAACTATGTAGAAACAAAAAAACTGAACTATGTTTTAGTGAATGTACACAACTTCCAGAGGTTTTCACAGTTGTTTCATAGTAGCCTAATATTAATGCTGGGAAGTAGGTTCTTTACACTGACATTTTTCGGCACAGAATCCTCAGGCTAAGAAATAACAAATTCACTACAGTTCACATTGACAAGTCCTAAGACATCTGTCCTGGTAATTTTTTTTGCTTTTGCCTTGGACTTTCATGGCTTCAGTTGCTGCTTAAAACTATCCCACTTTTGTATTTCTAGCCTAGACCTATATCTCTTAAACTCAAGAGAAACATTCTCAATTGTTAACAATCATGGTCACTGGAAAACCACACTGGCACCTCGATGTCTAATCCTTTCTTCTCTACTCCAGATCCCAACTTCATATTTCAATAATTGGCAACACCTAACTTCTTCTTTACACTCCTGTATTCAATCATGAGATCCTTTTGTCTCTTAATCCTAAATATTATTACATCCAAATAATTATCTCCATTCCTACTGCTACTACTCTAGTACATGACACTAAATCTTTTATTTCAAGTACTATAAAACAGCTTTTCCTTTCTGCTTCTGGACTTGTTTGCTTAAAGTGCGTTTCTACAATATAGGCAGCAGCATTCTCAAAGTGCCTATCTAATTGGGACATCATCTCTTTTAAGCCTTTCCATCAAATCCTATAAATCTTCTTTAGAAAGTATTTATAAAACCTTCCATCGTTTAGGCCCTGCCTGGATCTACGGCCTTACCAAGATGCCTCTCACACTCTGAATGCCTGCCCGATAAAATGAACTTCTGTTCATTTCTGGAAGTACCGATACTCGTACATCTCCAAACGTTCATCCATTAGGCTTACCTTAAGTGGAACATACTTTTCTGCCTTTCCACATTTGTTTGCCCAAACTCTAGGGCTAAATTTCACTCCTCCTACTCATCTTTCAGTTTTCATTTAATCTCTTATATTGTCAAAAGTCATGTATGACTGCTGAAGTAAGTTAGGCACTTCAGAATTAGTTTGTCTAACTTATGAATTTATTCTTTCACTTATTTGAGAAAGGGTTATCTATAAACTCAGTAAAACAAGTGGTTAAGAACATAAAGCCTGAAGCCAAAGTCTGGGTTTAATATAGACTTGGCCCCTGTTGGCAGTGCAAGTTTATAGAGGTCACTCTACATCTCTTTATCTCAGTTTTTCTATCTTTAAAAAGAGAAATATTATAGTACTTTCTGCAAACAACTTTGGAGGATTAATAAATATGTCTGTATATAAAACTGTGTCCAACACAGAGTATGTGACATGCTGCCCTTTAAATAGTATTGCTATTTGCCAGACACAGTATGAAGCACTCAGATGTGATGACAAGAGAGGCAAGGTTCCCGCTCTTGTGGAATTTATAATCTAGCAGAAAAAAAGAGATATCAAAAACCCCATATTAATGATATAAATACATGTCAACTGTGATGAACTAAAAGTACAGACTGCATGAAGTCTAGGATAGGGTTATCCAATGTAGGCAAAAGGTTTGCTTGGAAAGTGACATTTATCCTGAGACCTGAAGGTTGAGTGGAATTTAGTCAAGCAAAGCAGGGGAGAAAATGGTAACAAGAGAAAGCAGCCCAGAAGGAGATCCTGTGCTTTGTCCCTCACAGCACTCATGATGCTTTATTTTCATGACTTTTGTGGTAGAATTGGCCAGCCTCCACCTGACCCTACACAGAAAAAAAAAAAAAAAACTAAATAAAATCTGAAAAGTATGAGCTCAATAACTGTAGCTCCCTTACAGCCCTGTTCTAGTCTCGACAGTAAGTGCATATCCAGCAAATGGGAATTAATTCTTGTTAAATCCTTGATATCCATCAATTAATCACAGTTATCAAAGGTTTAATTCAACAGCTTATTATTAAACATTTAGAAGGATAAATATCCTTGAAAGAGAAGGAGGATATACTTTTTATATACTTTGTATAGGAAAAACTACTATATCCTATATATATTTTTTAAGAGGAAGTTTCACTCTTGTCATTTAGGATGGAGTGCAATGGTGCAATTTTGGATCACTGCAACCTCTCACCTCCTGGATTCAAGTGATTATCCTGCCTCAGCCACCCAAGTAGCTGGAATTACAGGTGCGTGCCACCATGCCCAGTGAATTTTTTTCTTTTTTTTTTTTTTCTTTTTTTTTTTTTTTTAATTTTTAGTAGAAACGGGGTTTCACTATGTTAGCCAGGCTGGTCTCAAACTCCTGACCTCAGGTGATCTGCCCACCAGGCATGAGCCACTGCCCCCAGACTATTATGTACATTTTAATGTGGGCATACAAGCAGCCCAAGACTGCACTGCCATGCCTCTAATGGCTCCATTTCTTACAGTACCATAGCTCTCTGCCAGTAGCCATCACAAACTCCCTGATGCAGGCTCTAGTGTTCTTTCTGGCCACACTAGCATACAACTTTATTTATAGATAAGTATCTAGGCTGGGAAATGTGCCAACAACTTTCATTATCAGCCAAAGAAAAATTATCAGCAAAGTCTAAATTTTAAACGGAACCAGCTAAAAAAAGATTCTAATTGTTGTCTTTGTGCCCCCGAAAATGAGTAGCTTTGAACCTGATTCAGCTAAGATACTGAGTAAAAGGGTGGGATCCAATTTACCCCAATGCATATTAGCAGATAATGGTGGGGTTCTATTTTTGTTCCCTAGAGGCTGTATGGGCTTATTTATATTCATCTCTGAAAAATGAAAAGCATCTTTGAAAAGAGTACAGTTCCTGGATCAAAAACACTTGGTTCTGGGGGCCCCAATTTCTTACCAGCATTGCTTCTCTCAGTGAGAATATTCATGGCGTTCTTGGAGTCAGCTGACAGGTTCCTACATATTAAAACTTTTAAGGAACTGGGACAAAGATCCCAACCAGTAGCAACCATTAAACTCTATCTTTCAGCAGCTAGATTAAAATAATCATTTGAAGCTCAGAGACAGTGCTGGTTTGCTTTTGCATTAGAAGAAAGGAGGAGGAATGGGAGCAGATATGAAGAAAAAAAAATGCCTACAGTTTTCTTGTATAAAGTCATCTGTAAATGTGATTGTATTGCTAGAAAGAAGAAAATTAAATTTTTTTCTGAAAGATTTTTAAGCTCTTTATCAAGACTATAATTCTGAGATTTGCCCTGAAGAAAAGTGCAGCTGTTTGTTTAAGCAATGAAGCTTCCATCTGTTTCATCTTGATTTAAAGATGCAGTTTTTAAAATAAAACCACAAGGCAATGTTTATTGAAAGCACAAAATCTTTCTACTTATCACCAAAGTAAAATATAGATTAAAACAACAAGCCTAGAAAGATAGGATTTTACACAATCCAGTGTCACTTCATTTGCAAAATTTTCATTTGAAATGTGTCTAACACTTTCAAAATAATTATGTGGCCTGAAAATTATTCACAGAGCTGAATCTGATCTTAGATAATAGTGTCTAGGAAGACACAAAAAGCAAATTAACTTGCATAGACATGTTTGCAGTCAGATATTCTCTTTCAAATGATAGAGTAAACAAAAGAGAATTTGCTGTGGCAAATCACATTTTCCTTTAAGAATACGTATGACATTTGATACAATTACATTTTGGAAGGATATGAAAGAAATAAATCTAAAGAAGTTGTTGGAATCCTTCAGTTATATAAAACTGCACCTTTAAAATTATTCTTTTCGGAACAGCAGTGTTATCCAGAAAAACTTATGTAGGGTGGAGGGGCTCTCTAGAAGTTGATAGTATTTTGTATATTTCTCTGACTTTCTATGATGGCTGAGTTGCCTCTAAAGTAGTATTTTTACAACTGGTTTGGGCTGGGCGTGGTGGCTCACACCTGTAATCCCAGCACTTTGGAAGGCTGAGGTGGGCGGATCAGGAGGTCAGGAGTTCGAGATCAGTCTGGCCAACACAGTGAAACACCATCTCTACTAAAAATACAAAAATTAGCCAGTGTGATGGTGGGCACCTGTAATCCCAGGGAGGCTGAGGCAGGAGAATCATGTGAACTCGGGAGGTGGAGGTTGCAGTGAGCTGAGATCGAGACATTGCACTCCAGCCCGTGCAACAATGCAAGACACTGTCAAAAAAAATAAAATCAAAAACTGGTTTGATTTTGTTTACATTTCAATTATAAAAAGCAATTCATAGCATTAACTAAACATAGGACAAATTATCCCAGGTGTGTGTGTGTATGTGTAGAGTATATATTGTGTTCAGGGAAGTTACTCATTGTTAAAATTTTAGAAATACATGTAAAAATATTTTATTTAAGAAATAAAAACCTCTGTAGATAATTCCTTTCAAATATTTTCTCTTGACTCTTAATTTGTGCTCCTGTCATATTCGTCCTTCAATTTTGTGGTGATAGACCCATTGTAGAATCTGAACACCATGGACCTTCTCTCTGAATGCACATAAACAAACAGACAATTTTATATATAACTGCAGATGCTTCATTGATTCCCTGAACATTGTTTTTGAATTGCAATCACAAACAACTTCTCTTGATACCTTTCCTTGTAAACGAGTTCCTTTTAAGTTAATATGTTGAATCATAGAAATTTCTTCTGGAATGCAGTTTAGAGATGATCTAATCTAATTTCTTTAAAGCCCACAGAGAAAAGATGATATCTCGAAGGATACATAGCTAATAAGTACCAGGGTTAATATTAGAATGCAAGTCTCCTGGCTATTTTCCCAAGGCTCTTTCAATTAAGGTAGGCATTCAGATTCTAAGAATATATTGTAGCACTAAGTGACTAATAAGAAAAAAAAAAGCTAAAGTAGATTTAAAACTGCAAATATCTCCATCTCTGTAAGAGCCATCCTGCTGAGTAATAGTTGTTTCCCCTGTGATTTCATGAACACCAGTATAAATAAAGGGCCTGTTTCTTGCTTTGCTAGACAAATCCTGCAGGGCTAATCTGAGCACAGAGCCCCCATTAACTTCAAAGAGACTTTAGCTCTTGGTTCAACTCCATAGGGATACTGAATAAGACAAGAGGCAGGCCAATGCCTTTGAGATAAAAACTGGAAAGAAATTACGATATGACACTTAGTTGAATAAGAGAAATGCTTTCCATCCCTACACAGTACTAAATTTCTCTGACAATCTCCCTTAATCTCTAGACACTTGGGGCTCATTCTTTCACAATATTGTCTCTATCACAACAATAAAATCTGGGTTATTTCATCTCAGAGAAACTCAGATATAATTTGTTAAGCAGTAATTGTGTTACCTACACTATTGATTTGGGCACTCATCCCATGAGGATCTTGGCTAGTGATGCAGTTTGCTTGAGCTTCATTGCCTGACATTACTCTTATAGACACATTGCAGTAAAAGCCTTCTATTTCTTTCAAAGAAAGGTAAGTACAAATATTTCTTAGAAAGTTAACATTCCTCACCCCGAAAGCTGGCTCTGAGTCTATGAGCTACCTGGCCATGGCACAAGAGATCAATTTCAAGAGCAGGTGCTTTATAATAAAGAATGGCTAGTCAAGACAAACTTAACAGTGAAAGGATCCTTTTCTCCATTTAATTAAGTTAGATCAAATGAAAAATTAAAACAAATATCTTAGTTATCTCCCCCAAATTATTCAACAAGTGAAAATCTAAGTAGACTAGTTCTCAAATTTTAATGCAGGAAATCACCGAGGGGTCTTGTTTAAAATCTGATTCTGATTCAGTAGGTCTGGGTGAGACTGCAGAGTCTGACTTTCTAGCAAGCTCTTAGGGACCACTGACTACACTTCGAGAAGCAGAATTTAGGGTATCTGCAGGCTAAGATAATCAATTGTGAAAATTTGTTACAATAAATACTAATGATTATCAAGCACCCTACATTATGCCCAATACAAAACCTACATAAAGAGGATGTCATTGCCCCCAGTTTACAGATAATAAAGAATGAGGCTTACAAAGAAGAAATATAATGTGAATATGGTAAACGAGTTACAAATACGTACAACTGGGGTTTAAATTTAAGGTCATCTAGTTCAACACAGCTTCATTCATGTATTCATTAAACAAATTTTGAATGGAATGTCTTCACTGGGTTAGGTGATTTCTTAAGCAGGCCACTAAAAGAATTAATCATAAAGAAATAATTTATAAATTGCAATCTATTAAAATTAGGAACTTTTGTTCATCCAAAGATATTACTAAATGAGAAGTAAAGGCAATTCACAGAGTGGAAGAAAATATTAGCAACACATATATGTGGCAAATAAATTGTATCTCAAATATATATGGTTACCTATAAGCTATCATAAATAAATAGAAAAAGGGCAATTTAATAGAAAATCGGCAAAATATGGAATGATATTTTGTAAAACATTATATCCGAAAGGTCCACAATTATGAAAATTTTCTCACCATTATTACTACCAGGGGAATGAAATTAAAACAAGAATGTAATACCATCATTTGCCTTTCAAAATAAATAAGTAAAATATTTTAAAAGGACAGAATTTTGCCTTGGAGAGCATATATGAGATAATCTCATGCATTGCTGGTAAATTTTCCAAATGTATATCCACTTGAAAAACCCCTTTGGCAGTATCTAATAAGCTCCATTTATACATACTCTATGATCAAGCAATTACACTTCTAGGTATTGACTCAACAATGCAGGTTTTCTTGTAGTAGTTTTACAGTTTGAGGTCTTGGACTTAAGTATTTATTTAAATTTTATTTTTGTGAATGGTGAGAGATGGGGTCTAGTTTCATTGTTCTGCATATGGATTATCCAGTTATCTCAGAATCATTTACTGAAGAGACTTTTTCCCAGTCTATGTTCTTGGTATCATTTTTGAAAATGAGTTCACTAGAGGTGTGTGGATTTGTTTATGGGTTCTGTATTCTGTTCCATTGGTCTATGTGCCTGTTTTTATGCCAGTACCATGCTATTTTGATTACTATATTTGTAGTATAACTTGAAGTCAGGTACTATAACTTCCTCCTGTTCTGTTCTTTTTGCTTGGGATAACTTTGGTTCTTCTGCATTTTCTGTAGTTCCATATAAATTTTATGATTTTTTTTCTATTTCTGTGAAGAATGCCATTGGTATTTTGATAGAGATTGCATTGAATCTGTAGATTGCTTCGAGTAGTATGAACATTTTAACAATATTAATTCTTCCAATCTATGAACATGGAATTTCTTTCCATTTTTGTCTGTGTCTTCCTCAATTTCTTTCATCAGTGTTTTATTGTTTTCATTGCAGAGATCTTGTACTTCTTTTGGTTAAATCAATTCTGAGGTACTTAATTTTATTTGTGGTTATTATAAATGTGATTATTTAAAAAATATTTTTGAGATTGTTCACTGTTGGTATATACAAATGCTACTAATTTTTGGATGTTAATTTTTGTATCTTGCAAACTTACTGAATTCATTTATCAGTTTGAATAGTACTTTTGTTAAATTTTTAGGTTTTTCCAAATATAAGATCATATCATCTGCAAAGATAATTTGACTTCTTCCTTTCCAATTTAGATGTCGTTTATTCCTTTTTCTTATCTAATTGTTGTGGCTAGGATATCCAGTAGTATGTTGAATAATAATGGCTAAACTGGGCATCGTTGTTGTGTTCTAGATCTCACAGAAAAGGTTTTCAAATTTCCCCTATTCAGAGACCTATTCAGTATAATACTATCTGTGAGTCTGCATTTTTTGGCTTTTATTATGTTGATATGTGTTCCTCCTATACCCAGCTTTTTGAGGATTTTTATTACATAAAGATGTTGAATTTTATCAAATGCTTTTTCATAATCAATTAAAATAATCAGATGGTTTTGACCTTCATTCTGTTGATATGATACATATTGATTTATCACATTATTAATAAAGATATATCACATTGATTTGTGCATGTTAATTGATTTGTATATGTGATATACGTATGTTGCATACCTGGGATAGTCCCACTTGGTCATGATAAATGATGCTTTCAACGTATTACTGAATTCACTTTGTTAGTATTTTGCTGATGATTTTACCATCAATATTCATCAGAGATAGTGGACTATAATTTTCATTTTTTAATGAGTCTTTGTCTGGTTATGGTATCAAGTTAATATTGCCTTCATAGAATGAGTTTGGAAGTATTCTCCTTCCTGTTTTTTCTGAAATAGGATTGGTATTATTTCTCCTTTAAATGTTTGGTGGAATTCAGCAGTGAATTCATTGGGTTCCAGGCTTTTCTTTACTGGAAGACTTATTACAGTTTCCACCTCATTACTTGTTACACTGGTCTGTTCAGGTTTTGAATTTCTTCACAGTTCAATCTTGGTAGGTTACATGTGCCCAGGAATGTATCAATTTCCTGTAAATTTTCCTATTTATTGGCATATAGTTGCTCACAGTAGCCACTAATAACCCTTGAATTTCCGTGGCATCAGTTTGTTTCCTTCTTCATTTTTTATTTTATTTTAGTCTTCTCCCTGTTTTCTTCATTAGTATGGTTAAAATTCTGTCAATTTTGTTTATCTTTTCAAAAACCCGTTTCCTTGATCTTTGTATTGTTTTCTTAATTTCAAATTCATTTATTTCTGCTCTGGTCTTTATTATTTATTTTCTTCTACTAATTTTGTGTTTGGTTTGCTCTCGCTTTTCTAGTTCTTTAAGATGCATCATTAGGTTATTTATTTGAAGTTTTTCACCTTTTTTGAGGTATGCACTTATAGCTATAAATCTTCCTCTTAGTACTTCTTTCATTGTATCCCATGGATTTTGGCATATTGTGTTTCCATTTTCATTTGTTTCAAGAATTTTTTTCAATTTCCTTCTTAATTTCTTCTTTGATTCACTGGTCATGAAGGAACATACTTTTTAAATTTCCAAGTGTTTGCATAGTTTCCAAAGTTCCTCTTATTATTGATTTCTAGTTTCATTCCTTTGTGGTCAGAGAAGATGCTTGATACTACTTCAGTTTTTTTTGAATGTTTTAAGACTTGTTTTGGGACCTAACATATGGTCTATCCTTAACAATGATCCATGTGCTGAGGAGAAGAATGTGTATTGAGCAGCCACTGGATGAAATGTCCTGTAAGTACTTATTGGGTCTATTTGTTCTATAGTGCAGATTAAGTCCAACATTTCTTTGTTTATTTGATGTTTGAAAGATGTGTCCAGCGTTGAAAGCAGTGTTTAAAAGTCTCCAGCTATTATTGTATTGAGGTCTATCTTTCTTTCTTGTAATATTTGTGTCAAATTTTGGTGAGGCTTGCTTTATAAAATGAGTAGCTATGTATTTTATCTGAAATACTCTTTGTATTATTAAAGATAGATAATTCTTTAAATGTTTGTAATTTGCCTATGAAGGAATCTTAGCATGAAGAACTTTTTGTGCAATAGATTTTAATTAGATAATTAATTTAATTAATATATCATAGTATATTTTAGATTTTTTGTTTCTTCTGGTGTCTACTTTATCTAAATTTTCAACTGTATTCACCAAAATTTATTCAGGCTATTTTTTTATTATCTGTCTAATAATATGTCCCTGGCATACCTAATATTGGTAATTTTCCTGTTGCTCTTTTATTTCTGACAATATTTCTGGGGGGTGTGAGGAAAGATAGAAATTGAAAATATAGTTTATTTTACTTTTAATTTTTCTGTATCATTAGATTTAATGTGTGCCTCTAATAAGCATCAGAGTGAGATTTTTAATTTAAAAAAAATTTTGTCTGACAATATTTGTTTTTATAGGTTTTTAGTTCATTCATATTTAATATAATTACTGCATAATTTGGATTCAAATCTTCATTTTTCTATTTATTATTTTTCCTGGCTGTTCTAATTCAGTTTTAATTTTTTCTTCACTTATTTTCATTTGTCAAGATAACTATTATTATTCCATTTGCCTATTAAATTTTTAATTATATATACTTTTACTATGTGTTACTTTTAAATAGTTTCTCTGTAAATTTCACTATATACCATTGACTTATCAGAGCTCTGATACATTAGAACTCATCATAATACAAGAACCTTAGAATAATTTATCTCCTTTTAATCTCCTCCTTCATGTGATTATCTATATTATTTAATTCTATATATATTTTAAACCAGCATCTTGTCCATGTCAGCTGCTATAACAAAATAGCTTAAACTGGGTAGATAATGAGCAATATAAATGTATTTTTCACAATTCTGGGAGACTGAGGAATCCAAGATCAAGGAGCTGGCAGAATTTGGTGTCCGATGAAGGCCTACTCTGGTTCTGAGATAGTGTCCTTTCACTGAGTTTTCACCTGGTGGAAGAGCTTGCTCTCTGTGGCTTGTTTTATAAAGGCACTAATCCAAATCAAGGGGGACCCTGCCCACGTGACTCAATCACCTCCTGAAATCCCCTTCTTCTAATGTCATCACCTGGGGATTAGTATTTCAACATATGAATTTGAGGAGGGGGTGATACGAACATTCAGACCACTGCAATGAGCAAATAGTATTTTTATTTGACACAGTCAATAGGTATTAAGTTTACACATATATTTATTTTTACAAAAATTTTTAGTTCTTTCTGCTTTTCTGATTTGCATCAGGGATCTATTTTTTTCTGCTTTATACATTGCCTTTGGTATTTCTTTTGTTGCTGGTCTGTTGCCAAAGAGTAAACTCAATTTTGTCTTTAAGTGCCTTTGTTTTATTTTTACATTTTAATGCAATTTCAGAAGATGTGGAATTCAGGTTGGAAGTTATTTTATTCCAGAAATTTGAAGCTGTCGTTTCAATGTGGTTTTATTTTTACAGTAACGCATATGAAAAGTTTACTGTTCCTTTGAAAATGATGTTTCCCCTTTTTATTTCTTGTGATTTAAATTTCCTTCTGTCTTTGCTTTTCAGCATATTGACTATGGTGTGCCTGGTATTATTCGTCATATTTATCCTGCTTGATGTTCACAGTTTCTTTAAATCTATGGTTTAACATATTTCCTCAGTTTTGAAAACTTGTGTCAGTAGCATTTCAAATACCACTCCGATACATTTTGTCTTTCCTCTCCATCTAATACTCTTCTTATATTTTTTAGATCTTTTAATTGTATAAAAAAATTCTCATGCTCTTTTATGTTTTCCATCATTTTAAATCTTACTTCAATCTAACATTCTACACTGATTTATCTCCCATTTCCATAATTTTGTATTTTGTTATGTCTTACTTGCTGTTTAGCCTACATTTTAATCTCCAATTTCAGTTTTCCTGTTTTCAGTTTTAGAACATTCATCTGGTTCTATTTTTACGAATTTTAGTGAAGAGAGTCTTCATTTTGCCATATCTTTACACGTTTATCATAACTATTTTAAAGTCTATTTCCCATAACTATAATATCTGAATCACTTATAGTTCTTTTTTTTTTTTCCCATTCAGTGTTTGCTCATTTTGTCGTATTTTAGTTAGGAATTGAGAGTCCTAGACATTGTGTAGGAAAGTTTGTAGAGGCTCTCGAGGCTCTCAATGATGTTATTTTCCTCGAGAGATAATTAAAATTCTCCTGGTAGACTGTTGATTAGAGATAGATGAGTAAAATTACATTTTAAGTACTTTTATTTATGAATAGCATGCTGTCACTGTGAGAAAAACATGAAGATGCTGAATGTTTTTGAAAATCTTATTTTACCACTGTTTATACATTGAAGTGGAAGATCTATCTTACTACACAAGGACATTCACCTAGATGATCCTTGGGTGGCCTTCATCTCTGTATATCATTGAAAATGCATGCCACCGGACATATCCCTTTATTTCCAACTTTCATGTAAGTTTTCTGACAGTGGTATACAATCAAAAATTTTGAAGAAATAAATGAGGCCCAAAAATAAAAGCATATATAATCCTACCATTTTTTCTCTAATTTTTTGTAGTTAGAAGTAAATACTCAACTCCCATATGTGTTGTATTGATACATCAATACAAATGTGATGTATTGATATCATCACATTTTCAACAGCATGAGATAGTTTATAAATACTTTATTATTTGAACTGAAGAAAATGTCACTGTTAAGAATCAAACATATGAATAAAATATTAACTAAATAGCACAATAAAGAAGAAAATTTTAATAACAATAAATCAATGTATATACCCATGCTATACTAGGCAAAATCTCAAGTCAAGGCAAAATGAGATTGAAGAAGGTTGGAAACCTTCACTGTAGCAATTGTCTGTTTTGCTGAATTATCCAGTTCCTGCTTTCAATTCTCCCATCTGTGTAGATAATATTTGTTTGTAATATGGCCCAGTAAATTTTGCTTGAAACAAACTTACCATCTTCCAAAGCATAAACTAAAAAAAAAAAAAAATACATCTTTTAGACAAAAAAAAAAAGGATTGTCTACAAAGTTACTAGCCATTTTTCTTCAAGGAGAAATTTTTTTCTTGTTCTTCTTCATCTACAAGTTTTGCAGTTGATCACATTTACACTAATAAAATATTTATGAATTCACAGACTATTGAATGTTTGGTACTGAAATGTTCAGAGGAAAATCAGACTTTCTTTGTAAGGATCTGGTTGAAAACATTCACTCCACACATATTCTTTATGTTTTCCTGTTTGCTAAGGTTTTGATATTTTTACCAGTGAAGTTTTAGAAACCATTAATAAGCTAAAAGAACATTTTATTCTAAGTCATTGTAACTCTTATCATCTTAATTCTGAACCACTATTTTCCTTTCTAGCCATCAACCTGTAATGTGGAAGAGAAATCTTGATTTGTTTGAGTAATTCTTGCTTTTCATGATGTTGTTGAGCTGAGAGGGACTTGGAAAATATCTTTTCCAATTACATTATTTTTATACTTGAAAATTATCTATTTAATATTATACAGGTATAATTATTTTGGTTCTTGCTAGGATCCTAGTGAAATGGTTAGTTTTACATGTTAGTTTGGCTAGGCTGTAATCCTTGGTTATTCAATCAAACACTAAATTAGGTATTCCTATGAAATACTTTGTAGATGTGATTAAAGTTTATAGTAAACTGTAATCTTCGAATAAGAAAGACTACCCTGGATAATCAGTCAAATGAAGAACTGAGGCTCTACTGAAGAGAAAGAGATTCAGCCCATGGACTGGGCTGCAGTTTTATCTGGTGCCCAGGGTTCCAACCTACCCTTCCTTCAGACATGCTCCACTGCCCCAACAATTGTGTAAGCCAATTATTTGTAATAAATCTGTCTTTCTCTCTCTCTTTCTTTATAATACCCCCTCATCGAATGATACAGTTAATAATATAAAACACAATTATAGGACACAGTTTTACATTCAGACAATGCAAACAAAAATCATCATCTCCTCTAAGAATTCTCTTTCCTTTGACAAGCTAGTTTTATAAATCCTTAAAAGGACTTACAATTAGCAAGGCATTAGATTAAACTCTACAAAGGATGCGAAAACCTCAAGGTTTAATAAGTGTAAATAGTATCAACAAAGAGTAAACTAGATGTCAAAAGGAAAAGCTTAGCACTGGAAGTGTTAAATAATCCATCCAAACATAGAGTTATTGAATAGCCCAGAACAACCTAGGCTTATAATTATTATTGTGGGGTATTCATTTGATTGCTTGACTAAAAAGTACCTTAAATGAATATATTCTCTGGCATTTTCATATAAGCCTTGTTTCTTGTTTGTTTATTGGGGGAGTGGTAGGCATATTTTATTTCCCTATTTAGGGCTACTTTTTAATTTTTCAATTAACTAATGACTTCAAGTACATAGTGAAATAGCATCTAGTATCTGCAAGCAGTCATATGCCTTAGGCATTGAATCAGAAATGTATGTGATACACTGCTTATCTCCACTTTCCATTTGAATTTTTCAAATAATTTATTCCTGGAAGACTATTTTTTGCATTCTCTTTGATTAGTGAGGTTGATGATAAATTAACAGGCAAATAGAAGTTCCAGTTCAACCTACTACTAATTAGATGATATTTCCTTTTTTTACAGAAGAGAAGTAATTGAATCATTTAAAGAAAATCAGGACTTAATAATGTGGCTCCCAGAAAATAGCAAGTACACAAAGTCAACTGACTTAAGGCAACACAACACAGTATTTTTTGGGAACAAAGATTCTAAAGATTTTACAAAATTCAGACAAATATATAATACAAAGGCTAGAAAAAAAATCCACTATTTTACTCAGTAAATACTTATTGCTTATAAAGTGCCAGACATTATGTGATATCTGCTGAAAAAGCAGGGATGACCACTATCCTCATGATAATTATAGACTCAAGGTACAAATATAAATAAGATATAAATTGACCGCACCTACATATAACTAGTGATGAAAAGCTTATGAAATAGAAAAACACAGAGTAGCCTAATTTAAGGTGACATCTGAACAACGTGCAGGAGCCCATCACACTCTTTTGGAGTGGGGAGGCGCTTGACAAACTCAAGTGAAAAGCCCAGTGCATTTGGCAAATGGGGCACAAGGGAGGAGGTGCTTTGGTAAGCAGCTGAATCTAGCTTGTTCACAGTCACCTCTGTTAGATGCAATGCTGCCATCAATGTCAACAAATCTATCAAAATTTAACAATTTCCTTATATCAATTTCCTAAACATCAGGTCAAAGACTATGAGATATATATATTCTTTCACATAATAAGATTTTTTTTTCACAATCTCAAATTGCCTGAAGCTTAGTTTAGTACTCACTAGTAAAAATGGGGTGATACCTGATACCTGATGGATTTTGTTGATAGAGGTCTGCCTCTATCGCCAGACTGGAGAGCAGTGGTGCGATCTCTACTCACTGTAACCTCTACCTCCCAGGCTCAAGCAATCCTCCAACCTCAGCCTCCCCATCCTGAGTATCTGGAACTACAGGCACACACCATCATTCCTGGCAAATTTTTGCATTCTTTTGTAGAGAAGGGGTTTGTTCACCATGTTGCTTAGGCTGGTCTCAAACTCATGAGCTCAAGCAACTCGCCCTCCTAAAGTGCTGGGATTGCAGGCATGAGCCATGCACCTCGGCCCTAGCTTGCATTTATAACATATAAAATTGGTGATAAACCCATGCCATCCTAATCCCTGAATTGTATCTTTTTGCACCCACAAAATCTGGCTTTCATGAGTTCCATTATAACATTCTTATAAAATGCCATGTAGATATCACATACCTTCTTACCTGTTCAATTTGCTGCTCCATGTTTGCTTTCTGAAAGGTATTATTTATTTATCTTCTTCTTATGACATCTTCCATTTTCTAACTTTGATTTCACTGAACTTTGAGTATTCAATAGAAAAACCCCACAGACAGAATTGCTGGCAACAGATGGTTCTCAAAGTGTAGTCTCAGACCAACAGCTTGAAAATTACCTAGGAACTTGGAGATATAAATTCCCAACCCCACCCTAGAACAAATGAGTCAGAAACTCTGAGGCAGGGCCCAGCAGTCTGTGCTTTAACAAGCCATCCTTTGGGTGATTCTGATGCATGCAAAGGTTTGAGGATTACTGGACAACATAGTACCAAATGCAATTTAAGATTTATGAAAGCACCTGCCTTGGTGTCAAACCACTTTATAGCTGTGTGATCTTGGAAGAGCATCTCGACTTCTCTAAACCTCACTGTTCAATGGAAATAATAACTGTAATATTTAAATGAATTAATTTATATAAAACAAGAAGTATAGTGCATGATACATAGCTCTTATTGTAGAGATTACAACCATAATAATGATAATGATGGATGTGCAGATTAGAAAAACACCTGTATGCTGTATTTTTCTCTTTCATTGTAACCTTGCCCCAATACACCTATTTTATGTATATTAAGCCTCTTGTCTGACACAAGCAATGGTTTATGGTAGTGGGAAGGACCACAAGCTCTGGGGCCAGACAGACCAGATAGAAATCTCTATTCTGCCTACAGTTTCAGATTTAGCAAATAAAATACAGGATATGTAGTTAAATTTGAATTTCAGATAGTTAATATTTTTAAGTTTAATTATACCCAATGAAATATTTAGAACATACATAAAATTTTGTTTATCTGAAGTTCAAATTTACCTGCAAGGCCTGTATTTTATCAAGCAATCCTTCCTGCACCACTACTAACTGTGAGGTATTGGCAAGTTACTTAACCTCTCTGTGTTCATTTCCTCATCATTAACAAATGAATAATAATAGTATCTGCGGTTTAGGTTTGCAGTGAAGAATATCAAGTATGTATATATTATACCTATACTTGTGTGTACATATATATTACATATAAAACATATGCCACCCTGGAAATAGTACTCAGTCTGTGTAATTAATATTGTTATTAATTATTCATAAAACCTAATCAGGTTTTTATTTTAAGGCCTCTATTCTTCTGAAAACAATGCCTAGGAATCTTGCAGAGTTGGGTATATTGGTTAGTACAGAAACCACTTACACTTTAGTAATACAACTAGGTATTTGTAAAATATGGAATTCTATTGCATTAGAATTCATTAGCATATAAATGTTTCTTTCAGCAAGAGAAACAAGAACATAAACTTCGTAACTGCTGCATATAAAAACTTCTTTTACATTTATTTCTAAAGTTTGACATTCAGTATGCCAAATAACCAAAGCTTTTACTAAATACTTGTAGATTTGTTTAAATTCTAATGAATTTCAAAAGCAGCCCTATGAAATAACTAGAACAAAAACAACCCTGAAAATTTTGAGGTTTTCAGAGTTTATTTCCTTTGGATGCATTTACTGTGAGAGTTGAAAATCCATAGCTGAGTTGTTAGGTTAGGTAATAATTTTTATATCACATGTTTTAAAGCTGGGAATAGATCTGTGGTTTTATTTTCATTTGTCTTTTTTTTTTTTTTTTTTTTTTTTTGTGGTAGGGAAATTTGTCACCAAAACGTTTTTAGAAGACATTTTTTAGAGCAGCTTTAGGTTGATAGCAAATGTAAGAGGAAGGTAAAAAGAATTCCTGCATATATCCCCTCCCCAATAAAACATGTACAGCCTCCCACATTATGAGCACCCCCCGCCACAGGTGGTACCGTTGTTACAACTGATGAACCTACACTGACACATCATTATCACTGAAAGTCTATAGCTTGCATTAAGGTCACTCTTGGTGTCTTACATTCTATGAGTTTGGGCAAATGAATAATGGCATGTGTCCACCATTATAATGAATACACCATATTTTCACTGCCCTAAAAATCCTCCTTGTTCTGCTTGTTCATCCCTCCCTCCTTCTCTCAAGCCCTGGCAACCACTGATCTCTTTACTGTTGCCAGTTTTGCCTATTCCAGAATTTCATACACAGGTGGTTGGAATAACACAGTGTGTAGTCTTTCACACTGGCATCTTTCACAAGTTTCCTCCATGTTGTTTCATGGCTTGATGGATCATTTTTTTCAGCACTGAATAATTTTCCCCTATCTTGAGGTATCACAGTTTATCCATTCACTTATTGAAGGATAAGCTGGTCGCTTTCATGTTTTGGTAATTATGAAAAAGCTACTACAAACATTTGTGTGAAGGTTTTTGCATGGACATGTTTTCAACTCCTTGGAGTAAATAGCAAGGAGTGTGATTGCTGTTTTGCATGTTAAAACTATGTATATTTAAAAAAAGGTCAAAGACTTGAATAGACACCTCACCAAAGAAGATATATAGATGGCAAATAAGCACAAGAAAAGATACTCCGTATCATATGTCATCAGGGAAATCCAAATTAAGACAACAATGAGATACCACTACACACCTACTACGGCCAAACTACATTATGGCCAATATGTGAACACTGACAATGGCAAATAGTGGAAAGGATGTGAAGCAACAGGAATTCTCATTCATGGCTGATTGGAATACAAAATGGTACAGATACTTTGCATCTTCACAGCTTGATGATTTCACACTTTTTTATGTTGATAAGTTCTGGCACTAATAGAAATATACAAATGTAAAATATCATACTAAATGAAGATGTCTATTATTTGCAAATAGTGTACTTCATTTTGACATACTCCTTTTTCTCTAACTTGTAAAATAGAATTTGGTATGATTGAAGTTACATGTCACATCTTTTTAGGAAATAATTATGCAGGAGAATTATCTTTATGAGGTGTATTATCCATAATTTATATAATTTTTGTTCATTTTCTCTAGAAGAAAAATACAAAACTATACTGTTCTAAAGTTAGTGTTTCATAGGTATGGACTACATTTTTGGTGATATATATTTCTACACAAACTAGTATAAAGATGAATGATAACATTAGTACATTTTATTAAATTTATAAAACTGAATTTCCTGCAAATATTAATTCACTTTACAAATGTTGAGTCAATTGAAAGAGAGTATTTGAGAATCTCTCATCTCAGCATTTAACACCAGTTTCTTCCCTCAATATCTTGGCTATTATTAATACCAATGTAATGCTTTACATTTACAAAGCTCTTTCAAAAAACCTTTTGTAGGAAGATGGATGTGGTGTTATTTTAGCATTATGTTATAGGGCTCTTTTGTATAAAGTTTAAACTCTTGTAATGGCCTTATCTCTGCCCTATTCCATCTCAAACCTCTTCCCTCTTCCTTTCTTCCTCTCCCATACCAGCTCAGTCCAACATCACAGGTACCTCTGTGTCTCTAACAAGATGTAGATCCATGTGTGTGTGCATGTGTACACACACAGGTGTGTGCATGAACAATTTCTCTCTACTGTATTCTTTTTCACCATTATTCACCTCTTGGGTTGCACTCTGGCCAATAAATTTATCCAAATCCCATGGCTCCCTCCAGGAGTATTTTATAGGATGTTTCTAACTCTTTTGAATATTTACCTTCCAATTCACATTAACCTCTCCCACATGCATGTATTTTCTGGTTAGTATCTGCTAAATCTTCAGATTTTAACTTGCTTATATCTGATAGGATTAGAAAAAGCATAAAAATATGCTGAACAAAAATAACTAGTGGCTTTTTCTCACAAATTATAGCACCTTCTTAACTTCATTATGTGGGCACACTGTTCTCATCTGTTTACTTGCTTATTTCTCTCGCTACTTTCTAGCACTTTGAGAAAGTTGGCAGCCTTTATTGTTGTATCGCTGTAACAATCACATTGCCCAGCATGTAACAGGCTCTCAAACACTGGATCAACAAATAAATGATTTCTTCAGTTACATATTGAGAAGTTGAGAATAAGAAACTATTTGATTTCTCCAGGAACTGCAAAATGGAGATTATTCCTGAAGACTTTCAGTGTGATAGTACCATGACTGAACTAGTCATAATAATATCAGGACTGAACTGGGTGTAAAATGTGTTTCTTTCACTCTTTTGATTCAGCAATTCATTTCAATTAGGACCACTATTCTCTACTTCTTGTCAACAGTCACATGTCATGGAAAAAAACTGTCCTCACATATTGTCTTTATATCTCAACTCCCATGTATTTTTTAATCCACTGTAATCTGGCTTCTATCTTTCACTCTGCTGAAATTGACTTGTAATTGGTCAGAACTAATCTTTATGTTGTTAGATCAATGTTCCCACCTTTTGAAATGAACTTTCCTTGGCTCCACAGCTACCACACTTCCTAGTATTTTCTACAACATTGGCTTCTTTTTAGTCTCCTTTCCTAGCATCTTCTCTGTCCAGTCTTTATGACAGATATATTTCAGTTGTTTAGGCTGAACTCTTCCCTCTATCAGTACAGAGGATGCATATGTCCAACCAATTACATGTCATCTCCACTTGGTCCTGTCATGGGCTTCTCAATATTGGAAATGCTTCCATGTGCCTGATTCCCATGTCATCTATTCATTTCAGTAATTCTGGAAAACTAGAACCCAGGTTTTTCTTCATCATTTTTCCACAAATCATTTATACAACCCATCACTAAGTCCTGTAGGTTCTATCTTTTAAAAGCATCTTCAATGCACCACTTTTTAAATTTTTTTTAATCAAGTTACATAGCTACCAAATGAGTCCAAGTCCAAGTCACCATGATCTTTCACCTGGGCTGCCGCAACAACCTCCTAGCTGATCTCTTCTACAGGTGGCACTCTTTAATCTATTTTCAACATAACAGCTATGTTAGAGGCATCTTTTAAAAATGTAAATCAGATGATTCCTTCCTCTGCTTAAAATCTCTGATGTCTTCAGATTGACCTTAAAACAAATAAACTTTCAATCGTTTTTCATCCTCTTCCCCTGGCCTACATTCCAGACATTAGTTGAGATGTTTCTCTACTTTGACCACTCTATTTCCTTCAGTTATATTGAATTCTGTGATTTCATTTAACAGACCAAGCTTTTTCTGGGCTCTGGGTCTTTAGTTTTGTTGTTACTCCTGCCAAGAATGTTGTCTTTCATTCCCTTCTCATGGTCTGGTGTTTCTCATCCTTGAAGTCTGAGAGACCAGCTGACACTCTAGCTTCTTTATTTCTCTTTTTATTATTTCACTTACTTGGTAATTATCTATTTTTTTTCTTCCTGCTTATTTTTTACCTTTCCTCACCACCCACCTGCAAACTCTAATAATAATATTTGTAATCTTTTTAACAGTGAAAATCCAGTCCTTGTATCGTAGGCACTTATTAAATATATGATGACTGAATTTGTAAATGCATGTTGCTAAGTAAAAGTAAACATTTGGAGTTGATCACCTATAAACTACTTTCAAACTCTCATATTATTTAATTTTCTGATCGATTTCATAATTTATCAGATACTTATTTGCACAACACAAAACACAAAACTGAAAAAATAATTAGAGTTTGTAAAACAAAGTCAAAATCTTTAAGTAACCAAGATAAGAATTGATTTGCTGGGGTACTTAACTCTCTGAGAAATATATTAACTATCACACAAATTATACGTAAGTAAAACAGGGAATCAAGGCCCAGGTTTATCTGCTAGCTTTCATGCCTGTTTGAAATGCACTGAGTTTTTTATACTGCCATGGCATGGCCTTGTGAATTTTTATGAATAATATTTAATGGTTGATTTCAAAATTATTAAAATATATCCACATACACCTATTTAATTTTGATAAAAACAATGATTTCAGAGTCCTTGAAAAATTGTGCTTCATTGAATAAAAACAAGAATTATCTATCTGGAATCGTGTGTCTGAAATTAATTAATTTAAGGCATGACATTCAGAATGTAAAACTCAAAATGTCTGCTTAGTGGAAAAAGTTTCAGTGGTAGTTTCAGCAGTCACTTGTGGTTTATCTACCCAACATACAACTCCACCACCTCTGCCTCCTTCTTTCTAATAATCAGAACTCTGATTTGTTCAGTTATCTTCCCTCCTCCTTAAGGCCATGTGCTTCTTAGTAGGTGTATTGCATTCTGTGACTGTGTCCTGACATTTCTAAGCTGACTGTGGTTATCCCTTGTCCCTTGGCCATGGCTGGTTTAATCATGAGTATTTGACACAATTCCAACCAATAGAATCAGAGAGAAAGCCTGTTGTCTGGATTCTGCTAAATTTTCTCTTGCTTTTTTTTAGAAGGAAACTCAAAGAAGACTCTGTTTCTTCCAATGGTTTCTTACAGTATAGATGACTTCTAGAACTGTCACCCTATAGTAACTGAGAAACTAGCCAAAGGAAAAAGCTGAAAATCCAGAGACAGCATAGCAAAAAATACAAAAAGCCTATTTTTAAAAAATTTAATAGTTTTGGGATTACAGGTGATTTTTGATTATGTGGATAAGTTCTCTAGTGGTGATTTCTGAGATTTTAGTTCACTCATCACCCAAGCAGTGTACACTGATATGTAGTCTTTCACCCTCCACATCCCTCCAATCCACCCCCCAACCCACCCAGAGTTCTCAGAGTCTATTATATCACTCTTACGCTTTTGTGTTCTTATACAAAAACTTGGTTCCTTAAAAAAGTTCTTTGCTAATATATTTTAATAAACGTTTTGCTTGTAATTTTCATATCTATTATCTGATAAATAGGATTTGTCAGAATCATTGTAAGAAAGTTCTAGAATATAACATAAGAAACATGGAAATGTGTAAGAAACGTGTAAGAAACAGTGTAAGAAACATGGAAATGTGTTTAAATACAGCATTTGAAACCTCTGTTTAAATGTGAATTCAGTCACATTAAAGGTCAAATTCAAGACCCTTGTTGAAATGTCTTTTTTCTACAAACAGCAAACGCTTCATCTACTAATGAGGGAATTTTTTATTATTTTCCATGAGCCAAATAAAGATGCACTGATTTACTGATCTTCACCATCTTTTAATATTCTATTATTCAAAATATCTGTAAGACAGCTGGAAAGGAGAAGAGGGAAATCTAGAGCAGTGTTTTCCAAGAGAAATACAATGTAAGTCACATAAGTAATTTTAAATTATCTAGTAGCCATATCAAATAAGAAAAAAAGAGAAATGACTTTAATAATAGATTTGATTTTATCTGAGATATTAAAATACTATTCACTTCAACACGTGGTTACCATAAAACTTATTAATGAGTAATATTACAATTTTATTTTCATACTGTCTTCAATATCAAGCATGTATTTACAGTCACAGAACAACTCAATTCTAAAAGCTACTTGTTAAGTCTCAGTAGTAGCCACATGTGACTAGTGACTACCAAATTGTACAGCCCAGCTTTAAAATGATACAACAGAATAACTGTAACTGAGTCATAAAGAAATAGAATTTGTTATATCAGATTGATATCTGAATTAATTTTAAGCTATATAGCTATAATAAACAAAAAACTTGACTATACATCTTCAGACAGTATCCAACATGGTTTTATTGATCTGTTCGCAGTTTTGAACTGGGCTCTCAATATATTTTTATGATAAAAACTTCAGTGTTACACCCCTTCCTGGTCTTAACTTATGTGTTATATCATATTTCACTGCATCTTCTATAGACTGGGGCCATGTATCCCACTGATAACCATCCACTCTTCTCTTACAGGCTAGAATGTATTTTCTAACATGAGAAAAGTGGAATGAGGCCTAGAATTTGCATCAGTTGTAAATTAAAGAGATGGATCCAGTTAAAGTGCTTCTGTCTAGCATATAATGAGCTAATCACAGAGCTCTTTTAATGGATGAAGAAATTGTTTGTGCCTAAGGACTTCTAGAAGTTGTAACATAAATGTTAAAAACAATGTGTCTAAGATGTTTTAAATTGGGAAAACTGTGAATCATTTTTCTCATAATTTTTACACTTTCCTTCCTGTGGCTATTTCTCCTGCCAATTTGTCTCCAGTGTTCAGGAGTTACAGCTTCAGCTGTTAAATACAATAATCAAATCTAAAGCTCAAATCATTTTTGCAGTGTGCCTATCCATGATGACACTTCTTTGACTAACGATAATGTGTAACAAAAACCTGTAGGATACACTGCCCAACATAGAAAAGGCAGGCAAATAATACCTTTGTGTCTCAGGTTGTCTACAAACTGGACTTTAGAAAAGTTACTAAAAATGTTGTGGAGAATATCCAAGATAAAATATATATAGTGTCTGTCATGGTGTCTGGCACACTAAAGAAAAGTTAGTTTCTTTTCCACATATTTTACATTTTCTAAATGTCTTCTCTTCCTTAAAAGAAGAAAATGTATGATATATATCTCTTCCGTAAAAGAAAAAAAGTATGAGAGAGATATATACATTATTCATATATATACATTATACATATTATATATGATATATATTTAATATATTTTAATATATTTAAATGCATATTTTTAAAAATATAATGAAAGAAAGGAAGGCAGGAAGGGAGAGAAAGAGAGAGGGCAGAAAATTAGGAGAGAGGAGGGAGGGAGAGAAGAGGGAGGGAGACAAAAAGGAGAAGGAAAGAAGGAAGGAAATGTTCTGCCCTTTCATCCTATGCATTTCCTAACGGGAAAAACACAATACAACATAGGGTAAAAGTTTAGGTTCTGATATTAGACTTTCCTAGTTTTGAAACCTAATCCTTAACTCTCTCTTGCACAATTTACCTTACTTCTCTGTGCCTCAACTTTTCCATCTGGGAAATGGGGAAAATAATAGTGATCATGTTATTGTGAAGATTAAACAAGATGTGAATGTGCCAAACATTCATAACAACTGCATCCAGCCCACCCGCTCCCAAATGCTCTGTGACTGTCAGCTATTATTTATTATTCCTCAAAGGGATTGTTTTCCAAACACGTTTCTGCAGTATTCTAGGACTCTGGACATAAGAACTTATACATTTGGTAGTGGTTATTGCTAGCATTCTGTTTCCATTTGTAGAGGGATACAGCTGTAAGTAGTTGCAGCAGAAAATAAGACATCTGGATGGAAAAAATAATAAAAACAAATGAGCACATGAAATAAAAAAGCCATGACTGGAAAAGAAAAATCCACTTTAAACTCTTTTTTTGCCTACTAGCTATGAAAAGACTCCTCTTTTCCGGTCAGGTTGAGGTCAGAGTACACAGAAGATTAGATCTGACTGCATCTATTCTGCTGGGGAACTTCAGTGCACATATTCCAGAAAGAACACCCCAGGAAGCTCACTCATTGGCATTTCCTAGGTGTGGGTAAAATCATGTGGGATCCAGTATCCAGAATAGTCCTGCTTGGTATTATTGCTTTTCAAAATCATGTCACATTTTTTAGATGAATATTTTTTATTTTGAAATTTGAGAATGTCCTAAGAGGATGTCTACAGGACATGAAACTACTAGGTACAGGAAAATTTTTTAAATGTTAGCAAATTGTGGGAGGAGGAAAGCAAACAGTGGAGAAAACTGTGGTAGACAAAGTAAAGAAGGGGCAGGAGAAGGCTGTAATTATAACCTGGGTCTTTGTTTCTTCTCATGAAGCCAAGGGCCTCATTTACCCATATGTTATACTTGCTCTCTAATACAAACCAAATGCTGCAAAGTAAAACTAATCATGTCACATTTTAATTCAAAATAAAAAACGACTTCAAATTTCACCAAATAATGGCTGCTCAAATGCTCTGCTCATTCTTGCCATCCCTTCCCCTCTCCCTTCTACCCACATTTGTTGATTTTGCTTGGGAAATAGGTTCTTCTGCTCATGGTGCTTTAGATGTTCTTTTTAAATGGTGAGAGCCAGACCCTTGCCCCAGAACAAGAACTGACCTTAGGCTGGCCTTTCAGTGATCAGAGAATTCATCCTGAATGGCATGCTTGACAGTGATCTTCTGGTCTGCTACTTCTTATAAAGCACTTACCTTACTTTCCACAGCCAGACATTACAAACTTAAGATGGTTCAATTACAATGGTTCGACTTTACAACGGTACAAATGTGACATACATTCAGTACCCACATTACCAGTCTGTATTTTATTTCCAGTACAGTATTCAATAAATTACATGAGATATTCAACACTTTATTATAAAATAGACTTTGTGTTCATTTGATAATTTTGCCCAACTGTAGGCTACTGTATGTATCCTGAGCCCATTTAAAGTAGGCGCTAGGCTAAACTATGATGTTCAGTAAGTTAGATGTATTAAAATCATATTCTTTTTACACTATTTCAACTTACAATGGGCTTATCAGGATACAACCTCTTTGTAGGTCAAGGAGTATCTGTATTAACATCTAAAAGAAAATGAAAAATTATTATATTATTGTTGCTTTTCTATCATTTGTGTTTTAACCAATCAAAGGAATGCATAAAAGAGTTTTTATTTGGCGTGTGAGCCTCATTTGAGTGCTTTCCATGTGACAGCCATCACGCTAGTGGGAATGTGAAAACAAGGACAGGGCCCCCTCTAGTAAATTAGAGTCTAGGAGAGGACACTATCACAGAAATAACCACATTGTGGTAAATATGTTAAGTGACCCAGGAAAGGCTCATAGAAAATAGTAATGTACTATACCACAGATTTCATAAATAGGAAGGAGTGGGAGGAGGCTTATTCTGCTGTCCTAAAGAACCTACTCTACACTCTGCAGGTGATGGGGAATTATGAAGCAGTTTTATTACTACAAAGAAAAATGTTTCTTGCTAACAGTATAGCTGAGAATATTTTTAATGCAGAACAAACTCAACTACTTGAAAGTTCCAAAAATAAAAATGTGAAGCTGATATCTACATGTACACAATATGCACACATCCACCCATACATAAGTATATGTCTATACATTGAAAATATAACCGTTAACATCAGAAATGACTTGCAAATGTATATTTTATAAATAATGAATCTATGGTATGATGAGAATTCAAACATAAAATCAGACACAAAGAATAAAGCAATCAGATGGAGGGATTAGACAGCTAGCTTGGAAACCTGGATATTATAATTTTCTATATAGCCAACCAATAAAAAAATGTACCTCAATGAAGTGCCCAGAATTTATATTATTCTAAAAAATAAATTTGCCATAAAAATGCATAACCTTTATCATTAGGCTAAGGAGAAGTGAGAAAAAAAGAAAATTCTCTCTGTCATCCAGCCTGGGAAATGTGTGTGAGATTAGTACATTTATTTATTTTTTGTCCAAGATTCTCACATACCCAGGGTAAATAACTTTTCAGGCCCCAAACAAAAAGTTTACTATCTTCTGAAGACATAGTCCATGTATGATAGATAGATTACATATAGATAGAAAGACAGATAAGATGGATGGATGGATAGATAGATAGATGATAGAAAAATAGATAGGTAGGTAGATAAAGCTAGCTAGCTAGATCATAGACAGACAGACAGGTAGGTAGGTAGGTAGGTAGATAGATAGATAGATAGATAGATAGATAGATAGATAGATAGACAGATAGATAGATAAAGCATAAAGGTGAATGAAGATGAAATGCACAGAAAAACTTCTCTTGTTTCTATTTTGGTGTGATGTTCTGGTCTCAATTACCAAACACAGCTGGGCCAGATGAGTCAGTGCAGCCACTTCAGCTGATTCCTCTCCAGCAACTGCTGCAGAAGTTTCTCCCCAGCCCTCAACCCTTTGCATGGATATGGACATGATTAAGAGAGGAAAATAAGAGAACAGGCAAGCAAGAAGTGCCCAAAATAACACTGGAAAATTAGCTTTGACCCAGAAATCTGTTTTTCACTTTCCATTTGCCTTGGCTTCAGGATTTAGGTTTTGTTTTCTTTTATAAAGTACAGTGTGTGTATGCATGTATATGCAGTAGACACTTCCAAAGAACAGTAGACATGTGTAATAAACCTGCTATAATGTGTCTAAGAAGAGTGTGAAATCAAAGTGTGTGTTGACACACAGGCCTCTCACCCCTTTAGTTCCATCCTGCTCATAAGACCCAACTTACTAAAAGATAAATCCTCAATGCTCTATAGATCACAATCCGTGTCAAATTTCAGAAGAGCCATATTTCAAAGTGTCTTCTGTAAAGATACAGATGGCCCTCTGACAAGTGGGAATTGTGGCTGCCTTCAAGGTACGTGCTACTCAAAATACAGCCAATATCAAACTCATTAGGCTGTTGGAGTCCTCAGAGGTGGGGTGTGAGGCTGCACTCTCAAAGCTCCTTGGGAAGTAGTGAGAATGAAGATTGCAGCTTGCTCATATAAAGGTTGATAGCAGAAAAATAAGCGGGGGACAAAAGCAGATATGTTATAAGGCCAGCAACCCCTTGACCTGTGTTGTCCACCCCCAAAGCATACACTGTCAGGAATTCCAAGGGAAAAACAAACCCAAGAGGTTTTTAAAAGAGTAAAATTAATCACGTTCATCACAGTTGCCTTCATCATACATGCAATTATTTCTGAAGTACTCTAATTCAAAAGGTGAGCAAAGACTTCTAGGTGTGATGCCAAGTGGTTTTGTTCAGTGGATTTTTAGAAAACATAAAAGCATTTGAGAAGTTTCCTGAACTAATAAATCTCTTTCTGAAGTTTGTCCAGACACAATATGTACTTTTTGATGCATTTTTTATTATTGTTGTCTCTACTTAGAGGACACGTATGTTACCATCACAGGGACACCTTCCAGTCCATCTTGCCCAAGGACTGTTTTTGAATAGACTCTTTCGCTATCCCACCATTTATGAAACTCCCTTTCTATACGGAGTACATGTACCAAGTGATGTACCAAATATGAGACAATCTCAACAGTCAGGGAACACATAGTCAGATAAAAGACACTCATGTACAAATACATATCTACAGACAGAATATGACATAAGTAATAAAGGGTATGAAAAGACTGTAGCATGGACCATCAAGCAGCAACCTACTGTACTTTGGAAGTGAGAAAAGCATGGAAAAGATTCAGAGAAGAGGTGGTACAATAAGGCAGAGTTCATCAGATCGGCAAACAGGTGTTGGGCATTCCAGGAAGAGAAATTTTATGCAAGTGATGAAGAATGGACAAGCCCATGCTCTTCGGAAACCTCACACAATTCTAAGAGACAGAAGGGTAGGGAGTGGGGGAATGATGGTCATGGACAAGCTTGGAAGATAGAAGCTGCAAAGTTAGGCAGTGGCAGATGGGGAAGCTATTGAATGCCATGACAAGTGATTTTGAAACTTTTAGATCTCCCTTTTCTTTGTACATCTTTATATGTACCTCATTCTAGAGAAGAGCAAAGAGGCTAGGACAGAATGAATTGAAGTAAGCAACCTCATGTGGCAGTTCAGGATGCTGATCACTACAGGCAGTAACATGTGACAGGCATATTTCTTGCTACCATCATTCCTTATCCCCATAAGCATTATAATCTGGCTAACCTATTTACTATTTCTTTTCAGATCACATTGTCTTTATGATCAATTCAGTTACCAATGCTATTATGCATAATGTCATAAAAATATTTTATTGAATGTCAGTATCTGAAGCTTGAATACAACTGATACAGGAAAATAATTTGTTATTCAGTAAAATCCCAGATCACAAACAGAGCTGTAATAGTTTGCACTCATTTCTACATTATTTATTCATTTAATCCGCCATGTTTGTTAAATGTTGGCTATGGGTATTGGCACTACTGTAGGTTGTTAGGATACAAAGACAAATAAGGTAAAGCTTCTGTCCTCAAGGAACTAATGGTCTGGTGAGGAGTGACCAGCCCCAAAGCAAGTAACTATAATATAAATTTGAGCTTAATGTGCCCTGTGAAAGAGAGCCAAGGTAGCCTTATTTAGAAAGACACTGACAAGAACATTTTATCATGGTGGTATTTAATCTGGGATCTAGTGGCTCATAAATGTCTAGACATTGTGCAATTCTTATAGGAAATGCAGAGTGACAACACCTGGGAAATTAAAAGAAACACAATATATACACTGCAAAACTTGTATTTTTTCAAATAGATGCTTGCGTACATTTGTTTGATAAAAGTGTTTTGTTTTTATTATTCACATGGTTTGATTGTCTAGCTCCTGACCTGGAAAATCAAATTGAAACATACCTATATATTAATACATTTAAATTCTTGTGAACACAAGTTATTTTTAAAGAACAATTGACTGGGACGACTTGAAAGTTATTCATGGACAGATTATTCAAAATCTGTCCCACTTGACTAGACACCACCGGTCTTGATGCAGAGGGCTGATCTCTGCTCATGACTCTGCAGAAAGCTGGGCAAAGGACAAATCTGACTACAAACGAATTACTCTTATTTTTCTATATTTATCCAAGTGTATCCATTTCTGCAGTGCTATAAATGCTCTCTGACTGGAAAACCCCAAACTTCAGTCTTGACACAATGCCTGTTTATTTGCTCACCTAAGAGATCAGTGTCAGTGTTTCTTATCTGCAGATGGCTCCTTCAAACCTGTGGCCTTGCAGTTTCTTAGCACCACCAAGTCTACTGCAACAATTGTGTAGTTATGATAGTTCTGCATGGAAAGTTGATGTGAGAAACAGCACACAACACTTTTGGGCAACTCCCACCAGTAGGAACATATTTATATAGCCACATTTAATGGCAAGGAAAATGGACTAAACGAATTTGGTTATGGACTCAGTAAGAAAAGGCAACAGGACTGTGACTAAACAGGAGATTCAGGCACACGAAATACCCCAACACCTATCTCTAATAATAATCTCTTGTAATAATTTACAACTGGTATTGTAGACCACCATCCCATTCAAATGTAATCACTAAATTGTATTTATACTCAAAACACAGAAGATAATTACTTACATAAGGGAAAAATATTTTGGATAGCAACAATTTTATTTTGCTTTATCAGTTTTACTATAGTTTTTAAAGAAAATTGGTATATTTTTGGAAGGCAGCATGTTTGATTTTATATTTTTAACTTTAGATTTGAAGTATATGCGGGTTTGTTACATGGATATATTATCATATATTATCGTGCAATAGTTCTATGGAACTAATCACCCAAATAGTGAACACAGAAGCCAATAAGTAGATTTTTCAACACTTCTCCCCCTCTTTTCTCCTGCTCCACTCATTTGGAGTCCCCAGTGTCTACTGTTTTCATCTTTCTTTTCATGTGTACCCATTGATGTAAGTGAGAGCATGCTGTATTTGATTTTCAATTCACTTAGGATAATGGCCTCCAGCTTGATCCATGTTGCTGCAAAGGACATAATTTCATTCTTTTTTTTATGGTCGTGTAATATTCCCTGTATATATGTATCACATTTCCTTTATCCAGTCATCTACCATTGATGGGCATCTATGGGCACCTAGGTTGGTTCCCTGACTTTGATATTGTGAATAGTGCTACAATAAACATACTGTCATATATGTGTCTTTTTGACTCATATACACAGGTGTCTTTTTGGCAGAACCGTTTCTTTTCCTTTGGGTTAGATACCCATCACTGAGTTGAATGGTAGTTCTATTTCTTATTCTTTGAGAAATCTCCATACTGCTTTACCCAGGGCCTGAACTAACTTACATTCCCAACAGCAGTATATAAGTGTTCCCATTTCACTTCACGCTTGCCAATACCTGTTATTTTTTGACTTTTTAATAATAGCCAGTCTGACTGGTGTGAGATTACATCTCAGTGTGGTTTTAAACAGCATTTCTCTGATGATTAATTATGTTGAATATTTTTTTCATATGTTTCTTTGCCTTTTGTATGTTTTCTTTTGAGAAGTGTCTGTTTGTGTCCTTTGCCCACTTTTTAAAGGAGTTTTTTTTTTCTTGTTGATTTGTTTAAGTTGGAAGGCAGTATGTTTTAAAGGAAAGACAGCCAAACTTCTTACATCAGAATTCAGGACAGTGGTAAACACTGTGGCAGTCACTACATTTTGTCTCTCTAGTCTACCAACCCCCTTTTCATTGCCTTCATCAAATTTAGACACTGGAAAAGTCAAACTCAACCTTTCCAGACTCATCTGAGCTTTGGTATTGCCATGTGACTCAATTATAGCCAACAAAAACTCCATGGAAGTCGGCTGGAGTGTTCAGAGAAAACCTTTGCTCTCCTGAAACTGGCACCACGCTTTCTTTTCTTTTCCTTTTTTCTTTATGCTGACAAGAATAAAAACATAGTGGCTGAGGCTGCACTGGCATTTAGTCACATGAAGGAAAGAAACAGAGAGCCACAAATAACTCAGCCCTGATAGTTTTAAGCAATACGAGCAACCACCTCCATCTTGACTGTCTTTTATATGAGAAAACTGAAACCCCCAGGGTCCCTTAAACCCAAATATACTTTCCACTACAGGTGAAGCATCCCTTATCCTAAATGCTATGGACAAGAAGTGTTTCAGATTTCAGATTTTGGAATATATTTACATATACATTATAAGATATTTGGTAATGGGACTTATCTATGTTATTTATGTTTCATATATGTTTTATACATATAGTCTGAAGGTAGTTTTATAAAATATTTTTAATAATTTTGCACATAAAGTTTGTGCAGATTGAAGCATCAAAAAGCAAAGGTGTCACTATCACAGCCACCCATGTGGACAATCTGTGTTATTTGGTGTCACTATCATTCCTGACTCTAAATTTGTATGTCACTGATAAGCAATCATTTTTTTTACACTTATTCACACATAATCACTTAACAGTAAAAAGTATGACATACCAATAATACAATGAAAAAGCATTGTGTTCAGGGTTACTAAGCAGCATGGTAGCATCACCAGAACACCTGTGTCAGCTGTTAAACAAAAGCAATGACAAACAACTGCAGGCTTTCGATCTGTCTCTACCTACAATGCTGTGTTTGCCTAAAAGGTTAGTATACACTGTACTTTATTTTTTCAGTGAGAAGAAACATTAAAAGCGGTTGAGAGTTCCAAAATGTGGGTTCTGCAGGGATGAAGAGGCATTCTGCTGGATAGCCTTTTGTCTTCTCCAGAGTCATCTAACTCATTAACAACAGTTTATGTCTCAGAGTTCTCTCTATGATTTTATAAACTGCATAATTTATTGTTCTGTGGTGAGTGTACATCTCTAGTCCTTCACACATTATCATCATATTGTCTATAGGCAGTTTTTCCATAGCGATTTCCACACTTTTAATGGAAATTCATAAATAAATGGCACATCATCATAATGTGTGCCATTTCATTACTCTTTGTGGGCCTGCTTTCATGGGGGAATCTGAGTATGCATGGAAAAGACATATAGCAACTGAAAGGGCCTAAGGGGTCTCATTTTTTCTTGTGAACACTGAATAAACTGTGTGTTGTGTGCATTTTGACTGCAACCCATCACATAAGGTCAGGTGTGGAATTTTCCGCTTGTGGTATCATTGTCAGCACTCAAAAAGTTTCAGATTTTGGAGCATTTTGGTTTCCAGTTTTCTTATTAAGGATGTTCGGCATGTACTGACTGCCACATCAAAAACTTCAATAGGAACAAATAACTACTTTCTAGCTCTGTCTCCTTGAAGAAGACTATTAACTTCTGTGGAGGCCAAATATTCTCATATATACAAATACAACAATATCTACGTTATAGTGTTGTTGCTCAAATTATATAAAATGAACATATTTTTAAAAGCATATAGAAATGTCTCATTAGCTATTTTTAGCACTTGATTATATGTGTACCTGAAGAACATCTCTGCCTTGAATCATAATTATCCACATTTTAATATGATTCTTAAGCAAGGCAAATATTTCCTTTTTATTCCATATTAAAATCACGAGAGAAGAGTTCGTCTCACCCTCATTCATAATATTAAATTTTATACTTGTGTGTCATATATTCTTTATAAGATTGCATCATAGTATGAAATTTTAATGAAAGGTAGTCTTTATTTTATTCATTAAGAGAAACAATTTAAATGTAATTTTGGAGATTTGAGTAGCAGATATAATTTCACTTAAATAATTGGAGTACCTTTTAAAATTGTTTTCTCTTCCAGAACTGAAATTTGTTAAATTAATTTGAAAAACCAATTCTTATGTAATAGGGAATCTACAACGGTTTGGCATCATAAATGCCCCAAAAGAAACATTTAAGGAAATATTGGGGAATAAGGAAACATTGGAGAATTCATTCCCATGAGTTCTGCAGATAATTATTTTTCAACTGAAATTCAGAAATAGCTAATTGCTTAGAATAAAGTATAATGAAGAAGGAGTATTAGCCAAGGTTTTAGGAGAGCAAAGAAGCAAAACACCAATGTATGACAGAGGTGGAGGGAAGTTGGAGAAGAAGAAAGAAAAATATATTTAAATTAATATTTTAAAAAGTCCCAGATTAGTTTTATAGTTGGTGAAACCTGAATATTAAAGATATAATCCTTCTAATTAGCTTTTTTAATACTTCCAAAGGCTCAGTTATACCGCCTTTGCCTTAGGGTATAATTTAGTTAGGATTTCATATAGCCACTTCTCACCAACCACATGACCACTTCCTTCTGTTATTCTGTTTCATCCAATAGTCACTCAAGCAATTAGAACTTTCATATTAATTCTTATGTTCCATAAGCTGTTTTTTAAATTATCATCCAAATAGAGCTTCACAGTCTCAATTTTTATTATGAAACTAGGAGAATAATAGTATTTATTTCATAGTAAACTCAGAAAAGATTTTAAAAGACACCTAAAGTCACATGATCAAGAATCCTATAGATTAGAACTTAAGATCAGAATAAATGTACCTGCTATAATTTGTATGTTTGTTCCTTCCAAATCTTATGTTGAAATCTGATCCCTTATGTTAGAGGTGGAGCATAATAGGAGATGGGTGGGTCATGCGGATGGATCCCTCATGAATGGATTAGTGCTCTTCCTGGAGGAATGGGGTCCTGGGTTGGTGGAATTTGGGACAGATGCAAGTGAGTTCTCACTCTATTAGTTCCCAGGAGAGCAAGTTGTTAAAAAGAGCCTGGCACCTCCCCTCTCACTCTTTCTGCTTCCTTTTTCACTGTGTGAATTCTGAACACCCTGAGTCTCTTTTACCTTCTGCCATGAGTAGAAACAGCCTGAGGCCTTCACCGGATGACCAGAGCCTTCCAGCCAGTAGAATTATGAGCCAAATAAACCTCTTTGTATAAATTACCCAGCCTCAGGTATTCTTTTATAGCAACATTAAATGGACTATGACAGTACCCTTTAATCTGCATCATACTTCTTAGCCAATAGACAGCTCATCATAAAATAAAGAAAAATATGATAATAGAAGCAAGGGGATATTAAAAATAAACCAAATGAATGGAATTATGGGTTTCACACATTGACTAGAATATGGAAGGACAATGATAAGTCATGCTGAGAAGTAACAGGATATCATTAAACCCACCAGAAGACAATCATTCTGGAGGCCATTTTCTGTCTCCCATCTCACTACCAACAATGGTTCTGAGAAGGAAAGCAATCACAACCTGAACAAAAGGCAGAGTTCTCACAAGGGCTTTTTCTATGAGGTTGACTGGCACCATATTGTCATAGGCACATTGACCCATTTCTACTCAGAGTTGCATTCCCAATCTAAATTATTCTTTTGGTAGAAATAGCAAGTTCTGCCAGTGTGAAATTCATAGAGTAATATTGAGTGAACATTTCAAACTTTAATATTATTTTTAAATTTCTCAGAATACTAAAACCTTGAAAACATAATCATTTCAAAAACAATAGAATATTATTAAAATCCTCAGGATTAAAGACAAAACTTACACTGTGAAGACAAAAGTAAAAGAATTGAACTAAATATGAAGTTACACAAGGGAATTAGCAATTGACATTTAGTAGAAAAGAAAAGAAAGGGATGAAACAGAGGGTTTTGTATGTTTATGTTTAAAGATTATGACCATACAGTGTATAGAGTAAAGGTAAGTAAGGAGCTAGACACTCCTGTGTTGTGATTTATGAGGCCCCAGAAAAGCTATTCTATTTTAAAAATAGTTTTTGTGCCTCAACTATCTAGAATTTTATAAAACCAGAAAATTCCCCATCACTGGTCTTTTTTCTTTTCTGATATGTTAATTCTTTTTTCAGTACAAAGTTCAACTCTTAAGAAACTCTGAGCTCTTTATATATACTAAAAATAAATTTAATCTGTCAGCTTTCTTCCAAGAGCTAGCAGATAAGGAAAGTGATCCAGGAGAGAGGGAAATAAGGAATTTGGGTACAAATGGCATTGGATGTGATAAAATAATTTTAAGCAAGAGAAAAACTGCTAAAAAGCACTAAACCCCTCATTTGGAATGCTAGGAGTAGAAGACTGAAAAAAAAAAAGAAAAAGAAAAAAAAACAAGCCTAGGCAGAAAAAAGCATTAACAGCCTCAGTACCTGTGTCTCCATTTCACCTTCACTGTGGTCATGGTCAGCATATCAAAATGAACCTTTTCATTCTTTTGGAAAAATACAACAAAGAAGGATGATATAGTGGAGCTACAGTAGCTTTTATGAATATGGCCAAATGGAATGTTGAATATAAATTTAATCTACAAAGGCAGTTACGTAACTGTAGTAAAATTTTAGCCATATTCCTTTCTTCTATAGTTCACCAGAAAACACAAGTTTGGAAGCTGGTGGTTCTTCCGGACATGCAAGTCTTCATACAACACTTCCTGAAACGAGTATTCCTTCCATTTTTTTTGTTTCCATGGAGACTAGAAAATCTCAATGAGGTACTAAGCTCCAGAGGTAGAGAATGAGTGCCTTTAAGAAAAGGAAAAGTGAGATCCAGAGCCCCAAAGGACACAGGATTATAAATAAACTTTTATATTCTGGAAGAAACACATTTTTTCCCAAGACTATGCCCCAGGATAAAGAGAGTTAAAGTTCACTCACTATTTATCAATTTTACAAATGAGGAAACAAAGTATAGAAAACTGATGAGACTTGGCTGGGTGTGGTGGTTCACACCTGCAATCTCAGTTACTAGGGAGGCTGAGGCAGGAGAATCGCTTGAACCCAGGAAGCAGAGGTTGCAATGAGCTGAGATTGTGCCACTGTACTCCAGCCTGAGTGGCAGAGTGAGACTCTGTCAAAAAAAAAAAAAAAAAAAAAGGAAGGAAGGAAGGAGAGAAAACTGATGTGACTCATTTGAAGGTAAAACAAGAAGATGGCAGAGGCAGAATTTGACATCATCTCCTAGTCCAGTGCTCACTAGCCAGTTTAACTTTCCCAAGAGGATTTTAGAAAACAGGCCAGAATAAATATTCCTCCAGAACATCTCTGTAGAGGTGATTTCTATATAACACCAAATGAAGGGAGATTATTCTTTTAATACATTTCAAGAGTTTAAATCAGCCATTCACATTCTTGAACTGTAAAATATTTGCCCTTCTGCAGATAACACGAGTAGTTTGTCAGAGTCTGTAACCAGGCATGGAAGTCAGGAAGACAACATCTAACAACAAAAAGATTGGGAGTAAAATCACAGCGAATCTAGAATATAGAATCCCAGAGTTCACAGGCAATGCAAAATTATTTTTATCTTGACGAAACACATTTTCGTGGAAAGGGCTAAGGATGTTGAGCCAGAGACAAATTTTTATGCCAGGATTCACATTTAACCAATGTAAAAGACACCTACCTTAACCTCATTTTTTACGAAGACTTTTTTTTTATAATATGCAGTAAGTGACTAAATTCATCTCTAGACATGCCCTTTAAAAAGATGGAAGGGAGGCTAACCTAACAAGTGGGTCTGTCAATTCACCAGCATTATGTTGACTTCCAAGGGATGGAACTGGAGGCAAACCAGTCAGTAGCCAGCAGCCACAAGCCAAGTACAAACACCAGAAGGTCAGGAACAGAATGAGAGCCCAATTCCCAGTGCCTTTCCAAGGCTTATAGACAGACTGGGCAGAGGAAATGTGGAATGGGGACACATGACGGAAGGGGCCAAGGATGTTACCTAAAGGAAATTACCAAGTAGCTTCCATAACTTTCTTCTTCTATTGGTGGGTGAATGTTCTGTGGTTAAGAAAGCTGGAGTCACCATATAAGTTCATATGTTTCCAAAATGCTTTTCTGCCCCAGGGGTTATAGTTTAACAGTTAAAAATGTAAACTTTATGGTTAGACCAAATTTTAATTTTCCTCTGAACCTTACTCAAGAATTACTACTTGACTTTCTGAGTTTCAGTTTCTTTATTGATAAAACAAAATAATAGCATTTAGCCATCTATTCCACTGTATGACTTATATGAGAAAATAATATAATATCCCAAACATAATTCCTGACATATAATAAACACAGAATATTCTGCTTCTGGCCCTCTGGTGTTTGTATTTGGCCTTCCAAGGGGGCAGACCTCTTGGAAGTCAATGTAGTGCTGGTGAATTGACAGACCTGCCTGTCAGGTTAGCCTCCCCCTCCATCTCTCTAAAGGACATACATGAAGACAAATTTAGTCTGTTATTATCATTACCATATTATAAAGAGAAAAGTCTTCATAAAAAGAGGCTAAGTCAGGTCTCTTTTACATTGGTTACATCTGAACACAGACTATACAAAGTAATGATACTGTATTGTCTCACAATTTATCAAAATGTATATCAATATTAGCTGATAAATTCCAATTAAACACAAGCAAGTTGTTCATGATTATTAGATTATCAACAAAGGATATGAAAATAACAGAACAAAAGGATAGTGATTAATTGGTAAGCAGGTATAGAAGGTCAGCACTGACAGACAAGGTCAACATACCCCAGCATCGTTTCGTTTCATTAAATTTTCTTAATGCTAAGCTTTATGTGAGAAACAATTTTCAGAGAAATGCAAATCTCTCTGTGGCACAATATTAATTAGTGATGCTAATAGCAAGAGACATTTTTGAAAATGAGGAAAGAAATGTGTCATTTGTAGACTTGTTCACAGATTCTCACAGAGCATTTTACTTTAAAGATCATTGTTAATTTCTGATTATTTGCCCCCCAAGAGTTATCCAGTGGCAAAACACCAGATGTGAATAAAAAATACTATTAACAATAACTAATATTAGACAGAAATATAAATCATATGTCATTTTAACCTTTTTTAAGAGGAAATTAATAATATATCTATTAGATTTTGTCAAGGAAATCTTTGAACCAAGTTTAATTCTAATATTCCTTGAATATTATGGCATGTAAAACTATTAATGAGTATGTTACATATTTGAAAAAAAAGTAATGATCAATTCATGCATCAAATGTTTATTGGTCATCCTCTGTATGAGGCAATGTCCTAGACACTGAGCTAGAGATATGGATAAATATATTTTAAACACATTTAAGCAATAGTATCTGTAAATAGATCTTTAACATATATGCATAGGGTAATTCTAAAATCTGTATGCAAAAGTAGGTAAAAAAATGTAATTGAACTTTTACATTTAAGTTACTTAGTATATTTGTGGAATGACTTTTGGCCAAAAGTAAATGAATTATAGTTCTGGCTTGTTTATAAAGCCAATGAAATCATTTCCTATTTAAATATGTTTGGTAGTACTAAAATATTAATCATCTCAAACCAATCAGTCACATAATCTGATCAGATAGAAAGACTTCCCACAGATACATGAAAATGTACCCATTGGCTATGGAAGAGCACTCCAGCAATCTAACACATTTTTCTCAAACTGGTACATTATTGTAATTAGGAAAATAATTAAATTCATATAGTGAATTTCTCCCAACTTGCTCAAACACTTCATGGCTCATTGATTTAGATACTTTGAGCATGTTAATGACAAGTGACACCCCTAGACATGTGAAATGTGATGCAGCTCCTCCAGGACATCATTTTCTGCACCTCTGTGGTCTAAAAGAGAATAAAGGCTTGCTGGGATGCATCACCCTTATAAATCTATAATGTATTATTAATTCATTTATTTTTCACAGTTAATGCTGAATAGGAAATATAAATAAAATACAACCATATTCCAATCACAGAAAACTGTATACAACAATGCAAGAGGATTAAACAGTCAATAGGTAGTACTAACCAAGCTATATTTTAAGGTTCTCACCAAGTAACGTGTAATGTGGTATGGCAGCCAGGGACCTATGATGGTCTCTTTGTGGACTAGCCATACAGAGGAGGAGCTAGCTAAGAGCCTCCTACTATGGCATCTTTACCATCCACTCTAATATTGGAGCTGAGATTTTCTTCCAGGATTTTTATAGTTTTGGGTTTTACATTTAAATTTTTAATCCATCTTGAGTTAATTTTTCTATATGGCATAGGAAGGGGTCCAGTTTCAATTTTCTGCATATGGCCAGCCAGCACTCCCAGAACGATTTATTAAATAGAGTCCTTTCCTCATTGCTTGTTTTTGTCAGGTTTGCTGAAGATCAGATGATTGTAGGTGTGCAGTTTTATTTCTGAGGTCTCTATTGTTTCATTGGTCTATGTGTCAGTTCTTGTACCAATACCCTGCTATTTTGACTATGTAGCCTTGCAGTATAATTTGAAGTCAGCTTTGTTCTTTTCGCTTAGGATTTTCTTGGCTATTTGGGCTCCTTTCTGGTTCCATATAACTTTTAAATAGTTTTTTTCTAATTTTGTGAAGATTGCCAATGGTAATTTAATGGGAATAGCGTTGCATCTATAAATTACTTAGTGCAGTATGGTCATTTTTAAGATACTGATTCTTCTTACCCATGAACTTGGAATGTTTACCAGGTATATACCCAAAAGAATACAAATTATTCTATTATAAAGATACATGCATGTGTATGTTCATTGCAGCCCTATTCACAATAGCAAAGACATGGAATCAACCTAAATGCCCATCAGTGATAGATTAGGTGAAAAAAATGTGGTATACATATACCATGGAATACTATGCCACCATAAAAAAGAATAAGATATGTCCTCTGCAGAGACATGGATGGAGGTGGAAGCCATTATCCTCAGCAAACTAATGCAGGAACAGAAAACCAACACCACGTGTTCTCACTCATAAGGTGGAGCTGAATGATGAAAACACATGGACACAGGGGAGGGGAACAACACACACTGGGTCTGTTGGAGTTATATGGGGAGGGAGAGCATCAGGAAGAATATATAATAGATGCTCGGCTTAATACCTAGGTGATGGGATGATCTGTGCAGCAAACCATCATGACACACATTTACTTATTTAACAAACCTGAACATTCTGCACATGTACCCCTGAACTTAAGATAACAGTTGAAGAAAATATAAAACTTCAAAAAAAAATTAGTAATCATCTTTGAGATCACTTAGTTCTATAAATCTGGACAGCTTTCTTACCTGAGTATTCTCACCTATAAAATTTAAAAAATGAACAAATACAGTAATTGACACATTTATCTGCTCATTAAGTAGTGGATATGATCTTTGGGAAGTCTAGTTACCATAGAGATTATGTAGCTAGAGTTACTAAAGAGACTAGTTGTTTCCCTCATTCACAAAAATTATTAGCATTAACTTTTGATATGTTTTTAAACACATTTTGTATAAGCAATTCAAAATTAAAATTTTTGTATGCACAAGATAAAATAAGACTCCCGTAAAAAAGAAATATACAGAATAAAATCCAAAGATTTAAGACATTCTACGTATGTTTTTAGTGTTCTTACACATTTACATACATATTTATGCACATATACATGAATGAAGAAAAGTTTGCTGTTCATATAATAGATAACATTAATGATTTACAAAATTTGTCATGGGTAAGCAAGTATATTTGTTTCCAATTGTTTTTACTTGCTACACAATCTATCATCAAACTATACAAATCAATAACGATTTAATCTTTCTCTCTTGACAGGTGTTTAGATAATTTCCAGCTTTTCCTACCAGAAGGCCTGCTGCTATTAAATGCCCCTTTTGGGAGAATATCTAGGCGGGAATTTGGGGAGAGAAGAAGTCAGAGATAAAGGATATTCACATGTTAAATTTTCATAGAAATTTCTTCATTATTTATAAATTTATATTCAATAAGTATTTTAAATTTTCTGTTTTCTATTATTTGTATTCCAATGGAAAGTTATCAGGCATTTTTTTAATTTTACAAATCAAATGAGAAAATAAAATCTCAATGCTGTTAAAATTTATGTAAGCATCATTGTAAACGAGGTTGAGAAACTTTTGAATTTCTGTGAATTTTTAACAGCCATTGACCATTTTCTTCCTGTTGGGTTGTTTGCATTTACCATAATGATTTAGGGAAATTATGTATATACAGTTAAGCTTTAATATTTATCTTCCATCTTTTCTATTGTGCTAGGCCTATCTTTTTGACTGATGGTATCCTTCTTCATAGAGTTTAAAATTATTATTATTATCATTTTTTTGTTAAATTTATCTCTTCCTGTATGGCTCTCAGTTTTGTGTTCTACTGCATAAGGCCTCCCACACCCAAATATTCTGGAAAGTATTCTCATAATTATTTTATTACATTTAGTTCTTTAATCAATGTGGATTTTAAAATGTTATGAATTAGAAATCTAATTTATTTCATTCAAATGAATTATTCTTTTTTCATTGTTTTTTTCCTTTTCTTTTCCATTCTTCCACTTTTTCTCTTCTATATCATCTATATTTTTAGTCTGACTGAGATTGCATTAAATACATAGACTAATTAAGGATATTTAGCATTAAAAATATAGAATATTGGCACTGATTAATATGTGTGTACAGTCTTCAGTAAAATTTTGTAATTTTCTTTACATTATTCTTGAATATTTACATATATATATATAAGCAAACAATCAAAGGAAGGAAGGAAGAAGTCAAATAGTGAGAAATATTATGCAGAAAATAAAGCAAAGTGATAAGATGAAGTGGTTGAGGAATGGGGAATACTCTTTAGATGGAACTGTTAATGAAGCCCTCTCTGAAAAGGTGACATTTGGGGAAAGCCTTTATTATTGGGTAAGATGAAGGTCAAATGCAATCAATAGATTTATCATGATAGAAATCTTAAAAAAATTGAATGTGTTTGTGAAGACAACCCTCTGATTTTTACAGGTTAGGATGCAGAAAGTAAGGAAGTGGAGTGACTACCATTCTAAGGAGAAATTTATTAGTAACATCAAAATAACACCCTCATTCTATTAACAATTCAGTTTCTTCAGTTGGGAAGACAGGAAGAAGGAATCCAAAACAGTTTTGTAAGTGGAAAGAGCTTCTCTCATTTAAGTCAGGAAGTGCTGGGAAGAACAGTGAAATCACAGTTAAGTAAGTATTGATTTACCCTCCCTCCTTTTCCCATTCAGTTCTCTTGTTAGTTCCATAAGATGTTAAATGAGGAAAAGCCTGACATCACATAACATTTAGAAATGGGAGGCAGAAAAACCAACTGCGTTTTGGAGTAAAGCTTAAATTAGTAAACACCTACAGTCTTCTTTTTATATTAATTTTTTCAACAAACAATTGTTGTCAGGCACTATGCTTGCCTGCCCTTGCAGATTCAGGATAATGAAAACCTAAAACTATGCATGCAAGTTAACATATATCATTTGATTCCTACATTACATTTCATGGGCATACAGTTTTTTACCATATTATAATAGGATAGAATATCTATTGAAAACATAGAAAGCTACATTTGTGTTATTCTTAGAAAGAAGTTCCACTTGTTTTTTCTATCCTCTTCTCCTGCAAAATACTGCTGAAGCATTGAAAATTACTACAAGGTGATTTGCAGTGTGAATTAAAAAGGATTTCCATATTATAGAATGCCAAGTCACACAATAACAGTATGTACTATCAACTGTAAATATTTTTCTATGTGGCATTATTCAGTCAATATCCTTCTCTCTGAATTCCTTAAAATTGTGTAAAATATACATTTTCTTACATTTCTTTCTCATTTTTCCCTTATTCTTTCCCAGATCCAATAGCCCTGCAGTTCTGGATGAGAATGGCTAGTAATGGGGATGATTCTGAAAAGTATGCCAAGTTGCTCATGGTATGCTTGACTTGCTTATTGTGGTAACATTATTTAACTTGAAGGAATAAAGGGCTGAGGGACAATTGAGCTATTTTTACATAATCGAAAAGCATCAATTCTAAGGATGATACTTTTTTTCTAATTATTCCCGAAGGTAAAAATATAACTAATTCTTGATAAATAATTAAGTCACATGACTATGAGAAAAAAAATTCAAGAAATGCAAATGTCTCAAAATAAATGGATCTGTTACATAAGGTGGTGAGTTTTCTCTCACTGATGGTTGCACAGTTATCAGGCATTTATAGAAGGAATATAAACTATAGGATCTCTTCCCACAAAAAGGTCTATAAAATCTTTTGTGGAGATAGGACCTTAGTGAAAATAGATAAACAATAGTGAAAATCGACAACATCTTCGCCAACTCTTGGAATTTTGTGAAAATAAGGTCCACTCTAATTTTTGTTTCTACTAT
The DNA here is from genome assembly GCA_036589455.1 of Ateles fusciceps. Classification (NCBI taxonomy): domain Eukaryota; kingdom Metazoa; phylum Chordata; class Mammalia; order Primates; family Atelidae; genus Ateles; species Ateles fusciceps. The sequence goes on along the minus strand of JAZHEH010000479.1, from coordinate 2,124,772 downwards.
CTCACTCAGGGTTTTCTGATAGAAAAATGTCTTGTTAAGCACCCCAGTGACAACTATTGTGTAGTTCAAGGTGTGCGCTTTACTTGACCTAGAAAAAAATAAACCCTGTCTATATATTTGGTTGGTTTTGTTTTGTTTTGCTTTTCTTTTAACCAAAACAAATTTTCCTGCATTTATTTAAAAAAAAAAAGCTTGTGAGGGCCACTTGAAATCCAGTTTAGAGAGCTTAGTCATGTTACATAAACATGCAAATTTTAAAAAAATCCCTGGGTTTTCAAGCATTATGAAACCATAAATGCCTTTGAGGCAAAAATGAAAATAATTGCACCAACATGTTAATTCTGTCTAAATAATATCCCAGCAGTGATGGGTAATAATTGGCAATTTATGAGTAAACAATTTCTTCTGAATATTAAATATGGTAGATTAAAATTTAAAAAACTGCTCTACTGAATTTTCAAAAATTACCTGTTTTAGAACCAGCCCATAAAGTATTATTAAAGTATATGTGTGATATAATAATAGATCAAATTATTCTCAAAATAGTGAAAACAAGGATCACATTACATTACATTTTAAAATCATAAGTAAGAGCATGCCATGCATAGAATCATACAATTTTATTAGAATGCAAAGAGGCATTAGGAGCCATTAATTTATCTAGAGTAAAACATCACAGCATTATGGAAAAGCCACAGGTTTTGGAGATAGAGATGGGTTTGAATGTCACCCATATCATTGTATGACAGTTTTGGTTCGTTCCTTCAGAAGCCGACTCTAAGACAGTGATTAACCTGCAAGTAGTTTATTTGAGAAGGACAGGGGACACTGGTAGTGGAGTGAGGGAGTGGAGGGGGAGGAAACACAGAGCCCACTAGATAAAGGGTTTATTCTTAAACCATCTGTCACAGTGGGTGGCCAAAGATTAATTTCTCAGAAATGCTCTGAGTAAAGGTGCAAACCCATAGCTCAGATCCTCCTACATGGAAACGAGGAAGCTAAAGTATTTGAAGACAGTCATGTTGAAGATTGCACTGTTGATTTCCCTGCACTCTGGCTGGCATCTGTAGTCAGAGTCAAATGCTCATAAGAAAGATGAAGATATTTGCAGCTGGATGTAAAAGATAATACTAATAGACCCTAGTGATAGAGTGAGGCCCTGAGGACATCCTGCTAGCATTTATTTCTATATAATTATTCATTTCAATTTATGAGTGTAGCCTTTGATGTCATGAATATTAAATTAGAGCCTTCTGAAAATTAGAGTTCTAAGAATTACTTTTCTCCAAATTTTCTATTACAACTACTTCACTATGACTGTTGTTATTGGGAAACTAAATTCCCCTGTTTTTGTTTTCTTTTTTATTTTAGAATATACATGATCAGCTAGATAAGTCAGAAATACATCACATTCTAATTCTGATAAACTAATAATATTAGTAACTGAATTCTTCATAATTGCTCTATCTTCTTGCTTATTTCATGGTTCTTTTCTCATGGACTTTACTAACTTGGACACTAACATAAGACAACAGACATTATTAAACTGGGACTGTTAACACAAAAGCTGAAAAATACCCTAACTGTTAGTTCCACTAAGAGAATAGCTTTACAGCCTGAGAAAACTTGCTGAAATGTGGCTAGTTCATGTCCATTATTTAAAGAAATCACTTAACTTTTCAATCAAATTAAATTAGTTATACTCTGATTTAAGATCAAAAAAATTTTCATTCTTTTACATGTCTCAAAAAATGTTGTTATGCGTTACCAAAAGGTAAATTTAATTCAGGAACAGTACAATCATCTGTACGAATAATAATGTAACAGAAAAAAGAAACAAGACTTTTGAAGAGGAAACAACAAGGAGAAGGATGCATGTAAATTCAAAATTGTATTTGAGAATGAAACAGTTAAGAGTTTTCATTCCTAACTATAGATAAGAGATATCATACCTGCAAGAGAGAACACAAATATGCTTATACGTAGAAGTTTTTGACATCCAATTGTCTTGGCAGCATTCAAAATGCATAAATGTTATTCATAGTAAGTAACAAGATAGTAGATGGGAACAGATGGCTTGGCCTTGCACTCTTTTGAATCTTAACAAATTTACCTTTAAACCTGCTAAGTAAAAATTAATTAAACAAGAGTAGATTATTGTTTTGTCATTTGTTCTAACAAAAACTTTGCAATCATAATAAGGACTCCTGTCAATTAGCTTTACTAAGTTAAGATCTATTACCTATCAGTACTCATCTTGGGTGAATACTGAGTACTGCCTAATAAATCTAACAAAGAAACCCGTTCCATTAAAAAGAAATGGCACTGAATCAAGAACTCCATTGGCAAGGAACATAACTTGAATCAGCAGGAAATGAGTTGAGAGAAAAATGAGCCAAGAGTTTTGAATAGGAGCTTTTTATTAGTACCAGAGTTTTTAGTTTTAATTTTGTCAAAAATATAATCTGATAATTTGTGCCAGAATATATTTTTGACAAAATTAAAACTAAAAACTTTTCTTCATGTACATATGTGAGAAAAATATGCAAATTTATATTTGAAGGTTTAATTTCTAAGTCACTTTGAATCCATTTCTTTTCCACAGAAAAGCACTAGGAATCAAAGCAGTTAAAAAAACAATAGAAGAACATGAGGTAATAGAGGGACAACCTTACTTATGGCAAAATTAATTTATTTTGAATTATTTATTTGTTGAAAAACAAAGTTAAAACTGTAGATTCTCAAACCAGATTTATCTAATATATTCTTTTGTATAAGTAGAAACTATTTTATAATACCTTATACCAAAAATACCTTATTATCTCAGGATATATTCTTACAATGTGTCAAAGGTTATGTTTATCAGAACTTTTAATAGAGACTCTCAAAATAATTCCAAACATTGCTGTAGGGTTTTATACTCTCATATATTACTTGTGAGCATGCTTATTTTCACACATTTGCCAGATTTGAATGTGACATTTATACTCCAATGTAATGGGTAACATATGCCATACCATTGGTAGTTAATATTCATTTTCTTGACTACTCATTGGTTATGTTTATCAATTCACTTATTAATTTATTCATTCAAGAAGTTTTTGGGGACTCAATTTTAATCACAACACTTATTTTATAGGACACGATGTCTCACATTAGCAGATGATAAATTATTGTTAAGTAAATATATAAAATAATAGTACATAAAAGACATACATTTGCACCCCCAAATATGAACCATTTTCAACTAAACTTATAAAATATGATAATACTGAAAATAAGAATTTGACTTACTGTACATTAAAATAACAATAATAATTTTGAAAACTTTAGTTGGCATACAGTATTAAAGATTAAGCTGGCTCTTCTTTCTCCTTCTATGGTAATACAATGAACTCCTCAGCTTCATTGCATCATGTTTCTCTGACTACTAAGGCAATATTAACCTAGCTCAATGATAAAGCAAATTATACTAATCTTGTATTTCTTGACAAGCTAACTCAGAACAATTGTGTAGTTGTGTGCATATGTACATATTTATCACAAATAAACACATGTATGTTTACAAATTAAGTAAACAGGGTATTACTGATAAAATCTTCCTCCATTATGATACGTCTTTGCCCTCACTTCTTTAAGCTTTAATGCCCCTAAAAGATACAGTTTTAGAAATTTCCATTTCCATTTCATGTTCATATTCAATTTTTATTTTCTCTATCTCCACCTGTCAAATTTTTACATATGCTTTACAAAAATAAATATAGATGACACTTCTCCCATGAAGTACTCCTTGGTTCCCTAGTTCCACGGTCATGTGGTTAGAATAGAAAAAAAAAACTTTTTTTTTTCAGGCTGGGTCTCTCTCGTCACCTAGACTGAAGGACAGTGTCATGATCATGCCCCACTGCAGCCTCTACCTGTTGGGCTCAGGTGATTCTCCCACCTCAGCCTCCTGCATAGCTGGGACCACAGCACAGTCACCACTCCCGAAGACACACACGCACACACACACACACACACACAATATTTTTATATAATTTTTAGTTATATATATTATATATATATAAATTATATATATAAATTATATATATAAATAAAATTTTATTTATATATATAATTTATATAATATTTATATATTATATATATATAATTTTTTTTTAATAGAGACAGAGTTTCACTATGTTGCCCAGGCTGGTCTCGAACTCTTGGGCTCAAGTGATCTTCCATCCTCAGCCTCCCAAACTGTTGGGATTACTGGTGTGAGCCACTGCATCAGGCTAGTCTTTTAAATATTGTTGTTCTCATCACACTAAATATTAAACTTGAGGCTTATGCAGATATCTGTCTCTCATTAATGTATAAACTCCTTAAGAGCATAAACTGTCTTGTTCTATGTATAAGTTAAATAAAGCCAAGAAATGTTTTTTTAATCACTTTTAAATTATCTTAGCATTTAGCATATGCCTGGATATTTGTAGTTCCCCAGAAATGCTTATTGAATTATAATATTCATCTTTTATTATTATTATACTTTAAGTGTTGGGATACATGTGCAGAAATTGCAGGTTTGTTACATAGGTATACACGTGCCATGGTGGTTTGCTGGATCCATTAACCCATCATCTACATTAGGTATTTCTCCTAATGCTATCCCTCCTCTAGACCCCCACCCCCCACAACAGGCCCCAGTGTGTGATGTTCCCCTCCCTGTGTCCATGCGTTCTCATTGTTCAACTCCCACTTATGAGTGAGAACATGCAGTGTTTGGTTTTCTGTTCCTGTGTTAGTCTGCTGAGAATATTGGTTTCCAGCTTCATCCATGTCCCTGCAAAGAACATGAACTCATCCTTTTTTATGGCTGTATAGTATTCCATGGTGTATATGTGCTACATTTCCTTTATCCAGTCTATCACTGATGGGCATTTGGGTTGGTTCCAAGTCTTTGCTATTGTGAACAGTGCTGCAACAAACATATATGTGCATGTATCTTTACAGTAGAATGATTTATAATCCTTTGGGTATACACCTAGTAATGGGATTGCTGGGTCAAATGGTATTTCTGGTTCTAGATCCTTGAGGAATCACCACACTGTCTTCCACAATGGCTGAACTAATTTACACTCCCATCAACAGTGTAAAAGCATTCCTATTTCTCTACATCCTCTCCAGCATCTGTTGTCTCCTGGTTTTTAATGATCTCCATTTTAACTGGCATGAATGGTATCTCATTGTGGTTTTGATTTGCATTTCTCTAATGACCAGAGCTTTTTTTCATATGTTTGTTGGCCACACAGATGTCATCTTTTGAGAAGTGTCTGTTCATATCCATTTTTGATGGTAGTGTTTCTTTCTTGTAAATTTGCTTGAGTTCTTTGTAGATTAAAGAACTTCTGCACAGCAAAAGAAACTATCATCAGAGTAAATGGGCAACCTACAGAATGGGAGAAAATTTTTGCAATCTATCCATCTGACAAAGGGCTAATATCCAGAATCCATGAATTAAAGTTACTTTCAGTATTTAGCACAAGAACTAAACTGCTAGGTATGCAAAATTATTTACTCAAGCAGTCTTCCAGCAGCCATCTAAACTCTATAACACAGTGCCATCAGTACTGTGTGGTTTCAATATGTGTGATTAATAGTCTTATTAAAGACTTTTGTTTTGATAATGCTTTACATTCTCTCATTTTAGAATTCTATAAATTTTAAAAATTTGCTTCAGTGTTGTCAAAAGATAAACAAGCCTGAAAAGCAAATTTATTTTGGGAGCTAATCATTGAACCATATCATATTACAATAATATATTTGCTTCTGCAACATGAATGCAACTGTACTCAAGGTTCAGTAAGTGCTCACAGCATAAGATTAAAGCAGATCTAGGTTCTCGATGTGATATGCAAACAATCTCTATTGGTTGTAGAATGCAGGCTGAAAATGTTACATAGCTTGAGTTTGACATTCAAATTAAATGTCTCTACTTGATTACTTGACCCTTGTTCTGAGTTTCCAGCTTTAAAAAAAATTGAGTTGAAAAGAGTTCACAAGAAAGAATGTTTAATGCATGTACTGATTTGGCTACCTAGTCCTGCTATTTATTCAATAAATATTTATCTATTGACTGTTCTATGTGCTGGTGCAGAAAATGCAGCAACATAGAAAAAGACACAAAGGAATGTCTCTTCTATATGTCAGGTATTTTTTCTCATAAGAATATATAGAATATACACACAGAAATATGAGAGATCTTTGTAAACTCCTGTAAAGTCAGATCATGCTACTCATAAGAGCTGAGAAAAGCTCAAGAGAAGTAGCATGATCTGACTTAGAGTTTACAATGATCTCTTATAATTCTGTGTAGAGTATAATCCATATTGGGTCAGCCTGGAAGCAAGGGGATCATTTTAAAAGGCTTGTTAAAACTTCTAAGTTATGAAATGAAGGTGGCTTGGTCAGAGGTGGTAGTCATGTAGGCATGTTAGGGATGATAGAATTTTGGATATACTTTGAAGGTAGTTACAATAGTTTTCCCTTGATGGTTTGAATCTGGAATGTGAATTGAAGACACAAGTCAAGAAAAACAAAAAAGGTTTTGCCTTCTGCCAGTGGTAGAATGGAATAGACATTACTAAAACAAAAAGATGTTGAAGAACAGCAGTGTAAGGCTGGAGATAAGAAGTAGATGAAGGTCATAAGTCAGAACACTAAAACTGTGAGACTGGATAAGATCTCCTGGAATGTGAGAGTAGTTTAAAAAACAAACACAAACAAACAAACAAAAACAGGATATTCAAGGAATAAATGTTGATGCATTACAATATTTAGAAGTTGCAAGATAAGAAGAATGGAGAGAGAGACAGTGAATGGATAGGAAAGAGAAAAAAGCAAAGTAAAATAAAGAAAATGAGTCAAAAACTTCTAGAATTTGTCAAATCCTGTGGACAAGTTGGATAAAATTAGGACATGTTCTTGGTGATTGGATTAGATAATACATAGATCATTAGGAAATATGAAAAGAACAGTTTCATAGAGTGATGGAGAGAATAAACTCATTGGACTTGATTCAAAAGACAAGGGATAAGATGAAGTAGGTACAGGAAATATAGACAGGTTTTTAGGGTTTTGTAAAAAAACTGCATAAAAATGGAGTAGCAAGATATTAAAGCATATTTATACAACACTGCAAACCATCCAATACAGAGAAAATAGTGACAATGCAAAAAGATGTGGGATATTTTCAGGATCAAACTCCTGGAGGGAAATTCTGTGGGATCCAGTGGTCACTTGGAAGAGTTTTCTATAAACAGAAGAACAAATAATCCATCCATCAAAATGAGAAAGAAGATAATACACAGTTTCCAAAACATCTATATGAGTAGTTGTAGTAATGTGAGCACATCCAATTTCTTTTATGCTTGCTTCCACTACTGTTTTATCGTTTACTTAAAAAAATTTTTTTAAGCCAGTGAAATTTGAGGCCAGATTATCAGCTAAAAATTGGGACCAGGACATGTCGGATATTCCAGGAAATATGAGATCATATAAAATAGTTTCCTAAAAGAGTGGACAGGTGAATGGACCAGAGTTAGGGCTTGAGAGAGTGAACAGAGATGCAGAGGATCAAATAGAGATGATTTTCAAGGGTGATAATGGAATCAAGTTTTGAAGGTCTAAAAAATTCTAGACTTCTTATATTAAACTAATATCTCTCAGCCTCTGGAACCCAGTAAAACACAAAATCTCTATCATATTTTGTCATCCAATTTCAGAACTTGAAAAAAAATGTGACTTTTTTCCATGAAGATATATTTTATTTAAAATGTCTTAGGTACATACCCCACTCTGGTATTCAATATTGGTGCTTTCCCCCAGCCATTCAAAGTTGAATTTATAGTGCCTTCAATCATGGTCTCTTTTAAATCATTCCTGAGTGAATATCTGCTTTCAGGCTTCTCCAAGAAGAAGATGATAGCCTTTTTTTTCTCATCATTTAAATTCTTTTTTTACTTCTCTTCAAATCATTTTTGTGTATTTTGCAATCTAATTATAAAAATGCTTATGTCAACAGGAAGAATACCTTCACTTGAAGTATAATGAATAGAACATGAATTTGACATTAATAATTTCTTTTATCATTTTTAAGCAACAATACTGAAAAAAAAAAGTGATTCCAGGCAAAATTGTTGGTAGAATGTAATTTGACTTCTGTGTGGGGCCAATTCTCCTATCTGTGGCTTGCTCATTGTTAGTGGTTTGGGGACAACTACTATTGTACTTTACTATCCGTACCCATGTATATGAGGACTTCTAATGATACTTTTAAGAAGATAATAATTATTGCCAATATTGTCTGAGCCCTTATTCTGCACTAGGCACTCTTCTAAGTACTTCACATGACCAGCTTATTAAATGGTGGCAGTCACCCTTTGAGGTAGGCACTATTACTCCTAGTTTGCCCATGTACTAATTTGGAGGTAAAGAACATCTTTTATGGTGTTATAAAAATATAGTATTTGTAAGACAATTTGTGTTTGTACTATTTAACATTTTTATAAACAAGTGAAGATACTTAGTGTTATTGTTTCAGCTTTTTTGCTTAAAACACATGAATGGGATTTTAAAGCGTTAAAAAAATCATTCTGCTAAGACCATTTATTTAACAGAAATAGCAATTTTAGCTTTTCTCAGAACCATTCCTTTTTTAAAAAAAGTATTGCATTTTAAAAAGTTTCTAGACTTCTTTTGCAAAAAGATTCCAAGTGTTCAAATTCAAGTATGCCATGTTTAGATTGAATCATCCCTGCACAGCTCTTTCTGAATAGAGCTTTCTATAGTTTGCAAATAGGCTGATGTAAAGGGAAACTTCACTTCTAGACAGTATTTTTGGCTAAATGAGGTCACCTTTCTTTAATTCTCTGAAGATGAAGCCTAAGAAAACTATATTTGGCCAGAGCAACTCATACAGCAGACTACAAAGGAAACTGTAAAATGCAGCCTGACAAGGTTGCCACAGTTCATTTTGGTTCTGTGTATGTACTTCCTACCTACCGGACTTCATCACAAAGAAAATCCACAGGGAATCTTGGAGGAAAAAAAGTGCTATTGCCACTGATCATTGTATCTATTTTGTAGTAGCCTAAGCTAAAATTTATTTATATTTCATTCCTTTACAAAAACTTTTATCAGCAAAATGGATTCTACTTTTCTAACGTGCGTTGGATTCTGCCAAGAGGTAATCTGATCTTAGCTATTCCCAGGATGCAGTCTCATTTTGACTTCAAACGTTCAGAAGATAAGGTGATTTACTGTTTTCTCTAAAGGTGCATCTTCTCAGTACAAAGCAAAAGAGAATCAGCTGTTTCATATAATCTGTTTAGACAAATTTAAATATACATGATGTAAATATGAGAATTTGTGGGTACTTACATTTTTTTCTGTGGTTCTCTATATGTGTATATTGTATAATAAAAGACAAATAATCAAAACAATTACTAATTTACCCATTCTCTTTATGATAGGCAGAGAAAGCAACCATGTATATAAATAGAAAACCAGCTACTGTGTAGCATGATTTTTATGACAACAAACTCTATGAGAAATATTGATCTAGGCATCTTGTCATGTGAATTAATAGGAGAATATACTTTATTTTTAGTGTATAGATACAACCTAAGAGAAGACTATATATACTTCATTAAATATCACACTTCGTTTTTTAAGGAGTTCAAACACATAATAGAAACACATAAATAAAAACATTATCACAAAGTACCAGTGTGAACAAAGGCTCATAACATATTTATGACAATATTCACAGAACAAAGATAACTTATAGCAATATTCCTGACCCATAAAGATAGTGTAGAAGTAGCATTCCAAAACAATTACAATGGATGCTTCTTGTAGTGAAAATGCATCACAAATGGGAAAGATTTCTTGATGCTGGGATTGCTAGTTTCCAAAACATTACTGCTTATCTTGATTTGTGTTTTTTTCAGAACCACATTGCCAAGTCAAGATTAAATGTATGTGTAGTGTTTGCCTATTCTCTAGAAATTAATGTGGTTTTTACCTCCTTATCTATACAATGATTCAGTAAAAAGAAATGTGGAAAATCATTATATCTTAAAAGTCTAAATACTTGAGGTATGGTTCTGTTGGTTCCACAATTTGGTGGTCAAAAGAAAACCATTAAGAAGTACTCCTTCAGTAGATGGCTACATTTAATTTTATGAGACAAACTCCCTTATGAAACAAATTTGGATCATCTAATACAAGAAAGTATCAAGAAATTATAAAAATTTATATTTATATCTTTTTGCTGTTTATAGTATCCCCTTACATCCTGAAAATAGTTATTTCTCCCCCATACTATAATGTACCTTTTCTTTCCTATATACAGTTTCTTCACAGCTGTACAGAGCTTTTCTCCCTTATATTTGTGAATTAAGTAGAAACAAACCTAATCTCCTTTATTATACAGCACAATCTTTAATTTAAAATCTCTTGTTTTCCCAAGTGAACCACTGTTGCAATTAAGCAGCAGTGTTAAAACACAAACTCGTATTTTTGAGCAAGTGAAATGAACGAGACATTTTTTGATGTTATTTTTCTCTTTAACACACTCTTAAAAAAAAAAAAAAAAAAAAAGCTGTGATTTCAGTCCTGTCTGCACAATCCATATACCCAAAGATCTTATTAAAATGACATAAGCCCTGTTCCTGAGCCCTGTTCCTGGCAACCCCAGAATCTCCTGACGTTGCTATTTTAAAATTGCTCCCTAGGGGATAATAATGTGCAGACAGGGCTCATAATCACTGAACTAGAGCCATCAAGAATATCTAGTTCATCAAGATGATTACAAAATAAGTGAAATCACAGAGGTACTTGTCACATCTGTGTTTTTCTCTGTTTCATAGATGAGTTGTGTGAAATCCATTTCACTAGAATTTGTAATTATAAATACACATCAAAACTGAAGGTGCCCATGCATATAAATATTCCTATGTGACAGCATGCCATACAGCAACAGATGAGTTGACTCACAAAGAAGTAATTTATTTGCTCTTATTCTTACTGAGTTTTTTTTTTTTTCCCAAGTCAGGGCCTTGCTCAGTTGCCCAGGCTGGAGTGCAGTGGCACCGTCTTAAGTTCAGGGCAGCCTCAAACTTCTAGGCTCAAAGGATCCTCCCTTGAGTACCCTCCTGAGTAGCTGTGACTACAGATACACAACATCACACCTTACTAATTTTTAAAGAAAATTTTGTGTACAGATAGTGTCTTGCTATGTTGCCCAGGCTGGTCTAACTCCTGATCTCAAAGGTGATCCTCCTGCCTCAGCCACCCAAAGCATTGGGATTACACACAGGTGTAGGCCGACAACACCTGCACTTACCTTCATAAAATCTCACTCTCATTAATATTTACAATCTTCATTAATACATCTTGAGGAATAAATGTTTATCTAATGCTCAAAAACATCCTATAAAGTCCTCCTTATCCTTTCAATGACTTACAGAAAGCAAAAGTTACACAAAACCCTTAACAAATTGTTACTTGAGATCATGTCTCTTTAATAGGAAACAGGAATACTTACAGAATTTGTGCATTGATAATTTATATCACTGTCACTAAAGTTATGACACTCATTTGGATAACTAAAAGTGTGTATATATTTTATAAATTAGATCACATTGTTAAGACTTTGAAATCTGACTCACCAAAAAAATCCCTTTCTCAACATCTCAGTTTCCACACAATTACCTTCTCCCCATCTCTGTCTCACAGGTGCACATGCACACACACACACACATGCACACTCACATACATACTTGATTTTCTTTCTTTGACTCTTTGGTAATTCTGACTCAGTCCCCAACATAGACAATTTCTCCTCTTTAATAATGTTAATATTTCTCTTAGTTCAATTAAAACAGGTTGAAATTTTCCAAGGGCAAAATAGCTATAAAGAATCAACATAGTAGAATGGGAAGAGTATTAATTTGCTGTTTTCCTGCATTTTCATTTGGTCACAAGTCGATTAAAATTGCTGAATCTCTTTTTATAAAAAATATTTTAAAGTAAAACTAAAATTAAATCCTCTCATGTCTACTTTTCAGGAATTGTAATACCAATAAATGAGATTATTTCCCTGTGCACATCAATGTGCTGGTGAAATTTTACTTGCAATTAAAATTTTGAAAGAAAAGTCTAATAATGAAGACAACTTAGTTTCTAAAATCTATGGGGTGTGTGTGTGTGTGTGTGTGTGAGAACACGTATGCAAAATGAGAGCAATTTAAAAAGTAAATTACCAATAATTCACCCTTACAGCATAATTGAAAATAAATTTACTATGATAATTTAGTTCATTTGTAACTGGGGACATAAAAATCCAAAAGAAACAGAGTACATTCCAGAGATTGGGACAGAGCGGAGAGTCAATTAGGATTTACTTTTAATAAGGGGAAGTGTGTCAGGTTTATGCTTTTCCAAAAAGACTAAGTAGAGCTTAATCCTATATCTGCTTATATCTAGAAACGAAGGGTGCCACACTAAGGAGCATCATTAAAATTTTAAATGATTTATTTTCAAAAGAAAATTTGATAAAAATGAAAAGGTAACTCAAAGATGGGGAAAGATTCTTAACATATAGATATATGTTAAAAGATTTAATTCAGAATGGGAATAAATTAATCATAGACAAGCAACTCAATGACATGGGAAACAAGTTCAACAGATGGTCATTAAAGAAGCTATATTAATGGTTAATGTACACATTAAAAAAAATTGCTCAACGTAATTGGTCACTGGGAAAATGAAATCAAAACCACCATGAGATACTACTATACACCCCTTAGAATGGCTAAAATTTTAAGGCCTAACAATAACAGGTGTTAACATGAACATTAAAAAATGAAAATATTCTTCCAGTGGGAGAAATACAAAATGTTTCAGCAATTTTGGAACAGAGTTTAGAAGTTTTTTTAATTTTAAATATGCACTTACTAAGTAACTCAGAAATGTGACTTTGAATTTTTACCATGAAAAATGAAAACCCACACAAAGATATATACATTAATGCTCATAGCAGCTTTTGTCATAATAACCAGGAATTAATCCAAATATCTGTCTACGGGTAACTGGATAAACAAATCTTGGTATTTCTAAACAATGAAATATTATTTGGTAAGAAAAATACTACTAGTAGTATCTACCAGTAATACATGCAAAACCATTAATGACTCTCAATAACATTACATTCAGTGAAAAAGGCAGTCTTAAAGCAAACACTTCTTATGATTTCCTTTATATCAAATTTTTAAATTGAGAAAAGTATAGGAAAAGGAAACAGATTGGTGAGAAGGTATATAGATGGTCAACAAACCTATGAAAAAAGCCTCAACATTACTAATGATCAGGAAAATGCAATCAAAACCACAATACGATACCACCTTACTCCTGAAAGAATAGCCATAATAAAAAAATCAAAAATTAGTAGATGTTAGAGTGGCTGTGATGAACAAGGAACACTATTACAATGCTGGTGGGATTGTAAACTAGTACAAGCACTATGGAAAACAGTGTGGAGATTCCTTAAAGAACTTAAAGTACAACTACCATTTGATCCAACAATCCCGCTACTGGTGTCTACCCCAGAGGAAAAGAAGTCGTCATTATACAAAAAAGATATTGGATGCAAATGTTTATAACAGCACAATTCACAATTGCAAAAACATGGAGCCAACGAATGGATAAAGAAACTGTGGTGTTTATATACATATACACATACACATACACACACCCACACACATATATATGTATACATATATATTGCGGTATATATGTATGTGTGTATGTGTATACATATATATACACACACGTATACATATACACATATATGTATGCATATATTATGTATATATGTATCTGTATATGCATATATATCTACACATATGTATACATACATATGTACGTGCACATATGTATATGTATATACATGCATGAATACATACATGTATATGCATATATGCATACATATGTGTGCGTATGTATTATGTATATGTGTACATATATATACCACAGTATATATGCGTGCATATGTATATGTATATGTATGCATATACATACATACACTCATATATACCACAGTACATACATATGTGTGTATATATAGACACACACATGTGCGCACACACACACACACAATGGAATACTACTCAGCCATAAAAACTAATGAATTAATGGCATTCACAGTGATTTAGATGAGATGAGAGACTATTATTCTAAGTGAAATAACTCAGGAATGGAAAACCCAGCATGTTCTCACTCATAAGTAGGAGCTAATTTATGAGGATGCAAAAGCATAGGAATGACACAATGGACTTTGGGGACTCAAGGGGAAAGAGCAGGAAGGAGGTGAGAGATAAAAGACTACAAGTAGGCTGCAGTGTATACTGCCTAGGTGATGGGTATACCAAATCTCACACATTGTCATTAAAAAACTTACTCATGTAACCAAACACCACCTGTCTCCCAATAACCTATGGAAATATAAATAAATAAATAAATATCACTGAGGATGCTACAAAAAATAGATTAGAAAAGCACAAAGAAGGTATTTCACATAGAACATACACAAAGATATACACATTAATGATCATAGCATTGTTCTGCTTTGTTCTATATTTGATAGTCTAGTAACGCTCAATGATGTCTGGAGAAGAACAATGGCCGCTTGTGAATGTATGTCGTTGTTAAAATGCACTTTGTATGTTCTAATAAAAGTTATTTACCCACCCTCAAAATATAAATAAATTAATTAATTAATTAACTTGTTTTGGATGTTATAAGTATTTTACATGTTGCTTGTAATGGTGGTTAGCAAGTGTATAAATTTGTCAAAACATCCAAATACAGACTTAAAAGCAATGCTTTTCCTGTAAGTTAATTAGGCCTCAATTTCATTTATAAAATAAGTTTTTTTAAGAAAGAAAAAGGCAGTGTTGATATTTTTTTATGTAACAAGTTACAGTCTAGGCCAAAAACCTTTAACAAGAAAAATAAGAGATTTTGTAATGCTAAAGGCATTTAATTTATAAAATGTGTGTGGTGTTTTTTAGACAGAAAAAGAGAGTGTTAAGATGTTGTTATCTAACAAGTTACAGTCCAGGCCAAAGACTTTTAACAAGAAAAATAATAGATTTTGTAATGCTAAAGGCCATAATGCATAATTGAGACATTACCAGTTATCAATAGCTATGAACAAAAACACAAGAACTATTACAGGTAACCACGAAATAAGCAAAGGACAATCTACAGAATAGTATTAATAATTGGAGTTCTTAACTCTCAGTCCAAGATATATCACCTGGGCAAAAACAGTAAAAGATTAAGAAGACCTAATGTATATAATCAGTTGGATAAATACTATGGACACATATGAAACATTGCATCTTAATGATACAAAATACACTATTCTTCCAAGTCCACACTAATATTTTTTAAATTAGACATTTGTTAAATTAAATTACCCACAAATTAAAAATTATAGAAATTACATCCAAAGAATCAGACAAAAAAACCCTACCTCTTAAAAATGCATACACATATTAATTAACTTGAGTCAATAAAGGCAAAAATACTGACACTGTAGAATTGCAGACTTCCTAGAAAATAATGATAATGACAATACATATCAGAATTTATTTAAAAAATTAAAACAGTAATATAAAAAGATTCATAACCCTAAAAATGACTTAGGAAGAAATAAAAATAAACTATATATCCATAATGAAAACAGAAATAGAAAAATCAAGATAAATATAGATAAAAAGCAGAAAATGAGTGAGAAATTAGAAAATCATATATTATTAAACTACAGCACTGTTTCCTTGAGTCATTGAAAGAAACAGATAGCTAACCTAATTAAAAATAAATGGGAAGGGTTCAATTATAAAAACAAATGGAAAGCTATAAAAAAGTATTTAAAAAGAAAAATAAAATAATCATGGAAACAGGAGATTTAAAAGTTACATTGCATGCATCTATTCAAATGTATTTGAAAAATGATGAAATTATAATAGTCTAAAGATTACAGTTTACTGGAATTTACCCATGTGTACATACATGGAAAAAATAAACAGAGTAATTTCCATAGGAAAATAATGAGAAATTCTAAAAATCTAAAAATGCTAAATCTGATAAATTTCTAATAATGAGAAAGTTCTAAAAATGCTTCTATAACATTTGTCCCAGGAGTTTCAACAGTGGAATTCTGTAAACTTCAATGACCATATAATCCTAAATTCTCTTTAAACTCTTTCATCCCAAAACTATAGTTTTCAAAGACTTTTGTTGGTAACTAACTATATCATCAATAGTCAAACCTGAGAAAAGATTTCTAAATATGAAAAAGGAACAGAATTAAAGATGAACCTAAGTTATAAATGCCTATATAAAAATCCAGAAGATAATATGAACCAACAGAATTCAATAGTATACAATATCAGGTTGCAAAATAATCTACCACGATCATCTGTGGTTAGTTTTATGATTGTAACTATTCAGAAACCCATTCATGTATTTTTCAAAGTTAAATGTAGTATGATTATCTACCATATTCAACAAATTCAACATTCATCCTTGATTTAAAGGTAATTTATTTCATAACAGTGAAACACTGATCACATTTCTGCAAAAATCAGAAACAAGACAAGGATCTCTGATAACACTACTTTTATTAGAGATTTTTTATAAAGAGATGGAGTCTTCTATGCTGCCCAGGCTAGACTCTAACTATTGGGCTCAAGCTATCCTCCTGCCTCAGCCTTCTGAGTAACAGGGACTACATATACGTTCCTCTGTGACCTTCTGTTAGATATTTTATTAGAGATTTTAGCCAATGCAATCAATCAAAAGAAAACAACCAGAACATCTGTACTAGAAAGGAAGTAAAGTTAGTAAAACTACCTCTACTTGCAAATACTTTGATCGTATACATGGAAAAGCTAAGAGACTAATCGGAAAGAAGAAATGAATGTCTCTATGTTCTCATTGGTCTAAGTTCTTCTTTACATTGAGAAAATTTTTATCTTCTAAACAACCATCTATAATCTTCATTTTGTTCTACGAAGATACACATAATAAGTCTAAATTTCCTACATGATAGTTTTTTTAAACTTTCCCAAAAAATAGCTTCACTATTCCCCAAAATTTGTTCTCTTGCAAACATGCCTGAATCTTTCAAATAGTAGCTCTAAGACATGATTTTGGATCTTTAATTTTGTTTAGATTGACTCTATTTTGCTAGGATCCTTCTTAAAATATTGCTATCAGAATAGTACAAAATATAGTATGTCACCTGGCATGAACTAAAGCTAGGATGAACATAAATTTATCATTCAAATGGTAATTTTTTAAGAGTGAAACAGGGTACTACTACTTACACTAGAACCACAGGTATAAAATAAGTCTGTCCATGGCAAAGAGGGATGTATGTTCCAGCCTCCTAAATTGGAATTTTTTTGCTAATATAAGTTTTCTTTAGCCTTCTCAGTTTATGAGAGCTATGGAATTACAGGCAAAATAATCCAGTTTTCCATATTTGTACTGACAAGAATAGATTAATCTGACAAGTTGTTTCATTTATCTGAGCCTCAATTTTCTAATCCATAAAACTGAAATAACCAAATTTTTGGCACATTAGTTAAAAAATTAGAAGTCTCATATAAAAAATGTGGAAGAATATATTTTTCAGTTGCTTGATGTTACTCATTTTCATTTATGTAACAAATGGGTACTATAAATGGGGAAAATATTACTAATAATAAGGAAAGAGTCACGATTACTGAGGGCCTTCAAGTGACAGGCACTTTACATTCATCATCTCCTCTTCCAAGGACACTGCAGGAGATTTACAATAAGAAAACTTAGCGTTAGAAATAATGAGTGACTGACCAAAATATAACCACTGGAAAGTCGTGAGTCTGAGCTGTGCTTGACTATTTTGTTCTGTCTTTCAGAAACTATGGAATAACTCAAATATTCACAAAATAATAAAGAAATAAACTTACCACTCAACAATAATACATCATAATTTTTGCCACACTTCAGTTATTTTTTTAAAGAATCAAACACATTAAAAATACAGGTGAATTATTTCTGGATTTCTTCTAAATTGCATTTGCTCTCATATTTTCCAGAAGCAACCACCATTTTGTATTTGTTATAGACCTGTTCATAAACATCTCTAGAAAGTTATTTTTATTTTGACATCATGTAAGTGAACTGCACTGCATGTGTTCTTTAGACATATGCATTTTTTCAACTTTATATTTTTATGTTTATGCACTTGATACATGATGCTAAAATTTATTCATTTTTTTCTTTATTTTTCATTATCCTGTTGAACATTTAACTTGTTTCTAAGTCATATAATCTCAAACGATGGAAAAGTACCTATCTCTCTACAGGTCTCTTCTTGTATCTTGAATCTCTGAGTCAGCCACTTCCCTGATACATCACAGATCTGAAGCCACCCTTCTACACTCTGCCTTGCAGTTCTGGCATTGAGATTCCAGGCTCCTTTGCTAGCTAGCTTCCCCTTAGTTATCTACCAACAGGTGGAAAAGGGGAAAGTAAGTGCCCTTCCTGCTTTGAGGTGGAGCCTGCATCTTTCCAGCAGTAGAGGGCAGCAAGGACTCCAGTCTGGAACCTCTTTTCATTTTCCCAGCTCCAGGTAAAAGCAGCAGCTCCACAGGAAGCCTCTAGTGGTTGGAGTATCAGCCATGCCATAATCTCTTCCATAAGTTCATACAGAAAACCTCTCATATGATAGAGGTCATCCCAAATACACACAGATATATAAGCACACACATACATATGCGCACGCATGTGCGCACACACCCCCCTCCCCCCCCCCCCCCCCCCCCCCACACCACACCACACTTCTTTGTTTCTAGTTCCTGTAGTTCTCAATGTTTCTATTTGGTCATTACCAAGAAATAAGTAAATTATTTTATCAAAGGAATATTGAAGATGGAAAATTACAGGCTTCAGTTAAAAAAATTACCCTAAATTTCAACACAGTAATTTATGGAAATTTCCTTTTCTATTCATTGAGCGCTAACAAAAAGCAACAATGATTTTTTTTTATCTACCCAATACTTCACACCCCTTGCAAGTGTATCAGAATATTCAGAATATGACAGGCACATTAATTAAAATAGTAAAGTACATTTTCCACATGCTAATTTTTAAAGGGTAGTACATTATGAAATATTAGCTTTGTAATGGAAAGATCAAAATAAAATTATAATAAAAAATGACTGCTGGGCCAAATACTGCTATTTAGCTTTCTTGAAAATTAAGCCAATAATGAAATATAAAATCTAGAGATGAGTAGATTTGCTTTAAAATAAAATGCCTTGTAAAATAGTATTTCTTTTTTTATGATGACTTCTTTAAACTATGCCACAAATGCCAAAGTTTGTGGTGAATGTTGATGCATAATTGTCTATAGTTTAGTGTCTTCCACTTTAGGTAGGCTCCCCACATCCCTGACAGAATATAAGGCTTACATACAATAGGAGCTACTCAAAAGAGGTTTGATCAGATTGCCTAGTCTGTTTGGGCTGTCACTAAAAAAAAAAAGTAGCATAAACTGGGTAGTTTATAAACAACAGAAATTTATTTCTCACAATTTCAGAGGCAGCGGGGTTCCAGATCAAGGTACTGACAGATTTAGTGCCTGAAGGCCCGCTTTCCAGTTCATAGATGATGCCCTCTCTCTATGTCCTCCAGTGGTGGAAGGTGTGAGGGTGCTGTCTTGGGCCTCCTTTATAACAACACTAAAGTCATTCATGAGGACCTTGCCCTCACGACTTAATCACCCCTCAAAAACCCCATCTCCTAATACCATTACCACGGCAGTGAGAGTTTCAATATATAATTTCTGGGAGGAAATAAACATTTAGTCCTCTGCAGAGATGAGCACAGAAAATCAGTGGTAGGACTTTAAAAGAATGTGAGACTGCTGTGAGATTTTAGGACCCTGGGATGGAAATTAAAGATATATGGGTTAAATAAGGGGCCTAGAAGAAGACATCTGTTTCTGTGCCCCTAAACAGGGTTGTTCTTTCACACAGTGGATCTTTAAACATCTAAAATAAACATACACATTCACAGTTTTACAATCTGATCCTGATCCTGTTTTGTGTTGTCTCTGCTTCATAGATCTCATTTCCTAAAGGAACTTTAGAGAGTTTGAGTATTTAGACTGCTTTGGAGGATATTAGTTGCTTGAATAGGTTGGTTGTTGACACACAAGGTTTTGATAATGGTGAATCATTGTGTATGTTTCTGTGTAATGAAGTGAGGTGTGGAAGAAAGAAAAAGAAAAGTTTACTGTATAGTGTGTCAGTGCATGTCAGTTTCCTAAGAATAGGTGATAATCAGTCTAAGTGAGCAAATAGTTCTCCATTTTGCTTATCAAGAGACCTGTTAACAAATATATATTTATGACAACAAAATAAAGGTGAGGAGGGTTTGAAAGAGAATAAAAATTAAATATTTGCAGACCCTGTTCCCTTTACAAATACAAGCTTTTAAAAAAACATTTGCTCAATGGTGAATAAAAAGTGAAAGGAATAAAATAAAGGAGAAAATGTCCTTATTTAAGAATATCCTGGGTTCTAATCCCAGTTCTTTACACAAATACTAACAGGATGTTACAAGTAGTTGCTTCTTATCTGAGGATTGACTTCCTCAACCTGAAATACAAAGCAGCTAAAAAGAAATGGTGTCTGGCCTGGCATGGTGGTTCACAGCTATAATACCAGTACTTTGGGAGGCTATGGCAGGAAAACTGCTTGATCCCAGGAGTTTGAGATCAGTCTGAGCAACATGATGAGACAATGTCTCTACAAAAAATTATTTAAAAAATTAGCTGGGCATGGTGGTTCACACCTATGGTCTCAGCTACTCAAGGGGCTGAGGTGGAGGGTCACTTGGGCCCCAGAGGTCAAGACTTCAGCGAGCCCTGTTCACACCACTGCACCCCGGCTGGAGTACCACAGCAAAAATCTATGTCAAAAAATATATTTATTTATCTATCTCTATATGACACTGTGATTACCCAGAGTTTTCTTCATGTATTTGGTCTCGGAATAAAATTTTGAATATGGTAAATTTGATGAGACTCATATTTAATACTTTGGCTAGGAAAGAATAAGTAACAACATAAGAGGAAAACTTTAGCTACAACTGGCTAACCATTAACAACCAAGAGAGAGTCCGAGTGTTCCAACTACTTCATTTACCTCAATGACATCTTAGTTAAATTGCTAACTTCCTTCCTGACAAGTGTATAGGAAAAAACAAAGCAGCCTAATATTTTATTTAAATCCTAATCAACTCAATACAAAATGGTTTTTGGTTTTTCTCCTTATCAGATATCCTTTGTTTCACTAAAAACTAGTGAAATTTTGAGGAAAATAATTTCAGTGGTGATTTACTTCACATTAGAGCATAATAACCTAAGCTTAACATTTAAGGTGATTTACGAATGTAGCCAAATGATGTGAGAAAATGAAGAAGAGATTGATGGTTTGGAAATTTCAATTCTAAAACACTTCCAATGAAATATTCTCTCCTGAAAATCTTTCTTATACAGACTGCAAAGCAGTAGCTCATAAGAGAGGATTATACTCAAATTGAGAGAGCTTTAGGACTTAATAGGAAATCATCAACATACTTTAATGCTTCAAATTAATTTATAAAATATGTTTTTAAAATGCTTTTCATGCTGTTTAAATTTTATGATAATTTCACTACTATAGTCATTCTTTGCTAATTAATGATTACAATTTATTTAGGGTAATTAACAGTTCTTTTAATAAACTCTAGCTAACTTGAGTTCTTCTGAAAATTTGATTACCTTGCCCCGATGAGTGTACAAGACAGTGGAGGAAAATGTGGATGAGGCCCATCGTATCATCTGAAAAATTAAACATAAAATGGCCTAACATTTTTTTTCTGTTGGTGCAAGAAAAATATCTAATGATATCTTAATATCTAATATAATATGATATCTAAGCTCTTAATGATGGCATGGCTGGATTGTGAAAGAGATTCTGAAATTTTGCTTAAGATAATATTTTAAAAAACTTTCTTATGGAAATTTCATACATAGACACAGTAGCAGACTTTTTTCCCCCTATTTATTATTATATATCCATCACCTATTATCAATTTAATTCTTTTTTTGCTTAATGAAGAACTTTTTAAATATGAAAAAAAAATAAAAAGGGAAGGATATATAGCATTTGAAAAGGGTGGAACATTCTCTCGACTCCCCCAATTTCAGTAATCCATGTAGTTAGCATAACCCAGTGGAAGAGATGCTGGACCAGAAACCAAGACAACAGAGCTCTCAGGTTAGCACAGGCATCTGACAGTTTTGTGGCTTTATGCAATTACCTTGATTGTTCAGTTTTCTTACCTATACATGAAGGTAATACTAGTGCCCTCTTGACCTCACAGAGTATTGTAAAGATAAGCAGCCTTCTTGTATTGTGGGAATATCTCCAAAAGAGTGCTTAGCAACCTGGATTATATTAGTATATACTTACTCACTTGCCTTCCCCACTAACATAAAATCTTGGTGTCCTGACACTGTCACATATTTTCAGCATATTGCCACACACTGTAATTCCCCCACTAGGCGGAAGGTTCTTGAGGTAGGGATTGTGTCTGATTGAATCACAATAGGTTTGATAAATAGTTGTTGAGTGAATAAATGCATCAACCAACTCCTTTCTATATAGCAGGCTAGTGATATTTTTAAAAATACAAATGATCCTCCAAGGAAAAGATGCCAGTCCTGAGACTTGAATGCTAGATAGTCAGGTAGGCCTACTCACTTATGAAACTGGTGAACCCAAAGTGAGGGGATACAAAACAATAATTTGGGTAGAGAAAACAAAATTAGAATTTTAAAAATTCAAATTCTTAAAAAAACAGTAATTTTTCTGACAGTTAATATTCTCATTGACACTAGATACTTTCTCTGTATCTCAGATGAGAATAGGTCCCATTAGTTTCAGGAGAAGTGGTCATTCTTGAAGGTATTGGTATCCTTACACTGTCACATGTTTTCAGCATATTGCCACACACTGTAAACCAGCAAGTGTATTTATAGATTCTCTCATATAGTTTAATAAATCTTCCCCAAATAGACAATCCGCTTTAAAATTCTTTTACAGAAATTATACATTAAAAATAATTCTTAATAATGCAAATAAAAGCAATAAGGCAGAATTGATGCTTCTCTTATTCTTTAAAATGAGTTTTCACAGCCATGAACATGAATAAGAAAGCATGTTCTTCGCAGCAACACTGATATAGTTGGAGGCCATTATCCTAGGCCAATTAATGCAGGAACAGAAAACCAAACATCATACTTTCTCATTTATAAGTGAGAGCTAAACACTGGGTACACATAGACATAAAGTTAGCCACAGCAGACACTGGGGTCTACTAGAGAGGGGAGGGATGGGGGCAGAAATGTTGAAAAACTAATTATTGGTTACTACGTTCACTACATGGGTGATGGGATCAATAGTACAGCAAACCTCAGCAACACACAATATACCCATGTAGCAAAACTGCAATGTACCCCCTGAATCTAAGATAACAGTTGAAATTATAAAAAACAATTAGAATAAAATGAGCTTTTGTCAGCCACATTATGAAATGAAAACAATGACTAATTGTTCTACAAAGAAGTTAAACAAAAGAGTTTCAAAGTACCTGGGGGCAACATTAAATGTATAAATTTACATTCATTACTACTATGTAACATTTATATATAAAACTCTTACCTATTTTAAGACATTGGTCACTTTTCATATTTTTAAAATTTAT
This sequence comes from Ateles fusciceps, assembly GCA_036589455.1. NCBI lineage: Eukaryota > Metazoa > Chordata > Mammalia > Primates > Atelidae > Ateles > Ateles fusciceps. Next base: position 2,100,850 of record JAZHEH010000479.1, on the reverse strand, counting down.
ATTTTGCATATATTTATAATGTTTGTAATTATGGGTAAAATTAGTATAATAGTAGCATTAACATGATCAAGAGATAAATACATGTTAGGACAGTGTGTGCAAAAGTTGTTTTTACTAATAGAATTAAAAACTTTTAGACCACTAAGTAAAAAAAAGAAAACTCTAATAGCTAACATTTATTGGTCACATACTACGTTAATACTACAAAATCATTTCCCCCCATTATCTTAATCTTCATGAATCTCTATAAATGTTTTCACTTTATTTTAAATACATAAAATGTGATATATCATAATCACTATACACTAAGTAGGTAAGTTATAAATTGTAATAATAAAATATTCATGAGCCCTTGAACTAAACATGGTTGTGTTATGTTGTGGGCTCATAAACTGCAACACTACCTGTAACCTTTAAACCACTGTTTTGCTCCTCCCAGAGATGTTCCCTATTCTGTATTGAAAATTACCATGCTGTTCTAGCGTGGTGACTCAAGGCAGTAATCCCAGCACTTTGGGAGGGTGAGGCAGGTGGATCATTTGAGCCCAGGAGTTTGAGACCAGCCTAGGAAATATGGACAACATGTCAAAATCCCATCTCTACAAAAAATAAAAAATTTTGGCTTGGTGTGGTAGTGCATACCTGTAGTCCCAGCTACTCGGAAGGCTGAGGTGGGAGGACAGCTTGAGACTGAGAGGTGGAGGCTGCAGTAAGCCACAATGGTGCCACTGCACTCCAGTCTGGGCAACACAGAGCCAGACCCTGTCTCAATAATAATAATAATAATAAGGAAAAATGAAAATTTCTGTGCCATCTTTGAAGCATAGGTGTGTGAACCTCCAAACAATGCATCTAATTTTATGTGCCAGTATGCTACGTGTAGTCTTCTACAACTTGCCTTTTCATTGAGGAATACACTCCTGCAATCATTTCAGTATAGGCACAACTCATTTTATTGCACCTCGCCTTATTGTGCTTCACAGATATTGCATTTTTTTAAACAAATGGAATGTTTACGGCAATTCTGCATTGAGCCAAATCAATCAACACCATTTTTCCCACAGCATGTGCTCAATTAGTATCTCCGAGTCATATTCTGGTAATTCTCACAATATTTCAAATTTTATTGTTATTATATTTATGATGATTTATGATAAGTGGTCTTTGATGTTACTATGGTAATTGTTTTTGGGGGAACCACGAATCATGCCCATATAAAACAGCAAGCTTAATTGATCCATGTTGTTTGTGTTCTGACTACTTCATCAACTAGCTGTTTGACTGGCTGTTTCCCCATATCCTTCTTCTTCAGCCTTCCTATTCCCTGAGACACAACAATATTCAAATTCAGCAAATTAATAAGCCTACAATGACCTCTAAGTGTTCACGTGAAAGGAAGACAGTTACATCTCTCACTTTAAATCAAAATCTAGAAATAATTAAGCATCATAAAGAAGGTACATTGAATGCCAAGATGGGCTGAAAGCTAGACCTCTTCCACCAAATAGTAAAGATTTAGCCAAGCTGTGAATGCAAAGGAAAAGTTCTTGAAGGAAAAAAAAGTCCTACTCCAGTGTAGATATGAATGATAAGAAAGAGAAACAGCCTTATTGCAGATATGGAGGGAATTTAAGTAATCTGTTAAAAGATCAAAATAGTCACAATATTCTCCTAAATCAAGGCCCAAGTCAGAGCAAAACCTTAATTCTCTTCAATTCTGTGAAAGCTGGGAGAAGCAAGTAAATTTCGGAAGAAAATTTTGAAGCTAGCAGAAATTGATTCATGAGATTTAAGGAAGGAAGTCATCGCCAAGGAAAGAAATTATCTTCATAACACAAAAGTGCAAGGTGAAGGAAGTGCTGATGGAGAAGCTGTAGCAAGTTATTCAGAAGATCTAGCTGCAATCATTGATGAAGGTGATGACACAAAGATTTTTCAATGAAGACAAAATAGTCTTCTATTTGAAAAACATGCCATCTAGGACTTCATAACTGGAGAGGAGAAGTCAATGGCTGGCTTCAAAGCTTCAAAGGTCAGGCTGACTCTGCTGATAGGGGCTAATGCAGCTGGTGACTCTCAGTTGAAGCCAGTGCTCATTTACCATTCTGAAAATCATAGGGTCCTTAAGAATTATGCCACATCTACTCTACCTATTTTATATAAAGGGACAAACAAAGTCTGAATACTGTATTTTTTATCTGTGTTTGGTTGAAAAGATCCACACATAAATGGACTCACAGTTAAAACCTTTGTTGTTCAAGAGTCAACTCCATGTTTTTTAGACATAATGCTGTTGTACATTTAACAGATTACAGTGCAGTGTAAACATAACTTGTATAATACACTGGAAAAGTGACAAATCTGTGTGATCTACCTTACTGCAATATTCGCTTCATTGTGACATTTACTTTAATACAGTAGTCTAGAATCAAACTCAAAATATTGTCTAGGTAGTATGCTTAAATATCATTTTAATACTGTAAATGTATATATGACTGTAACACAATATGTATAATTGTATATGGGTGTACAATCTTACATGTATGATTGTACCATAGGAATTATTTCCATTTTTTCTATTACATGCAGTGCTCCTATGAACATTTTTACATAATTCACTTAGTGTATAAATGTGAGATTAAATTTTTGATATATTTATAGTAACAAAATAACTGAATATTAAGAAATGTACATGTCCAATTTTAAAATAATGCCACAGCATTTTCCAAATTGATTAGATCAATTTACACATTCACTAATAGGTGTCAACTTTTGTTTACTGAACAGTTTCTAACAGTAATTTTAATTTTACTTCTCTCAACACTCATGAGATTGAACATCTTTTTGTATTTTATTTAACATGATTTTCATAGATCTTAAGTTTTAAATTTTTAATTTTTATTTCTAATTTTGTTTATCTCTCTGTCCCCATCCAGTTCATTTTACCAGATTTTTAGTGGTTTTAGTGCGTAACTTTGATTTCAATTTTATCAATTTAATCTTTAGCTTTATGATATTCTTTCTTCTAATTTATTTGGGTTTACCATTCTATGTTATTCTTTTAAAAATAGTTTAATTTTCCAGATAGAAAAGGTCATATATTTTATTATTACATTTATATGAAATATTCAGACTAGGCAAGTCCATTGAGACAGAAAGTAGATCTGTGGTTTCCAGGGACTGAGTAGAGGGGGAGAATGGGAATTAACTACTTGATTATAGGGGATTTCTTTTGGGTTGATAGATTGTTTTGGAACTAGATAGATGTAGCGGTTGCACAATATTGTGAATGACTAATTGCCATTGAATTGTTCATTTTAAAATGATTTTAATATTTATGTAAATTTCACCTCAACAAAAATAACTTAATTTGAACCATTAGTCTATGAATTTTCAGTCTTTATGTTTTCTAGATATTCAGTAACTCTATAGAGTTCCTCAAAAATACGGCTTTCGTTGTGTTACACAAGCACTGTAATGTATTGTTTTTGGTATCATCGGTTCTAAGTATTTAAACAATTTTCATTAGAAATTATTATTTGACCCATCAACTATTTGCATATATGTTTTTAAAATTTCTAAATATATGGGAGTCTGTAAGGGTAAAACAAACCCAACAGCTTTCTCCTACCAAACTTTCAAAACACTCTCAATACACCACTTCTGACACCTAATGTGTGGCTTTACCCCACACATCAGTTCTCTGGTGAAAACCAACTAGTTGCCTATTAATTTAATTCAATTCTGACACTACCTGGAGTTAATATAGATCCTACAGGTTAACGGCTCAGTCCCACAAGACTGCTTGACATTAGATGCCAATCACATGTCCACACCTCCAGTACTTCTGACTGACTGTCTATGAACTTGGGACTCCCACAACCTCCTCTTCAGTTTGTATCATTTACTAGAATGGCTCACAGAACTGAAGAGTTACTTACGTTTACCAATTTAATATAAAGGATATTGTAAAGAAACAAAAGCACCACTAGATGAAGAGATGCATAGGGCAAGGATAGGGGAAGAAATATGGAATTTTCATGCCCTCTGAAAGGTGTGCTACCCTTCAGACTTCCACATGTGTTCAGTTAATTGGACACTTTCTGAACCCTATAGTTCTGGGACTTTTTATGGAAGACATTATCACACAGCCATAATTGATTATTAACTCAATTTTCAATTCCTCTCCCCTTCCTGGAGGATGGAAAGGGATGAATGTTCCAATCTTTTAATCAGGGCTTGGTCTCTGGTGAGCAGATCCTATCTAAGAGCCCACCAAGAGTTGCCTCCTTACAATAAAAGATACTCCTATCACCCCAGGAAATTCCAAAGGATTAGCTCTGTGTCAGAAACCTGGGTGGAAGGCCAAATATTAGAACAAAAGATGCACCTAGCACTTCTATGGCTAAGGTAATTAACAAGGGTGTTTAGTAGTTTTGGCCCAGGTACTGCTGATAGAAACCAGATATGTATTTCTTACTATGTCACAATATCAGAGTCATTTCTTTAGTGTTCTTCTATTGACTTCTAACAATTGTGGTCAAAGAATATGATCTGTATAGTATCAATTCTTTAAAATGTGTTGAGAATTGCTTTTTGTTTCCTATGCAGGGAATTTTTGTAAATGTTCAGGGTATGCTTAAGAGTTTTAATATATTATGGAGTGTGTTCTGTTTACATCTATAATAAAGATTTTTAATTTTTTGTTGAAATCTTGATATTTTTACAAATATTTGTTTGACCTATTAGTAACAAAAAGTTATATTAATTACCCAAACATGATGGTGGATTTATCAACTCCTAGTATTTTATGATTCTTGTCTTCTATATATTTGAGGTTATTAAGTATATAAAAATTTTCCCAATAAATTAAACTTTTGCCTAAAATAGTAACCTGTGTTACAGTATGTCAAGTAACGGTTTTTGGTATAAAATCTAATTTATCTGATATTATCATTGCAATGCCAGCTCCTTTTACTAAATATTTATCAGGTCATATTTTTTCTTTTCTAAAATTTTAAAATTTTAATATGTTTTTTTAATATAAGTCTTATAAACAGAATATAGTCTTGCTTTTAAAATTCATTCTAACAGTCTTATTACTGGAAAATTCAGTCCCATTTATGTTTATTGTGAATGTGTGTGTGTATATACACATATCTTCATATTACATAGGTAGTTTATATTCATGTACACGTTTATTATGTATACATGTATGTATATATAATGTATGTAGTTATGTATAACATGTATAAATGTTATGTAATACATTTATATAATTATATACATAAGTATATACACATAGCTACATATACATATACAGTTAAATGTTTTCCAAAATTTATTTTACTATTGCCTTTTTACAAAACTTATTTTTCTACTTTTGTTTTTTCCACATACTGCTTTAGAAGTTGTACATTGAGTTTCTTTCTATTCCTGTAGTAGTTACCCTTAAATTTCCATTAACAACTTAATGGTTTTAAAGTTATTTGGTATCTTCACAAATTTCCTGGAAAATACAAGGACAACAAAAGAATGTAAATAATGCCATTGCCTCTTTCTGACCTAAATGGAACTGTTTTTTATATTTTACTTCCGTAATTAATAGTAATGTCACAAATTATAGAATTATTTTATAAAAATATAATTACTTTCAAATTTGAATACCTTATATGACCACTTCTTTGTTTACCATTTGATCTTTCACCTTAGGTCATCCTTCTGCAATACTTATTATTTTTTCTCTTTCTTAAAATGCATCTTTTCAGTTACATTTCTCTAGGAAAGTATTTTGGTGGTTAATTCTCTTCATTTTCAATTATCAGAAAATGTTTTCATTTATTCCTTATTCCTATAAGATAATTCTTCTAGCTTCAAGATTTTAAAGGCATATTTTTGTTGTTATTGTTTGCTTTTTACACTTAAAGATAATATACTACTGTCTTCTTGACTTCCCTATTTCTCTTGCAGACTTTTGTTACATTAAACATTGTTTTGGGGGATAATGTGTTTTCTCTTATCTATTTTTAACAATTTTAATATACTACTATTTATTTTTAAAATGTGTGAGTCTCTTTATATTTACTCTGTTTGGTATAGCTAATGGTTCAAGTATCAGCAAATCCATATTATTTATCTGCTTTGAAAAATATTTAGCCATTACCTCTTCAATATTGCCTCTGATTTTGTTCATTTATTTGTCTTCTAGAATTCCAATTAGATATATAGGATTTCTCATTTTATCTCTGATGTAGCAAGCTTCTGATTTTTTTCCCCTAGGATTCTATTTTCTTGTCTTTCTAAGCTGTTTTATGAAAAATTTCTTCAGATTTGTCTTTCAGTTGAAAATTCTGTCTTTTTAGACATTGAACTTTTAACTTAAATGATTCCATTTTCACTTTGAATACTTTTATTTGGGTTATTTTTTAAAATCCTGATTATCTTTTATTATATGAGAGCTTTCTTTTTAGCTAGACCTTTTTTTTTTTTTTTTAATTTTTTAAACTGTTCATGGATAGCTTTTTAATGAGATAGATATTTACAGTTCTTAGAGTTCCAAATCTGCTATGGTTGTTTTTGCTGACTCTGCTATGGTGACTTGTTTCCTTAGAATAGAAATTTTTCTTTTTCTTTTGATTGTGAGATTATATTGAACTACAGTTAATTTGGGAAACGCTGAAGTGCTGAGTTAAGTTTATTTCCTTTAGAACCTTTCCCTTTGGTGTTCCAACTTAGTGCAAGGATTTTAACTTCAACTGTACCACCTGCAGAGGCCTGAAGTGTACAAGACAGCTCACAGGGCTGATTATCAGATTTTTCCCTAAGGCTACAACCAGTTTATGAGTAGTTTTCTACTAAGTTATTTTCCCAGTCCAGTGTTTCTTTTCTACTTCCATTTCTTTTTTTCTTTTTTCACTTTTTGACTGGGGGTTCTTCAGAGTATATACTTTGCCATTCTAGGTAAGAAGTAGAATATATATGTATGTATATATTTTATAGATCAGGAAACTGACCCTTAGAGAGTTTCAGTAATTTGTCCCACATTACACAGACAGAAAATGATAGAGACCGGAATAAACGCAAGTCTGACTCTGGAGTTCATACACTTAACCACTGAAGCATTTTTCACACAGTTAAAATGCACCATGGTTTGCTTGTACTAGCTCTTGAATTCCTGAAAGAACACCATGTGATCGGTGTTACCATCCTGTTACAAGTGCCTACATGTGAAGAACCTTCAGGCTTATCTACAAATATTTGAAATGAGATATTTTATATCATCAAATGCCAAAACTCTGTTGCATTTTAGCAGAAGCTATTGAAATACTTAAATAATAAGGAGTATCATTGTGTAACTAGAATCTTGTTTTGAGAGAATTTGCATTTTCCAGGCATAAAACTGTGGTCCTAATTCTTCAATGTAATTTGTAAATGCTATGAAAGTAACCTAGGAAACATTTCTCAGGTATTTTCTTAGATCTAGTGGATTTATCTTTTACCTAACCAAGTTAAAACCTACTGAACATACTGTAGGTATTTAACAAATATTTATCAAGTTCCTTAGGTAAAGGTGAAATGATTTTCTACCCTGCAAACTAAACGTTGATTGTTGAGTGTTAACCAGTAAAACACAGGCTCCTTAAAAACAAAAGTAAAGAGAAAACGGTAATATATATATATATATATATATATATATATATATATATATATTTACTGTATTCCATATTTGCATTGTGTACAAGGCATTTAGCTTTCTTTAACCATGAGTTTTTAGTATTCCTCATGATGATCATGCAGAAGAATTTCATCAGCCTTTGACTTTCACCATAGATTCTTTGCTGCCAATGGTGTATTTGACTATGAATAATGACAGTTTGATCCAAAGTTTGTTTTCACATTTATTCATCCTGTTAGTTTCATAATTGCAAATCTTTACCAGATCATTAATTTCAGTGGGAGCAATACCAACACTGGAAGAGCAAAACTAGGGTAGGTAATTAAATAACTGCATAATTTTTTTCTCTATAAAAACTTTCTAAGTGTCTTGAGGTTAGCTTTGAATATGGCTCTTGCCTTTTCATAGTTGATATTGGATTATTCACTGAAAGAGAGATGTGTAAATGCCACACTAAATAAACTCAGATTATACTAAGAGGAGATTCATCAAGATGATTTTCTAAATATTCCAAATTCAATGTTGCCAAATACTAGAGACAAATTAGAAAATATCTATTCAAAGTAAACAAATTTCTTAAAAATTTGTTAAGCTTCACTTCATAAGCAGGTATCTAATTTTATTTCTTTATTCATTTGATTTCTTGCTTATTTAGTAATGGATATATTATTCTAATAGGAAGTAAAACTATTGTGAGAATTGCTTATGAAGTTTTCAAAAATTTATGGCAAATCTATAAAGTTTGTTAGTCTGTAAATAATGTTAAATAATAATATTGATTTAACTTCTAGAATAAATCAATAAGAAACACAGCTATCATTCTGGAATAACTATGCTAAATATTGCATTTTCTAGTCAATTCTTATATGCATTTATAGAAAAAACTCCTTACCTTTAAATGTTTTCATACAATATAGACTACATTTTTCAGGACTTCACACTTTGCAAAACTATACATCTGTAGCATGTAATATAGAACCATTGCTTCTCATTTCTTGCTCTTGTTTCAATGCTTTTTCCAGTTTCAGAAGAGAAAACATCAGCAATGCATTTATCAGGAAAAGACAAGATACACTGGTGGACTTAACTTCATAGGCATGCACTTTCAAAAATGACTTCCAGGAATAAATGTGTCCAAAAATAGGCACAATATGAATAGAACATCAAAATGTTATGAACTTTAAGGTCTGGACACTACCTTTGAAATCATCGCATTGAATATATCCTTCAAGTTACTGATGAGGAAAGTCATCTTATATTGCATTACTCATATGACCAAAGCTTACAAAGTCTTGTTCCATACTCATCCTGTAACATCAATAAGTTTTGTCTCTTTCGTTGCATGTCCTAATTTAGATTGGGATGTATTTTCCCCATAATAGTTACAAATATTTAAAATGTGAGGCTTTGAATAGAAAGGGTAGCACAGTAGCTACTAACAAAATTTTGTTAGCATATTGTAGAATTATGTTCACATGCACATACACATATATACATACAGAAAAAGAGATGATAGGTTGTTAAATAGACATGTAGATTTCAACAATTTCAAAATCCAAGATTATAAAAGTAAACTAAACTTCTTATGAACTTCTAAAATAGGTCTATGAGGAAAGACAACGTTTTACAGAAAAGACACCTCAATTGAAATCTGGCATCTTTCACTTACTACTGATGAAGTACGATAAAACTCAGTTACTTTTTTGTTTTCTGTGAAAGAAGTCAGAGATCCATTATCTAATGATACTCCAGGGTGTTAAAAAAAAGTAATTGTAAGTTAAGTCATGTAAAAGGAAGATACAACATTTAAATATATTTTATAATAGCACTTAATATGAATAATCACATTGTATTTTGTTAAAAAACAAAGCAAAGCAAAACAAAACTCTGTGACCTAGACAAGTGAATTATTAGAATCACCATTATAAGGCAGATGAGAGACACTGAAGTTTAGAGAGCCCCAGTTTCTCACATAAGGTCTTAGATGAAGTCAGGATAGAAGACCTGGGAAACCTATTCATAAACAAGGACAAGTTTAATTGGATGCCTTCATTTTTAGAGTCAAAACCTAAAGTAAAAGGCATACACCCATAATAATTAGTAAATGTGCCCCCCTTCATTTTTCAAATGCCCTAATTTGTGTATTAATAACTCATTTTGAAATTAAAATTGATCGCTTCTAAGTCTGTTATTTGTGCATACATCTCTTGGAGAAACAGGCAAAGGTACCTACAAATCAGTGAGTGCTGGCTTCCCTAGACTATGAGTCCAAACCTAATCTGTCTCTTACAGAAAAATTAAAAATTAATAAAGCACAAAAGCAAGACTGTAGTAAATAAAGTGATACCTCTAATATGGTCTGAATGTTTGTAACCCCCACCACATTCATACTTTAAAACCTAATGAGTTATAGACATTCTATGAAGCTGAAGATGGGATTCAACCCACCCAATCCACATAGGCTGAAACTGGGAAAAAAATGATTCCTTAAAGGTATATCACAGTGTTTCAGAAAGGGTTTCTTGTTCCAGGTTCTGGGAAACACTGTGCCTTAAGAAATCCATGTTCAGTGTGTGCAACAGACAAACAAATAGTTTCTGACAATATTTTGTGGCAAATGTCCTAAAATAAGCTTGCGTAAAATGCTATAAAAGCATTCTATGTGTTGCTCCTACTAGAAGGTAAATTGCTCAAGAGATTATATATTTTTGTATTCAGGCAACGAACAGTGCCTGTTATGTACTCAATAAATGTTAGAACATTTTACAAATCTGGAGGTTTTTCTCCTGATAAACCTTATGATATAACAAATGGTGCTCAACAAAATCTTGATTCTGCTGAATCCAGTTTACATGTTTGCATAAATCAAACTTTGTAAAGTGTGTATAACTCCATGTTCTTGTTGAGACAATAATAAGAATATATTTTATAAAAGTATGTTATAATACATCTCAATCATTTGTTTTCCTTAGGACTAAGACTTTAGAATTTAGCTTTTTAATTCTTCAAAAGCCTTTAAAGTTTTATGAATTGTAGTTTTCCATTTGACTGAGAGGTTCAGTGAGTTAGCTGCATTGTGGTCCTATTGACAAATGGACTTTATTTGTTGGGTTTTTCCCCCATTTTCTTTAGTAGAAAGGTCACTTCAATATATTTTTTAAGCTCCTCACCCACAGCAGTATTCCCTAGAGAAATATAACTTCTACAAATAGGATGAAGAGATATCTATAAATATCAAGACTCAAGCTGGCAGTCCTACTACAAAAGAGAATGATAAATCTCTCTTTTCAGCTTATTCCTCTCAACCCTTCCCTCTTTGATTTTCAGTCTGGGCACTCAGTTTAGGAGACACAACCAGAACTTTTTCCAAGAGCAGAAGGGCGATTTTACTCAATGAGCATTTTGGGATTCAATGGTTAAGGATAAAGAGTACCCTAGATATCATGATTATTACTTCTTACTGTGACTGCCCACTTACTAGTTTCCATGCATGTGCTTGGCATTTTGCATGAATGAATACATTTAATTGTCATAAAAAGCTCCATAAAATTGGCATAATTAGTATTGTAGGATAAAAGTGTTAAATATTGTGTGCTGGTCAAATGGTAAATATAAAATATAATTGGTATTCAAACTCTCCATCATGGCCTCAATTTCTTAGCCTCTGCCCTTTACTGGTGACATTATAGATCATGGACTCTGGGTCACAGTGGTAAGTAAAAAAACAAATGCTTATGGAATAAACTCTTTCTTTTTGAATAGTGCTTGGATATTTGGCTCTCTATCCCAAGTGCAACAACCCTCAGGAGTCTAAGGCTGGGTAATAGTCACAGAAAGTCAAGAAATTTCATTCAGGCAGTACCTTCTGACTCCTTTCCCCTTTATCCATCTAAATTCTTTGATATGCTAAGTTTTTCAGAACTTTCTAAAGAGGGCTACATTAATTAACACCATGATAACAAAAAGGGGGAGATCAACACAAAGGATTACAGACTGGCAAATCTAACAAAGTCCATGAAAACTAATCAAGACTACTTACAAACTAAGATTGATCATGTGACCTGATAGTTTCAATTAGATACAGATTTCAACAAAAAACACTATATAAGAGTTTACAATTATACTTTATGAATCTCCAACTTTATAGACAACAGAAAATGTATGTTTGTACCTTTTACTCTATAAATAAAAGCATAATGCTTAATATCAAAAAGCAACCAGGACTTACTCTATTACTATCAAATAAAGTTAATGTCTAAAAATGCTATCCACTTAACAAGCAGAATTTACAATAATGTGGGTAGTACTGAGTTGCTGAAACATCAAAGTGATCACATGTTCTGATTACCTCGCTAACAAGGTCGTTTCAAAGACTATTGCGCAATTTTATGACAACTAAAGCAGAATATTTTAATATTGGTATTTTGAGAGCAACTTTGAATTCCTTAAGAATACTAAATCTTATCACCCTTTAATTTTTTATTATGTCATGGTATCTCATTAATAAAAATCACATATACAAACTATTACTCTAGTTTTCTAAAAAATTCTTATATTGAATGGTGTTGAATATATTTTCCTGGCTTGTCTTAAGGCCATCTTCAGTATATAAGAAAACATACCTCTCAGAATCTTTACACTGAAGACATATAAGCAAAGCAAATGGCATTGGAAGGATATCCACTAGACCTGGAATCCAGTATCATTTGGGGGACCTGAATTCAGGACCTGGATTTACCATTTCCTAAATCTGTGATTATGAATGTGTCAACTTGTCAGAGGCTTTTGAACCAGAGTCCATCTTCAGTGGAGGCTGGGTAAAATAAGGCTGAGACCTACTGGGCTACATTCCCACGAGGTTAAGGTATTCTTAGTCACAGGATGAGACAGGAGTTCAGCAGAAATTAAAGGTGACAAAGGCCTTATTTAAAAAATAGGTTGCAGTAAAGAAGCTGGTCAAAAACCACCAAAACCAAGATGGCAATAAGAGTGACTTCTGGTTGTCCTCACTGCTCATTATACACTAATTATAATGTACTAGCATGCTAAAATATACTCCTACCAGCGCAATGGCAGTTTACTGATGCCATGGCAATGTCAGGAAGTTACCCTACAGGGTCTAAAAAGAAGAGGAACTATTAGTTCCAGGAATTGCCCACTCCTTTCCCAGAAAACATAGAAATAATTCACCCTTTGTTTCGCATATAATCAAGAAGTAACGGTAAGTATAAGCAGCTGGGCAGCCCATGTTACTGTTCTGCCTATGGAATAGCCATTCTTTTTTTTTTGTTACTTTCTTAATAAACTTGCTTTCACTTTACTGTATGGATTTGCCTCAAATTCCTTCTTGCGTGAGACCCAAGAACCCTCCCTTGGGGTCTGGATCGGGATCCCTTTCGGTAACAAACTTTCCTTGTGAGACCACAGTGGGAATAAATGGTCTTTATGGTCCCCCACCAGACACTGGTATTCCATGACCTCTGAATATTGGGGAGTCATATAATTCAACCCTGCTTATCAAGTTATCATCCAACTCAGTTTGTTGCGACAGGAATTTCCCAAATACACTATGCTTTCAGTAAACAGAAGTATATCTGTGAAATCTATATGGAAATCAGATTTGTGAATCAAACACTTAGCTTGTAGAACTATCATACAGCAGGTTAATAATCTTCATTGGCAGAACAACAGTAATTGGGTTTGTGCCTACACTTTCAAGTAGAAACTAATCCTGCCCTGACATTACTGAGCAAAGTAATTAGGAAACCTCTCAATTTGCACAGATTCCACAATCATGTATATGGAGTACTAGAAAATGAAAAGTTTTTAAATTAAAGTTGGCATTTATGATCTCACAGCTGTTCCTTTTCCTTTCCTATAAAGTGCCTTGATTTTGATACCAGACTAGTGGTCTACCATATAATTCCAGAAGGAAGATTTTATTTGGCTCTGAACAGAGGACTTGCTGGCTTCATTAGAATAAAAGCTTCCCTACGGTACAGCTCAATGCTCAGGTAACAACCTTGCTTGGAGACAAACTCAATTTGGTTATGTAGATTTTAGTGGAGTAAAATTATTTGCATATTTTATAATAAAAGACCGTTAAATAATCAATATACCAAGAAAGCAAGTGTAAAATTTCCAAATATACAAGAATATGAGTGATTTGGTAGGTTTTGCAGTAGTTTTGTAACCAAGTACTACCACTTGTTTTTTGTTTTTTATTTCATTTTATTTTTTTGAGACAGAGTTTTGCTCTTGTCACCTAGGCTGGAGTGCAATGGCGTGATCTTGGCTCACTGCAACCTCCACCTCCCAGGTTCAAGTAATTCTCCTGCCTCAGTATCCCAAAGTAGCTGGGATTTCAGGCGCCCACTACCATGCCCAGCTAATTTTTTTTTGTATTTTTTAGTAGAGACGGGGTTTCACCACGTTGCCCAGGCTGGTCTTGAACTCCTGACCTCAGGTGATCCACCTGCCTCGGCCTCTCAAAGTGCTGGAATTACAGGTGTGAGACACCATGCCCAGTCGTACTCTCCCTTTTTTAAGAGAATGAGTCGTTTTCATTTTTTTTCTTCTTTTCTCTTTCCTCTTTTCCCCCTTTCCCAACTTCTTACTTAGCCTTTTAGAACCTAATTATAACCTCTACCTTTCCTTTACCAGACACTCCCTACAGGGCAAGCTTATCTATGTATTTGGCAGCCCCAGAGCCAGAAACCTCTCTCACCAGGAGACTGCTTCCAGAGAAAACAGTCAATTTACAAGCTAAAGTGTGCTCCCTAGGAAATTCTCCCCTACCTGGAGAGTAATCTCCAGACAACAGCCATTGTACAAATTGATTCTTTGCTTGACGGTGCCAGCTTGACCCCCTCCCACCCCCCATAAATAAGGTGCTAAAGTGAGTCACATAGACCTCCACTTGCTTGCTTCCTCCCCCTGCAGGCCAGTCATGCCGTCCCCCCTTTTAAATGCCCTGCTTTCTACCCCAAAATGGAAGTGATATATTTAAGGCAGGAAGCCTGTACTTTTTCCCCTCAAAAGCTTTGGAATAAAGTCACTTTCTTTATACCAGACCTTCCTCTTGTTAATTGACTCTGTACGTGGTGAGTGACTGAGCCTCTGTTTTTGGTTACAGTTTTAAGGAGGTTGAATCAGGCCTTAGTTAAGTAAAGCCATTCTTGTTGCTGGTATCCAAGCTGATTAACAGAAGGAGGTGGGCTGGCCTCGTGAAAGACACACATTTAGGAGTCTCAGGTCAACAGAAACCTGGAGGTGGCACAGAATCACCACTCAAAGAAAGTCAAAGGAAGTTAATCCCATTCAGATGGAGAAAGCAAGGAAACAAAAGGAACCGTATGAATCTGCAAGGAAAGTGCCACCACTATGCCCTGCAATGTTAGTAACTATGTCAATTCAAGGATAAGCTTTGAATTCTACCATACAAATAGAAAGTAAAAATACAACAAGATGATTATACCTAGACTAATGTCTATTATATGGCTAATCAAATAGTTATTTAATTAACCATGTGCAAATATATAAAGAAAAACGAATGAAAAGAAGTACACAAAAATGTTTAAAAGTAGTATTTGGGGGTAATAGACATAGAATTTTTTTCCACTTTTTTGTATTTTCCAAATGTTTAAACTGTGTATAATAATAACTTGTAAATATATATTTTGCATTTTAAAATATACATGAGCTAATTTCCCAAATAAAAGAACAGAATAAAAACACTGGAACAAATGACTTTCTATAATGCATTGTTAGAATGAAAAAAAAAATCTTAAGTAAGAAAAAAATAAGAATAAATCAGGAAGGATGATACTTGTGAGTTTCTTCTGGCTCATGCATTGTTAAAATCCTGATTTTATAGCTGAATTTTGAATGTGAAAAAATATACTTGATAGTGAGACTTACTGAAGTCATAGTGTGTATCTATGTCTATATCAAGTACTTAGTGTTATTATTATCACTTTTTATTATCCACACTGGAAAACAGGGAACTGGTACCCTGGTTTAAAAATTAAAACTTCTAGACTCTAAGAGGTTAAGTACTTTGTCTGAGGCCACACAGCCAATAAGCTGTGGTGTCAAGGTTTAAGTTTCTGTTTTTCTGACACATGTCCCCATTTTCAAAGAACATAGCAATGTTTTATTTGATCAAGAATAGCTTATTCATGGAGAAAATAATTTGAAGTTTTAATAATTTCTCAATTGCCTCTGGTATTCTGAGCAATGTACACATACCAGGTCCAAATACGATTTTCTTTTGCAATTCAAAAACCTGTATAAGTAGATTATTAGAGGCCCCAAGCAGTTTTATTCTAGGTTCTAAGCTGCATACTTTAAAGTTTCTTGCGGGTATTTAACTTCAAAGACTTCCAAAGTAGATTGCTGTGGTCTAATAAAATCTTGGCGGTGCTCTTAAAGTCCTTTGCAGCATCCCTTTGAAGCTGAGTTCAATTTCTTTATGCATTTACAATCAAAGCTTCTATTTTTTTTAAATTTTCTGTTGTGTCAGTGTGTTGGGTTTTTGAAGTACTATATTACCAGTGTATTTTTCTGAGTCATTAGAAATTTTGTTCATTTAAATTTGTGCATTGGAATATACCTGTAAAATCACTATGAGACATCAATAAAAGTTCAATTAATTATTTGTTTCCCAAACCTGGTAACTGGCAGAATTCATTCATTCATAAGTGATATTAACAAAGTTATGAATTTGAATGTTTTTAACTATAGAGAAAACAACATCTGTATTTCACAGTAATTGTTAGAAGCCCGAATTTCAGAGTCAGACTGACCTGGGTTGAAGTATCAGTCTTGCAGTTCATAAACCAAACAATCTCAGACACAGTTTTTAATTTGTAGACTGAGGGCAATAACACTGATTCATATATTGACCATTTTAAGCCTTAATTGAGTTAATACTTCTATAGGGGTTAGCATACAGTCGACACCTAGGCTCAATAAATGATTGGTATAATTTTGTTTTATTACTTTTGTAATTAGTGTTACTTCTGAAAGGTTATTTTATGTGTATTCTCTTCACATTAAATGGCAATAAATAAGTCATAAAGTAGACTTGTGGTACCTCCTCTCTCCCACTAATATATACATTTCTCCCCACCTCCAGTTAACGACTTCCAAGTATCTCTGTCTTGCTGGGGCTAGAATATCATTTTCATTTGATAAGCTGAGTTGATTTTGAATCCTGAAGAAATAATTTTCCTGGCTGAGAATGGGGATCAGGGAAGGGGACATTCTGTTCCTTTGTCAGGAGGATAAAGTCCCTTCCCACCTGTCATATATCAAAGTTTCAAGAAAAAAGTACCAGGCCAGGGAGTCTAAATGTTAGTAATCACCTGAGTAGCAAAATAACTGCAAAATGTGATGCAATGTATTTATTTATAACGATCTAATGAGAGATTTCAGAGTAAAAGTGTGTTGACAGAGATTTCACCATGGACAGTAAATGCTAATTATATTTTCTCTCTGTAGAACAGAGAGAGAAAAAGAGAAAAGAACTTATAGAATACTCTACATATGTAATATATAGTAATACCAAATAGCTATATATATACATTTTAGGTATGCTAAGTATGTATATGTAAATATAACCTTTATCATATAAAATATTTCATATAACCTTTTTACTGTCCTGAAATCACTAGATAACATAATCTAACTACCCACTTAGTGCTTTTAAAATTAATATTATGCACTTACTGTAACCTAAAGGAGACATAAAATAAAAACTTTTAGAATAAAACAATATGCATTTCACTGTATAAATGACTAAGCTTGACTACCCTAAAAGAAATGATGAAATAGATTCTGATGCCTACATATAGAATCACAGTGCATATGATACCTTCAAACACAGAATGAGATAGCTTTGTCTTAATGATCATTTAAATGCCACAAGTGGCTTCGCTATTAATGAAAAATTCTTAGTAAAACCACATCTCCCTCAAAAAATATGATTTCCCTTCAATTTGTATGGAGATTGCAATCTTGAAAGTTTAGTGTATACTGAAACCATGACAAAAAAATGTGAGCTTAGATATAAAATAGAGTTAGGTTTTAGGCTTAGATAAAGAATGAGTTTATCACCTTCATGTATCTCTGAGGGACTTTCAAAACATAGTACATCACAGGAAGTTCTTTGCTGAATGGAATTGTCACAAGAATCACAGGAAGTCTAGCATTCTTGCCAAACATATACTATTACCAACACTAATATGACCAAATTCCAGTTGGATCTTGTTTAGCCTTAGAAAATGATCCCTCAAAATGAAGACCTCAGAAGCAAACCCTGAAGTATAAGTTTTTCTCTAACCTTTTCCTGCCCCGATGTCATATACTTCTAATTCTTCCCTGATTCTGGCCATGGAGACAAGAATCCCACTTCCCCCAGGGCAGATCACAGAAACCAGAACCTCATTTTCTTAAAGCTAGCTATGAAACGTAAAATTATTACTCTCACTCTTCCCCAATTTTCTGTGAAAAAACTGGCCATGAATTCTCTGATCTACATTGTCTGAGAGCAAGTCCTAAGAGCCTATTCCAGAGAGAGTCTTCCCTCACACCGGATGGAAGGAATGCTGCATAGAGACGCCAAGGAGGAGCCAAGGCAGGCCTTGCTGGATTTCCATTCAGTCTATTAGCAGTAGACTGTGGTTCAATCATATTTCTATAGGCTGTCCATACTTCATCAAACTTAAGCATAGCCACCCTAAAATCACCAAAAGGGACAAAATTTAGTCCAAAGCGAGCTTATTCAAGAACAAAAGTGAGGATGGCCCACCTCAGAAACACAGATTCCAAAAAAATGTCAGTGTTTCAAAGTGTAGAAGTTTGAGACGGCTTATGTAGACAAAGCTGAGGGAGTTTAACAGAATTTCAGCATCTTTCTATGTAAGGCTTAATGCATAGTTACAATGATCTGATTAGTCAAGGTGGTCTTTTTCATCTAGGAAAGGTATATTCAGCATTCTGCACCGAAGATGGAACAGTCATGGGGTCTTTTGGACCATCATTTGCTCTGAGTTAGGTTCAGGACAATAAAGGAGGCAGTTAATCTATAACAAAGATCAGTGATTGGAACGGGAGGTATGGTATCTGTTCTCTCTTCATCATTTTCCAAAAAATAACATTTAAGAAGAGACTTAAGCTACAATCTAAGAAGCAGAATTGAAGACATGCTACATGATTCAGTCTCCAGGGATTAATTTCCACCTTAGCATAATAAAATTAGAGGTTCTGAAATTTTCTTTCTGTCATAAAAATAGGTTGTTCCTTTTGAGTCTTTAGGTTTTCATTGTGAAGCGCCGATGTCACCTAGAACTATGATTGAATACGTGTATGATGCCTTTATCTTGTTAACCTGTCTTTGTTACAGTGGTGTCAACTGTGATCTTTATGATGGAGAGGAAAGGGTTCACCCCTTTTCTTCCTCTACAACCCCTTACAACCTGTGTGACAAGCAAGAAGTCACTCACACATACCTATATTACTATTGAGGGAGCAGAATAACCCCAGTGAGTACCCCTGATTACAACTTTACCCATAATTAGATAATACATCGTTAATTTGCTTAATTCAGATGCTCAATAAATAACACATGTTAATTCATATTGATCAAATATGTCTTATACAATAACTTGATACTAAATAAATTATATCTTATTATAATTATTCAAACCATCATTAATTCACAATCATTAATTGTTGTGATAATTCTAAATTACCTTTAACAGCTTAATGTATACTTTAAAAATAAGCAGCCCTCATTTACTTATCTGTGTCTGGAGGAGATCCCTTTGCATGGGTAACTAGGCAGGAACTCACAGCTCTTAATTGAAGGTACCTGGATAACTACTTCCTACTCAGAAGAAAGAAAAAGGTCAGGGACTGTATATTGATAGCTGATTGTTATCCAGGATGAGGGAGAAGACAGTAATTTGTATTTGTAGAATTCATGATATTTCTCATGGGTATATAAACCATGTAAGTTTGATTAAAAATTGCCACCTTAAAGACACTCCTCCCTGGTTTTATTAATCTGTTTTATTTGTCTTTACCCCCATGTTTAAGGATCATAAGACCATTTCTAAATGAACTTCTTTGTGGTTTCAAACCTCATGAGAAACTATTTTGCAAAATTTCCAACCTCTACTTTGTAGCTGCTTTGAAGTCATTATGTGGCTTTTGCTTCCATTTTTTTGAAACAAAACTGTCATTGTACTGTTGTTTTACAAAGTAATTCATACAGTCTTTAGATAATTTGATTAGCCTACTCTCAAGTTTCATTTATCACTAATTGAGAGAAAATAAACTTGGAATTACACAATTCTGAATTCGACTCCCAGGTCTGGAGCTCACTATATTATGTTCTTGGGCCAGTTGCTTTACTTTTCTGAACCTAAGTTTCCTCATTTAAGAAATGAAAAGAATTCAACCATCTCACAGAATGTTTATGATGATTAAATAATACATAATCCTGGGACTGGTACAATGCCTGCCACATTATGATTGCTCAATAAATTATGATTATTACTATTACTTAATACATTACTATTATATTAACAAAAATAAAGTATTTAAAATATCTTTGGTTGGCACATGGGGGAAGCTAGATTTAGGGGTTTGGAGTTGCTTCCAACTCCAACTCCTGGAGGCCAAGCAAGAAGTGAGGGACATGAGGCATAATAGCATGATCATTAATTTAGGAGGGGGTGACAGTAAATCAACTTTTTCTATATCCCATAATTTTAAAAACCAAGACATGGTTGACATAACTTCTCATAGACATTTTCTATTCTCTTCAAGAAGAAAAATTAGCTTTATAATGCAGCTACTGGTTTTACTGTTCTCATGTTTTTTTGTAAATTCAAACAATTTGGTAAGGGTTAACAGTACATTTTGAAGTAAACAGTTATTTCCAGAAACAGCAGGGGTAAATCTGTAAAACCCGTGAACCATGAGTATGCTGATAGACACAGGGAAATATCTAACAATATTTAAATTGTTAAAGCCTTCAAAATAATCTGGTAAAATGTGCTATCAAATTTGTTGTTTTGCTATATAATTGACTTTAGGATGAATACCACAGACTTTAATTTCTGTTCTTCTAATTTCTATAAAGATTAGTAATTTTTCCATTCCCATAAAAATCTCTATTTTTATTTTAGGTCTTCATAGTAAAGCAATCAATAGAAACAATAGGAAATTATTTCAGACACAAAAACAGGTAGCAAAACTGGAATATAATGAAGAAATAACTAAAATATTCACATCTACATATGTCAAACTGAAGTTTTAAACATGTACTTTAATAGGACAAGCAGTTCCTTTATGTGATAAGGCAATTCCCATGGGAATCCAGTGTATTACAATATTAAAATACTTATAAGAAACAAGCAACATAGAGCAAAACTCACTTCTGAATAGTTTATTATTGTTCTATAATGTTAAAATTTAACACAATCTTTGATGGAGAAATGACATTTTAGTTAAATAAACCATATGGAAAATACTTATACATATCCCCCCAGATTATTCATATTTGGAGTAATACAATAACCCTCATTTACTCATAGAAGTGAAGAGTAGTTTGAGAGACTCGGAGACCAAGTTTGAGGAGTTTTGGAGAAACAATAAGATGATGCAGAACTGAGCACTGCACATGCTTCATGGGGATTTTTATTAAGTAGAGAATGGGTCTTAAATGAATTCCCAATTCATCAAACTATAGAAACAAATTTTTTCAGTTAACTTTTATTTTTATCACACATTGCTTTATAATCAAGGAACAGGTATGAAGACAGAATGAGTGGTTATTTTGTGTTCCACAACAGCAGATACATAAAATTTATATTTTTACCTAATTTCCTTGCATAATGCAACATATTTTTGTGTGACTATATGTGAAGCCTGTAGATATCCCAGTTGTATGCTATCAATAAAATTCCAAATCCCACACTGCTCTGTTTTCCATGGGCCTAAGGCGCAAAATAAAACATGCAAAGTATTGCAAAATTTAATAAAGCTTAACAAGTAAGGCAATCTGACAGCCTAGTTGATGCCCATTTTACCCAACATATGATGAAACCATTTAAGAAAATAAATAGACTGATAAAACAATAAGAAGATAGGCTGCTTTTGAGTTGACAATAATATAATATAAGCATCAAAATAATTTAGCAACTAGTTTTTTTTTCTTATTACAGCATGATGTGATTATTTGGGCACTGTTTTGTTGTTTTTTTTTCCCCCATATAAGTGATTTAATGGCACAACAAACATTTCTAATGACCTTTAAACCTATCTTCAAAAGCACTAATATTATTTCTAAATTAACAAACATATCCACAATTTCCTAAAGGCTCTAAAAGAGAAACAGAAATGCATCTCAGAATATATATTGCATTCTTTATGGCTGAGTGAGGCACATAAAACCCAAAAATGTTATAAAATCCAGGTTTTAGCCCTAAAGATCAAGTCTACTTCAATAATGCACATGTGCTATTCAGGTAACCTAGAAAAGATAGCTTTGCACTGTATTTTATCTTTTATGGTTCTGCTCTTGGGAATGATATATTTTCTATAACTGATTCTTAGAGCAGTAAAGGAAGTGTAACAGTTATACAAAAGAAGCAAACTCTTTCATTTAGCAGAATGGAATTTCTTTCACGCTACCAGTTCAAATATATAAGACCCATATAAAGGGACCCTGGCTATCTCTGTGGTTAGAGAACTTGGAGACAGGAGCCTGCTGTCTCATCTGCCTTTACTTCTGACTAGCTGCTCAGTCCAGGAGAACACAATTAACAAACAAATCTGGGCCTCAGTGCTTCCCATGGAGAAGGAAGAACTTTTTAAAAATGCTTTCTAAAAATGCTTTTTAAAACCCAGACAAAATTCCCTTTTTAGCACTTTCTATGTGTGTTATTTTTTTCTGTGAATTTTGCTATATAGGGAGAATTTCTAACAGCATATCAAAGTAGAGACTATCAATAATCAATTAAGATTTTACCCAAGATTCTCTCTAGTTTGTGACCTTTCCATTTTTCATAGAAGGAATACATTAAAACCACTAGTCTTAGGAAGTAGGGAAGTGGTGGGGAGGTGTTAAGTAGCAGTATTTATTTAATCAATACATTATTTTAATTAACAAGTAATGTTTTTTAAAAAATAGAAATCATCTGTTGTCATCAGATTTTAGACAGTAGAGTAAGATTCCTAAAAGGTGTGAAAAAAAATTTGGAGCATGAATTAGAATGGGAAGACAGACTAAAGAAATGATATCCATTAGTTACTGAAGAAGGTAAGGATGAAGTTGAAACTAAAGCAATACAAATGGAGAGCCACTGAGTGAGGAGTTCCCATTTTTCTTTTTTTTTTTTTTTTTTTGTTGTTGTTGTTGTTGTTGAGATGAAGTCTCACTCTATCACCTAGGCTGGAGTGCAGTGGCACAATCCTGGCTCACTGCAACCTCTGCCTCCCAGCTTCAAGTGATTCTCCTGCCTCAGCCTCCTGAGTAGCTGGGACTACAGGCATGTACAACCACGCCTGGCTAATTGAGTTCCATTTTTCAACAGACCTTTAATAAATCAATAATTATATGTCTGATTATAGTTAGCATCAAGCTTAAGAGTTGTGGCTCTTCCCACATTTATCACAAAAGATCTTCTGTATCACAGTGTCTTCTCAAATAATTTGCATGTCATGCTGGAGTTGTTTTGCTGGAAGCTTCTCTCATTACCTAGCTCTGCAGCTAATTGGGGTTTTCATCATTCCTTTCAGAAACTCAAGGAGGAGGAAAACAAATTATCCCCATGTTGCAGACAACACAGCAATGGTAGCAGATCCTTATCAGTCTCCACAGTCTCTAGCACATATTGAATTAACCCCTCCAGTTGTATCCCTTCAAGTCTTTATCCTTGTTTATTGCCTGCATTATCCAGAGTCCTACTCACTTCTACATGTCCAGTAATGATATTGGACAGGGCCCCAGAAAATTACCACCTGAGAATATTTTCTGGAATCTGGATTCCCTTCTTCTACCTCCATAACAGCCTGTATTAGTCCAATCAAGCATTGCTATAAGAAATTATAAGAAATGATGTTTACTTGGCTCATGGTTCTACAGGCTATACTGGAGGCTTGGTGGCATCTGCTTCTAGCATGGCCTAAGGGAGGCTTTATTTACAGCATAAGGCAAAGCAGCAACACAGAGTACACATGGTAAAAGAAGAGCAAGAGAAAGAGAGGGTGAGGTGCCACACTTTTAAACAGCTAGATCTCATGAGAAGTCACTCACTATCAGGAGAATAGCACCAAGAGGGTGGTTCTAAACCATTCATGAGAAATTCACCCCCATGATCCAGTCACCTTCCATTGGGCCCCGTCTCCAACACTGAGGATTACAATTCAACATGAGATTTGGGTGGAGGCACAGATCCAAACTATGTCATAGCCTTAGCACACTGGTATTTAAGGCTGCATTTGGGATTCATATTGCCCTAGAGTTCTCAGTATAGATTCCTACAATGCATTTTTGTTTTAATCAGTTATTCTCCCTTCCTAGTCTAGCATATTCTACCTTCCCTGACTCTGGCAGATTTGGGCTGAAAAACTGCCACAGTTTTTAACCAATAGAATCTGATCCTTCATAAATATCTGTCCACAAAAATGCATTGAATCCACCTTTCATCCATATGCTGCCTCGGCATCCATGTCCCTAAGCCAACTGCTGCTAGGTTTTTTTAACGTGAGTTTTTTCAAGAATCTGAATTTCACAATTTTCAGGCACTAATGTTGTATCAGTGTCCCTAAGATTTAGATCTTATTTCCCAGACTAAATGTTGGTGTCTTGACCAATTCTTTGGGTAGTTGACACTTATCTATGCCTATTTTGCCCGTACAATTATTTAGGAACTCACAAATTGCAAAGACCTTGTTCTGCTGTATACACATCATACCCTGCTGTCTCCCTAACGGATCTTTGGGATCTGTTGGTTAAGATGGAGCAGAAAGCTTCCTTTCTTCAGTAAGTCTCCCAGAAATGTTTCCTTGAATATTTGTGTTGGCATTCCTTTTGCACTGGGGACTGCCTCAAGTTAATCACTCAACAAAACAACTAGCGAGCCCCTAGACTGTGCCTAAAAATAGAATTGTTTTAGGTACTGAGTGTTAAAAATATGAGTAAGATACAGACTCAGACCTAGTGAAGGAGAAAAACACACAAATAGTAGTTATAGCATCTGACCATTACAATTATAGCAGTGAGAACCAACTATTGGGTTAGAAGAGGACATACCAAATCTTTATGGCTATCAAATTCTCCTGAAGAAGATGACAAACTGAGTTGAATATGAGAAAATAAGGAGAAGAAACAATATTTCCAGCAGACAGGACAGCATGAGCATTAATATTAAAGCCAAAAAACAGAATAGAACTTAGGAAAACCTACATACAACATTACTGGGAACCTGGTAAATAATGGGACCAGAAAGCCTAAATTGTGGATAGCTACAATAGTATCCTAGGGCTTCATCTGGACTTTGGTTAAACAATAACAAGAGAAAGTAAAATATAAAGGGATTTTGCTTGGTCAGATTTCTTAGGTAAACAGGTGATCTGTGGCCTCAAAATCCCTCTTCTGATGACAATTAGTTTTGGTGAGACAACACTTGAGCTTTAATTTTTTAAGTCCTAGGTTTATTAGATTTGAGGCATGATGTATGGTTTGCTAACTGTAATTATAGTAGGTTATAACCTCCCCCAACAGTGTTTAGCAAGGTTGTATTTTGTAAGAACTTTATACAATCTATTTTACTCAGGAACGCTTGAGAAATCACAAGAATCCTGAAAGCTGGTCTTACAATATGCTTCTAGTCCTCCAGAAAATCCTTCCAGCTCACTGAGCTGTGTGCATAGCAAGTTCCTGAGACAGTCATTTAGGGACTGCTGATTGTTCATGTCTATGCTCTGGAAATGCAAACTCAAGTAGATATCAGCCAAACATATGTAAAAGTTTGCTAAATACTTAAAATAACGATATGCAAGAGAAGGAAGACCTCTATATTAAGTCAGCACAGTGCTATGAACTAGAAACAGCACAACTGCAATGAATCAGAAGCAAACCAAGGTCAAGCAGTAGCTAAACGAAAAAGTGTCACCTAGAAGACTACTGTGCATAGGAATCATTCCTCTGGTAAATTATGCATTACTGAAAAATCCATCCTGGAGCTATTTTTTTCTCATAAAACATGAACTATTCAGCCTAGAATTTAAGATCTTGATTAAGCTTCTTTCTTTAAATCCATCATCATTCATTATTTGACAACTAATCCCTCCTTCTGGTTCAGCTTTAGATTTTTACTTACAAACACCCACACCCCTAAATGTGAGTATACATGTAGTCCTACATATACATATATTGCTGATTTCTACCACTTTGGTATACTGCATGTTTCACAGTTCCTGTTTATTCACTTGTGTAATTAAGTCCTGTAACTGAGCCTACCTTTTCTACACATAGGGGAAGTTGTTTTGTGTTCTAGAAAGAATGAAAAAATTCATGGCTTCTATAACTACTTTCATTTATGATTTGTGTCCTGAAGGATATTATTTTAAACCATATGGTCTATTTTTCTATTTTTCATAAGAAGCTAACACAATCAATTTATGGGAGGATTATAATGAGGACTGAATGGGTATATGAGAGAAATTGCTTACCACTTGGCTTGGAACATGACAAATGTTCAATAAATAATAAGTAAATAGGAATGTATACTCTTATAGAAAAAGTGTATACATTCAATTGATAAGCATTTACTAAGTGTATCTATTCTATGTCAGATTTTGTGCTAAGTGCTGGGGGAAGTGAGATATATGGTATCATCCACATGACCTGAAGATGACTCACCTTTATAGGTTCATTCAGTTAAAAACATGCAAAGAGAGAGAGAGAAAAGTGAGAAGGAAGGGAGGGAGGGAGGGAGAGAGGAATTTGCAATATGAAATTACTAGATTTTGAAACTTGCAATATTCTCAATTCTGATTCATTGATACTAGGAGAAATAATACATATCGAATAGGGACAAAAAGGAAAACAAAATCAGACTGTTTATTTTTTGATTAAAGTTGTTCCACTAGGGAATTATCCATTAGTGTTTGCCACAAACTGCCAGCTATTAGAAATTACAAGCCAACATAAATCTCCTCTATTGCTCTGTTCACCCTGTTTCACTGGCTACTAGAAATAACATCAAAGAATCTTCTTCCTAGTAGACCATGAAATTAAAGCTCAACAAACTGAAACAGTCAGTGGGTCTCTTCATTGGATAAGGCCCAATCTGTGAAGTCAGTAAAGAATGCAATGGAAGAAACTAATGTCTCTAGGAAAATGTTTAAGTTTTGATATCAGGAGAACCT
Organism: Ateles fusciceps; assembly: GCA_036589455.1. NCBI lineage: Eukaryota > Metazoa > Chordata > Mammalia > Primates > Atelidae > Ateles > Ateles fusciceps. The sequence goes on along the minus strand of JAZHEH010000479.1, from coordinate 2,073,726 downwards.
AATGTTAGCAGAGACTTCAGACTAAAGCCTTAATTTTTTTAGGGTACTCAGAGAGTACATAGAAGAAAGTATACCAAGACATGTACCTAATTTGTTTTTATTCACATAATTTTTAAACAATAGAAAATTACTTCTTTTCAGAGGCAAAAAAAGAAGATTTGGAAAGAATTTCTTTTAAATATGGGATCTCTACTTGTTATTAGACAAATCTCTACTAATCCCTACAACCATTAGGACTTGAAACTTTTGGTATTTGTGTGTAAGAACATGCCATTGCTTATTACTTTTCTTTTTTATAGATTCAATTTTACAATAAAGCATTGTTACAAAAACTAGTATTTATTGAACACTCATCATAGGCCACATCCTGTTCTAATCACTGTATGTCTATGTATTAATTTCAATTTTTATAATAACCCTATGATGAAGATACATAATTATTCTTATTTGGCAAAGGGGGAGACTGAGACACAGACAGATTAAATATTTAGGCTATAATCACATGGTCAGTAGGGAATGATACCATACCTGTATTTAAACCAACACAGCCTGATGCCACAGTTTAACTCTTAACCACTACATAGCTCTTAATAAGCACCTACTAAATACTAGACTGTCAAATGTTGAGGATCTACCAATGAATGTGTGATATTTGCTCTCTAGGATATGCAGTTATACAGAAGGAAAAAGTAGGTAATTTTCAAAGTGTCATAAAATGTGAACTATGTTATCACAGCAGTAGATGTTCTGTTAAATGGTGCTACAAAGAGAGAGTAGTTAATTGCACCTATAAAAATGGAGATAGTCAAGGAAATCTTAAGAGAAACCATTGAACTAAGCCTTAACATCAGTATATCTCTAGTAACAGATCATAACATTTATTGAATGTGTCCTTATGCCACACGTTATTCTAAGCCCCTCACATGGATTAACTCATTTAGTACCTTTAAAAACCACATCAGTTAACAACTACTACTCTCCGCATTGTATAGATGAAAAATTTGGGGTACACAATGCAAAAGTAACTTGATCAAAGTACAAAGGGTTGGTACCTAGGTTGAAACCCAAGAGGTCTAATTCCAGAATCTGAGTCCTTAACTATTACGCTCTTTGCTACTCCTTTAAGAGGAAGAGCCGATATGGAGAGTATATCAAACAGCAATTTGCAACATTGGTCCTGAGAATTCCTGTGACTGCAAGGTGATTAGACAGAAGAATAGGTCAAATCTAAAATGTTTGTTCTCATCTATTCCAGGATGTCTATACAAAACAGCCTAAAACAGATTAGAGAGAAAAGATCAAACCCTGAATTTCTCTACAATATTATAGAATTGACAGAAAATCATCAGTCCTAAAGAGTCATAAGCAAATAAACCATGAGAAAGATAGTATTTATTGGGCACTTGCAATATTTTAGGTACTGTATGCAATTAATTTCACCTAATCCTTATAAATATTATGTTGTTTATGTCATATTAAAAATAGACATTAAGTAATATACAAAGGATTGTACAGCAAATAGATCTAAGATTCAAATCCAGGTCTATCTGACAAAAACAACACAACATGATGACTTCTCTGCTGGAACACTCTGCTACATTTCTGGAAGTCTAATCACTAAAAGTGTCTAATCAAAATCCAGAATTGTTTTCCAAAGTTATATTTGCCAGTGTTTAAAATCATTGGAGTTGAAGTAGCACTTAGCATACTATGAAGCATGTAGTGATGATAAAAATTGTCTTGCTGGAAAACCAATCTCTCAGGGACACCTCAGCAGGCCAGTACCCTCATTATCAGGTGGCACTGTAGCAGATTATTACAAGGTTGTCACAAAAGTGTCACTAATAATTCATAAGTGTTCCAGGTTCAAGGTTGTTTATATGTTTTGGCTAAAAGCAATGTCTTTGTATCATCATAAATCATTAGATTCAGGACTTATGAAGTCTACTTACAAATTGCATTTCAAATAGGTCAGGTTCCAGACTATATTAGAGCAGTGCCAAATTTTTAAAAATAAATTAAAAAATAATTAACAAAGGAAAAATGGGACTAAAAGAAGTAGGATTAAAATTACAAAAATAAATTAGGATTACAGAATTTCCCTTGATTGAAACATAACATACAGTTTAAAAAAATATGTATAACAATTAAACCAAGGAAGGAAAGAAATCTTATGGCAAAAGCTTACAATTTTGGCCATAAGAAGAAATAATAAAACTGAGCCATGCCATATTTCAACACTCTCACTTCCACCTCCAGAAACAGTGCTAAATGAAAAATTTAATTGACAAAATTTTGTGAATTCTAATGAATACCCTTCAATTTGTAGGAACAGACCAAGAAAATAAAAAAATAAAAATAAACTTCTAAATAAATAAATAAAGTAGTCCCCTAAAAATTGTAAGACCTTATCTGTCAGGGGAGAATCTTACTAGTAAAATGAATGTTAACTAGGACTTGGCAGCTTCTAGGACCTGTTCCAAGTTGGACACACTCAGAAAACACTGGGTGGAGTGACATATAATAGGAACTCAGAAAAGAGAGCAGATACCATATCTTCAGCATCAATCTAGCACTTGTTCTCCTCACTCACGAACCCCCCACACTCCAGAACACTTGAAAGCAACATCCAGCTCTTGCTCCTATATCTCAAAAGGAAGATGATAAACCATACAGCTCAGATGGGAACCGTGTCAAGGAGAATTTACCTATAAGTCTTATCAGAGCTAACAGATGTTCTAGAGTCAGAGAAGCTAGATTAAGCACAAGCAAGATGGCAGTTACAGAGCATAGCAAAAAGAATTAATAAATGAAAATAAAATGTTAATCAAAGAAAGAAATGAAGAACCAATTTGGAAGGAAGATAACTCAAGCAAGAGAAATAGAATTTTTGCAATTTCTTCATGTTAGATACATTTTCAAAAATGCAAATTTAACAAAAATAGATCTCAAAGAAGAAAAGAGATATAAAATGGGAATGACAAGAGAAGCTGTGAACTAAGAAAATATGTTAAGAATAAAACACACATCATATATTACCTATGCCAGCAATAGGAAAAAAAATAAGACACTTCCAAAAATCAAATAAATGATGTGGAAAATAAAGTAATTTCAGTGATTTCAGAAGCAAAACGGAAATAAATTAAAATAATTAAAATGACTGCCAGAGCAAATAGACTGAGGGCTAGAACAGACAAACTGAGGGATGACTCAGCATGAAGATAATCATTATATTTTAAATACAGAATTGCTAACATACCTTTCAGGAAAAGTGATCAGAGATGGCCACTGAAACAAGAGAGAACTGAAGTTGCAACATATAACAGAATGCACCAGTCAAAGGTATATTAGTTAATCAATTTCAAGACAAATTCCAGTTATGTTACTAAAAGGCAAGACTAAAGTATTGGTGAGAGAAGAGGTACAAGAATGTATAATAATGTATCACTTCACACTTTACAGCAAGGAGTTCAAAACATGAGTTTAAGAAAAACAAAGATTCTAACATTTTAATGATCTTGGAAGACTCTTCCCTTAAATGCAGAGAAGTCCTTTGTAAACTATAAATTCATGGCGAAGAAACATTTATATGATATTCACTAACTCCCTCAAGTACACTTTTGCTTTCTTTTCATTTGTTGAATTCAAGTTAAATAAAATGTAATGCTTTTTAAGTTTTAAAAAGCATGTAAAATAATGTCGTAAAATAATTTCATAAAATTAGTTTCATTTCTAGATATCGATCTATTACTCTTTTAAAGTATATTCAAAGAGAAAATTCTGAAATAATATTGAAAAAAGGTTAGCAAAGATTCTTGGTGATGAGATTTTTTTTGATTTGTGTTTCATTGCTATTACTTCTTTATATTTTCAATATTGTGAGAATATTTTCACTGAAAATTTATTCATTTATTTATGTGAAGGAAAGCACTGCTGGAGTGTTTACTACATGTCAGTAATTGTCCTAGGTGCTTTACAAGCATTCACTCAATTTTCAGAAGCACACTGTACAGTAAATATGAGTATTGTACAAATGAAGAAACTGAAGCAAAGGGAAATTAAATACTTTGTTCAAGGTCACACAGCTAGAAAGTGGTAGAGCTGGCATTAGAAACCAGGCAGGTGGCTCCAGAGACTATTTTCTTATTTACTACATTGTTCAGTCTACAGTAAATCCTTTTTAAAAGTGTCTAATTATAAAAAGTAATATAAAAGTTCGTAACATGGAAATTCAGCATTTCAAAATTCTGATACAAATTATTGTACTAATAAGTTATCTTAAAATTTTGTGACAATTTTTAAATGTTTATGTAGCCTTTGCAGATGACTCTGTCATTTATAAATTCACAAGGTTTGCAAAATTTAAACCCTATAAGGTGGTCATTGCTTGATATAAAGTTAAGATATAGTTTGGGATGTAAAAAGTGATCTAATATTGCAATAGTCTCATGCATCATTATGAAGGATAAGTATTCCTATATTCTCAAGATGGCTATATATATGAATCAACTTGACTCAATTCTGACAAAATAAAAAACCTTGTTTTTAAATCATTTGCATTTAATTTTTTGCATGGGTGTCACGTGACCACAGAGTAGTTGTATTTTTTCCACTGAATGTTTTAGCATAAACATAACCTGGAGGGGGAAAGCTGCTTTGACTCTTCATCAATTAATTACTATTTATTAGTCTGTCACTAAATGAAGAGTATGCAACTACATCAATTTCACCCATGACTTAAGATTCTGAAACAAGAATAGGTTCCTCAAAACAGCAGAGGAAGTGCTGACTTCATTGAGGATTATTATGGAAATGGTTAAAAACCTTTATCTTTCAAAATCTTTTATATTGTTTTAAAAAGATTATTTTTGTGAGGAATCAAAGCATATTGTCAAGTCACATTTCATGATTCTTATGCATGCTTTAAATTAGCTAGAAACTTTCTTGATTAGTGAGCTCAGCTTTTACAAAGACAATGCACACTTTATCCTGTGGATTATTAAAAATGCAAGACAGACATTTTGATTAATCATATTAAAGATATTACCACTGAAAAAAAATTGTTTGGATATCAGCTTTGGCACTGAAACTATGTGTAATACTATTTGAGAGCTTTTGATATTTTTTATTTTATTTTGGAAAGCTCACAAGTTATAATACATTTTTGAAATGTGAAAATAACAATGCATAGATAAACAAGAACACTTACCTAAACCAACATCTGTCCTGTAGGTAAAATTGGAAATGTAATTTCACACTCAGTTAGAATGGTCCAGGGTGCTACCGGTATCCATGCAATGAAAACACAGTAGTACTTTTAAATATTTATGTGTTGTTTTTGTATAGATCAGTGTCAATTGCCTTTGTCAGACTTGATACCAAAAAAGTGGAAGCTTAAAAACTAACGAGTTCCCAAGCTTAAACATGCAATGTTGAAAAGCAGTACCAAGAGTTCCAGGAGAATTGAGCTATCCTTCCTTATCTCCCAGGGATCGGTGCCAGGACTCCCATGGATATTAAAACCTGGGATGTGGCCAGGCAAGGTGGTTCATGCCTGTAATCTCAGCACTTTAGGAGGCCGAGGCGGGCAGATCACGAGGTCAGGAGTTCAAGACTAGCCTGTCCAATATGGCGAAACCCCGTCTCTACTAAAAATGCAAAAAAAATTAATTGGGTGTAGTGGCGCACGCCTGTAATCCCAGCTACTTGGGAGACTGAGGCAGGAGAATCGCTTGAACCTGGGAGGCAGAGGTTGCAGTGAGCTGAGATTGGGCCACTGCACTCCAGCCTGGGACACAGAGCGAGACTTCGTCTCAAAAAAAAAATAAATAAATAAAAACTAAATCTGGGATGCTCAAGTCCCTTATATAAAGTGATGAAGTAAACCATCTCTAGATGTACTTATAAAACATAATATAGGCCGGACACAGTGGGTCATGTCTGTAATCCCAGCACTTTGGGAAGCCGATGTGGGTGGATCACAAGGTCAGGAAATGGAGACCATCCTGGCTAATACGGTGAAAGCCCGTCTCTACTAAAAATACAAAAAAAAAAAAAAAAAAAAAGAAAGAAAAAATTAGTGGGGTGTGGTGGCACGCACCTGTAGTCCCAGCTACTCGGGAGGCTGAGGCAGGAGGATTACTTGAACCCGGGTTGTGGAGGTTGAAGTGAGCTGAGGTTATGCCACTGCACTCCAGCCTGGTGACAGAGCAATATTCTGTCTCAAAATAATAATAATAATAATACATAAATCTAGATATATAGTTGTTATGCTGTGTTTTATTTATTTTTTATTGTTTCATTTTTATTTTTTAAGTATTTTTGATCCAGGGCTGGTTGAATCTGCAAATGCAGAATCACGGAAAAAAAAAAAAAGCTAAAAGTTACATGCCCAAATCTATTGTCATTTCTTCTTTGTTCTATCCCCATTCAAATCACATAAACATACAAATTCTGTGCAAAAACTATATGAAATTCCTTGTGTTTCACTAGATAAAGAACTTGTTGCTTCCTGCCTTTGTGGAAGTTTTCTTTTCAGTTTAAAATTTTCTTCCTTATTTTTCCGACAAATCCCTGCTCATTCTTCAAACTCCCTGCAAGTGTTTCTCTGTAAAGTCTTTCCTAATTATTTCTATACCTGAATTTGAGATGATCCTTTTCTCCTTTATGCCTCCCCCACTGTAACCTCACACACCTTTTTTGTATACACTCACTCACTATGTTTATATTGATGTGTACTCTGTCTCCCTTCTATGCTCTAAACTCTTCATGTCATATACCTGTATCATCTATCTTCACATTCCAGGTACCTTTGAAATTGATTGACACACAGAGGTTACTCAGTAAGCGCTTTGAGAATGAGTAAACTGAATAAATAAATTTCTATGGTAAATCTACGAAAAGGAAAGCATCTCAGTTCACCATCTAAACTCTGAACCAATCTCTTGTATATATCTTTATAAATAACTGATTCTGTATTTCACTTGTGTAGATACATGTAGCAGACTGAAGTTAAAAATGTTATTTTGCCATGTGATGCAAAGCCTCATAAAATAATAAACAGGAGTTGTGATAAGTCTCAATGACTATTTAGTAAGGCCCATGGAACATGGTTGGAACAAATGCAATGAATGAGCATGGCTAGTAGAAAATCAGAATGAAAAAGGGGGTGCTAACCCCACATGGCAAGAGGCCAAGTTGATAAGGATACCTAATGGACATTTTTATAAATACAGAAATTGATTGTTCAAGTAAAACTTTTGTTTTCATTTTTTTCTCATTTTTGGTTGAACACATTCTTTAATAGCTCCCTAAGAAGAAGGATGCATGGAGGCTAAATTTTTGGAGGCTTTTCTTCTCTGAAAAAATGCCTTTAGTCTACTTTCATTCACATTTAATTAATAGTTTTGGTTGGATAAAATTGTATTTCAGAAATAAAATTTTCTTCAGAATTTTGAAGATATTTCTTCTTTATGTTCCAGCTTCCAGTGAAGGCTATCTGAATCCATTCTGACTCCTAATCCCTTGTAGACAGCTTTTTTTCTTCCTCTCTGGAAAGTTATAAGAATATTTCTTTTTTTCCCCCCCAGTTATCTGAAATGTCTATGTAATAATATGTCTTAGTGATAATTTAATGCATTGTCCTGAGCCCTAAATGGGTCCTTTTTGTCTGGAAACTCTGGAAGTTTTTCTTGATTTAATGGGTTTTTCCTTCCTGTTTTCTCTAATTTTCTATTCTCTGAAAACGTTCCTCAACCTCACTCACTAAATTTTTTACTTTAGTTCTTTATTCCTCCTTTTTTAAAAGTTTATTTTTGCTGTCTGTATTTTTTTCTTTTTTATTGTTGCTTTTAATAGCATCTTGTTGTGTGGTTGAAGTATTCCTCTTATTTCTTTGATAAATTAATAATATTTCCTCCATGCTTCGTATTGTTTTTGCTTCTTTGTGCTCTACACTTATTTAGATGATTGGAACCTTTTGCACAAAGATAGAACTTCTAAATTATAAGCTTTACAGCAAATTAATAGGACTGTGCCATATATTTGGGGATTTTAGTATCTTTAGATTTTTCCTTTTAGGCTGGGTGGACAGATCAAGAAAGGACATTCCAAACTCTTGTCCAGAGAGTATAAATACAACTGTCAGTATTTTAGAAGGCAAGAAAGACAAGTGTGGTAAAGCCTTTAACCATGCTATGCAAACAGTTTTAGAATTCTCCTTTTTCATGTGGTATTTTTCTATTACCCAACTTTTCATAATGTCAAAGTCCTACTATATTAGACTTCCCAGAAGAACATAGTAAATAAAAACTAACAAACAAAGGCCTAACTTCTAACTTTCTGCTGGCTGCAGGAAAGAAATTACCTAGTTGTAGAGAGTAAGGGAAACCATCTGGGAATTTAACTGCTTTTTGAAGAATCTTTTTTAACAGTTACACCATAAGCCTGCTTCCAAAGCTTTCTGATTCTACCAATTCATGATCCTTTTGGAATTTCAACAATTCAAGTTAAATTGTGTCTTCAATTTTCTTATTGGACTTCTATTCCAAGTTGGATAATGGAAAAATACCACATGAAAAAGGAGAATTTTATAAAAGTTTGCAGAGTCATTGTTAAAAGCGCTAGCACTTCTGTTGTTCTTGACTCCAGTCTACTATACCAGTGGCCATTTCTTTGTTGGCTTCCTAGCTCACAAAATATTATTGCTTTCCTTCCAAGGAGGATGACATGAACAGGGAAAAAAGAGTAACCTGAAGGATTAGAAACCTCACAAACACTACCTCAGCCAAGTAATCAAGGTCGACTTCAACAGTCCCAAGTCATGTTGATAATATGTACCCTGGATATAGTACTGTGAAAATGACAGTTTACTTTCTCAAAATATATTTACCAAAAAAAAAAAAAGGCATCAGGAAAATATACCAATTGACAAGCATGCTTTTACAGAATACCTGACCAGTACTTCTCAAAACTGTTAAAGTTACCAGAGACAAAAGGAAACCATCACAGTTAAGAGGAATCAAAGGACACTAAGGAGCTTAAGGGGACACGATTATTAAATGCATTATTAAATACAGTGGTATCCTGGATGGGATCCTGGAAAGGAACCAATAAGTAAAACCTAAAGAAATCTGAAAGAAGTATGAACTTCAGTTAATGACAATAAATTAATATAGTTCATTAATTGTAATAATGTACCATATTAATATAACATTAAAAATAAAAGAAATTTGTTATGGGGCATATGAGAATCTCTGTACTATTTTTATAATTTATTTGTGAGTCTAAAACTCTTCTAATAAATAAAGTTTATTTTAAAATATTGCTCTCATTTCTCTGTTCTTTCTTGTGAGTTTACATTGTTTCAAAAATATCCTACTCTTATTTAGTACAGTTTTAAAAGATTACTGTAATAAATTACTTTAATAAACTTTTTTTGTGGTAACAACTCAGTGCTCTATTTCTCTTATAAGATTTTTTAGTCTGCTTGATACTGAGTTTACAATGAAGTGGAGATATTAAAACCCCTTCTGGCTGACTGATAAATGAAGAACATTTCTAAAATTAGGAAGGCACTGTATACTTGCTCCGCCCTAAGCCATAGTTACATATGCTGAATCCTTAGTTTTGCTGGAGCACATTCCTTCCAGTGAAAGGGCACATGGATCAATGACTTTTGAAAGTATCTCTTCAGAGGCAACTGAAACACTCTAGTCTCACTGAAATCAGTAAAACATAATTTCTATATAAGAAGTCCTGAAAATTTCCTTAACATGATTTGATATATTAGCCTAGAATGGTCAGCACGATTACAATGCAACAGAACTTTCAAAATCTCCCAAAAGGCCCTCAAAACAAACAGACAAAAATACCAGTGCTCTACTGTGATTCTGACCAGAATTCCAAATGGTACAAACAATTGATATCACTTCACTATAAAAATATTAAGGAGTCTTAAAGATACATTCTATATTAAATGTTTTATTATTGAACACTTCTGTTTCGGATTCAACTTTGCAGTTTTATGATCCATGTTTCATGATTCTTGCCATGACTGGCACATCATTCATCCCATTTTTTTCTAATTTCATTCTCTCCTTTGTCCTACACATATACACATGTATGCATATACATGTAAATCACACATCAAGACGCTTGGTTTCCCATTAATCAATTCATTGCTTCATATCCATCAAACCATGCTCATATTCAGTCTTATTAAAGTCCTATTTTTTAAATTGCAGAATTTGTCTAAATTAGACATCTCAAAGAAGTGAAGGTTTGATCAAAGGTAAACCCATTATTTTCACATTACAATAATAAAAGTCTTAAGTAATATGTTTAGTGAATATATTTACATTTAAATATAAGGTGCAAAGTGAAGGAAGAAAGGCATTTCTATTCAGTATGTGATCTATTAAATACTTGGCAAGTTATAAATATGCAAAGGAATCTTTATGATCTCAAAACTATATACTGATACTGATTTCAATCCTATTATGCTTTGCTTTAGACCATATTTAAACTCCCTGATCCCCAAATGTTTTCTAGGAAAAAATAGACCTTAATGTGTAACAATTCAGGAAAATTACTAGACCTAGAAGGAAATATTACTATATATGTGTGGTCCTTTGAAGCACTATCCAAGGTCACTTTTTGAAAACAGAATTGTTTGAAAAAAGTTGTACAGCACTAAAAAAATGATTAAATTGGATGGAATTCTATCTGATCATATTTCGTTTATGCTGCTTAGGAAACTGTCCCACAAGTCCTTCAACCTGAATGTCTCTGGCTTTAGATTCTCTGAAATCAGCTGCTACTAAGAGTTCAGCCAGATGCTAATATCTCACAAATCAGTTCTCCAAGGAATGGTAGGTAGGAAATTGCTCTTTGTTTAAGCTTTATATCTAGTTTCATCTTCAGGGATTTCTAGGAGTTGAGTGATTATGTTTCCCTTATCTGCTCTCAGACACACATCTTCTAGTCATCATCCAGAATTGGTCCCGTTGAAAACGAAGGTTGAAAACTGCCCTCAATGAAGCAGCAAGTCATAGTAGGCAAACAAAAGAAACAAACAAACAAAAAAAAAACAGTAGAATTCTATCCAGCAACAAATATTATTGACCAAGTTCTCATTAAAACAAAACTCTCCAGAATGTTTTCCTAAAACAAACATTTACAATATTTTTATTAAATTAAAGATAAATTAATCCTATAAACGTTCATAGTACTTGACATAACAGAGTTGGAAGTTCTATAAATGTGTGAGGTTTCAGAGGTTCCAGCAAAGATAAAGCATGTTAGTGGTAGCAATTATTTGATGTATGAGTATGTGGAATTAAAAAAAAAATCTCCAGTATAAGAAGACAGCGAAAGAGGGTTCAGGAAGAAAAGTGGAGTTGAAGAAAAGCTGTATCAACTAATGACATAGGCTGCTTTCCAAATGCTATAATGATTAACCCTCAGAGCAATCCCAGGAGGTAAGCACCAGCATGGTCATTTTGTGGATGGAGAAGCAGTTTTAAAGACGCTAAATCACTAGCAGTCACCAAGTCAGTATGGTCGAGTCTCATTACTTTCATATAGTATTAAGAGGTCTGCTGTAGAAAGGCAACACAGGACAGAGTGCCATGGGACACAGAAGAAACTCGGTCTGGCCAGAGTTAAAGTGAGACATTCTCTACTCTGTTCATCATCCTGAGATATGTTATAGATATGCATTTCTGTCTGAGAGACTCACCCATCAAGCCTCTGGTACCCAGAGTGAACACATTCAGGTAATAGCTGTCCTCAGAGGATGTCTTGTTAATGTCTTATTCAGCAAATGGTAGCCACAATTATATAGCTGTTACTCAAGATTGTGAGTCATAATTTGTTTATTCTTCATTTATTAATGTATTTATATATTGCCTTATTTCAAAAACTAACTTATAGTAATAGTAGCCAAGTCAGGAAAATGTTTGTTTTTCTTTTTTTTTTTTTTGGCTCTGCTACGAACAAGTATCTTTGAGCAATTCAGTCAGCCCTTCTTGGACTCAATTTTGTCATCTGAAAATGAAGAAATGAATTCAAATTATCCATGAAATGTCTTCTTTCATTTTTTTATACAATGCTCTGATTTACTTAATATGATCAATGAGAACTGAAAAAGACTTACTGTGCATAAAATATCATATGAAAAAGGAGGCTATACAAATACAAAGTAATATTAATATAAATGCAAAACAAATAATTATCCCTGTATTGTTCTGGCACTTCACTACCAGTGATAACATTAGTAGGAAGGTGATTCACAGGAACATAAGGATCCTGTTTAAGACAATAATGAGAGTGACTTAGAAGAAGCAAAGCTAAGTAAACAGAACATGAATAAGCAATAACTAAGTGGAAGCAGGCTATTTAAAAATCAAAGTGACAAGGAAAGAATGAATTTATGGTTTCCAAGAATGGGGACCAAAGCAGAATATAATGAAGAGAAGCTTGGAGGAAAAATACAGGCTAAATACGATCAAATATCCATAATAATACAAAATCCTAAATTCTGGAGGGCTCCGAATTGTATACATTGCTTCATAAAGTTTTCCAGGGTAAGACACCAGGGAACTTGCAAGACTCCAGAAATTAGTTTGCCCTCAGATTAAGACTCTTCTTGCTAATATGCTTCCTCACCTCTTGATCTGGGTTCCAGGTGATCCCTAATGAGGGCTCACAGCTGTTAACCTGAGGATAACCTCTCCATGAGACTAATAGTTTCAGAGTCAGATGCCTTTTCTCCCTGGTGCTTTCATGGTGACCTAGTTGCTCTAATTATTTTATATGGTAGACCACTGCCCTTCCTCCCTCAATCCCAGAAATACAACTTCAACTCCCATACCTGCCTGGCAGTGGGACTACTGCACAAAGGAATGGGGGATGGAAAGGATTGGAAGAAAGGAAAAAAAGGAAACACATGAATTACTGTTTGACTTGACGCACGAATAAATCCCAAGTAATAAATCACCATACAGATGGAAATACTCTCCTCAGATTTGGGGATGGTAACCATCTCAGCCTGGTCTATTCTTAGAGCTTGGATAAACTTCATTGAAGAACTGTAGATTAAGGTATTTATTGAATGAACTTTGTGAGAACTGTCTTATAATAAGGGCTTTTAAAACATGTTATCAATTTTTATATGTTATCATGTTAATTATTTCCATCTCTGTATGGTATTGATTTCAAAAAAACCATCGTGTAGATACTATTACCAAGACAATTTAGTCAAGTCTTTTGTCTCAGGGTATGTTTCAAGTCTTTGTCTCACATATGACAAACAATAGTTAATTCAGTCAATTCAGCAAAAAACATTCATTGGTGAAATTCAGTTAGAGTATTGTTTGGCAAGATCTGAAGTCCCTTAAAAAACATTCTTTAGTGAAAATTTTAATACTTTAGTTAATTGTTTCAGCATCTTATATTTAAATAGCTTAATTATTGCATATTATAAAGCATGAAATTGCAATGAGTATTAGTTTCTACTTCGATAATCACATTTTTTCATTGTCTTATCCAGATATTTTGAAAGATCCCTCATGTATTTTGAGAGACTAACCCCTTTTAAAAATGATTTATTGCAAAATAAAACACAAATACAAAAAAAAATCACACAAATCAGATGTATGGCGAAGCCAAGGGGGTCAAGAAATACAACCTTGGCCAACCACTCCTGAGGCCCTTTCCTGTGGTCCCTCCAGTTTCAACTCTCTCCCTTCGCATATGCAATTAGTGCCCTCACTTTTACAGTAATCGATTTCCTTTATGGGTGTTTGTGTGTGTGTGTGTGTGTGTGTGTGTGTGTGTGCACGCGCTTTAGCCCAGACATTTCTTTCAAAACACCCTCCTTTAAATGTGCCACTTTAAAATTTTGATTTAATGTGTCCTTTAAATTTACATCCTGTTCTTTATCTACATAATGTTTAATCTGTAGTTTCTCATAGTCTCTGGATTTTGCAGATTATATATGCATGGTACGTTTAAATATGTTCCTCTGGGCTCTGTATTTTCTGCAAATTGGTAGGTGAATTCAGAGGCTTAAGCAGATTCAGGTTTGATCCCACTGGCAATAGTATTGGGATCAGGCCCTTTCTAAATGAGGCCCATAAGCTCTGGTTTTCTATCCTTTTGGAAAAGAAATTATTTATATTCAACGCCTAAATCCATTAATACATTGGGGATTGAAAAATATAGAAACTATAATTGATCATTACTTTTTAATTTAGATATTTATTATTTTTATTAAAGGATACTATTTTTGCACTACCTTGTTGGGTTCCTAGGATTACAATCCATACAGAAGAGGCAGGACAAAATTTTCCCTTTGTTTGCCAGTTTCAAGATAATTGATTAATTACCTATCATACTCTAAAAGGCTAGCCAGTTTTTAGAAAACATCACTATGAACTCACGAATGTAAACACATCTAATGATTTTAATAACTGTAATTACTTTATTTTTGAAATATAAATTAGCCCATCTTTGGCTAGCAGGGGCCTCTTTAAAATGACCCCGGAGTTTTTGACATCATTAATCTATGATAGCTTCCTATCTGGAATGACAAGCTGTTTTAGACTTGTACATTTAGGCCTCAACCTGAAATCAGCCACTTCTCCAAGAAGTTGTGATGTCCTTTTAGTGGGATACAGTATTTCAAAACTATAGTCTAGGCACTATGCATGCTTATAGGTACTGTACTGGCAGTGTGTAACCAGTAAATGTGGACTGAATGTTCCCCATCTTGAAAATTCAGATGTCGAAACTCCTACCCTTAGTGTGGCTATATTTCCATATGGGGCCTCTAAGAAAGTAATTAAATTAACTGTGGTCAAAAAGATGAGGCCCCAATCCAAGATGAGTGGTGTCCTAATAAGAAGAGACACCAGAAAGTGACCCCTGTAACACACACACACACACACACACACACACACACACACACACACACACACACACACATGAGGAAAGGTCATGTGAGCACACCACAAGAGGGCAGCTGCAGTCTGTAATCCTATGGGAAAGCCTTCACTACTGTAATCCTGCTAACACCTCAGTCTTAAACCTGCAGCCTCCAGAACTGGCCCAAAATACTTTCTGTGGTTTAAGCTACCCAGTCCATGGTATTTTGTTATGGCAGCCCAGCCCAACCCCACCAAGACAGTTAAGTGTCGAGCAACCACATTTATACACACAAAACAAGGCAAAAAGCCTTGCTTTCTAGCATTTGATGGACTCCTTGGTATAAATATTCCCATTATGGCCAGTTTCAAGCTACCAAGGTGAAATCTCTGAAAACAGAATTGCAAAGAAATGTGTACAACTAGGTCTCATGAGCTACATTACATGAGTATATCATCATTACATGGAACCTCTTTCCCTTGACTCTCAGTTAGTGGGGATCTACAAGTAACTGTGTTTAATGTTTACCCCAAACTAACATTTTGTTATTTTGTGAGTAGATCTAGCTCATCCACTCACAGATTCCACTGGAACGGCTTCTGAAAACAATGTTTTCTGAGTCCTTGCAAGTTGATAACATTACACTTTGCTATTAATACTATAGAGTCTTGCTGGTCAGGCACTGTGGTTCAGGCCTGTAATACCAACACTTTGGGAGGCTGATACAATGGCATTGCTTGAGTCCAGGAGTTAGAAACCAGCCTGGCAACATGGCCGAACAAACCCTATTTCTACAAAAAATACAAAAATTAGCTGGGCATGGTGGTGCACAACTGTGGTTCCAGCTACTCAGGAGGCTGACATAGGAGAATCACCTGAGCCCAGGAAGTTGAGGCTGCAGTGAGCCATGATCGTACCACTGTACTCCAGCCAGGGTGACAGAGGAGGCCTGTCTCAAAAAAAAGTATTTATTCCCTGTAAAAATATAAAATATGTGACCGTGTTTTCTTCTGGCATAAATTGATGCTGATACAAAAAGTCTGACAATGATAAAAAAAAATTTTTTTTGAACAGTTTCTCCTGTCGCCTTTATCCTTAGCTTGCTAAATTTTGAAGCCATTTCCAGTAGTTTTTTCTGAGAGTTAGAGAGACCAAAACAAAACAAAAAAAGTCAGTTTTGAGGTTTCACAAAAGCTGTTAGACTTCCCCATTCTCATCACACATTCTTACTGTCAGCCCCTTGCACTCTGTTGTTACTGGAGTGGGGAAGGTTCCTCCCAATGTATTTACTGTTTTCAAATTAACCTAAAGCCCTTTCTAGATGATAGCTGTCATTGTTTTGGAATTCTCCTATTCTCAGGTCCATCAGCCTACTTGGTTGGTTTCCAGTTTTCTTCCATATAGATGTTAACAATATTCAGCCCTTTCAATTGAGAGCCTGCTTGGTTTTTAATACCTTGTCCCCTAGTTATATTGTGCATGCTCTCTGTGAACTTTTGGTTTTGTTAACTAGCTCCTCTGTCTAGAGATTTAAAGAGACTCAAAAGCTATGCTGCCACCACTGCCACATTTTCAGAATTGATCAGCATTGGATCTTTACCTTATATACTCTTGCAATTCTTCTGGTAATTATTTTTTGTGCCAGATCGTCTACTAATATTTGATTGTGAATAATGTGATGTGGTTATTTATTTTCCCATGATCACAGGTAATAACTCCCAACATCAAGTTAAACAGAAGAATTGATACTATAGAATATGCAACATTAAATAGAGCATGGTTAAAATAGGGAAAACATTTGACAGCAGTTTAGTAAGAATTTAAATCTAAATTGTATTTTTAGAAACTTTTTGTAAATGCAATTGGACATATACACAGAGATAGGTGAATTTTCACCAGTGTTCAGAATAGATAATTATTAGAAGCAAGCAAGCTATATGTATATCAATAGGAGATTAGTGAAAGCATGTCATGCAACCATTTAAAATGATTATACATACTTATACTTAATGCTTAACGGAAAAGTCCTGCAATTATTCTTTTCCAGACTTGTTAAAAGAGAATATTTTATGGAAAATATTATATATGCATGTGTAGTCTGTTTTCACACTGCTATAAATAAATACCCAAGAATGAGAATTTATAAAAGAAAGAGGTTTAATTGACTCACAGTTCTGCATGGCTGGGGAGGCCTCAGGAAACTTGCAATCATTGCAGAAGAGGAAGCACATCTTACATGGTGGCGTCAAGAGAGTGAACAAGGAGGAACTGCCACCTATAAAATGATCAGATTTCATGAGAACTTACTCACCATCACAAGAACAGCATGGGGGGAATCCACCCCTGTGATCCAGTCATCTCCCACCAGGTCCCTCCCTTGACACACGGGGATTATGGGGCTTACAGTTCAAGATGAGATGTGGGTGGGGGCACAGAACCAAACCATATCAATGCAAATATACACATATAAATAGAAAGACATCATTGACTTATGGTGATGTAATTTCTATTGACAAAAATACTTTGATATGGCTTTATTTTTCTACATGGTAATGCATCACTTTTATATCCCAGAGAAGTATAAAGCTCCTTTTATTAGGAGGTGGAGAAGAAAAAGGTTGATGAGCATTGGAATTCAACAGATCTAATAACAAATATAATCATCTTCATTATTTGTAGGCTCTGCATTTGCAAATTTGCCTACTTGCTAAAATTTATTTGTGACCTCAAAATCAATATGCACTTCACTTTTGCAATCACTCACAGACATGAGCAGAGTGGTGAAAAATTTGAGTTTTCTGAAGATTGTATTTCCAGCTGAATTCAAACAAGGCAGCACTTTGCCTTCTTATTTCATCTCTCATATTGTAAACATGTGTCCATTTTGTGGTCTATTTATGCCATGTTTTTCGCATTTTGTGCTTCTTGTTGATGACTTGGCTGTTTAAAATGGGCCCTGATTATAGTGCTGAAGTGCTGTCTAGTGTTCCTAAGTGCAAGAAGACTGTCAAGTGCCTTACAGAGAAACAGACATGTTAGACGTGTTTTGTGCAGGCATAAGTCATAGTGCCTTCTGTGAGTTCAATGTTAATGTATCAAAAGTAACTATTAAATGAAATGTCTTTAAGTAGAAACACACAAAATATAAGGAGAATGATCAAGTGACAAAAAAAAAATAGGACGAGAAACCTAACCCTGTATTTCTTCTAGGAGCAATGGTTCTGTATTTGCTACTTCAGTGTTTGTGAAGGCTTTATGTGTAGTTGTTCAGCCTTGGTTTGCCCCAGTTTTCAAATTTGAGATTTTAAATGACTTTTTGGATATCTTCAATATGTTCTTCAGAAATGGTTGCTACTTGCTTTGTTTGTCAACGTTGGGAGGTATTTTCTTTTCTTCTTTGTGCAATCATCTGTAATATTTTCCTAGATAATGGGTTTTTATTTCAAAATATTTCTCATGGGTGCTCAGGCTACAAAATATTCCTCTTGGGGCAAAAGCATGATGTCATGCAAACCTTTATGTGACCTTCTAGTGTTAACATATTTAAACTTTTACTTGATTGAAACTGTTAAAGAAAATGTCTGGTTAGGTACTTCATTTTCTTATATACGAAGCTGTCTTGGTCAGCTCCAGCTGCTATAACAAAATATCATAAATTTGGTAGCTTAGGAATGACATGAATTTATTTATTGTAGTTCTGGTGTCTGGAAAGTGCAAGATTAGGGTGCCAGAAGATTCATTTTCTGCAGAGACTTTGCTTTCTAGTTCATAGATGGCAGTTTCTCCATTTGTCCTCACCTGGAAGAAGGGGGTGATGATCTCTCTAGAATCTCTTTTATAAGGGCACCAATCTCATTAATGAAGGTTCCACCCCCCATGACATAATACCTCCCATGAACCCCACCTTTTAATACTATCATCACATTGGGGATTAGTATTTCAAAATATGAATTTGGGATATGGGCTGTACAAGTATTCAGACCACAGCACAGCATAAGACAAATATTATAAACATTGCTTTTTAAATTTAGAAATAGAGGAAATATGCTCGATCTACTCAAGACCAATACAATAATAGATCACAATTACATTATTTTGGGAAACAATATCTGATTCATTTATTGTATAATTTTGCAAAGCTAAATGCTGAAAAGTTATTAATTAAGCTATTAGGATTAGTATTTATTAGATGTGTAGAGTGTAGTTACTTCTTTGGTAAGTTCTATGTGTTTCTAAAAGAGATATAGTACATAATTTGTGATTATGTCAGACTTTAAAGCTTTGTCATTGACATATGAGTGGGATTTAGACATTCAGGTAAGATGAAATAAGCATGCCAGATGAGGAAAAATCTACAGGAAAAGTCAAAAGAAGGAAAATAATCATGTTGTATGTTGGAAATAGTGAGATGTTCTATCTTACTGAAATTGCATTTGATAGGATAATAGGAAATTATTGATGCCCTTGAGTATAGAATTCCATACATGTTTGTATCCTTGACATCTAATTGCTCCACAGTATCAGCTGAGTTAAAGTGATCTAAGAGATATGTTCATCCTACTCATTCATTTTACGAAGAAGGAAACTGAAGCCCACAGAAGTCAGGTTACTTCTACAAATCCCACTTGAAAAAAATTGCACACACTCACCAATATCTCCCAATTCCTGTTCTGTGCCATATCCAACACCAAAAACTTCCGGAGGGCAGAAGTTATTTAATGTTCACCCACTCAAAATCCACTAGAGGCTTATTATAAAGATTCTGTTGAAGGTAATATAAAGGCAGAAAAACTGAAATCTCCTTAGAATTCCTTGTTCAAAAAGGAAGGAAATCTTTTCAAATGAAGGAGATATGACTCTGATTTAATCTTCCATACAATCTATAATACAAAGAGGATGAGACTTTATAAGACTATGTGTTCAGGCTCCAATAGTAGCTTTTCTCCAAAGGAAAACAGGAGAAACAGCTCAACTAGTATATGCTAAATGGTGGGATGACTCATGAAAGACATCCAGATTTACTGAACATTTTCTGCCCTTAGGACAATACTGGTATTGATAATGCCTATCAGCATGGAGGGGAAAGGTCATTCATTATAAACCTTCACATATATGTCATCTCAAGGAAATCCAAGTGTATTAATAAAAAGTGAAAAATGCCCTTCCATCATCAGCTAATTGTTCTATACCCTTCCAGACATCCAACTCTTTCTAAACTGTGGAATGTGGCAAATGTAATAGCTTTCAGATCTTTGGCATTTTTACTATGAGTGTTAAGCTGAGCAACTTAATTTCTCATTTCACAGCCATGTGTTTTGTTTTGTTTTGTTTTCAAAACATAGAAAACAGGTTTTATAGTACCCATTTTTCTCAAGGTAAATCTCATGCTACTATTTTTATTACAAATCAATATCTCCTTTAAGTTTGTTGTATTTCTATTGCTTGTTTGTAGCTTTCCCTATTTTACCCTGACATCTATATTAAAAATAATTAACCTGTGTGGCACACTGAAACCTGAAGAAACTCCAGATTCCACTGCCTTCTAAATAGTTAATTAAGCTTTGACCCTGTTGTTCTGATTTTACTATACTCACAGTACGTAGTACCAGTAGGTACTCAGAATATTTGAGGAATGAATTATTGAGTGTCACATCCTTAGAAGTAAACCACAAAGTATTTCTAGTAAAAGATGGAGCTGTAATTACAAAGAGAAAAATAACAACAATGAAATCTTTCATGTGTTGATCACAAGAAAATGAGCACTCTGTGTGTATTAACCATTTTTCTAGCTGCTATTTTTTTTTTACAGATTTTCCAGAAACCCCTATGAGACACAGAAAGCAGGTGTTTTATAGGTCCAAAGAAGTTCATTGACTTAGAGTTGCATATTCAGTAAACAGAAGTGTTCCGACACCTGACTTCAAGTCCACTGTTCTCTATAAGTCCACTATAACATGCTATGTTCAATTGTTATGGGCGTCACAGACTGCAACAATTTGTTAAATACTTCAGGATTTTGTCTTTAACATAAGTAATTGATATGAAAACTATTAGCACTTGTATTTTGAGCATTTCACTGGTAACCTATTTGAGGAGACAGTCATTGGAAGTTCTAAAAACTTTTAATAGAAAGGCATAACAAATTTAGTTAAATATGAGTCATGAGTCAAAAAAATGTGACATATGTCAGTGGCTGATTTTATTTATGTCCCTCAAAAAAAAAAAAAATCCCACCCATTGTGTACCTAAAATATGCAGATTTCCAGCTAACTTATGTAATTTTTAGTCAAACCACACGACACTGGAAGGCATTGTTAAATAAAATATTTGCAGAGCAGACTGGCCTTCCTTGTAATAGAAAATATACCTGCCAGAAACTCAAAAGCAATTTAAATATGATAAATTCATAGAAGATTTTGAAAACCCTGAAAGAATTCTCCACTGTTTTTATCTTACTAAACACATAATCAGGCGTCATATTTGTCTTGCTATCTCAGAGATGTGCATCCTTTTCCAAAGCTGTTTGCATGGGGGGACAGATGCTCTGCAGTGAGCAAATATCAAGGAAATAATGAATTGGAAGTGACAAGTGCCTTCAGCCTGAAGTCCAAAGGGAATCATCATCTTGAAATCATACATAGCAGAAGGAGCCAAAGCAAGAATGAAATGGCAAAAATGCCCGTGTTAATCAAAAAATTAAGCTCAGAGGTTATGTTAGGCCAAGCTAATTGAACCAGTGATGGTCTCTCTTTCATTTTGAATTAAAGTGTATTCATAAATAGAGCACATGCTGGAATATTCTCAACTAGATTAGGGGAAACAAGACTGCTGAATCAGCAGCATAATCAAGAAATATTTGTTAAAGTAATATGGATTTGTTGAGCAAGATAAATAGATGTGGCTCTGTCTCTGTAAGACTTTACAAATAAGGACTGACAGCACTGATCTGGGAAAAAAAAAAAACTGTCAAAACAAAATATTGATGGGGTGGCATTATGCTAAAAGCAGTCTAGACAGTACTGTGTGTAAATGGAGTTTCTACCTTCTGGAAACTTAGAATCTAAGAAATATAAAAATAGAAATAGAAAAAGGCAACAATCATCATGATAATCACTTGTGCCAATTCCTGAGCTGTTGCATGATGCTAAGTAATAGGGCATGAGCTTTACATGCATTGTCTCTTTCAACCTTCAAGAGAGCTCTAAAAAGTTGTTTTATTCATTTTATCATTGGAGAACTCAAGGCTTAGAGGTAACCTGCTCTACATGCATAGTCAATAATGAGTGGATTCAAAAAAATGTCACCTCAAAGCCTGTGAGCTAGTCCTCTATGTTACTGCCTCCTAAATTAGTCACAAATATATTGGATTATTAACAAAAGAACAAACTTACTAATCTCAGAAAGAAATGAATAGTGATAACAATGTATTGACTAAATCACAAAACAAAAAGAAAAAATCAGCCCATTTATTATAAAAATGCTATTTATAACTGCACAGAGAAGGGGTATCTAGCATATGCATTTGATCCTAACGGTAATTGCTATTGTGTGAAAGTATGGAATGTGTCTAAGTCGCAACTTTGAGAAATGTAAAACAAAAATGCAACTCTATTCTCTCTCAACAACAGATACCAATGACTGCAATTAACAAAACAGGTCTTAATATAATCAACCAGTGTTTAATAATTGGGAATGTTAAGATAACCTTAATTAACAAATTTTCTATTAGTCTCTATTTATAAAACCCCATAGCCTTTAGTCAGTGACTGAGATACCAAATCTAAATTAAGGGCAGGCATAACTTATTGAGACTTTCTCAAATGACAATTAATGTGTTATATACCCTCAAGTAAGAGGAATCTAGAAGTTTTGAATAAATACAAAGACAGAGCAGGAATGCTCAAATAATCATAAATGAAAAAGGATAACAACTTATCAATCAAATAACCTAAATAAACTCCACCGCGCTATAGAACGGTATACATTAGGGCCAGATCAATCTTTAAGAAGGAGGAGATGAGAATAAGCAATAGTAGCACACATATTTATTGTTTATTGCAGGTAATATTTTTACATTGCATTTTCTCTTTTAAGACTGTTAAGAGTGGGTAAAATTAGCTTATTCATGGATGAAGAAATTGAGCCATTGAGAAGCTAAGTGATTTTGCAAAAATCAGACAGTCATTAATGGCAGATATGATGTTTTAGTGTTTTCGTTTTTGTTTTTATTTAGAGTTTGATGCCTTAAAAGTGAGACAGGAACAGAGAGCTAAAGTAAACAGCTACTACGGTTCCACTTTCAGTCTTAATTGGACTGTCCCTCAGTTGAAATTATGCAAGTTAAAAAGGGGAGTCAAAATGGGTAGTTTTACTGGATGGCTTCTGTTTGGGCCCACATGTTTCTATGACTGCCACAGGAGGCTGCTGCCATTACTTGCTATATTGTTGATATTAGAGTAACATTTTGTACAAAAACTGATTACTGCTTTTCCAGACTCCTGTATTTACTTTTTTTCAAGTGTCAAAAGTCATTGTAGGAAAGAGTTTAAAACATTTTTTTATAGAAATGAATGTCCATCAGCCAAATGTCTAGAGGAAATTGTCATGTAGAAACTCCACACAGTGGCATGAATACACAATCAAACTTTATGCAGGGAACAAAAAGGTCTGAGGGTATAACATAGTCAATAAAACAAACAATAACTCACATCCAGAAACCAAAAATGTTTCTCATCTGATCTGTGCAACAATTTAAATGTACAGCATCCAACTATAAAAACTGAGTCTGTTTTCACTTAGGATGTAGAAAACTGCAAAAAAAAATTTTTTCAATCAAAAAAACAAGACAGATAACTTACGAAACCATAATTTCCTAGAGCATATCAGATAGTTCAGATCTTAAGGCAACCTGGAAAACTGAGATTAATGTGGTGGTAAACCTCCTGAGGAGAACAGGATACATGAACTGTTACATCATTGGCAGAGCACAGAAGTAAGTGTCCACCATAGAAGCAGCTGAGAAAAAAAAAAAAAAAGCTGAATTGTAAATACCTTCTTAAAGTCTGAATATAGACTGCTTCTGGAGAAGAGGCAGGTAACTTTTCAACACACACTCAAGACACTGCTGATTTCAAGAAGTTGTTTGCTACTGGAAGAGGAACAAGAAATTCTTTCCTGACACAGCTATCTGCTGCTGGGGTTGGGGTAGGAAACTCCTTCTAGATTCTTGTACTAAAACAGGGCATATTTTTGCTGCCAATGTGGGAGAAACAGGAATCTCATCTAACCTAGTCTCCTGAAATACAAAGTTCAGGTTTGTTGCCCTTAAGGGGAACAGGAGATTTGTTTATTTTCTGGCTTTCTGGACTCTAGGTTGAGTAGGAAGAGGGGTTACTTGCCTTTGAGAAAGGGCAGAAATGAAGAAAAAAAAAAGGCTGTCTCTGCATTTCACATGAAAACAGCCCACTTAGGACTAAGGCAAGAAGAGAATAACCAAGAAACATCATTACCCCCACCATGACACTTCAACTGATATGAAGCAATAGCAATATATCACAGGGGGAGGATGGGAACATGGCACAGGCACAAAGAATCTGATGAAACATAAGCAAAACAGGAACACTAGGAGAAGCTCTCCAGCATCCCACACCTCACAGTAAGCACAAGGTAACATTAAATCACCACTGGAGATATTTGAAGCTGTGCTGTGCTTAATTTGACAGTTAAAGTAATCGCAGGCCAAATACAGCTCAAATTACAAAAAATATTTACTCAATTTCTCAGCATAAATCTGGGACAAGAAAAAACATATGCTTTTCCAGGAAAAGATGGTATTGACTTCAGCCTCTATTATTTTTATGTGCAGTATCTAGCATTCAGTTGAAAACTAGAAGACACAGGAAACACATACAAAAAACTGCCCCATCATCAAGAGATAAAGTAGTCATTAAATCAGATCCAAGAATGGTCCAAATGTTGAAATGGTCAGATAGGTAGTTTAAAAAACTAAGGTTAGTATGTTAAAGGATCTCATGGAAAAGGTAAATAGCATGCATGAATATATAGAGGACTTCATCAGAGAGATGCAAACAAACAAAAAAGAGACAAATTGAATTATTAGAAATAAAACACACAGTATCAAAAGAAACCAATGTCTATGATGTGATTATCAGCACCTGAACACATGAGAATAAAGAATTCATGAACATTAAGATTCTCAATAGATAGTATTCAAATTAACTGCAAAAGTTAAAAAAAACAGACGAGACCATCGGAGATATTGGGACAAGATCAGTCTAATATATGCATACTTGCCCTAGAAAAGGAAGAAGCTCAGAATGGACACAATAAATATTTATAGAGATAGCAACCTAACATTACCAAATTTCATTTAAGATAACGCCAAAGATCCAAGTAGCTTACATAATGCCAAGCAGGATAAATACAAAGAAAAACTAAGTATGTTATACTTAGACTGTTAAAATGAAAATAAAAGGAGAAACTATTAAAGGTAGTTGAGTACAAAGAAATATTACATAAAGGAAATGAATGGTAAGAATTTTAGCTGACCTCTCATCAAAAAGCAATGAAATCAAGAAGTGAATGGATGGCATCTTGGATGTGTTGAAACTTTATAAAAAGAACATCAGAGTTCTACTAGTGAAAAATATTCTTCAAAAATCAACATGACATATAAACATCTACAGAAATATAAATACAAAATAAATTCATATCCAGCAAAGTCACAAGAAAAGAAATGCTAAAAGAAATTACCTAGGTTAAAGCAAAATGTAATCACGAAGAAATCCTTTTATTTTCAATCTGTTTGTATCAATATAATTAATAGATTATTCCTATTTTTAAAAAATGACCCTATTGTTGGATTATACATATTTTTAATCCAGATTAACAGTCTTTGTCTTTAAATTGCCTTTATTTCATATGTTTAACGTAAGTACTGATATATAGGAAATAAAGCTTTGAATTTTAGTTTCTATTATTCTGTCTTATTTTTGTTTCTGTGTTATTTTCATCTCTTTATGTAGATGAAGCTTTTATTAACTTTTCATGTTGAAATAATTACACATTTACAGGAGGTTGTAAAAATAGGAGAGAGGTGACACATATCCTTTATCCAGATTCTCTCAATTATTACATCTTATGTTACTGTAGTACAACATCAAAACTCAGAAATTAACATTAGTATAAAGTGTATATTTCTATGACATTTATAGTTGTGTAATAATTACTAGAATCAAAGATACAGAACTATTTCATCACCATAAGACCTTCCTCATACTACTCCCTTTAAAGTCACACTCATTTCTATCCCTTCTGTTATCCCTAATCTCTGGTCACTATTAATCTTTATTTAATGTATATTATTTTGTCATTTTGAGAATGTGGTATAAATAGCATATGACCTTTAGAGATTGGCTTTTTCACTGAGCATAATACATTTAAGATCCATCCAAGTTATTGTAGTTTATTCCTTTCTACCACTGAGTAGTATTCTATGGTATAAATATACCACATTTTATTTCATTAGTCTCACTTTGAATGATATCTGGGTTGTTTCCAGTTTGGGACGATAACAAATAGAGCTACCATGAGCAATCGTGTACAGGTTTTTGTTTGGATATAAGTTTTAACTTTTCTGGAATAAATGTAGTACAATTGCTGGTTTGTATAAGAGTATGTTTAATTTTTAAGAAATTGATAAACTATATTACTTGACATTCGAATCACCAATGTATAAGAGATCCAGTTTCTCAACATCCTCACTCAAATTTGTGAGTCACTACTTTTTAAGTTTTAGCTATTCTAATAGTTGTGAATGATATTTCGTAATGGACTTAATTTGTAATTCCCTATTGGTTAGCGATGTTGAACACTTTTTTATATTCTTACTGGTCATCTGTATATCCTCTTTAGTGAAATATCTTCAATTATTTTGCCTGAGTTCTAATTAGATATTACTTTTTTCTATTGTTGACTTCTGAGATTACCATATAAAGGTCAAAACCAGGCAATATTGCTTAGAAATACATATGTGGGTAGTAAAAATTTTAAATAATACAAGGAAATGATTTTCATGCAACTCAGGACACTTGCTAAAGCTAAGGGGAGAAAGAGTTGTGATGAAGACGGCACAAGCAAAGTCTCCTGGGTTGCAATCAGTGTTCTCTTTCTTGACGTAGGTGTACTTTTTATTGACACTGGTATTGATTTTATCACTGTTTTTTAAACTTACACTCATGTTTTTACACTTTCTTTCATGTCTATTGTGAGGTACAGTATTTTTTAGTAATAACAAAAATGCGAGGATTCTGAAGCATTTACTAATTGTCAGACATTGTTCCAAATGCTTTTCTTGAATTCACTGTGCCATTTAACCCTATTATCCCTACCAATGATCTCAAGAAATAGCTACTATTATTATTTTATTTATAGATAAAGAGGCTGAGGTTCAGAATGGCTAATTTCTTTGAGGTATCTTGGCCAGTAAATGTCATAACTCAAATAAGCAACTACTTCTGTCTGATTCCAGTGGTTATGTTCTTACTCATTATGCAAAAATAATCACTTTATTGGAACAAAATAGTGTTTATTATTTCAGCTCTGATTGTTATTGAAGATTTGAAACATATAAGAATTGGGAAAATAACTCATTAATAGCCACAAAGACTATGGTAATGCTATTTTAGAGATAAAATATTTTTATTTTAATAATTTGTGATTATATGAACTCTAGCTCTTACAATTAATTGCATATAGAAAAATGATCATTCTACTACCCTATGTTGTATCTACTGAATGAATTAAGACACATATCCATGTCATTTACTATTATAGTAAAAAATAAATATCAGTTTCTTCATAACCACTTTACTCAGAACTGATGGCATGGGTATGGAGGGAAGGTTTTGCCCGAAAACTGATAATATCATTAGAGTTGAGAACCCCATGATGATGCCTATGGCGGGTAGAGCTCATTAGCAAAGCCTCTAACCAACCCTTAATAAGCTATACTCCTGTTGATCTGTGGCTGCTTTGCTCTTCAGGCTTCTCTCCTAGGAATTAAGAGATAGTTTAACAGTTCATATTTATTAGCTCAATGACTACAGAACTCTGACTTGCTCCAGGCCATGCAGTAGTTACAGAAGTACAGAGAAGAATAAAACTTTACTTCTATCTTCACAGCCTAGTGGAAGGACAGATTGTTTAAAGCTACTCTGTCATGACACAAGTAAGTGATGGTGGTAAGATTTGAACCCAGTTTCAAAACAGTTCTTAGCTTGCCTCTTATTCCTTCTTACAAAGAGCAAATGATCTTTTTTTCAGATGTGTTTCTTCTCAGTGACCGGAAAGGACAAGTAATCTAAAACTATTATTTTTACATCTGGATAATATAATACAGAATTAGAAAGGGCCAAAGCCAGCATTAGAGAATATATGGCTTGCTCAGAATTTATTTATTTTAACATCTAGAGGGAAAAGGAATAAAACCCTCCAGTGGCAACATTTAACTTCTGTGTTTCTAAAATTTGCATGCAAAGCATATTAATTATGCAATTATTCTTAAAAGTACATATTTAAAATTATTTGGTATCTTATAAAAGTTTGAAACAAAAATAAAAGCAGCATAATAAACACAAATGTAAGAAACTTGGAGATTTTTATCACCATTATGAAAACAAAACCCCAAGTCATAGATGCATATTATTATTATGCACCATAACTGAGTTTACAAAATTTTAACTGAGTTTACATACCATAAACTGAGTTTACAAAATTTTAAGTAGGCTAGAAATATCTCTTATAACAACCTATAGCAAATAAGACAAACCTTAAATTCACGTATCTACCTTTTGTTCCCACACCATTCAGGTGTCCATGAATAGAGCAAAGGGGTCATTCTGGAGAAAGCAAGTGCTTCTCCCAATCTTCAGTGCAATGGCACAAGGGTTCTGCCCAGGAGAAGGCAGGTCATTAGGACACAATTCTAACTTTTATTTGGTACAAAGAGTAGAGACTCCACGTTTTAAGATTTGGTCAAAAACAATGAAGATCTCAGTGGAGAGCAATTAAGAGAAGGCTGATAGTTCCATGATACAAGAAGAATGATAGAGTAGCCATAAGTTTCATAGCAAGAACGAAGAAAAGAAACAGCTAAGAAGAGCCCCTCCTTAACCATCACTCTTTGGGTCAGGAAGTCTGTGTGCATTATGATTACCTCCATTCAGGAGAAATCAGAGCTGGATGCAGGGCAAATTTGCAAGCATTCCCCAGTCTGCACACAGACCCATCAACACAGGGTGAACTCTCACTGGCACAAGCAGCTTAAACAAAACTTCTGATAAATCACACTCATCTCTCACAGTCTGGAAGGCTATGTACATTTCCAAAGTCATGTCCTCACATGAATAAATAGAGTCTTCAAACTAGTAATCATCTATAACATAAAGTGAGGCAAAAATATGTAAACTCCCTGAAGTGTGATATCAAGCTTACACACACACACACACACACACACACACACACACTCCCACACCCCTAACCTTTTACCAGTATATGGCATACCCAGGGGCAAAACCTAAGTAGCCAGATGAAAACCTAAAACCAAGGAAATACAAATCTAAACAAGAACATCATAAGCTACATGTTGCTGTAGAAATAAACTGCATGATTGGTTCAGTCGAGTCACTGAACAAATAAGCAAATGTCCAAGCAAACAGTAAGCACAATAATTCTAGGGGTGAAGAAGGGGAAGAAAAATCAGCATCCAGAGATTCTACAGCATATCATTCAGTTTTCCACAAAAAATATATAAGCCATGCAAAGAAACAGGAAAGTATGATCCATATACAGAAAATAAGCAGGTAGAAGTCACCTTTGAAAGGACCCAAAGGGTAAGTTTAGAAGATAAAGATGTGAAAGCAGCTCTTATAAATATGTTCAACAAATAAAGGAAACCATAGTTAAATAACTAAAGGAAGGTATAATGACAATGTTTTATCACATAGAGAATATAAATAAAGACATGTAGGCTGGGTGCAGTGGCTCACGCCTATAATCCCAGCACTTTAGGAGGCAAAAGTGGGCAGACTGCCTGAGGTCAGGAGTTTGAGATCTGCCTGACCAACATGATGAAACCCCGTCTCTGCTAATACAAAAATTAGCTGGGCGTGGTGATGCATATCTATAGTCCCAGCTACTAGGGAGGCTGAGGCAGGAAAATCACTTGAACCCAGGAGACGGAGGTTCAAGACTCTGTCAATAAATAAATAAATAAACCATGTAAATTATAAGAAAGCCAAATTGAAATGCTGGATCTGGAAGCATGATAACCCAAATGAAAACCTCACTAGAGAGGTTTGACAGCAGATTTGTGCTAGCAAAAGACAGAACCAGTAAACCTGAAGACAGACCAATGGTGACTATGTACTAAGCATAGGAAGAATAAAGGATGAAGATACATGAACAGATACTCAAGAGAAATGTGGGACACTGTTAAGCTAACCCACATATGTATAATGGGAGTATCAGAGAAGGAGAGAGAATGAGAAAGAAACAGAAGAAATGTTTAAATAAATGATGGCTGAAAATTTCCCAAATTTGATGAAAAACTTTCATCTGCACATGCAAGAAGCCAAATGAACTCAAAGTAGGATAGACACAAGGAGATTCACAGACACTTCATAGACAAAATGTTGAAATCCAGAGATAAAGGGGAAACCTTAAAAGTAGTAAGAGAAAAAAAGTCACTCGTCAAGTATAAAGGAACCCCAGTAACATGAACTTCTAGCCAGAAAAAAAATATGCAGGCCAGAAGGTAGTGGATGAACATACTCAAAATACTTAAGGTAAAAACTGTCTACCAGAATCTTATATCCAGCAAAACTAACTTTCAAAGTGAAAGTTAAATAATGATATTCCCAGATGAACAAAAACAGAGAATTTATTGCTAGCCCTTCTAATTTCCAAAAAATACCAGTGAAAGTTCTTCAGGCTGAAAGCAAGCAACTCTGAAAGTAACTTGAATTCATATGGAAAAAAAAAAAAGAATACAAATAATGGTAATTTATGTAAATAATTACAAAATCAATATAGAATATTTCTTCTTCCTATCTTATTTTAAAAGTCCAGTGTGCTATCTATTGCATGACAGAGCCAGATCCTATCTTATTTTAAAAGAAATTGTATAAAACAGTATGTATGTACTTGTATTATTGGGTCTATAACAGATAGAAAAGTTATATACTTGATGGTAACAAAACAAAGGAGCTGGGTAGGAGCAAAGCTTTTTTGGAGAAAGGAAATGGCACAGGATTATAATTATAATACACAGGCCAAAATTAAGAGAATTAGAAATGGAAAATAAGGTTGATATAAAAAACTCTGTAAATACGGACTTGTTCTGCTTTTTCTCTGAGCTTTCTGAAAAGAGATTATATCAAATAAATAAACATAATGTATTATTGATTGTGTAACATATATATATATATATATATATATATATATAAAACAATATTAACATAAAAAAGAGTTGCAGGAAGGGAACAGCATAGGATTAAAGTTTTAATTGGAACTAAGGGAATGTAAAGTCTGAATCCAATTGTGATATTGGGAGACCTAGATCAACCACCAGGAAGTAACTAAAAAATATATAATTAAAAGTGTTAAAGTAATAGAGTAGAAAATATTCATTTAATAGGGAATAAGAAAATGGAAGTGAAATAAAGAACAAAAAAGAGATATGAAAAAAGCAAAATAAATGGTAGATGAAAATCCAGTAACATCAATAATAGGATCAAGTGCAAATGAAATAAACAGTCTTCACATATGGAGATGATCATACTGGTTCAGAAATACAAAATCCAAAGATTTTTTTGCCAGGCTAGAGTGCAGTGGCACAATCATAGCCCACTTTAACCTCAAACTCTTGGGCCTAAGCAATGAAATTCTCCCATCCCAGCCTCCTGAGTAGCCAGAACTACAGGTGTGTACCACTAGGCCTGGCTAATTTTTAAAAAATTTTTCTTATTCCCTATTAAATGAATATTTTCTACTCTCTGTGTTGCTCAGGTTGGTCTTGAAAGCCTGGCCTCAAATCATCACCCTGCCCTGGCTTCCCAAAGTGCTAGGATTTTAAGGGATGAGCTACTGCACCTGGCTCAAAAATGCATTTTTAAATCAATGGGCCAATAATAAAAAATTCTCTTATGTAATCCAGTTTTTCCCAAACCTGAATTATTCTCTGAGTAAAAAAAAATTAAAACCAGTATTCCTTTCACTGAGATTTCTTTATCCCTTTTACTGAGACTTCTGCAGCTATGACATATTGAATTTATAGTATAATATACAAAGCAAACATTGTGTCTATAAAACATGACAAAATTATTGCTGGGGAGATTTTGGAATGTCTGCTTTAGTTTACGGCTAACAATATCAGCTAAACAATGTTATATTGTCTATATTTAACTAATTTTGGACTGAATGCTATAAAAAGATGTGTTGACAATTTGATTTAATTGATTCATCTGACTTTGTGTAACCATAGCCTTTATAATTCCTAAACTCAGTAAAAACCTTTTACTTGTAAGTCAGAATAGTCAATACTCAATGAAAAAATACTTTTCCTAAAATTAACCTGTAAATATTTTGTCTAATTAGAAGCAAGAAGAATGATTGAAATATTTACAAAAGAAGGTTAATACTGAATAGTTTCCTTATCTTTAGAATTTCTACATTATTTCAAGTGTGTAAATTCATGATCTATTTAAATGTTCTATTGTACAAGTTTGAGTTTCATGTAATGTCTGTACTTCCCTGAGCAAAATAAAAATTTGAATACTATAGAAAGTACAGTCATGTGTCATTTAATAAGAATACATTCTGAGAAATGAACAGTTGGGTAATTTCACCACTGTGTAAACATCATAGAGTATTTCAAACAAACCTAGATGTTATCTCCTATTACACACCTAGGCTATAAGGTATACCTATTCCTCCTAAATTACAAACCTGTACAGCATGTTACTGTACTGGATACTATAGGCAATTGTAACATAATGGTAAGTATTTTTGTATCTAAACTAGAAAATAAATAAATGATACTATAATCTTATGGGACCAATGTTGTCTACAGAGTCCATCATTAACTAAAACATCATTATGCAATGCATGACTTTCTTTGAGATTTTGTATATTATTATAAATACTTTATCCTAGTATATGTTCATAAAAATTTCACTTAAATTTTATGATTATTACAGTCCCCGTGGTCAGAAATAATGGTATATGCAAATGAATAATTATCTGCTTTCTTATGTATATGACTTTAGTCATAGAAATTGTTTGGTTTTGATTACTTCAAAATTAATTCATTGTTTTCCTAGGTCACATCTTTATGTGATTGAATAAATGAATGAGTAAATGAGCAAATGAATTCTCGTGTCCATTTTGTTTTCACTAGAATCTAAACAGAAACTGAGCCTACCAAACACAGAAACATTTTCCATATACATATAAGTCACAGGACTTTAATTTTGAACTTTGTTTCACAATGAAAGAATTCCTATTCCATGGAAATTATGTCAGTACAAGTTTTTAAATATCTGTCCTAGACACTTAATGTTGCTCTTAGATTAATTTTATGCATTTAGTAGGTATGTATGATTCCTTGAGATAAACTGAAAAGATATATAATTCCCAGAAAACGCCCTCAAGTTGAAGCCATTACAAAACTAAAGATTTCTTATTAAAAGGAATATGCATTAGTTTGTAATTCAGTAAAGATATACTGAGTACCTAATATGCAGCATTATAGTAAAGGCTAATAACAAAAAAATATACAAAATAGACATTACCCCAGTTCTCAGATACCTTACAGATTAATACATGCCACTAGATGAGAATACATAAGACTTTCAGAGATATAAACAGAAGACAAAATGACTAGATTTTGGAATATATAACTTATAAAACAGTGTAATGCTTGATTCCTTCAGTGTAATATCTTGAAGAATACATATTTATTCTAAAGATGCTGATGTAGTCCAAGTCATTTGTACCTGTTCTTATTAAAATCATTCTAGTCTATTTTACATTTTTTTGAAATCTTCCGTGATCTCAAATTTCAACCCTTGAAGACAAATTTGATTTTATAATTAACAAACTGTAGAATTATGGAAATATTTTTACCTGTCATAGCAAAGTAAAGCATATTTAAGTTTGAATTCATTGAAAGAAAAAAAATTCTAACTATCCACATCTTCTATCTCTTTCCAGAAAGAAGTTAATAGTATCCCTGAGGCATTCACTCCACAGTCTCTAGTTTAGGAATTTTTGGTGTTTTTTTTTTTCAGTTCATTGTCCCCTTCTAAAGTACAAATTTGAGTGGTTTTATAAACAAACTGCTTAATATTTGCTTAATCTTTCCATAACTCAGTTTCCTCCTCTTGTAAGATGTGGATCATAAACGTGCTCACATCACTAGGTTTTTGTTGGAATTAAATAGAAACTGTATATAAAACATTAAAATAGAGTACCACCAATTCAATCAAAGGCTAATTCAAACACTTTAGCTTTAAGAGTCTAGTTTTTCTCATACACTCAAAAAACTCTCTCTTGTCATTGATTCTGTCTCTTCCACATGATATGTTATCATTCTCAAGATAATTATCTTTGTCAAGATATTTTTCATCAGGCTGCATATATACCTTCCCACTTGAAAAAAAAAAAACCCACTTCATATCTGTTCTGAGATAAGCATTCATTTCTCTGTGCCTTTCCATAGCAAAGTATTCACCGCAGTAATTTTATCTATGTTTCTTACTTCCCAATGTTTTTCATTTTCCTCCAACTAGGTTTCTATTCTCACAACTAAGAAAAATTGTACAAATCCAAGTCATCTATAACTTCCATACTGTCAAACCCACATGACTCGGTACATCTCTTTTCTAACTCTGTAGAGTACTTATGAACATCTATAATCCCTTTCCTTGGGTCTTCTAGTCAGTCATCAGCAAGATCCCTATATTCTCAATCTCTTCTCTATAATTTCATTTATTTTAGTGCATTAATCAAACCCCATCTGTCACCTGTTGATTTTCCTTCCTTAAGGTCTCTCAAATATTGACTGTTTGCTTTCCCAGAACCCACATACCTCTGGTCCTCAGTTAGGGTAGGTTTCCCTTGTTCTGGATTGGCATGGCCAAAGAATGTATCCTCTTACTCTTGAACCTGGAGACAGTTAAGTGTCTCCTTCTGTCCTCCCTAAATACTCCCAGTTTGAATCACCTGTCATAAGACTAACCCTCCTTAGTTGAGTCATCTACTCATCCTAGGGGCAACTGCCCCACTTTTCTTGAAGATTTTACATCAAGATTCAATGTTATTTTCTACAACATGACTATTATTTCATTTTTAATGATTTCACTATGTACATAAAAAATCCTTAAACACTGTGACTGATTTTCCTATGTGATACCAATTTCATTGAACAGAACAGTTTCTGAAGAAGCACACTGGGATGCTGTGGTCTGGAGCTTATGGGAGGCTTTAGAAAGAAAATAATATATATCTGGGCCTTAAAGATGAAAGAGATTTCGCAAAACAAAAGAGGCTAAAGTGTAGGGGAATAGAAGGAGGCAATACGGATGAAAAAATAACATGTAAGAATTATTTCCTTAAATAGATCTCAAAAGTATACTATTGCTCTACTTAAATTGTCTTCCCTCCCCTCTCTATATATGAAATTCCTTCACAGCTTTCAAGCTTGGACCAGAACTTAAGACCTTCCTACCCAACATTCCCCATCCATCTTAACAAAATGCCAAGCAGCCTGCATTTAAATTCTCAGTGTGCTATCATCAGGATTATTTATTAAACACTTCTCATATATGAACTTTTTTACATTCTTGTGTCTTCACATAACTTCCTCAGTGCGTAGATTATGATGTGCTTACCAAGAGAAGGATGAGGCCTAACACATCTTTTATATCTCTCCTTTCAATCAATGCTAATGGCAGGATAATGTATAAAGCAAGTTTTAAAAGAAAATGAATATCGTCTTTGTGAAAAGTTTTGACAAATACCATTACATATATCATTGACAGTATGCTTCTTACAACAGTAGGGATAGAGTTTGTTATAGGTCACATAGAGTCACACAATCACAAGTGAAAGACATCTTCTAGTTATTCCCTTTCTGTGAGCAAATGAGAATACAGAGGCCAAAAGACAGTAAATGGTACATCTCTATTATAGAGCCACAAGCCTGGAACTGAAATTTAGGTTTATTACTTCCTTAGTTATTATACTTTCTGCTATACCATTCTGCTTCACAACCATTACCATAATCAGTGGCATTATTATTATACTTTATTAAGGATATATAAAACCAAATGTGTTTTATTAGAACCCTCAAATCTATTCACATGAGTCTAGATATCACTGTTGCTACTCATTTTACATTCTTTCCTGCTCATAAATTAATGGGTCCTTCAAGGTGCATAGCCTTCCCTAAAACAGTGTTAACATTTTTCAGTGCTCACATCTGTTTGCTGGGAAATTCCAGTCATTAGGCAAATGATTGGTTGTACTAGTAAAAAATTTACTGGAAGATGTTATAATCCCAAGAATAAAATAAGGCCATGAACAACACAGCTTGATGACCCACGCTTTGGAAGCACTATAATTTCTCTGAAAGTACAATTAGAGTTAGACAATATGTAGCATGATATTGTAATAAAAATAAATTAATAAGTTACGCCATCATTTCTTTTGTTCACATTATGTTTTTATTTTCTGTATGTTGTCCTAAATTCTAAACTGCAT
This sequence comes from Ateles fusciceps, assembly GCA_036589455.1. Lineage (NCBI taxonomy): Eukaryota > Metazoa > Chordata > Mammalia > Primates > Atelidae > Ateles > Ateles fusciceps. The sequence goes on along the minus strand of JAZHEH010000479.1, from coordinate 2,036,955 downwards.
TTTCTAAAAGAAACAGTGCTGTCACCTTGCTGATATCCTTGGACATTCAAGTGCTGAACTAAAGCTACTTTGATTGACACTTAACTACCACCAATTCCTGGGTCATATATTACCGGTAACATTGATGAGGTTTATGGCTACATCTGATTGATTTGCCACACATTTTGTAGTGGTTTGGCTGTGCACTTAGCATGTGAAAAAGGTGACATTCTGTGTTAGTCCATTCTCATGCTGCTAATAAAGACATATCCCAGACTGAATAATTTATAAAGGAAAGAGGTTTAATTGACTCTCAGTTCTGCAGGGCTGGGGAGGCCTCAGGAAACTTACAATTATGGTGGAAGAGGAAACAAACAGGTCCTTCTGAGGGTGGGGAGGAAGGGAAAGTGCCAAGCAAAGGGGGAAAAGCCCCTTACAAAACCATCAGCTCTCATGAGAACTCACTCACTCTCACAAGAACAGCATGGGTGTAACTGCCCCCATGATTCAATTAGCTACCACTAGGTCCCTCCCATGATATATGGGGATTATGGCAGTAACAATTCAAGATGAGATTTGGTAGGGGGGACACAGACAAACTCTATGACATTCTCTGCTCTGTAGTTGCTTATCAAGTGGCTTAGTCTGATTCTGCTCCTATAGCCAAAGGTCCTAAACTAGATAGTTTATAAACAACAGAAATTTGTTTCACACAATTCTAGAGGCTGAGAAGGTCAATATCAAGGCACCGGCAGGTTCCATGTCTCGGGAGCTCTGCTTTCTGGTTCATAGACAATGCCTTCTTTTTTGCTCTGTCCTCATTTGGTGGAAGAAACTAGCTAGCTCTTATAATATGGTGGGATTAAATAAGCAGTAATCCCAATCATGAGTGCTTCCCCTCGAGATGTAATCACTTTCCAAAAAATCTCACCTCCTAATACAACCATCTGGAAAGTTAAGATTTCAACCTATGAATTTGGTCCAGTGGTGAAATACAAACATTCAGACCCTAGGATCGAGCTTATAATTATAAAAGTAAAATTCCCTTAACCCAGCCTCCACTTAACCAGCTAAGCCTCTTTTCTCTTAAAACATAACTACTGATGTTTGTAACATAGTGAAAAGATGTGGTTATTAAACAGAAATCTTGCTCTTCAAATTGTGATCCAACAATCAGCAGCAGCCACAACTGAAAGCTTGTTAAAAATTCAGATGTCTGGGCCACAAATCTTGGCCTACTAAATCAGAATGTGAATTTTAACTCCTATGCACATTAAAATTTGAGAAGCCACACTCTAGCATACCCAATCACTTCTGTTCCTTTTTACCTGGGATGTATGCTTACCACGTGTCAGTTGCATTTGTTTCCATATGCACAACTCTTTAAAACAGTCTGTGGGTTGTTGTAATGAAAAAAATGATGACATAAATCCAGAAAGAAAGGTAGTTAAAATTTTTATCATTTTTATGTGTTAAGTTATATACTTTGTCAAAGTTTAGCAAATGTAAATCATGGCTATAAAGGACATTGAATTATTTGTAGGCAGAACAACTATTAACATTTAAAGAGGGGGAAAATGTGAAAATACGAAGTGATTCTGAATTTGGATTGTTTTGTATGTAGATTTATGTGCCCATGTTAATGTAAATATATCAAAATAGGACATCCTAGATATTGCAGAAAACACGGCTTAGAACTTGTTGACCTATGTAAAAATACTTGTCAACCATGTACATCTCTATGGTTTGAATTAAAACAATAGATGGGGCCAGATCTCAGAGGCTCTTCAGGAAAAAATAGTCAAACATTATTCCAATCTTGCTTATATGGTATTTTGCACAGAGATAAGTAAACTATTGCTAAGTGGGAATATGAAATTCATGAAACAGAGTATAGACAAATGGAAAGAGTGTAAGTTCAGTTTTCTGTAATTCATTCATTCAACAAATATGTCCAGAAAATCTGCCAGACATGGTAAGTGCTGGACATACAATGTGAGCAAGACAGACACAATAGGTCTTCACAGAGTTCCCTTCACAGTGGTTCCCTCTGGCAGGGAGATATAATGCTGTAAAGTTGCTTGCTTTTATCACAGCTCAGTTTTCTCCGCTAGAGAGACAATCTTATCTACTTCATGGAGTTTTGCTGAAGGTTAAGTGGGATTATGTTGTATCTAGAAGTTGATAAATCTAATCTCCCTCTTTACCTTTGTTCAATATACAATAGAAATCATTGGAGTTTCTTGAGTAGAGGACTACCATGAATCAGAGGTTCTCTTAAGAAAATCAATTTAACTTACAGAACAATTAGTTTAGGTGGGAAGTAATGCATGGTGTTCTTTATTAGCAAAATATGGGAGACAATTTACAGTGAGAACTCACTTTTCCTGACTGAGGAGGGTTCCCAGCTAGTCTTTGGAGTTCAACCTGAAGCACTAAATCTCTTCCACTCCCACCAGCTCTACTTGTCCAATCATCTGTAGTTTTATTTTTGAGTTGCAAGCAAAAAGCAAATAACCTCTCTGGAATATTTCTTGCTCCTAAAAAGCCATAAATGTCATTTTTATGTGATTTTTAGAGAAATACTTCGTAAAATAAAAATTACATAAACACAGTCCAATAATTGGTAAACAAACCTTCTAAACAAAGCTTTCTCTTTACCAGAAAATTTCTCACTCGTATGGGTACTTAATGCATCCAATATTCTCAACACCACTATCTCCCACCTTGCCCTCCACCACATGTTCCCATATCCTCTTATGATTAGCAGCTTTCTAGATTCTCTTCCATTTGGTCTCTCACCTACTTCTCATTTATCCCAAGCCTTCTTTTAACGAATGTTATTCAGTATTTGTAATAATCATTCCTGTTTTATAAACAGTTAATAGAAAGGGAAGATATTTGTTTCAATTAAATCAAATTCTCTATTTCTCTGCTACTATGATATATAAATTATAAAGCTCTAAAATGTTTCTTTGCCTTACAAATCTACTTCTCTTTTAAATACAGATTTGATAGCAGAGGGGGATGCCAGCAAAAATGAGCACAAATGTAACATAATTTCAGAGATTTTATCTTCAAAATAATTACTAAATTTATGTTTTATGGACCTACATCTAAAAATTATCTTGGCTGGGCATACTGGCTCATGCCTGTAATCCCAGCATTGTGAGAGGCCAAGGCAGGAGGATTGCTTGAGTCCAGGAGTTCCAGACCAGTCTGGGCAATGTAACCAGAATTTCTCTCTACAAGCAACAAAGAAATTATCCAGGCATGGTGGCATGCACCTGTGCTCCCAGCTACTCAGAAGACTGAGGTAGGAGGATTACTTGAGCCTGGGAGGTTGAGACTGCAGTGAGCCATGATTGTGCCATTACACTTCAGCCTGGGCAACAGAGTGAGGCCCCATCTCAAAAAAAATTTTTTTTTTAATAAATGTTTTAAAAAAATAAAAATTAATTTAATGTCACTCAATTGGAAGAGTATGGACTTTAGAGTGAGGAAGATGTGAATTTGAAATGATGCTCTGACACTTACTGGTTCTGCAATCTCAGGCACATCATCTAGTTACTGACCTTCGATTTCTTCATTTTCAAAGAAAGTTTTTCCAATAGTATAGAATTGTTATGAAAATTAGATGTAATAGCCAAATGCCATATAATAAATAATAAAGTGTGTGTTTGAGTTGAAAGACAATGTTAATTATTTGCAAAAAGTTGACTTCTTTTCTTTTCTGAAGGCAATTCATTTTTGTCCATTCACGGTATTCTGTTCTAGTATTTAAATTTGTGTAACTTACATATAAATTGACCAAAGCTTTGCACTTTTTGCCAGAATCAATGACCTTTCCATGTATTAAGAAATACTTATTCTATCTGCACATATAATGTGACCAGTGATAAATTCTGCACATTTATGCACAAAAAACTGAAAACATATGTTCTGTTTGAATTCTCATTGTTGTCCAATGATTTGGGAACTATTTCAGAATGATAACTTATGTGACAGTTCTGAGAAATTTAAGGAATTCATAAAATATATAAGAAACCTTTGGGTCTCTTAAGTTTTTTTAATCCTAGAAAGACTGAGTCCTTAATCCTAGAAAGACTCATAAGATATCTGTGATTCAAAATGTCACATTTACTTATGCTGTGCTTATAATTCTGTGAACCTTGAGACCACATTGCCCTTATACACTCTTTGAACACAATTTCTTGAAACTTCCATTTTGTCTCATGATTCATCCAAGTAACTGCTTATTCTGTTTTCCCCTTTCAGAGAAGATGTTAATATTTCCCTCCAATTCTGAGGTGGTAAGAAGGACCAGAGAATGAATCAATTCAAAAGCAGCATTCTCTTAGGAGTATATTAAATATAATTAACATGTCAGATTATAAAATATTGGTCCAGATGCTACACTGAAGAATGAAAGCAGTGCTCTAGGAGTGTGCCTGTCTAACAAATGTGGATGTGACTCCAGGCCTAACAAGGATACAGGAAAGAGAATCACTTAAGTGGTCAAAAATTCAGCACAATTGCAATACCGTGGCTACCACAGAGGTCTCTGAGAATTATGTGTGTAATTTCAGGCACATTATTGGTCCAAACAAACAACACTTACTTTTGGGATTGTATTGCTTCTTTTTAACTGTTAACCTTTTAAAATTCTCATTTCTCCCCCTTTAATCTTAACATATTTGAAGAAGAGAGAAGAGGTTAATTTGCATTTCTCCACTAGAGGGTCAGGGACCAACCACATTTCCACTGTGCCTCTCTACTTCTTCATTTATTCCTGCTTTCTTTCTTTATTCATTTATAAAATATTTGAGCACCTGTTAAATCGTTAGTACTGTGCTCATTGCCATCTGCCACATCGTAAAATGGAGACATTTTTCTCCAGCATATTGCCTGAACAATAGCAAAATGACATAATAAATTCCTGAGAGGCTAAGTCCATTGTCCACTTCACTTGTGAACACATACACAACCACAGAAAGAGTTTATCTTAGAGTGAATATAATCTAATGAATCCATATGCAATGTAAGTGTATTTGCTGTAGGAAACTTGTAATCTCTTAACCCAGAAAAGCCAGAAGCAATTGCTACATGGACAGGATTTGGCATAATGTTGTGCCAGATGACACAGCAAATATTCTGCCTTAAAGTTTTCTGTAGACCCCAGGGTAGTTTTAACTCTGACAAGACTGCCAAAATGATAATGAAAGGTTTTTCCTACTTATATGTTAAGCATTCAGATGGTTAGAATAATAAATATACCACAAATTATATACATACTACAGTAACCATTTAATAATAGTTTTTGCATTCTGTGGCAAATATAAAACACCTTTAAGGAATAATAATATTACTAAATAAGCTAAATGTCTACCATAAAAGCTTTTGGAAAATATTATACAAGTCCAGACCACTGTGATAAAAACTGAATTGATAAATGTTATCAAAATGAACTAGTTCTAAATTATAATTTCATAAAAATTATTTTCCAACTAAAAAATTAATAATTGAAATGCAAAATCAAATTTGCTTAAGTATAACACATGAGTCCTTATGCTAAATAAAATTAACTTCATTAAAAAATTCCAAGCCATGACATTTTCTAGGAATTAAGAAGTAATGCTAAACTCCCATTTGCTCCTGTAATTTTTTTCTTTATTTTGTTATTAATGTGGCTCTATTAAACCTGTAGGATTTTAAAATTCAACTCTATATTTGAGTCTGTGCATGTCACTTATTCATTCCTCGCTTGACAGCAAATCATTCAAGTGAAAATACACCAGCAAAATCCTGAGCAATTTCAATGTAAACTAAATCAATACAATAAGTTAGAAGAATTTGCCCTTGTAAAGAGTGCAAGTTCAGGTAGCCGTTCAGGATCCTTATTTTGTTTAGTTATCTTAGTAGTATAGCTATATTTAAGGCATTCATTGCAAACTCCATTTCTAAGTGTGATGAAGCCCAGAGCAATAAGACTTATAACCAAAAGGTGAATGTATTCAGGAAGCTAAAGAATAGATACCAGTTCTCATTCTAAATTAAGTTGAAATAACATGTCACATGAAAATCATGAAGTTAGCCATAGGAATCAATACGAAAAGTTACTTTCTGTTCCATCATTTGTTCATACAACTAACAATGATAGAGTATGAGTGTAGTTGAAAAAGTATAGTGTGGATATAAAATTTTTTCAGAATATTCTAATGAATAATTCCAAAAGATAAGGTGTTATTCCATGAGTTTCTCTTTGTTTCTGAGGTAAGATTTCTCTACAGTGAAAATGAACACCAACAAAGAAGCAGCACTAGAGTATCAAATTCCAAACATGAGATAGGTATTAAAATGTTTTTTGAAACCAATTTTAATCACCTCCACATTTTAATATAAAACATTTTTAAGGAAAAGCAGTACAACTAAGTAAGTTAAATGTTTATGGTAAAAGCTTTGGGAAAATCTTATACAAATCCAGATCACTGTTGTAAATAACTTAATCAATACATATTATTAAACACTTGCATTTTACCAGGCTATTGGGCCAGGCAGGTTTTGGGGTACAGAGATGAACAAGGCACTCCGTAGTGTTGGGGGAGTGGGGCCCCTTATGTAAACAAAGAATAACTGCACAGTGTGGCTGGAGACTATACAGGCATATATAATGTCTTGGGAACAAACAGGAGAAAGTTCCTAATTGTACCTAAAACAAGGCCAAGGGATTTCACAAAAGAGAAAAGACTTGAGCTGAGAGAAGGAGAGAACAAGAAGACTCTCTTACTTGCTTCAAAATTGTAAAGATTCTGGGCATATGGCAAAGGCTCCCAAAGCCCAGAGACCACCAGTGAGGGAGGTGTCACTTGAGAAAGGTTAGAGCATCTCAGTACAGTTGAACTGGTAACCAGTCTCGGTGACTGACTTACTAGTAGTCCAAGTGAAGCTGCAAGATCCACCCCGCAGGTTTAATCACTGATTGGAAATCTTTGGTGAACCCTCTGGTAATCTCCTAGACATAGGCAGCATGTCCATATGCTCTGGGCTTAACACATAAGAGAGTTGTTATTGTACAGGTTCAATATCCACTTAGCAGCGGGTCTCTACCTGGTCACAGTCAGAATTAACAAAATGTGTCCAAGGTTCCTGTCTATCTCCCAAGCTGGTTGCTCCCAAGACATTATATATGCCTGTATAGGTCTCCAGCCACTCAGTGTAGTTATTCCCAACCTGGTTGGGAGATAGATAGAATTAATGCTCTTTCTCTATCTACCTGCTAATATTACTCCCCATGCCATGCATTTTCTCTGACTTCTGAATCACTATCTCTCCCTCCATTTCTCATGGCCTTAGCAATCTCGTAAAACTCCAGAAAGTATGAAATAAAATGGTCCTTGCTCTAGTTTTTATTTTCTTGTTTTTCTTCCTGAGATTGCAGAAAAGAAAGACAAGTCATCAAAACCAAGGCCAGAGAACAAGTTAAAATGTTCTTGGAGAATTGGCTTTCAGGACAGAGGAAATGAGGTTTATTGGGCAAAACTGAGCCAAGGCAGGAGCCAAAGTCAGATGGATTAGGGTAATCAAAGCCAAAGACAGGCGGTACTGATAGAAAGGAATTTAATCAGGAGAAAGAGCCCAACCTCTAGAAGGTTGGATCTAGAGACAAAATCATGGCCTTTTTAAAAGGAGAGAATCTGTCCCAATCTCCCCCTTCTTAATACACAGAGGTAAGATAATTGAGTTTTGAATGTATAGAATCCTTCTAGTTTATTCTGGCTATTCTGATAAACTACTGTGTTAATCGTGGATGTTTTCTTTTGAAATAAATATATGTTCAAACCTCCTGTATCATTTCAATAATTTCTGGCACCAAGGCAAGCAGATGATGAAGACAATTTTTGGTAAACAAGACTGCTTCTCTTCCTTAAAAATCACATGTATGATATAAATATTCATGTCCATAGGTTTGTGAGTTTGCCCCCAAGGCAAACACCCCCATATTAGTTGATCCATGTAGGTGGAATGGAAGGAGTGAAGGGGAGAGTATGTAGTAAATGTTATCCAATGTTAATTTAAAACCACACTAAATAAGTTGATTTACTAAGAGAAGAACTAGAAATTCACATAAACCACATGAGAATCGTCTTCTCTTCTGGTTTTTCTTTCACCTGACCAAGGGCTGCTTTATTCCCTAAATGACACTCAGTTAATAATGAACAGCAGAAGTAATTTGGAAAAATGATCTTACTTACAAAAATAATAAGCAAATTAATCTATTCAGCTGTATGATGCCACCTACATAAATTGCTAGCTCCAGATAAAACACAAAATACAATCGTAGTTCCTTTAAGGTTTCATTTCATTTGCATGTCCAAAATAATGTGTTCCTTTGAAACAACACATTTCAAAAGCAAGCAATAACCCAAAACTGTTATATCTGATAAAATCAAAACAGAAACAAAAAGACAATTATTATTACTGGTCTACTTTGTATATGTCGTACTTTTTTATTTTAAGGAGAAACGCATGCACAACTTACACATCACAGAACATGCCTTATGCAATAGCCTCAGCTCCCTCAACTCTTGACATATGCTCTCTTTGGGTCCTTGGAAGTGGCTTATCAGAAAGTATTAGGGTGAGAAATGGCACTCACCCACTAATGTGTTAGTTTAGTTCAGACATAGTACATTTCAGGAGTTAAGAGTCCTAGGCTTGTCCCAAACTCAATGAGAGAGGCAAGCCCTGGACAAGTCCTGCTGTACCTTCTTACTATGTTACACCATAATCACAAACATTTTCACACACAATACTTTTACACAGAAAAAGATAAAAGTCAACATTCTAGAGTGCTTATTGTGTTTGTGGAAGGTAGAAAAGTATCACCATCAAATTGTACAGTTTGGAAGTTATTAACTCAGCCCAATAAAAATTTCATTTTCTCCCACCCAATTGCCTCCCCGAGTCACAGCCAATCTCCTGGATCCCACAGAAGGAAAGCCTTCCATTGCTCTGAACTGCGGGGCCAACCAAACAGGTCCTGCTTCTGTTTGCCCTCAATTCATATCTGATGATAGGTCATTTTACCCACCTGAAACTAATCAGGACCTTGAGTTGAATCATTACCTGGGAGGAAAGCACAATGAATATGGATACTCGGTGAAGACTAGACAAGGGAATCCCTTATGAGCATTTAGGGCTAGCCTCCTGGTAATCCATAGGAAACCTGTCTGAAAAGCTGTGATTCCAGAACAACATCCCTGAGTGAAACAGAAGCAGATTTTTTCCCACTATGCCTGGTGTAATGAGGAAAAGGAAGACTTCAACAGCAGGACTTTAGAACAGAAGGTTATTTAATTTCTTCACTGAGCTATGCTTCTACTCAGAATCTATTTAAAAAGTTCTATTTTTTCAGCACTCTGACAAAAAAAAATGGGTTTTTAACATTAAGCTGTTTTGTGTTAGGTGTCTCACCTTTTCCCAAGGTGATTCATTAAATTTACAGGATAAATGGCATTTTGTGGAAATTTGTCCTGGGGCTAGCTGGTCTGTCCTTGAGTGGTGGAAGACAAAGTGACACTACTGATACAAAGACACGTGTGTCCAGGCAGAGAAACCATCAAGGAGGGAGAGGTGGTTGGAGAAAGCCTACCTTTCCAAAGGATACAGAGGTTCTAAGTGATAACTGGGTTGTCCAAGGACAGCATGATTCATGACTGGTGGGGGAAATTAAAATAGACATTGGGTCACAGATTTCTGCTTTTGTTCCTGAGTATGTAGACATTAAATTATATCCATCTGATCATTCAATAATTACCATTCAGTCAAATAAGACCCATCATCTCTCTTTTTTTTTCCTGTACCAGATAATTCTTCCTCTACCTTTCTTTTGGATATAGATTACGTGATACTCACCCCAATTTAATTACCTAAAGAACAAAAAGATAAAACCCCCATTGAGAGCAAAATACGAAATAAAGTCTGCATTTGAAAATATATAGAGATACACAGTACCAAAGCTTAATGTCTACCAGGCTTGTACCATGATACAGAGATTCAGGTTTTGTGGGATTGAAAGATTACCCAACTGCAGTGGAGTTTTAGAAAATATAATCACAAATAAAAAATGAAGTATAAACATAAATGTACATTTATAAAAGAAAATAAATTATTTATTTTTAACAGCCAACAAATATATCATCATACATATTAGGAAATAATGTTGTATTTGTATTAATTAACTGCCTGATTACTCTCCATAATATACTTTTGTTTTTACAGTTTTCTGGCTGAAATCTCTTGATCTTCTCTATCAATGATATTGCAATATTTTCTAGAGGGAAAGTAGAAAGAATTCAGGTTTTTCTCTAGTTTGTTTTAATTATTAATTTAGAAAGTTAATATAAAATTAAGGCTTACAAGAGAGTAAATCAAAATAATTTTAAGTTCTTTCTATGTTGCACTGAATTATATAATATGCAAATTACTCATACTACATACATTGATTTATTGATGAGTATGTGTAGTTTTTTCTGTTGTTTTTTTTACTAGAACTCTTGCTTCTTCCAATATTTTAAGTGCATTGATGGTGTTTGCATGCTCCCATTGGCTAGAAGCACCAGATTTCATCAGGAAAAAAAATGTCAATGTGTCAAATATACTAAGATACATTTCAATGTGTTTGGAAAAAAAGTAGCAACTTCACATAAAGGTTCACTAGATATTTAGAAAATTGCTATAAGTTTGTACCCTACAACATAATTCTGAATTGTTTTTTAAAAACTGCCTATTAAAAAGCACATTAAATTTATAATTTTAATACTATGTCAAGTACATGACTCAAAGTAGAAAATTTTTATTATGAGTAGTTGTCAATGCAAATTAAACTCTTCATTTATATTTTACACATCTGATGATTGGCAAAAATATCCCTAGGCAGCTTCCAGTACATCTAAGTTTAAGCCTAGTTTGTCTTCCACTGCCTGTAAACTTCTGGTACTGAGTGTCATGGAACATATTCATGTCCCAATATAGCGCCCGACCCTACACTTTCTTGTGATTAATCCAGATGTTGTATCAGGGTGAAACAGTAAATCTGTATGTTAAACAGGTTTTCTGTGGTAGGAAACAGAAAACCTATTTTAAATACAGATTAACCATTTCTGCTGATCTTCGTTTTTAGTATGTAGATACAAATTTCCATCTGATACATCTTCTTTCTTTCTAAAGTTCCCTTAATGATTCTCATAGTGCAAATTTGCTGCTGCTATTACCTTTGGATCCCTGAAAAAGTCTTTGTTTTACTTTTTTTTTTTTTTTGAGACAGAGTTTCGCTCTTGATACCCAGGCTGGAGTGTAATGGTGCAATCTCGGCTCACCGCAACCTCCTCCTCCCAGGTTCAAGCAATTCTCCTGCCTCAACCTCCCAAGAAGCTGGTATTAGAGGCATGCACCACCATGCCCAGCTAATTTTATATTTTTAGTAGAGACAGGGTTTTTCCATGTTGGTCAGGCTAGTCTCCAAATCCCGACCTCACGTGATCCACCCACCTCAGCCTTCCAAAATGCTGGGTTTACCTTTATTTTAAAAAGATGTATTTACTGGATAAAAATTCTGGGTTGAGAGGGTTTTACTTCCCCTTTCAGCATGTGCTCTAATTTGTATTGTTCATAGTCCACTTATATTTTACCCATTTGAGGACTGGGAGAACTTTCCATAGGTCAGCTTCTGGAACATATATTTCCAAAACTTTTTTTTCTGCTACCATCTCTTCACTTCTGATATGAGTGTCTATTGTGATTTGTATATATCTATACACTATGCAATGCCTTTTTGCTTCTAACTGCTTTTAGGATTTTCTCTTTGTCACTGGTTTAGAGTAATTTGTTAATGATGGCCTTCATTTTTCTTGTACTCAGGCTTCTTTGCACTACTGTGAAATTGTACTGTAAATCAAATTTATAAATTTTTTAGCTATTATTTTTTCATCTATTTTTTTTCTGGGCTTTTTCTTCACAGACTCCAGTGGTATACATTAGGCTGCTTGAGGTTGTCCTGCAGCTCAATGATGCATTCTCCTTTTTATTTCTGCTTTTCTGCTTTTGTGTTTTAACTTGAATTATATCAGTTGCTATGCCTTCACACTCACTAATCTGTTGACTGTTTTAAAAATCATCCATAACTCTATCATACTCATGTTTTCTTCTAACTTCTAGAATACCTGGAATATATTTATAATTGTTTTAATATACCTGTCAACTAATTATTTCATCTGTGTCATTTCTTGATTTCCTTATTATTTATATATTTTTCTCTCTTTTTACATGCATAGTATTTTTTGATTGGATGCCAGATATTATTAATTTTACCTTATTGAACACTGGACAATTTCTGTATTTCTTTAAATATTCTTGAGTTTTGTTATGGAATATAATTATGTGGAAACCCTTTGATTTTTCAAGAATTTCTTTGAAAACTTGTTAAGCTAAACCACAATAGCTAATTTTGCTCCATTACCAAGGCCTTTCAATTACTCTACTCAATGCCCTGTAAATTAAAAGGTTTCCTTTTATTTTTTTCCACTTTGCGATGGGAACACAAACTACTCCTGTCCTTGTGTAAGCTCCAGGAATTGTTCCATTTATTTTTTTCAGGTCATTCTTCCTCAGCCCTTGGGTGGTCAGTACTCCTTATCTAACACTTGCTGAATGATACTCAGCTGAAGACTATAGACCTCAAAGTCCTCTCCTCCCTATGCAGCTCTTATCAATTACCTTCCTATGTTCTCTCGGAGTTTTCCACTCCAGCATACTGCTGACCTCTATTTGCACTTTCCCTCCTTGTACAGCAGTCAGGAAATTCTCCCCAGTATTAAGCTTGGTAATTGTAGTGCTTACCTTGTTTCTTTTCCTTTTATCAAGAATCATTTTCCTGCCTGTTGTACAGTCTCTGAAAATTGTTTGATATATTTTGTCTGGTTTATTATTTGGTTATGTCAGAAGGATAAGTCTGGTTCTTGTGATATGGTTTGGCTTTGTGTCTCCACCCAAATCTCATCTTGAATTGTAATCCCCAGGTGTTAAGGAAGTAATTGGATTATGGAGGTGGTTTACCCTGTGCTGTTTTCTCAATAGTCAGTGAGTTCTCATGAGATCTGATGGTTTTCTAAGAGTTTGGCAAGTTTCTTCTTCACTTGCTTCTCTCCCCCTGCCACCAAGGGGGATGTGCCTCCTATCACTTCTGCCATGGTAGTACATTTCCAGAGACCTCCTCAGCCATGCAGAACTATAAGTCAACTAATCTCTTTCCTTTATTAATTAAGATACTACCCAGTCTTGGGAAGTATTTTTATAGAAGTGTGAGAATGGATGAATACACCTTGTATTCCATTCTACTTTGTATTCCACATAGAAGTCCATTAAGTATAAATTATATATAGAGGTTCAGCATTAACCACATTAAAATACCTCAAGTAAAGCAAACCTGATTGTATTCCAAATTCAACTTCTAGTAGCTGGATCTCAGTATGCTCACAGCCACTCCAAAGGAAGTCAAGGTGGGAATACACTTTGGCACTCTCTTGATGGCTTCCAAGGGATTCTTTTTTTCTTTCTTTAAACCATCATCTTTGATATCTGTATCTGATGTGCATAAATCTTGTACTGCCTGGAATTTTAAAGCTAAAACAAATATTTTAATGGGTTTATAGAACACAGAATTTTTACACACAGGTTATAAAAAATCATTTTATTCATAAAGAAAGAGTAGCCACCTATATTTACCCTCCCTTGTAATCTTGATCACCATTCCAACCCAGGTCTAACTTTCAGTTACATCTTCTGAGAATATATTCACTCCTATGGTGTAACTTCAATGGAATATTGAAACTGGAACCATTCCATAGCAGGTACCCCTTTTTTTCTGTAAAAAGCGTTTTCCTTTAAAAAGTGTTTCCTTTTTATTTTCTTTTGTACTTGGAAGTTTATAGCCACACCACAATTTAGTCAAAAGTCGAGAATCAGGCAAGGTGCACTGGCTCACACCTATAATCCCAGTACATTGAGAGGCCAAGAGAGAATCACTTGACTTCTGTAGTTTGAGAGCAGCCTGGGAAACAGAGTGAGACCCTATCTCTACAAAAAATATATATTTTAAAAAATTAGCTGGGCACAATGGCATGTGACTGTAGTCTCAGCCACTCAGGAGGCTGAAATGATAACACCACTGCACTTCAGCCTGGATGACAGAGCAAGACCTTGTCTCAAAGAAAAAAAAAGGTAGGACATCAGTTACTAACTTTTTTAAGGGTAACTTCCATTAGAAACGAAGATATAATTTGTTTAAGTTCTTTGTAGATTCTGGATATTAGCACTTTGTCAGATGGGTAGATTGCAAAAATTTTTGCCCATTCTGTTGGTTGCTGGTTCACTCTAATGATAGTTTCTTTTGCTGTGCAGAAGATCTTAAGTTTAATTAGATCCCATTTGTCTATTTTGGCTTTTGTTGTTATTGCTTTTGGTGTTTTAGTCATGAAGTTCCTGCCCATGCTTATGTCCTGAATGGTATTGCCTAGATTTTCTTCCAGGGTTTTTATGGTGTTAGGTCTTACATTTAAATCTTTAATCCATCTGGAGTTAATTTTTGTATAAAGTGTAAGGAAGGGATCCAGTTTCAGCTTTCTGCATATGGCTAGCCAGTTTTCCCAACACCATTTATTAAATAGGGAATCCTTTCCTTATTGTTTATTTTTGTCAGGTTTGTCAAAGATCAGATGGTTGTAGGTGTGTGGCATTGCCTCCAAGGCCTCTGTTCTGTTCCATTGGTCTATATCTCTGTTTTGGTACCAGTACCATGCTGTTTTGATTAATGTAGCCATGTAGTATAGTTTGAAGTCAGGTAGCATAATGCCTCCAGCTTTGTTTTTCTTTTTTTTTCCGTTTTTTGGGGTTTTTTGGCTTAGGATTCTCTTGGCTATGCAGGCTCTTTTTTGGTTACATATAAAGTTTAAGGTAGCTTCTTTCCACAAATTTACAAGAAAAAACAACCCCATCAAAAAGTGGGCAAAGGATATGAACAGACACTTTTCAAAAGAAGACATCTGTGCAGCCAACAAACATAAAAAAATGCTCATCATCATAGGTCATTAGAGAAATGCAAATAAAAACCACATTGAGATATCATCTCACACAAGACAGAATGTCAATCATTAAAAAATCAAGAGACAACAGATGCTGGAGAGGATGCGGAGAAATAGAAACGCTTTTACATTGTTGGTGGCAATATAAATTAGTTCAACCATTGTGGAATACAGTGTGGCAATTCCTCAAGATCTAGAACCAGAAATACCATTTAACCAAGCAATCCCATTACTGGATATACATTCAAAGGATTATAAATCATTCTATTATAAAGCCACATGCACACATATTTTTATTGTGACACTGTTCACAATAGCAAAGACTTGAAACCAACCCAAATGCCCATCAATGATAGACTGGATAAAGAAAATGTGGCACATATACACCACAGGATATTATGCAGCCATAAAAAAGGATGAGTTCATGTCCTTTGCAGGAATATGGATGAAGCTGGAAAACATCATTCTCAGCAAACTGACACAAGAACAGAAAACCAAATACCACATGTTCTCCCTCATAAGTGGGAGTTGAACAATGAGAACACATGGACACGGGGGAGGGGAACATCACATGCCAAGGCCTGTTGGGAGCTGGGGAGCTAGGAGATGGATAGTAGGGGCTGGGGGGATAGGGGAGGGATACCAGTAGGAGAAATACCTAATGTAGATGACAGAGTGATGGATGCAGTAAACCACCACAGCACGTATGTATACCTATGTAACAAACCTGTACGTTCTGCACATGTACCCCAGAACTTATAATAAATCCATTTTTAAATAAAAAGGAACAAAGGCATATAACATACCCACCCCATATCAACCCAAGAATACTTATCCTTGAAGAATTTCAGGCCAACAAGTGAAAAGTTCCACTACGAGGGCTTTGCATTTTCAGGGTATAAAAGAAAGACCTATATGACTTCTTGTGTGTATTCCTAAGGAGGGGCAGAAGACAAAATCTCGATTTTAGGGGTAACAGATAATAGAGCCAGGGCTTAAATGGCTTTCTTGTGACCCAAGGAAGCATTCAACACTAAAACAAGGGAGTATGAATTACTGTAATCTTAGGAAATCAAGCATGGAACACCTGTGGCCACACTTAAAGCGAGAGAATGGGCTCATCTACGCTGAAAAAAACTGGTCTCTGGGAAAGAAGCTTGACCACTGGCACAACAATGTGCATGGATCATCTGTCAGCCTAGGGAGTGCTAGGCTTCAACAGCTCTCCTTTGCTCCAGGGAGGAGCCAGTAATATGGACATAGTTAGACCCTGGTTCTACATAGTCTGAGTAAGATTCTGAGTCCCTGAAGAAAGAGAAGACGACCCTCAAAAAGATGGCGCTGAATTTCCTGCTGCTGGAAAATGTGACCAGGTCTAGTAATACAGAAATAAATGTGTTTCTGTGAAAAGTTAAGCTGCTCATTCTGTTACCATTTTAAAATTAATATTGTCAATGGGATTCACCCAAAAGAATGTTTTAATCAATTCTTAAATATGGAAATTAATAAATACAAGTTTTATTCCAAATTCTGCATATGGAAAAAATGCAGTATGCAGGGTTGTTTTTTGTTTGTTTGTTTTGTTTTGTTTTTAAAACTTTATTTCAACATAACTATACTTACAGAAATATATTGGCTAGTAGAATGCAATTTAAGTTTAACTTATCCTACACAATTTGGACCAAAAACTAGATTTTAAAAAAAGGATTGCATTCTGGTTTATTTTTATCTATTACAAACATATAAAAGATCCTTGATCAAATGCTGCTAAAGAAGGCAGCAAAAACCTTGAGAAATGTACCTCTGGTTTGCCTCAGACAAATAACATGCCTTGCACTGCATACAATTATAAAATTGGTGCAACAAAACATTGTTGTAATGTTTTTCAATGCCAGTTTAGAAAGCTCAATAATTAATTGATATGAAAGGGGCTGGGAGGGAGCCTATGTAAACATGTGAAACTGTAAAAGCTATCTGACTTAGCTAATATTGTATATAGATTATAAATCTACAAAAACTAAGATTCAGGTAATTTCTTCAATCGTAATCAACACTATTTGTTCACTTCATCTGCTGAGGTCAACCAGAAACTGGGCACACTAGCTTTAAGTTTTCCTGACTTATGCAAAAAAAAAAAAAAAAATTAAGTTTCTTCCTCATCTTTTCAATGCAAGAGTGGCAGTATACTAAAGACCAGGTATTCCTTCCATTGCGAACATTCATAAGATGACATGCAATGAAGTGTACTTGGGTTTTAATTTGTATCAACAGTCATAGGCAAAACAGTCTCCAGAGTTAATGACCACATGACTTTAGAAGTGACTCTAAAAAATAAAACGGCATTTCGTAGAAGGCTAGAGCAAAACATCCAGCCATAATTACAAACCTTATCAAAAAAATGCAGCCCCTTGTGAATTACACCTCAATAAAAAAGTAGCCCCAAAATAAAACACAGCTCTGAAAAAAGAGGAAAAAATATAACTTAAAATATCTTGAAAGCAATGTGAATATAGGTTCAAAAGATAGTTAAGAGATTAATTTTCGTAAGACTACCCAAGATTAAGGCTTATAATGTATCCTAGTATCTCAAGTTTATTAACAGTTAGTAAACATCAGTTTACAAATAACATATTCATTTTTTTGTTCTTTTCTCAAAAGGGAAAATTCTAGCTTCAATTCTATTGCAGTTTTCTATAGAAGTAATTTATCCATAAAAGCCATTACATATATGTTACATGATATAATTAAGAATAGGATATATTAATATTCTAATAACACCACCCTGTTCCTCTTTAATAAAAATCTGGTGAAAGCCCTTGTGCAGTACAAATCAAGCCTTAATTTAGCCTGAATTATTCCTTAGTTTGGTTGAAAAACATTCATTCAGTGCTTACTATGTATCAGGTACTATTTTTAACAGTATAATTACAAAGCTAAATAAGGTTTAGTCACTTGCCTTATCAAGTTATAGCCTCCTCTTCTTTCATTTAAATAATTAATGCATGTAAAATATTTAGATATGCTTGGCTCATAATAAGTACTTAAGTATCTGTAGGCATTAGCAATGATAGCAGTCACAGTCATAATAGCAATAATGGTAACTGCATTGCATTGCTCAATTTCTACTGATATCTTCTTTACTACTTTTGACCAAGCTGACTGTACTGGGATTGATCTTTTCCATTAGCCAGGGTTCAAAGCAGTAACTGTAGATTTTTTTCAATCTCCACCTAAAATGAATCAAAGCTCTTTTAATGTGGATTACTTATTAATGTTTGCCTTAAGATTTGTTTATTCTGAAACATCCTGCAAAATAACTGCTTCTAATCACTCATTATCCTAGAAATGGCTTCCTTTTACACATTCAGATCTCAACTACTTACTCAGTTTTATTATTTTATTCAAGTTTTTTCTCATAATCATTTTCAATTTGGTAAGAATAATAAATTCCTGAATCTTGTCTGAGAAGACAGAAATTCCTGAATTTCCCTCCTGAAGGAAACAATATAAAATACAATATAATTGAAACATGTGCCAATAGATTGGAACAGCTTAAAGGTACTGCAGTGTTCAGTAAGTATTAGTACTTTTGCTCTCTCTTCTTCCTGACACTAAAAATCAGAGTTCTGAGGCTTTCCTGATCACTAGGTCGTGAATGTTTACAATAGCCTAGTTTCTCTTTCTCTTCTTCCAGCTCTTTCTCATTTTCTACTATATCCCTTGACTCTTGAGGATTTATGAGCTAAAGAAAGCTGTAGCACTTTCTTGACAGACGTTTTTATTTGTAATTCTTCACCACTGTTCTGAGGAGAACAGTACATACTCAGTTTCATTCCAGGTCATCGAAACCTTCACACTGAAGCCAGCCAGATGTTCTATTGCATTGCAGAGCTAGATTATGTTTCGTATTTTTAAAGATCTTTTTTATCTTATGCCCATTGTTTCATAGAGAGGCCTAAATATATTTTTTTTAAAAGATAAACGGAAAGTCTTCTTCAAAATTCCTTAGTAAGTTAGAAACATTATTATTTATGAACCTTCAATGACCTAACACTGTTTGATACTCAGAGACTAAATAGTTGTATTACTTTAGCCAAAATCTAGCTATCCCTTATGATCGCAATCTGCACACTCCTGAATTTGGATAGAGCAAACTTAGATGTGAAAAAGACTGTATTTCCCCATGTGTTTACTCCTGTTTCAGAAAGCCAGATACAAAAAAAATTCGAAGTCCTTTTTCTCCAAACAACCTTAACTTAACAACATCTAAAATTACCTGACTCTGAGATTAGATAGAAAGGGATGATTTTATCTCTGCAGGGTGAGAAATCAGGAGATAAGTAATCTAAGTTTTCTACTCACCCTATGATTTTCTAACATTATGCTCAAATGCCAATGTTAAAATTAAAGTTATAAATTGTAGCACAGCATGACCATTTATCAAATACAATATTTTTACTTAACCAAAAGGTAGATTTCAAGTTTCCTTTTAATCATACTTTCCCATGGGCATTAAAATGTATGACTTGATTTGCACAGCTTTGCAAAAACATCCATTGGTATAATGGGGTAAATCTGCCTGCTGTCAGAGTTGATAAGAGAATGTATCATCCCAAGAATGAGTAAATCTACTGATTGGGTTGAACACACAGCCTACAGATGTGAGATGTCATTGCACATCCAGGCCATGCTATTGTCTTTGTCTCATCACCAGCTGGCAAATGATGTTGGAACAACTGACAAAAGAGACAAGCTGCAGGTGCTCTAGAGAAAGAAATCTATTTTTGCATTTTTCCCAGAGTAACCATTAAGGAAGACTCTTTGTCAGCTGATGAGATAGGTATAATCCAACATACACTAATGAACATTTTGTCAAAAGAAAAGAAAAAAATGGCCTTTCTGCCATTTAATACATATTCCTCTGCCCCACTCACATTTTCATCCATTTTACTAACAGGCTGGTCTCATGGGAACACTGGTGTGTACATATCCTTTCTCACAGAACACTTCATGGAGATGAGGCTTCCTGGCTCTACCGCCTAGGCCCTGGCTGTGTTTCTGGCCTGATGTATATGTATACTCCTCAGACTCTCTGTTTCATGCATCTCTCTCACCAGATCCTATCTTCCCTCTTTTTAGCTTGCTCACCCCAACACCTCTACAGCATGTCTTTGACTCTTATCTTTTCACAAGGATATAAAATCCATTGATGTTTCCCTTCTTTACTAACCCCCATCCTTCTGTCCTCATTTCTGCCCTTATCCAGCTTAGGTTCCTCTCTATTCTATTATTTTAATGTGGCAAAAACCCAACTTCTGGTTAAAGTCAACTCTCTATTTAATATATGTTTGCTCCAGGGCAGCAAACACATTGCAGAAAAACACATAATCATGCTGATTGGTCTCAATGCAAATGTGAGCCCTAGTGAGACTGGGTGCATACCAAATGGGCCTTTAGTCACCATGCTGGTTGTCCAGTCACTTGTTCACCCTCCAGAGATGACAATACCTTTTCAGGCTTTAAACCACTTTCTAAATCTCCTCCCTCAGCCTCACTCTCAGATGATAATCATGTTTGTTATTTATCTGAGAAAATATTAACAATCAAACGAGAAGTCTCACAAGCTCCCCCACAACCACATACCCACCACAACCATTTATAATTCCTGTGCATTTTCCCCTTCTCCTGTAGATAAGCACTACTCTATTTTTCAATCCAATGCCAACTACCATATGTGTGCAATGGGTTTAAGACACCACGCCTCACATAATCGATACTATCACTCCAACAATTCTACTTCCCTTTCTGTATATCCTATTTCTTATTTTCTCTCTACTGCATTATTCTCATCCATGTATGAACACACTGGTATTAAATCTATTCTGAAAATTAAAATTACACATAAAACATACTTATTACTTTGTTTCCCCTATAGCAACCACTTCTCTTCTTTATTCCCATATACAGCAAATGAGAAATATCCTTGAAAGCAAAATGGGTATTGACTTCTACATTTCCTGTCTTCTCATCCTCTGTTGGATCCACTTCAATTAAGCTATTATTATGCTACTCCACAGGTCAGTTTTTTTCCTTAGTCATCAAAGATCTCTACATTGTCCAATCAATTAATCAAGTGACTATATTAATCATATTTAATCTCTGAGCCAGTTCTCAAATTTATAACATCAGCCTGGATTTTCTGATTTTCAAACACATATACCCCAAATTTATTTGCCATCTTTACTTGAATATCTGAGAAGCAACTCATACTCTGTAGGTAAAAACATAAAGTAGTGATCACACAATATCCTACTCTTATTTTCTCCTCCCCCCTCCCAAAAAAACCCTATTCTTTAAAGAGTCTTTTTCATTAGGATAAGTGAAAATTGCATTTACAGAAATTTAGGACAGAGCCCTGAAGTACTTTATGACTTCTTTCTGTTCTACACTACATCTAATCCATTCAAAAATCACATCATCTCTATCTTCAAAATGTATTTACTTCTTACAACCTCCACTGCTAACACCCTGGTCTAACCCACCAATTATTTCTCACAAGCTTATTACAGTGGCTCCTAACTAGTGTCTCTGCTTCTTTCCCTGCCTTCCTACAGTACATTTTATAAAGCAGTCAAATCATACACACAGTTAACTCAGTATTAAATCCAATAGCCTTACCATGACCTATGAAATCTTACATTCTTTCCCCTTGCTACTTCTCTGACCTCCTATAAAACCACCCCCTGCCTCATCTACACAGGACTTCTTACTCTTCCTTAAACAAACTTTACACCCCCTCTTCCCAAGGGCATAGTACTTGAGGCCTTCTTTAACTTAGCACATGTTTCCTCAGCAATGTACATAGCCCACTCCTCCTCCTTCCTTCAGGCCTTGGCTCAAATATCACTTTAACTTAGTGGCCTTCCTGGATCATCCTATATGAAATAGCAACACCACCCTCTGAAGTCTCCTCCCTGGAACTCTCACTTCCTAGTTGGTACCCTTTATTCTGTTTAATTATTCTTCCAAGTCATTATATGTATGCATAGAAGAGAAAGAGGGAGAGAGAGAGAGATTAGTTTTTCCTATTAGTTATCTATATCTGCATAACAAATTATGTCAAAATTTAACATCTTAAAATAACAAACATTTATTATCTCACAGTGTATATGGGTAGGAATGCAGATGTTGGTTTGATATATCTGGTTCAGGGGTTCTCACAAGGCTGTAGTCAAAGTACTAGCCAGGGCCACCATGCCCAACTAATTTTTGTATTTTTAGTAGACATAGGGTTTCACCATGTTGGCCAGGAAGGTCTTGATCTCCTGACCTCATGATCCGCCTGCCTCGGCCTCCAAAAGTGCTGGGATTACAGGCATGGGCCACGGTACCCACCATGAGCTAACATTTCTAACCCACTGCTTTCTTGCCTAGGACTTTTGTTCTAATTAAAATGAGAGGATGCTTTCTGTGGTGTATTAGATTTAGTATTTTATCAATAATTAGACCCCCTAATGAGAATTTTCTCTTTTCAGTTTTAGCATGTTAAGGCTCTGTCTGCCATTCGGAGCTCATGTTAGATGGTACCACTGCACTGCTACCTCCACCTCCTTGATACCCCTACTATCTTCTCCACCTTCTGTGAACTCATGCAGTACCTACACTATATAGCCTCAAGGTCACTTGTGTGTATGTCTGATCTCCTACAAACCATGAACTCATTGAAAGCAAATACCATGTGTTCAATCAATGTGATTCCAGCCAAGTTGGAGCAGTCATATGTAGCAGTCATATGTATTTGGCAGAGTCCTTGCATATTGCAGGCACTTGACAAACATCAGTGGTAAATACGTTAGTAGGTTTCACTCTTTTTCAGTTCCTGGTTCTTTATAAATTTTTGGAAAATATTTGTTAACTAACTGAATTCAAGCCCTAAATCACTTATAACCAATGAAAGGCATGGCATGAGCCTCTGTTACATATTTCAACTGGAAGACTGGTCAGAGAGAAGGCAGGAAATATACAGAGGAAGAAAGATACAGACTAGAAATAAAGACACAGACTATAAATAATCTAAATTGGACAATACAAAACCTTAGACCTCAGTTTCCCCAACTGTAACAATGGTGCAGGGGTGGTGTAAAATAGGAGTTAATTTCCTTTAATGGTCTGAAATCTTAAGTCTTTAAAGGTGAGCTTATATGGAGTGTCTTCTACTCAAAGCATCTGAAATTGCCTGGATTCACATTAGTCTCTAAATTTCACCTTCAAGTTCCTAAGCACAGCAACAAGGAGGGCCTGATACAGACTAATCCAAGCTGCTCATTTACTGCATCTACAGCAACAAATCACCCAATGCCACATTTCCACCCAGTACTGATTTATGTAGAAAAGGTAATCCAAGCTCTGAAGTCCTCCCAGTCACAGAGATTTTTTTTTCAACCTGAACACTCCTTAGAGCAGAGAATTCAAGACTCTTCATGTAAGCCAAAAAAACAGGAATCATTTTCCTAATTCTGTGAGGTTTGCTAGAAGATGGCAGTAAAAGGTAGATGCTTGTGATGACATGGCAATAATTTGTATTAAATCAAGCCAAGAATTTTATGAAGATGTAATATCCAGTTCTATTACAGCTGTCATATTGTCATGGTGACCTCAACAAAGCCAAAAATCATCAAAATTATCCGCATATCACATCCCCGTGGTCCATCTACACTTAGTCCAACAAAGTTGCTGCCCACCACCCCCAGGGCTCAATAAGTATTCTTTCTGCCTTGGCAAAGAAGAATCAGCATCGCACCCAGATTAGGGTCACCTCAGAGGTTGGGGTGAATCCAAATTTGGAATCCATCTAGCCTAGCACATGTGCTTCAGAGGCCTGGTAAAGAGAGCAGAATTGGAGTTGTGTTTTACTGTCTCACTGGATATAAGCAAATTACTTTCTAGGGGGACAGTTTTCAGGCTATTTAGGACATTCGGATTGTAGTAAACATGTAAAACTGGGCTCTGAATCAAACCAGAATTAAAACAGACTTTTGAACATGATTCTAGTTCCCACTAAAAGTTAAGCAACTGAGTCTCGCACCTAAAATAATTATACAGCATTTTAATATCTTCATGTTTCAAAGATCAACAGGCAGCCCCTTATGGTGCCTTCAGAGAGAAACACACACACACAGAGAGAGAGAGAGAGAGAGAGAGAGAGAGAGAGAGACAGACAGTGTGTGTGTGTATGTGTGTGTGTGTATCCTCATGTGTGCACACAGGCATGCATACCTTAAAACAGCAAACTACATTCACATCCAGGGATCCATCTGCTCCAGCCACAATAAACAATCTACATAAGCTTAAAGCATATGGATTGGCAGGGTTGATGTGACTTAAGGGTAAAGTATTTGCCCAGAACTCTGCATGCTTTGATCAACACATTTCAGAGCTTGCTTCATTGTCCTCATCAGCATGTACTGCAGTGGCAGGGGTCCACTCAGATCATTCCCGCTGCCAAGTCACAGAAGGAAATTCTTATGTATGGGATCCCATTGCCTTTCTGTTCACATACTATCCACTTTACCTGGATTTTCTGCTTGTTTAGTTGATTTCTTAGTGCCTAGAATAGAGAAAATGTATTCCAGGGTTTTTTTGTTTTCTAAATGATCACATACATCCTAGTGAGAGCAGTGGTCATGACAGGAAACGATGATTTAAACTTTATCTGACTATGCTGGAATCCTGGTCCAATACCAAAGAAGCTTGAAATACACTGCTTAGCACAAAGCTGTGATCTGCCCAGGTCAGGTCAGTATGTGAGGGCAGCCATTTGGGGAAATGAAAACGTTTACCTTTATAAAAAATTTTGTGTTTCTTCCTCTTGTCCTCAATTTGTGCTGCCCTTTTTTTTTAAATTGTACTTTAGGTTCTGGGGTACATGTGCAGATCATCAGGATTGTTGCATAGGTACATACATGGCAAGGTGGTTTGCTGCCTTCATCCCCCCATCACCTATATCTGGTATTTCTCCCCTCACTATCCCTCCCCCACCCTCCCCCACCCCCTGCTTTCCCTCCCCTAGCCCCCCCCCACCACCACTGACCGCAATGTGCAATGCTCCCCTCCCTGTGTCCATGTGTTCTAATTGTTCAGCACCCACCTATGAGTGATGACATTCGGTGTCTGGTTTTCTGTTCTTGTGTCAGTTTGCTGAGAATGATGGTTTCCAGATTCATCCATGTCCCTATGAAGGACATGAACTCATTGTTTTTTATGGCTGTGTAGTATTCCATGGTATATATGTGCCACATTTTCTTTATCCAGTCTATCATTGATGGACATTTGGGTTGGTTCCAGGTCTCTGCTATTGTAAACAGTGCCACAATGAACATACATGTGCATGTGTCTTTATAACAGAACAATTTATAAATCTTTGGGTATATACCCAGTAATGGGATTGCTGGGTCAAATGGTATTTCTATCTCTAGGTCCTTGAGGAATCGCCACACTGTCTTCCACAATGGTTGCACTAATTTGCACTCCCAACAGGTAAAAGTGTTCCTATATCTCGATGTGGTTTTGTGTCCTAAGACTTTGCTGAAGTTGCTTATCAGTTTCAGGAGATTTTGGGCTGAGACGATGGGGTCTTCTAAATATACAACATCTGTTGTCTCCAGATTTTTTAATGATTGCCATTCTAACTGGTATGAAATGGTATCTCAATGTGGTTTTGATTTGCATTTCTCTAATGACCAGTGATGATGAGCATTTTAGCATTTTTCCATGTTTGTTGGCCTCATAGATGTCTTCTTTTGTAAAGTGTCTGTTCATATCCTTCACCCACTTTTGAATGGGTTTTTTTCTTGTAAATCTGTTTTAGTTCTTTGTAGATTCTGAATATTAGCCCCTTGTCAGATGCGTAGATTGCAAAAATTTTTTCCCATTTTGTTGGTTGCTGGTTCGCTCTAATGATTGCTTCCTTTGCTGTACAGAAGCTCTGGAGTTTAATTAGATCCCATTTGTCTACTTTGGCTTTTGTTGCCACTGCTTTTGGTATTTTAGCCATGAAGTCCTTGCCTATGCCTATGTCCTGGATGGTTCTGCCTAGGTTTTCTTCTAGGGTTTTTATGGTGTTAGGTCTTATGTTTACATCTTTAATCCATCTGTAGTTAATTTAGTGTAAGGTGTCAGGAAGGGGTCCAGTTTCTGCTTTCTGCACATGGAGAGCCAGGTTTCCCAACACCATTCATTAAACAGGGAATCTTTTCCCCATTGCTTTTCTCAGGTTTGTCAAAGATCAGATGATTGTAGATGTGTGATGTTGCTTCTGAGGCCTCTGTTCTGTTCCATTGGTCTATGTCTCTGTTTTGGTACCAGTACCATGCTGTTTTGATTACTGTGGCCTTGTAGTATAGTTTGAAGTCAGGCAGCATGATGCCTCCAGCTTTGTTCTTTTTGCTTAGGATTGTTTTGGCTATGCAGGCTCTCTTTTGGTTCCATATTAACTTTGAAGTGGTTTTCTTTCCAGATCTGTGAAGAAGGTCATTGGTAGCTTGATGGGGATAGTGTTGAATCTATAAATTACTTTGGGCAGTATGGTCATTTTCATGATGTTGATTCTTCCCAACCATGAGCATGGGATGTTTTTCCATCTGTTTGTGCCATCTCTTATTTCATTGAGCAGTGGTTTGTAGTTCTCCTTGAAGAGGTCCTTTACATCCTTTGTTAGTTGTATTCCTAGGTATTTTATTTTCTTTGTAGCAATTGTGAATGGGAGTTCACTTTTGATTTGGCTCTCTGTTTGTCTGTTACTGGTGTATAGAAATGCTTGTGATTTCTGCACATTGATTTTTTATCCTGAGACTTTGCTGAAGTTGTTTATCGATTTCAGGAGATTTTGGGCTGAGACAATGGGGTCTTCTAAATATACAATCATGTTATCTGCAAATAGAGACAATTTGGGTTCCACTTTTCCTAACTGAATACCTTTATATCTTTTTCTTGCCTGATTGCTCTGGCTAGAACTTCCAATACTATATTGAATAGGAGTGGTGAGAGAGGGCATTTTTGTCTTGTGCCAGATTTCAAAGGGAATGCTTCCACTTTTTGCCCTTTCAGTATGATATTGGCTGTGGGCTTGTCGTAAATAGCTTTTATTATTTTGTGATATGTAACACTGATACCTAGTTTATTGAGGGCTTTTAGCGGGGTTACAGCTGAATTCTACCAGACGTACAAAGAGGAGCTGGTTCCATTCCTTCTGAAACTATTCCAAACAATACAAAAGAAGGCATCCTCCCCCAACTCATTTTATGAGACCAACATCATCCTAATACCAAAATGGGCAGAGACGCAACTAAAAAAGAAAACTTCAGGCCAATATCCATGGTGAACATCAACGCAAAAATCTTCAATAAAATACTGGAAAACAGAATGCAACAGCAAATCAAAAAGCTTATTCATCATGATCAAGTAAGCTTCATCCCGGGAATGCAAGGTTGGTTCAACATATGCAAGTCTATAAATATAATCCATCACATAAACAGAACCAAAAACTAAAACTACGATTATCTCAACAGATGCAGAAAAGGCCTTCGATAAAATTCAACAGCCCTTTATGCCCTTTTTTTAAATTAAAATTTTGGGATGCTACTTTACTGTCTCCATGTTCCAATCCAGCCTTCTCCTATTTCTATTTGTCAGAATAAGGTCCCTTATTAGGTCAGTAAGTGTTAGCACTTACTTTATAGCACTAATTACTTTTTACAGAAAACCTCAAGAAAGGTAATTCAATACATTCATCTCTATTTGTGAAGTTTAGGACCTATCAGATCCGTGTGAAAAGAGAATTCTAGGTGGTAACACAGTCTCTGAATTATTTCTCTTAGACCACATCTCCCCAGAGATGAATGTATCATGTTTAAGAAATGTTCTCTTTTTATATATTAGATAAAATATATTTAAGCAACCTTCTGGAGAATGTTTAGACTCTTGAAAAGTCACATCTAGTGGTAATGGAAAAATAATTTCTAGAAATAGTTGTACAAGAAATAGACAATTATAAAAATCATTTTACTATTAATTTGTTATTTATTTTTGGATAAAAAGAGTAAATCAACATCTCCCGTTTCCAATTTGTTTGGTGTAAATAGAAAAAAAAAACAACCCACCGGAGTTAGATACACAGTTTAAAAGTTCAGTTATCCCTAGAAAAGATCTGAATAGATCAGATAAACAGGCCTAGAATTTTTAAACTCTGATTTTAAATGCCAGAGTCTATCAAAAATAGTAAGTGGAATGAGAATGGTTCCTCACTTAAGATTTGACCACTTAAGGAAAAAGCAAAATCATCTTGATTGACTGTTAAACATGCTTGAACATATTTAAGCTAAACTGACCTTGCCTGGTTGAGTCTTTCCAGCCCAACTAAGCAATCCAAACTATAGCTAGAGTGCTCCAAGAAGGAATGAGCCATGGGGTAGAAAGCTTATCAGTTCCTGTCTTACATTAATAATGATGTATTTTATACACAGCTGACACATGATGTAAATGCATGTATTTTGATATATTACTAGAGTGATTCGTGTGACAAAATTCAGAACTAATACCTAAGCAATCATTTCACAGATTGGAGACAGTGAAATATCCTTACAAATATTAAGAATGGCTTTAAGAAAGACATAAATTACAATCTAGTATGTACCACAAATATCATTTATTTGTTCTTAGAATGAGCCTATCATTCTAGAAAAACTGTCTTACCCAATATTATTATTTATAAAATAATGAATGAGCCATGGGGGCAGAGATTTTACCTGTTTCTCCCTCTTTTTCACTGCTAAATATACAATGATGTATGTGTGGAGGTACTTGATGCTAAAGTTCCCTACACATGTAGGTTCTAAAGTGGACATAATAGGTCCTCCCACCTAGCTATCCACTAGTCTTCTAACTGGTCTCCCTGCTCTTATTCTCACTCCACAACCTCCCATCTAGCCCTCAAGAAACACAAGTGGATTTTTTCAAAGCAAATTCCTTCTGCTACCTAGGAGCCCTTTATGACCCAGCCCTGCCTCCCATGTGATTTCCCTCTGATCATCCCTCTATACTCCATGGCACGCTGGCTGCACCAGCCCTCATTCTGATGCTGAACAGGGCCAAGTACATTTTTGTCTTTGGGTCTCTGCACTAGCATTTCCCTCTGCTTGGAATGTTCTGCCTTATTCTTGTGGTTGGCTTTCTGCTTATTCAAATCTCAAATAATTAAGTCTAAATAAACACAGGAACCATAATAGCAGCCAACACTTTTATAGCATTTACCACATGCCTGAAACCATCCTAAATGCTTTACATACATGAACTCATGTAATATGTTTAGCAAACTAACAAGCAGATTGTTATCGACCACATTTTACAGATGAAGAAACTAAAGCACAGAGAGGCTAAGAAAACTGCCCAAGGTCAGACACTGCTAAGTAACAGAGATGATTTTACTTCATATCTCAAGTTTGTTATTTTAACCACTTCTCCATTCTGTCTCTCAGAAAACTGCCACCCAGTTACCCTTTATCATATCATCCTATTTTAAATTCTTGATAGCACCTATCACTGCCTGATACTTTTCATATCTATTTATTTATTCATCTATATATCTATTTCTGTACTTTTTCATATTGTCTGTCTTCTTTCCTAAACCATAAATTCTCTGAGGGCAAGGTGCAGCTTTGCCTTGCTTAGTGCAGAGAATCTGGCTTCTAAAGCAGTGCCTGGCACTAAGGAGGCACCCACCAAACATTTGCTGAAGAATTAATTAGCTAACTAACTGTTGTGTGCCTGAATGCTTGTCAGCTCCAGCCTCCGGGGTGTTGACTTGAATGTGGCCATTCATCCAGGGGATTCAGAGTCCTTATCCATTAGTTCATCTCGCTGGGACCAAGCCCAGTGATTTGCCGTGACCCAGCTGATGAGAGATTGACATCAGAGTGACAATTTATTAATTCATTGTGAAGAATGTTCCTGTCAGCCAGAAAGCACTTTCACCACCTATTAAGGAAGCCTCTGTGGGAAAGCAGATTAAGATCAGAAGGTTGCTCAGCAAATATAAAATCAAAGCAAAGGGAATTTGAAGACTTCACAAGACATTTTAATCAAGCAAGGGTGGCTCAATGAATCCTTCTTCCAACCGCCAGGCAATTCTTACAAGTAGGCCAGATTGTTCACTCAACAGGCACTGGCGTGAGCCACCATGCCCAGCCCTACTCTGTGTTTTCAGAGTATGTCCTCTTGCTTACTATGCTGTACTGTCACTATAAATAGTTATAAATATAAACCATAATGTTACAATAAATCCAAAGGCAGTATTTTATTTGGAAGTGAACAGTGGAAACCAACTGGATAATCTAAGAGTAAGGCAGGGATATTTATTTAGTTGTGCATTTCACAACAACTGTACATTCTCATTCTCCAACTCTTTAGAAAGCTTCCGTCTCTGACTGATCTCAAGACTCCTTTGTATTTGCCTTTCCTAGTTCCTTCAGATCAGAGAAAGAAACTATTCAAAATGTCATTTCCAGGAGGCACCACCTTAGCCTTGTATGGGTCCTTGCACTGTATCTTTTGTCTGGTGACCTCTTATGTGACTTGGTTGCAAAATGACTCAACTCAGAGTCTCAAGATATAATCTACTTGGCTCAGACTAGTTCATGGATTGGTTGTTTTGAGATCAGGTTTCTGTATCTGGTCTAATTTTTATTGTAGGACCAGAGTGTAGAGGGAGATGAGGAGTTGTACAAACAAGTTAGCTGAGGGGAGAGAGGCAGTTTCTCTTGGAAAAGGATATATGCAGGGAAGCAATAATTACCATATCTAGGGCACAACTAAATATCCCTGCCTTACTCTTAGATTTTCCAATTTGTTTCCACTGTCCACTTCCAAATAAAATACTGTCTTTGGATTTATTGTAACATTGTGGCTAATAACTATTTATAGCGATGGTACAGCAGTGAGCAAGAGGACATACCATAAAATAACACAGACTAGGGCTGGGCAAGGTGGCTCACTCCTGTAATCCCAGCACTTTGGGAGGCTGAGGCGGGCAGATCACCTGAGGCCAGGAGTTCGAGACCAGCCTGGCCAACATGGTGAAACCCCGTCTCTACTAAAAAAACAAAAATTAGTTAGGCATGGTGGCACATGCCTGTAGTCCCAGCTACTTGGGAGGCTGAGGCAGGAGGCAGAGGTTGCAGTGAGCTGAGATTGTGCCACTGCACTTCAGCTAGGGTGACAGAGTGAGACTCTGTCTCAAAAAAAAAAAAAACTAAAGAAAAAGAAAAAAGAAATAATACAGACTTCATTTTATTTAACCCAATATTTGCTATATTGATTTGCTAAGTCTTGATTCCCTCAGAATTATAGCACCTACTTCATAAGCACTGTCATGAGGATTCAATGAAATAATGCTCATGAAGTCCTTAGCACAGTGCCGAGCACTTACCAAATGCATGTAAAATATGAGACATTAATTATAATTACTATTTAGCTAATGACAAAAGGCTTTGGCTATGTCTATATAGTACAAATGCTTCCAAATATAGACTAGTATAAAATGTTTGCAATAATTTGAAAGAAAAATAAGTTCTAAAGAGGATCTTATACATAAAACATTTAAATACGGCCAGAGTAGAGAATCCTTGTAAATCTGCCTCCTACGCAGGGAGAGACGTTGTTCATACCTCTGGCCAACTGCATTGCTAGCATGCCAAGTGACTGGACAATGGCTTGCCAAGGTTAATTCAGAATCCCTCAGGAAATAAATAAAAATACAATTTCTATAATCAACTGTGACTAACAAACACTATCAATCCCTTCTGGAAAGTCACAATGCACATTAGCATACTGATGGTAGTAAAAATATTTCATTAAAGAATAAGATTGAATTTGATTTATTTACAGGTCTTATTTGACAACAAACATGAGCCCTTCTGTACACACCTATTTTTTAAATTTTATGTCTATTATCTCACAAAAAATAATATTGGGAGGATATGTTTTATAAACATTGCTCTAGGGACAGATTCTAGGGTATTCAGTCACTTTCTTACCACTTTCAAATATGTACAGAAACTGAAAAATTCCCCTCCTGATCACCTGACAAAATGCAATGATTTCTGACTTTTAAATTTTACCTTCGACCTCAAAGCTATCACCATTATAGTAAGTAGAATAATGACTGTACCCCACAACAAAAGATTTTCATGCAACAGTCACCAAAACCTGTGATTATGTTGCTTTACCTGGAATTGGAACTTTGCAGATATGATTAAGGATAAGAACTTTGAGAAGGGGAGATTATCCTAGATTATGTGGGTGGACCCTATCTATGTACACACAACCTTAGAAGTGAAGGATCTTTCCTGGCTGGAATGATCATGACCTGACCATGAAAGAATGATCAGAAAGATGTCACACAGCAAGGACTTGGCCTCCTTTGCTGGCCTGGTAGATGGAGGAAGAAGCCATGAGTCAAAGAATGCAGTGACTTTTAGAAGCTGGAAACAGCCCTCTGCTTACAGCCAACAAGAACACAAAGACCTAGATCCTATTACTGCAAGGAACTGAATTCTGCCAATAAATGGAATTAGCAAAGAAACAGATCCTCTCCCAGGGCCTATACAAAACAATGCAGCCTAAAGACACCTAAATTTTAGCCTAGTGAGACCTGTGTCAAATTACAAGACCAAACTGATCATGAATTGTACTAATTTGATTAGCCTAATTTTAATAAATTTTACATACAAATTTATGCACCCAATTAATCATGAACCCAAATTTGGAGAAATATTCTTCACACTCTGTTTTAAAATTCTCATCCATCATTGGCAAAATACTGAACTTCTAAGTTTTCTATTTATATATGTCTCTACTTTTAACTCAGGTAACTTACTAATTGATTAAATGTAGGGCTACTATGTTCTCAGTATTTTGAGTAAAGTAAGGGGAATATAAAAGAAGTTTGAAAGGAATAGTCTCTCATACTTCATAAGAGCTTAAGAAATGAAACACACATCAGAATCATTTTTTGTAAAATTCCCAACTTACAGCAATACACCCCCCAACCACCACCCCAAGAACATGAACACTTGAATATTCAATAGTTTAGAGTTGAACTAACTAGAATTCAATCCATTTATTACTATCTTTCCTGTATCTTTTTTTCTCTACATTTGAAGTAAGTTAAGTAAATTTTATGTCAACCAAGACTGAAAGAGAGAGATACAATACATGGTTAAAAACTTACACACACATAATACACAAATATACACACAGGCACATAATACAAGCACATATAAAGATTCCCCTTCTTTAGCCTCACTTCACAAACATAGGCCCTCCTGATTCTTCAGTAATGGGTCAAAACCTATTTTAAACACTTTTAACACATCGGTCCTTCTAAACATCTAAGATGGCAAGTCCTGGAATGCCTTTTAAGACTGGCCCTTTGGCTGGATGCAGAGGCTCATGCCTGTAATCCCAGCACTTTGGGAGGCCAAGGTGAGCGGATCACTTGACGCCAGAAGTTCAAGACCCGCCTGGACAACACGGTGAAACCCCTGTCTCTACTAAAAATGCAAAAATTTGCTGGGCATGGTGGTGCACGCCTGTAATCCCAGCTACTTGCTACTTAGGAGGCTGAGGTAGGAGAATCACTTGAATCCAGGAGCCAGAGGTTTCAGTGAGCCGAGATGGTGTCACTACACTTTCAGCTGGGTGACAAAGGGAGACTCTGGCTCAGGAGGGGAAAAAAAAAAAAAAAGACGATGACTGGCTCTTTGTAACCAGAAAAATAACCCTGAAAAACATGTTTATATCAACATTGTAAAATGTCTCAGAAAAACATGAACAGCAAGAGTAACACAGATGCCCACTGGATCATCTCTCTTTCCATTTGAGAAGACAGCAGCCAATAGTTTACCACACCAGCAGTATATCCAGTCTTTCTATATTTATTGCAGCTTCCCTCTCTTGAGCCATAGGTTCGTATTTTCCCCTCCAGGCATCACCATCAACAGTTCCCCTCGTGTGGAATTCTAATATATAAGACAGTTAATTAACCAGAGACCCTCTCCACAGAGAGTTCAAGAGTAGATAGAAAAGTCTATATTCCCAAGACTGAGCAGGTATAGGCAAAACGTATTTTCTAAAGGATTAAGACTTGCAATAAAGAAGAAAGAAAAATTAGTTTCTAACTAATGCAAACTTTTTTAAATATCAAAACAGAAAACACATGAAAACTTGGGACCCTCATAATAGGGAGTTCCTCTCAGGATGCTTATTTGATTCCTAGTCTAGCTCCTCTAAATTCAAGGTTACATGCCTTTCCCCCAGCCCATTCAGCTTTTATGCAAAGTCTTTACCTCTACCTATGAGAAAAATTTCGCTTATCTCAGAGAAAAAAAATGCCTTTCTCCCTGTATGCTTTCCTCTTTCCTTTAACAGATTACCAAAGTCTACATCTTACAAATTTGAGTAGCATTCCAAGGCTTCAGCAGGGTGCACATTGGTTTCTTACCTCCCAAGCCCTGCAACACAAGGGAAAGGTGGGAAGGAAGTGGCACAAAATAAGCCCTGCTTCTGGTGTGGTATGAAATTAGATCCCCAATCCAAATTCTCTCTTTGATATTTCCATAAGGGGGAACAGTAAACCTGATGATTCCTTTAAACAACAAATTTTTCTTCCCCTTTTCCTACTGACAGGACAACCTGAAAACCCAGGGAGTTGGATTAAGAAAGGTGCTATTAGCCAGGTACCTACAACTCCCTC
The DNA here is from genome assembly GCA_036589455.1 of Ateles fusciceps. Lineage (NCBI taxonomy): Eukaryota > Metazoa > Chordata > Mammalia > Primates > Atelidae > Ateles > Ateles fusciceps. Next base: position 2,002,032 of record JAZHEH010000479.1, on the reverse strand, counting down.
ATCTATTCTCCCACACCTCACCCTCTTTCCTACATAGAATCATTGAGACACCATCAAGGTATTGTTAGGTAAAGTAATCTTGGTTTCATTCCTGCTCCATCCAAATATTTCAGCTTCATAAATAGCTATATTTTTATGTAAGTGAGAACTTAGAAAAATATTCTCTAAATGATAATATTTGTTCAACTCAAATATCCCTCCACCAAGGGTAAAGATCATAGCTTCTATTATACACAGATGCCTTGTTCTCCCTTTGGCTATCTTTTCTCTAAATACTTTCTAATATCTGTTTATTTTTTCAAACCATATTACAGAATGGTAGCCAGTCCCACCTTTCTCTGGAATAAAAAGCCTTTTCAGTTGCTAGCTTTACCTTGCTTGCTTATGACTGGAGGCACAAGTTTAGCCCACATTTGCAATAAACAATAAAAATAAAGGCCTGTTGTCATTTTGAGTGGCAGCCTTCTAGTTGAACAAAACTATACATGAGAACCACACAAAGGCATTTGCAGTCTTGGAAATCAGAATTCAAATGTTATGATCTCAGGATTATTTTCATAGTACCCTTTCTTGGCTCAGGAATGAAAACAGTGGCATGAAAGGTATAGGATCAGGAGACACTGGCACCAATAAACAAGATGGAATCCATGACAGTTACTCTGTGTACTATTTCCGTTTGAACATGTTTCTTTAGAGTTAAATGTAGTATCTCTTTTTAGGTAACATTAGGATACACATTTTTTATCATTAACAAACATATAAAAGGAAAATAGATACATTATATCTACAGAAAAATAGTCAAAAGCAAAGACCTGTAGCCTAATAGAAAGCTCCAGAACCCATAACTGAATATGCACCCTCTCAAAGGGGTTTTCTCCTTTTTCTACTTGGATTTCTTACACCTTTTTACAGATGCATTTTTTTTTAATTTCATCTATGTTTAATTTTTATTTGTTTTTAGCTTTTAAATCCAGGGGTACATGTGAAGTTTTGTTATATAAGTAAACTTGTGTCATGGGGGTTTGTTGTATAGATTATTTTTATCACCTAAGTATTAAACCTGCTACCCAGCAGTTATTTGTTCTGTTCCTCTACCTTCTCCCATCTTCTACCCTCAAGTAGACCCTAGTGTCTGCTGTTTCCTGCTTTGTGTTCATGCATTCTCATCATTTAACTCCCACTTATAAGTGAGGACATGTGGTATTTGGTTTTCTGTTCCTACATTAGTTTGCCAAGGATAATAGCCCCCAGCTCCATCCATGTTCTGAAACAGACATAATCTCATTCTTTTTATGGCTGCATAGTATTCCATGTGTATTTATACATTTTCTTTATCCAGTCTGTCACTGATGGGCATTTAGGTTGATTCATGTCTTGCTATTGTGAATAGTGCTGCAATGAACATTCACATGTGTCTTGTGGTAGAATGATAGGAGCCTCTTTCATATGCTTGCTGGCCATATGATACACTCTTTTAAGAGCTTCTTCTTTTTCTTCTCAGGACCGCCTATTGGCCTATCTACAAAACCAACTCTAATCTAACTGTACATTATGCTGTTAAAGACAGCAAGCTGATTTATAAAATAAAACCTGAATAGACATTGGGCTGAATCTTGATGAAGGGGTGGCCTTTACTTCTATTTGGCACCATAAATTGCAGTGATGTTTCTCACAGTTTTCATTTAGTTTTCCTCATGATTACTAAAGTCTTTTTATAATTTTTGTGTGTGTGATTGATTGCACAGGAATTACTTTTGATAATTCTCTCACTAAATTATAATTTTTGGGCTACTTATTTTGAAGAAATTCCTGGAAAAAAAAAAGTAAAGATTATGAATATTTTCCAGCTTTTAAATTTAAAACAATTTTGGATTTGTATAAGAGCTACAGAGGTACTATAGAGTGATAAGCTAGGTGTCCCTAACGATTACATCTTATATAGCCACAGCACATCTGCCAATAGAAATTAACATTGGTATATTACTATGAGTTAAACTAGGGATTCTGGGCTTTACCAGTTTTTTCATTACTATTATTCTTCCACTCTAGCAACTAATCCAAAATCCTCAATGTGATATAATCATGCATCCTTTGTAATTCTCTCATCTGTGACAGTTTCTCAGTCTTTGTCATTCATAATCTTGAAAATTTAAAGAGTACTGGTTAATTATTATGTAAAAGGCCCCTTACACTGGGTTTGTCTGATGTTCCCTAATAATTAGATTTAGGCTATGCATTACTGGAAAAAATATCACAGAAGTGAAAGCCTTCTCTTAATGCATCTTTTTTTGTAAGTATAAGATATTGGTATATCATATTCTGCTTATGTTAAACTTGATCACTTAAGGTAGTATATGCCGTTATTTGTTCAATGTAAAGTTACTATATTTTACCTTATAATATTTATTTTGAGGAAAACATGATGGATCTATGCAAGTATACTCTTTTTTGTTATTTTAAGTTCTGGAGTACATGTGCAGATCTTGCAAGACTATATAGGTATACACAGGCCATGATGGTTTGCTGCCTCCATCCCCCATCACCTACATTAGGTACTTGTCCTAATGTTATCCCTCCCCAAACTCCCCATCTCCTGCTATTATTATCACATTTTCTTTATCCAGTCTGTCACTGATGGGCATTTAGGTTGATTCATGTCTTGCTATTGTGAATAGTGCTGCAATGAACATTTACATGTATGTGTCTTATGGTAGAAGGTGTCTTGTGGTAGCCCCCCACCCTGCAACATACCCCAGTATGTGATGATCCCCCTCCCCTGTATCCATGTGTTCTCATTGTTCAACACGCACTTGTAAGTGAGAATATACAGTGTTTGGTTTTCTGTTGTGTCAGTTTGCTGAGAATGATGGTTTCCAGCTTTATCCATGTCCCTGCAAAGGACATGAACTCATCATTTTTATGGCTGCATAGTATTCCATGGGGTATATGTGCCACATTTGCTTTATCCAGTCTATCTCTGATGGGCATTTGGGTTGGTTCTAAGTCTCTGCTATTGCACAGTGCCACAATGAACATGTGTGTGCATGTATCTTCATAATAGAATGATTTATAATCCTTTAGGTATATACCCAGTAATGGGATTGCTGGATCAAATGGTATTTCTATTTCTAGATCCTTGAGAAATCACCACACTGTCTTCCACAATCATTGAACTAATTTATACTACCACCAACAGTGTAAACGCATTCACATTTGTCCACATTCTCTCCAGCATCTGTTGTCTTCAGATTTTTTAATGATCGCCATTCTAACTGGCATGAGATGGTATCTCAATGTAGTTTTCATTTGCATTTCTGTAATGACCAGCGATGATGAGCATTTTTTTCATATGTTTGTTGGCCGCATAAATGTCTTCTTTTGAAAACTGTTTGTTCATATCCTTCACACACTTTTTGATGGGGTTGTTTTTTTCTTGTATGCTTGTTTTAGCTCTTTGTAGATTCTGGATATTAGCCCTTTGTCAGATGAGTAGCTTGCAAAAATTTTTTCCCATTCTGTTGGTTGCCAGTTTATTCTAATGATTGTTTCTTTTGCTGTGCAGAAGCTATTGAGTTTAATTAGATCCCATTTGCCAATTTTGGCTTTTGTTATCATTGCTTTTGGTGTTTTAGTCATGAAGTCCATGCCTATGTCTGTGTCCAGAATGGTACTGTCTAGGTTTTCTTCTAGGGTTTTTATGGTGTTAGTTCATATGTTTAAATCTTCAATCCATCTGGAGTTAATTTTTGTATATATTATAAGGAAGGGGTCCAGTTTCAGCTTTCTGCACATGGCTAGACAGTTTTCCCAACACCCTTTATTAAACAGGGTATCCTTTCCCCATTGCTTGTTTTTGTCAGGTTTCTCAAAGATCACTTGGTTTTAAGAGTGTGGTGTTACTTCCGAGGCCTCTGTTCTGTTCCATTGGCCTATATCTCTGTTTTGGTAGCTGTACCATGCTGTTTTGATTACTGTAGCCTTGTACTATAGTTTGAAGTCAGGTAGTGTGATGACTCCAGCTTTGTTTTTTTTGCTTAGGATTGTCTTGGCTATGTGGGCTTTTTTGGTTCCATATGAAGTTTAAGGTGGTTTTTTTCCAGTTCTGTGAAGAAAGTCAATGATAGCTTGATGGGGATAGCATTGAATCTGTAAGTTACTTTGGGCAATATGGCCATTTTCACAATATTGATTCTTCCTAGCCATGGGCATGGAATGTTTGTCCAGCTGTTTGGGTTCTCTCTTATTTCCTTGAGCAGTGGTTTGTAATTCTCCTCGAAGAGGTCTTTCACATCCTTTGTTAGTTGTATTCCTAGGTATTTTATTCTCTTTGTAGCAATTGTGAATGGGAGTTTGCTCATGATTTGGCTGTTTGTCTGTTATTGGTGTATAGGAATGCTTGTGATTTTTGCACACTGATTTTGTATCCTGAGACTTTGCTGAAGTTGCTTATCATCTTAAGGAGATTTGGGGCTGAGACAATGGGGTCTTCTAAATATACAATCATGTTGTATGCAGATAGAGACAATGTGACTTCTTCTTTTCTTAACTGAATATCACAAGTATACTCTTTATCCTTACAGTTTTGTATACTAATTTTAGCATCCATTTGGGCATCTTGCCTGCTACAATAATTAGCATGATATTCTAGTGAAGATTTTCTATTTCCTTTATTCCATCTACATTTATTTTCTTCTGTGAGAAAAAATTGTGTATTCTCCCCATTCATTTATTTTTATATTCATTTGGACTCAAGGATGTTTATAGTATAATCTGGGTTTTAATCTGAAAGTATTATTTTATCACACAAATTTTTTCAATTTTGGAGATTAAGCACTTCCTTTGGGCCCTTTCAATATAGCCACATCTTTTTTTGTCATTGTTCAAGCAAGACCTCATATTCTTGCATCTGAAGAGTCTCCAGAATTTTTTTAATTGCTTAGGTGTAGTTTATTTAGAGACATATTAGTTCGTTCATTCATTCACCAATTGAATGAGACCTTAGTTGTTCTGAATTGTACCTACTTATTTGGTGTTATGAATAAAGTTGCTGTAAGATTTAAAACAGGTATAACATTTTGAGAAATGCTAGATATAGGTGATGGGGGTATGGAGGCAGCAAACCGCATTGCCATGTATGTACCTATGCAATCCTGCATGATATGCACATGTACCCCAGAACCTAAAGTACAACTTTAAAAAAATTAAAATAGGTTTAATGCAAATCTATATTAATTTCTCTTGGGTAAATAAATACTGGTGGGAGTGCTGGGACATGTGTTAGGTACATGGCTTAACTGTATAAGAAACTGTCAACCTGTTTTCCAAAAAATACCAGTTTGCTTTTTCTACCAGCAAAGGATGAGTGTTTAAGTAGCTTCACATACTTGCTAGCACTTAAAATTGTAAGGTTTTTTACTCTATTTTTACTTATAATTAGCCATTTTTGAAAGGTATATAGTACGAATCTCATTGTGGCTCTAATTTTCAATTTCCTAATGACTAATAATGCCGAGAATTTTTAATGTAACTACTTGCCATTCATATAACTTATTTAGTAAAATGTCTATCTTTGCTCATTTGTATAATTATATTGTTTTATTGTGAAAAATATTCTATATTCTGGAAACAAATTCTTTGTTGAAAATATAATTTGTATATATCTCTGGCACATCTTTTTTATCACCTTAATAGTGCCTTTAATAAAGCAAATAATTTTAGTTTCTATAAAGTCTAATTTATCAACATTTTTTCTTTTCCTACCTTAGTATTAACCATTACAAATTCCTAGTTCTGGAGTCTCTGTCTGATATGACGATAATCACTCCAGCTTTTATTGGTTAGTGGTTGCATGGTACATGTTTTTCATATCTTGTTACTTTTAACCTATTTATGTATTTATATTTAAAGTGGACTTCTTATAGATAGTATACTATTAGGTCTTGCTTTCGTTCGATAACAATCTCTGTTTTTAACTGAGTGCTTAGATCATTCACAATATTAGCCTACACATCTTACACATAATTTGTTAGATCTACACTGAAGTATTTCATTTGTTTTGTTCTTATTGTAAATGACATTTTTTTTAAATTGTAAATTCCAATTGTTCTTACTGGTTTTGTGTATGCCACGTAAGTTAATGCTCACACATACTTATTTTTTCTTACATTTTTATCAAGTTGTTTAGCCTATGATCTCAGGTATCTGATAGATTTAAAAATACTCATGAATTTGTAGTTTCTTTCGCTTTTTTTGTCTGTTAGTTTTTGCTTTTCTATTGCAAGGGTGAGTAAAATTCTTTGCCAGAGCTGCCACACAAAATATCACAGACTGAGTGGCTTAAACAACAGAAATATATTTTCTCACAAATCTGTAGGCGGGAAATCTAAGGTTTAGGTGTGGGCAGCTTTGGCTACTTTGGAGGCCTCTCTTGTTGGCTTACAGATGGTAACCTTCTCCTTTTGTCCTTATGTGGATTTTTCTGTGTGTGCTCAATTTTCTGGGGTCTCTGGGCAGGCTCACTTTTCTGGTGGTCTCTCTATGTGCCCAAATTCAATCTTCTTATAAGACCAGTCAGATTGGATTAGGGTCCACCTGTTTAACTTCATTTTAATTTAATCACATCTTTAAAGGCCTTCTCTCCAAATCCAGTCACAGTGTAAGGTAGTGGAGATGAGGATATTAACATATAAATTTGAGGAGTACTCAATTTAGCTTAAGCCAGTAGGAATGAGGCTCTCTCCAGATTCTATATCTCTGAGCAAAAATTGAATGCAGAGGCCGGATGCTCACGCCTGTAAACCCAGCACTTTGGGAGGCCAAGGTGGGCAGATCTGGTGGTCAGGAGATTGAGACACAGTAAAACCCTGGCTAACACAGTAAAATCCTGTCTCTACTAAAAATACAAAAATTAAGCCGGGTGTGGTGGCATGCACCTGTACTCCCAGCTACTCAGGAGGCTGAGGCACAAGAAATGCTTGAACCCGGGAGTCAGAGGTTGCAGTGAGCTGAGATTGCAACACTGCACTCCAGCCTGGGCAACAGGGAGACTCCACCAAAAAAAAAAAAAAAAAAAAAAGAGGGAGAGAAAGAGAAAATTATTGAATGCAGATTATGAACTGTTTTAATGTTCTTGACACTGGCAACCATATTTCTATCTAAAAATTCTGTATGCATTTTACTTCCATTACCAGCATAAAACAGTGTCCATCTCTCTTATTTCCTATCATCAAATATATATATAACATTTGTGAGTTTTCATTTCATGTCCTTAGAAGTGAAGAAAAAAAGTCGCTCAGAACACTGAATATATTAGGTAGGTTAAAATAATTTAAGCCTGGTTCATGCATGTAAGTAAAAGAGAAAAATAGATATTTTATAGTTTTATTACACTTATGAGATTAAGCCAAATTGTTTCCTTGGTCTCACTATTTAAATATGGCACATTTTTATTGCAAAGAGAATGTTAATATTTTTATGGAGCAAATTTAGCAACAAATACCAACGGGACATGAAAAACTCTATGGCTTTTCTTACAAGATTCTACACAGAATTGGACAAACATATTTCCCTTAGGTAGTAAACATAGTTCCAGAGACTGTTTTTTATCTTCATTTTTCAGAATAATTTATCACCAGTCACATTTAAAAAACCATTTAAGAAGACTTTATAACTTGATTAAATCTGATCGTATCCTCATTTATCCTTGTACTTGTACCAAGGCAATTCCAAATATATCAGACAGGAGGTTAATCACAGTGACTCATGGCAGTTTATGATGGGAGAATATGATACAGCCACTTTAGCTTAAATATTCTGTAAGTTAATTCCATCATGAAAGATGTATAAAACTTCAGGAATCCATAAGAAAATACTGAGAACATTTGTATGTTCACTAGCAATTTGATTCAGCAAGAAATCACCAGAGAGGGAGGGAGAAGGAGAGAGAGAGAAAGAGAATGAAAAGGGGAAAATAAACCAAAGAAGCCACAGATGCCAAATGAATGTTCTAATAAAAATGCTAGCGTTAAAGAGACCAACTCCCAATACACACACATGCACACACACACACACACACACACACACACACACAAAAGCCAGAAGAGAATTCTTTAGGTTGACAAGTTTGAGAGTGAAGGAGGGAGATTAGGGAATTTCTGGGAAACTGAAAAAAAAACTAGATAATGAAAGGTTTCCAGAACTTCAGCCAATAGTAGTTAATTAAATCTCCTGTGATATTCTACAGGAGACTTTTACTAAAGCTTTCAGCTGCTATTCAATTATTCATATTTGCTTAACTGGCATCTTCTGAAGTATAGGTGCAAGCAGAAACTAAGCCATGAGGCTGTTTAATTTTAAACCAGTTATTGTATGCATATTATAACATTTTTATCTTCTTATATTATTTTCTTATTGTTTTATGGAAACAAACCATTCTGCAGCAACATCAATGTCATAAACTTCTTGAGAAAAGAAATTGTAATCTCTTTAGTGTCTGGTATAAAAATAACAACAAATAATCTCTCCCTAAAATATACTATATTAAAATGAACCAGCCACTGATTTACAATTCTGGGGCAGGTATCAGGTAGCCTCACAGGCCTTGTTTTAGAATCTTATATTGTTGCAGATTCTGGTTTGTTTCCTAAAAATATGATAACAATTTTTCGAACCAAACAAATGTCTTCTATATTTTATCTTTATTATATCATTATGGGGTTATTTATTTAAAAAAAAAAACCATGCAAACATGCTTTTATTATACATGATTCCATTTGGTTGTTACCACCACATTGTGAAACAGGCAGAAGCTTGATAGGTATTTACATTTCACAGTAAGAAAAATGAGGTTCTAAAAGCAAAGTTGTTACTAGTGACAGAGCAGAGCTCAATTAACACTCAGATATTTGCATACAAGCCTATCTTATTCCTAAAGCACCATACTGCTTAAGTTTTTAATAGTAAATTATAATCACTCTAGTTTTTTTGAAATTAGGAATCTAATATAGAATGTTTTATTAATGCATATATTGGAAAATGGTTTTAGATAATTTGAAGCAATAGGCTAACGATATATTATAAATTAACTTCATTTTAACATTATACATACAAAATTTATTACGTAACTTAATTAGCCTATTGAGTGCTAGAATTTAGCCCCACTCTTAGCAAGAATACATAAACACGTGTCTATCAATAGTAGGATTAAAAATAACTCAAAAACAAAATAGATTTCTGAGCAAAATCAAATTCTACCCAATAATATTTAAAGAATTATTGTGTAAAGCTTACAATTTACTTTTAACTATAACTAATGGTTAGCCTTAGTTCAAAATTAATGTTTCCCAGTGAAAAGATTATAGTGTCAATAATCTAGGACAAGAAGATGATGGGAAAGAAGTTCTTCAACCAGCTCCCTTAAAAGACAGCTCAGAGTCACCATCAATAAAGGATGAGCTCATTCTTCAGCAAGAATAGCCTCAGAATCACATATACTGGGCTCTCATTTGTTGCAAGATGTAAGAAATACTTTATTCCTTTATTCTGGGAGCTTCATTGTCATTTTCTTTTTCTGGTTTCTTTAGCACTACTCTAAGCCCAAAAGAAAACTGTCTCCACCTACACACACACACACACACACACACACACACACACACACACACACAAGACACACGCGCAAAGCCTTCCTTCACTAGATCATTATTACCATCAGTTTTAACTGAAAGCTAGGTTTCAGTTTAAAATATATACATGACTTTTTCGACTCCTCAGTAGAGTCTGTCAAAGTCAGAATTGGTCAAACATTACAATGGCCTCAGTGTGTAACTGATGCCTGCAGGAATCTTTGCATGAAGTGAATGAGGGGATAATCATTGGTTACAATTCATAATACTCCATGGTCATATTTTATTAGTTTAACGGGCCTCTTCCTGGGTTTTCTTGGGATTTCTATATTTAAAGAGAAGAAAGAGAAAAAAGAAAAAATAATGAAGAAAAGGAGAAGCAGGAGAGGAAAAGGGAAAAAAATAAGGTATTTTTGGCTTCCCAAATATAATTCAGTCTTTCAGGCCATCATAGTACTAGATTTTCTTAATTAATGTTAGAATAGATAGGAGCTACAGCAATATACTTATGAAATTTCACTTTCTTATTGCTTATTTTGAGCTCTGCAGTGGAAATCAAGTTAATTCAAAATTCACAGATGGCTTTGTTTTCCGCTGCACTTTCTTAGCCTGGACTATCAGAATAATTGCTTCTTTTCTCCACCTCAGGTTAACATTATAGATCTGTTTTAAGGTCCTAGAGAGAATCTGGCAGAATGAGAAAGCAATTATACTCTACCCAATTTCATGTTTCCCAGCAAATAGGTATCCTTATGAGCCTTAAAGCAGGAAAAAAAAAGAGAATGAAGAATTCGCATGACAACTTAAAATCCCCAGTGGCAAACCACAGAGTGAGACTATTACACTGGAAAGAAAGCATAGGCTACTATTGGGAACATATTCTTTTACCACTTCTAAGTTCTGAGAATTCAAGAGTAACCTTCATGAACACTATTGATTGTCCTAATGGGAATTTTATTTGACCAGAATGCTTGGAAGCCACTATGGGACTCTGTCAAAAACAGGCTGATTCAGAGTAGGAGGAGGATGAAAAGTTTGCAAACTGTAGAATACCCATTTTCTTTTTGTCCTTGCTCTATACTCAGCCTCTTTTGGGCTACAACAGTGTCATCAACTGTTCTACAGGCAACAGGTGTAAAGATAAGAAAGACTCACATGCATTTTTGCCCCCAGTGTGCTTAAAGTCTAGTAAGGGAAACATCCAGATGGCAACATGATATGATATATGCTTTGGTAGAGCTAAACACAGTGTGTTACAGGTACACTAAGGGGGTTATCTCAGAGCCATTGGGAGAGAGAAGAGAGGTTTCCAGGTGGAGTTTACACTTAAGCCAAGCTCTAAGGGATAAGTAATAATTCAATAAATCAGGTAAATAAGGGAGAAAGGGGGTGTACCAGGCATATGGGCAATAAAAAAAGCGAGAAATATGCAAGAGAACATGTATTATCTTAAAGAACCATCATTTATTGCTCTCCTTTTTATTTTTTTAAAAATAAAGGTAGTAGGTCCTAACAGATGTTAAAATCATCATTTATTACTTTCATTTTTAAAAAATAAGGTAGGAGAGCCTATCAGATGTTAAAATCATCTTAGGGTTAATCCTGCACATTCTGAGAGAGAGAAGGGTTTGATGGGGAGGACCTAAGTCAAGTGGCTAAGTCCACTGATATTAGTAATAGTAGACTGTAAATAATAGCTTGTATGCAGTCAGTGCTTACTCCACTGTTGTTCAAATCCCTGAGAAATATTAAAATAAGCTGCCAAAATGAGCTTCAGTATTGTCAGAGCATAGAAACCAAGTGCATAGAGTGGTATGGGATGAGGGTCAAATGTAGGGAAGTGTCAGATCAAGCAGAAAATTTATTCATGGACAATATGAAACCATTAAAGGGGAGGATGAATAGACTTTAACTTCCAAATTACTATGATTGTGTGAGGGCATTTGGGTCAAGGAAGGATGACAACAGCATGGCAAACATTAACCGACTATTTAATACATGCTGGATAATAAGAATAATATTACAACTAACTTACTGAGTGTTAACTACATGCCAGGCACTATTACAAGCCTTTTATATACATTATTCCATTTAATCTTTTTCAACCTTCTTATAAAGTGCACTATAATTATTTGATTTTACAGAAGAGGAAACAGAAGCACAAATAGGCTCAGCAAACTGTCAAGGTCAGATCAATTGCCCTATTGTGGAGCCTGGATTTAAATCTAGATTTTCTGACTTCTGAGCACATGTTACTACTATTCTCCATTCTGTTTATGTTTTATTTTGTTGGTTTTTAAGATGGTTGAGGCTTGACCTACCCAAATAATAAAGAACGAGGAAGTAATGGGAATATGATGACCATGCTGAAGACAGACAAAATATCAATAGCACAATAATGCCTAGAAATAAGAAAGCATGGGGCTGGGCACGGTGGCTCATTCCTGTAATCCCAGCACTTTAGGAGGCCTACATGGGTGGATCACCTGAGGTCAGGAGTTTGAGACTAGTCTGGGCAACATGGGGAAATCCTGCCTCTACTAAAAATACAAAAGTTAGCTGGGCGTGGTGACAGGCGCCAGTAGTTTCCAGCTACTTGGGAAACAGGAAATCACTGTTTCCCAACAGGATTTGGGCAGGAAAATCACTTGAACCTGGTAGACAGAGGTTACAGTAAGCTGAGATTGAGCCACTGTACTCCAGCCTGGGTGATCAGAATGAGACTCCATCTCAAAACTAAATAAATAAATAAAATAAAATAAAATAAATAAGGAAGCATGGTTTATAAGCAGAAGGACAAAAGATGGGTAGTAAGAAGCAGTTGTGCCAGGGTTCAATGTGGAAAATTTGCAACTGTTGGCTTCCATTTTTTTAAGGAAAGTGCTGACAAATGGTCAGTGTTGGGAAGAGAGTTCCAGAGATTCTGTTTTTGCTGTAAAATGTAAAGAGTGCTGACTAGAGCAACATAAACAATTGTTTTTTTTTTTTTTTTTTTTTTTGAGACAGAGTCTCACTCTTGTCACCCAGGCTGGAGTGCACTGCAACCTTCACCTCTAGAGTTCAAGCAATTCTCCTGCCTCAACCTCCTGAGTAGCTGGGATTATAGGCACCTGCCGCCATGCCTGGCTAATTCATGTACTTTTAGTAGAGATGAGGTTTCACCATGTTGGCCAGGCTGGTCTTGAACTCCTGACCTCAGGTGACCTGCCTGCCATGGCCTCCCAACATAAAAAATTATTTTTTTTGCCAACAGTAAGAGCTTAAGTTTGAAGATGATGAATTTAGGAAAGTAGTAATACAGATAAACCAGCCCAATGTTCATGAGGGATAACTGCCCATACAAATCATGGTTGAAGACCTAAGGGGGAAATGACATGAGTTAGGAAATGTGGGCACCTCAGACTGTCAGTTAGAAAAACTACAGGAAAATAATGTCTTTTTGATAAAGGAGTACCTATTCTCTAGGTCAGCAGGATTCCATGTGAATTCCTGCACTGTCATTCTCTCCACCCAAAGTTCAGAGTGAAGGGAAGAATGAGTACTACTAGAAGATATATTAAGTTTTTTTTTTACTGCCAAAAACAAAAGGACAAGCTAGAAAATCAAGGCTTAAAAAATACTACCCTGTAACATTACAAATTTGAATAGAAAAATGTGTTCTTCATATACCTTGAAAATTAGATTATGCTTATGCTATTTTCTTACTTGCAACAACCTTACCCATAATGGAAAATATGTGCTATACCTGAAAATGAAATAAAGGACAATGAATTATTTAAAGCACTGCACACTTATAAAGTGATATCACTATGATGTTAAATTCTATTGTCTCTTTCTCTTATTAAAACACAAATAAATGAATAATTCTGAACTTGTCTTTAGTCCTTGACTTTTGTGAGGGAGGCTTAAAAAGTCTAATATATTTTGATCATAATTTAAAAAAAACACATTCTGCTTATTCATTAGAGTAGTTAATTTTACATCATCCATGATGCTTGCAGTCTGTGGAGAAAAATGAAAACTCTGCTTTCATAGTATATTTAGAAAAGATAAATTTAATAAGCTCACAACTCATTAATAGAACACAACTCATCATGTCCGTATGACTGTATTGAACCCATCACTATCTACAGAGTATCTCACTAAAATAGCAAAAACAGATTTTTTTTGAAAACTGTGAACCTACGGAACAGAGGCTTGTCTTTTACCTTTAAAGAGACCTAACCCTGTGTCTTCTTTCCACTGGTAGAAAAGAAAGGAATATAATTAACTCTTAGGATATTTTACATTGTTATCTGGTAGGAAGATAAATTATACTAACAAGAGAAAATAATTTCAAAATAAAAATATCAACTACATTCATGTGTCACTTAATGATGGGGAATGTATTAGATAACTAAATCATTGTGTTATCATCATAAAGTGTACTTACACAAACCTAGATGGTATTGACTACCACACACCTAGGCTACACGGTATAGCCTATTGCTCCTAGGCAACAAACATAGACAGCATGTTACTGTACTGAATACTGTAGGTAAATGTAACACAATGGTAAGTATTCATGTATCTAAACATAGAAAAGGTAAACTATATATTATGATCTTATGGGACTACTGTAACATGTGCAGTGTGTCACTGACTGAAATGTTTTTATGCAACATATGACCCTATTATAGTGGGCTGAATAATGTCCTACCCACCAAAAGATCAAATCCTAATGACCAGGACCTACCAATATGTTACCTTATATGGCAAAAAAAAAAAAAACCTGCAGCTGTGATTAAGTATTTTGAGATGGGGAGGTATTATTCTGGATTTTCTAAGTTGGCCTAATGATATAATCACAAGGGTTTTTTTTATAAAGGGAGACAACGAAGTCAAAGGCAGGGAGAGCAAAATGAAAGTAGAAGTAATGGGGAAGAAGGAAAGAGACAAGACACTGCTAGCTGCTGGCTCTGAAGATGAAGGAAGGGACTGTAAACCAAGGGATGTAGTTGGTCTCTAGAAAGTGGAAATGACAAAGCAATGGATTCTTTCCCAGAACCTCCAAGAGGAATCAGCCCTGCTAACACCACATCTTTAGACTAGTGAGAATGATTTTAAACTTCTAACCTACTTAAATTTTTAAAAAGTAGTAAGTCTGCATTGCTATAAGCCACTAAGTATGTAATAATTTGTTACAGCAACAATAGAAGACTAAGACAACTACCCTTTCATGTTGTACTCACCACCCATATTCAGATCTGGGGGAAAAAAAGTATCTAGGATCTACTTGGTGGAAAGAATCTTCCCTGCTCAGGGGAAAATGGATGAACTAGTACACAAGAGTGAAGTAAATTTGACTGCCATAGCCCCATGGTGGTGTGGTATGTACAAAAGAGTATAACATAGCAGCAATGGTTATACAGGCTCCCAAGTACACTGATCAGATCTTTACAAAACATATGAATGTATTAAATTATGGTACGTACCCTGAAACTATGAATATCCATTACAGATCAATCAAAAGAGGGGGAGGAAAGAGAAAAAAGGAAAAATAGAAAAGTAGCCTCCTAAATACCCTAGTGTGAACTCTTCTAAAGACCAAACATATTATCAAACTTTAGATGACATTTTTTCATATTTTATGACTTTTATAAATTAACTTACATTTAAGTAAAGCTTATGCCTAGGCTTTAAGTCTCACTGACACACTCTCTGCTTCCTGACACCTGCCAGCCTTCCTGCCCCTTAACTTGATTATAAATGCCTTGATCAAGTATGCCTTGCCTAGCACACATCTGTAGTACAGTGGAACCGATTTAGGAATTAAACATTAGTTCAACCAGTGTGGAAGACAGTGTGGTGATTCATCAAGGATCTAAGACCAGAAATATCATTTGATCCAGCAATCCTATTACTGGGTATACACCCAAGGGATTATAAATCATTCTACTATATGAAGAACATGCATACATATGTTTATTGCAGGACTATTCACAATAGCAAAGACTTGGAACCAACCAAAATGTCCATCAATGATAGACTGAATAAACAAAATGTGGCATATAGGCACCATGGAATACTATACAGCCAGAAAAAGGGAAGAGTTCATGTCCCTTGCAGGAACATGGATGAGGCTGGAAACCATCATCCTCAGCAAACAAACACAGGAACAGAAAACCAAACACCGCATATTCTCACTCATAAGTGGGAGTTGAACAATGAGAACACATGGACACAGGGAAGGGAATATCACACACCTGGGCCTGTCAGTGGGTTGGGGACTAGGGGAGGGATAGTATTAGGAGAAATATCTAATGTAGATGACAAGTTGATGAGTGCAGCAAACCACCAGGGCACATGTATACCTATGTAACAAACCTGCATGTTCTGCCCACATATCCCAGAACTTAAAGTATAATAAAAAGAAAAACTCTAATATCAAGCCCTAGCTTTATTGCTACCTTTGAACAATTCTATTAATTTATCTG
The DNA here is from genome assembly GCA_036589455.1 of Ateles fusciceps. Taxonomy (NCBI): domain Eukaryota; kingdom Metazoa; phylum Chordata; class Mammalia; order Primates; family Atelidae; genus Ateles; species Ateles fusciceps. The sequence goes on along the minus strand of JAZHEH010000479.1, from coordinate 1,985,936 downwards.
AGTTTCACTTTCCATTATCTCCAGAACAGGATTAGAGAGATATGAAAATAAAATGAGTTTGTAGGTGATTGAATAACATGTAATCATTGTACCTAACAACATAATAATGCTATTTACATAATGATATAAATTTATCTACCTTTACATTTCATGCATTACATGTCATTCTATCATCATAACGCCTCTGAAATGTCACTAAACAAATTGGACTGCTTTCTCAACTTAGCAGTTAAATAAACTAAAGTTCAAACAAATACTTTGAGAGTTAATAAATTCCAAAGCCCAGAATTAATGTCTTCTCACTCCAAATACTAGGATGTCTCCCACTCGGGGCTGAGATAGACCCTTTCTTCTCCAAATAGAAAGAAGAGCAGGAAATCTTTCTAAAATACAACATGCTCTGTGATGGTACAACCACATTCATAAGTCAATACTACCACACCAGATCTGCAGTCACCACCATCCTGAACAGTGGATGTTTCAGGGAGGAGCGGGGGAAACAAATACAACATGAGACCTAGGATTCTAAGTGCCTAGCATCAAGCCTAGCACAATAAAATTTTTGTGATAGAAGAAATGCTTATTCAATGAAAAAAATAAATGAAGATGTGCCAGAAAATGCATCTGTTCCACTGAAGCCCCTGCACTGGAAAGCAGTTCTTTGTCCTACTTCCACAACTGTGTTTTTGCTTCCACAATATTTTTAGTACCTCTAGGTTTTAATTTGGAATGGATTTTTAATTTAGTTTCACTAGGTTTTGAACACCTAATTAATACTTCAAGCACTTCTGTTTGGATCAGAATGAAGATCCCTACTAAAAATATTTAATGATTATTTATGGCAATATTTCAAAAATGAGCTAGCAGGTTTACATAAATATTTGAGATGGCTTCATTATTTTAACAAATGTGAATAGAGGCTGAAGAAGTAATACTATTTCCCAGCAGGTAGTTCTATCTAATCATGTGGACGGAAATAGAATCCATTTGGAAAAACAAGGTTTCATGCTCTTTCTAATACAATTTCCACTTTTTGTTAATTTATCAGAGATTGCAGCCACCTAAACAGAAAACAAGTTGCACCACTGGGTCTTTCTCTTTATTGTTCTTTTTTTATTTGTATAGTTGTACAGCAGGTATCAAGGTCAAATGTGCATTTTTAAAACACTTATTAAGATGGAAACTGGCTACTTTTTAACCTGCCTAACAATGCCATCATTATCATTACTATAAACAATCGAAAAGATTTTTCATTAATAGTCAGACACCATTATAACAAGTTCTGGAAATAAGAAAAAATAAGGGACCTAGTTATTATTTACATTCTCTCAACTAGCGTACATTCTCCATAAGAATGAGAACCGTGCTTTACTCATTTATCTTTCTATTTTCACATTTTTCTGTCAGACTAAGCACTCTGGATTTTTTTTTCAAGGAACATATCTACAAAATTAAAACGATAATTGTAATGACCTTCTGACAGATAATTCCACTAGTACCCATCATTATCATTACAACAGTTGTTTATTGCCAGCATTCATTCATCATGGTCAGTGCTCATGATGTTTAAGTTGTTAAATATTTTAAATATCACTTCAACCTACTTCAAAAAAAAAGTATTGTAAAAATTCAGTGGTATAATGAATGTAAAACACAGAAAAGTCTTAGTATATGTTCATGCCAATAATGCAGATGATGGGGATGGAGATGATTAAGCTGAGAAAAATGAACATAAAAGGAGAAATTACTAATCAAGTATCATGTTAATGACCAGATGAAAAAAGCTAAGTAACACTTTAGAAACTTAGAAAAGAAAGAGATTTGTGGAACCTATTCTCAACTAAGAAATAATTCTGGCTAGACATGGTGGCTCACGCTTGTAATCCTAGCATTCTGAGAGGCCGAGACAGGCAGATCACCTAGGGTCAGGAGTTCAAGACCAGCCTGGGCAATATAGTGAAACCCTGTCTCTACTAAAAATACAAAAAAATTAGCTGGGCATGGTAGCACATGCCTGTGGCCCAGCTACTTGAGAAGTGGGCAAGAGAATCACTTCAACCCTGGAGGCAGAAGTTGCAGTGAGCCATGCACGCCACTGCACTCCAGCCTGGGTGACAGACTGAGACTCTGTCTCAAAAAAAGATAAATAAAATAAAATACATGTGTGAGATAAACTTCATCAGGAATGAGTTCTAGCGCTGCTGATCACGAGTTAAATGTTAATGAATCTATATACAATAAAGTGCCTCTAAACACAAACACACATAAAATTATATATTATTTGATGGACATGTTATGACTAGAGGCTTGCAGGACCCTAATATTGTATTTCCCCTAGGATCAATAGTTTGATATTCACTAAATCAATGTTTGCAATGAGTTTATAGAATATAACTACCACAAATAATGAGAATGAAAATTGGTTGGTTAGTAGGTAGGTAGGGAGATAGATAGATAGATGGATGGATGGATGGATAATAGACAGATTAGATAGACACACAGATAGCTAGATACCTAGATAGATATACAGATTAGATAGATAGATGATAGACTGACAGAGAGAGAGAGAGAGAGAGAGAGAGAAGAGAGAGAGAATAGACAGACAGATGTGGAAAGGTAGAGATATTGAGTGATTTCTCCTAAGCAATCTGGGAAGAGGAGGAGGGGAAGAAGATGTGCACTGAAGAAGAAATGCCTCATATATATACTGAGTCTGGAGTAAGACCTGGCTTAGAATCCTGATTTATATGCCAGATAAGAAATACTGTTTATAGAGAATGAGTTACTGTAACTGTATGTCTTTTACTATTGTAGCTTCTGAAAACATCAGCTTCCTAACTGAACACATAGTAAAAGCTCAAATTAATATTAGCTTTTACATAATACTGATAAAGATGCATACTATAAAATGAAATTATTAAGATAAAATTATTTAAACTGTTCAAAGATTCCCTAGAATATAAACTATTATCATCAAGGTATTAGTAAGCATATAATTGAAGAAGCCACACATTTTTTGTCTTGAGACAGAGTTTTGCTCTGTCGCCAGGCTGGAGTGCAGTGGTGTGACCTTGGCTCACTGCAACCGCCACCTCCCAGGTTCAAGTGATTCTCCTGCTTTAGCCTTCCAAGTAGCTGAGACTACAGCACACCACCACATCGCACCACACCCAGCTCATTTTTGTATTTTTCAGTAGAGATGGGGTTTCACCATGTTGGCCAGGATAGTCTCTATCTCTTGACCTTGTGATCTGCCCACCTCAGCCTCCTAAAGTGCTGGGATTACATGTGTGAGCTACCGTACCCAGCCGAAAGCCACACTTCTAAACCTCCATTTAGCATCACTGGGGGAGAAAAGCTATGGTTGACTGATGCTGTCCACCAGGGCAGCAGTTACAGGAAGTAGGATGCTGGCTATAATCTTCTGTGTGATTTCCTATAGACTAATTTACTAATATGGTAAATTGGTGAAAAATAATGGCAAAACTGCAATTACTTTTGCAACAACTTAATATGTATCTAATATGCCCTTTGATCATGTGTGGAGAGAATTACATCATTTAGCTTGGGAAATACGAAAAATTAATTTTAATCCAAGAGTTTTCCAACTGTTAGTCTCAAACTTAAAGTGTGTTGACAACATGGGATTAACAAGGGACCAAAACCAACCTGGAAAGCTGGCATAACCTCCATATGGCAAACCGAGCGATCATACAGACACAAGTAGGAGTTACAAATTAAGTACAACATAACAAGAATGAGGAAAGTGGACATCAAGGGAGCTGCTGCTATGTGTCAATTTGACTGTTATTTCATTATGTAATTTTGGCAATCTGTGTTTATGAGGTGAGACCCCAAAGCAGCTGGCTGAGATATGGGACTAATTAGGCTAAGCAGTAGGAATGACAAAAATAAAATCAGTACCCAGGCCCCAGCCTCTGTTTTAAGCCTCTGGGAATAGTTCTTGTCCTAGCAGGGGACTTTTGCAGGGATCAGCAGTTACCAGGTCAAAGCTAAAAGGTAGGAACTGAGGTGATTTTACTATGAAGCTAAGTGAGCTTTTGCTTCAGGAACCCTCATTTTCACGATTTTTCTTTCAATTCACATTGTCATGTTGTTTTGTGAAACTTGCCAGAAAAAGATGTTTTTTGCAGATGGGACCACTATCTCTTTGTAATGTCCCTTCCCCTTTATAAGCCACTCATATCCAACGGCTTTAGAATAACTGTGAGTAATTTTCTAACCCTGCCAAAAGGAAGTTAAGTTAGGCATACATTTGATTAGGATTTAGTGAGAGGATTATGGGGTTTTCAGTCACTACCTTAAAGTTGTTCATAGCCGGATGCAGGTTTGGCTTCTTGAAATATTCTTATCATCTGTGGCCGCTGTACTTGAAATTCTGACACAAAGATAAATGGCCAGAGACTATATCTGAATAAAGGTTTTTAAAGCTTGACAATAATCCTAAATAACGTATATTACTTATAATCCATGAAGAAAAAAATGTTTCCAAATGATTAATAAACAACACATTTCAATTATGGAAAAGGAAAGACTGATTTATCTATTATCTACAGAAACGTATCACAGTATTATTGTGAATAGTCATTCAAAAAATATAAAGCCAAATAATATACCAAAAAAATCCTAGTCAGGTAGTTAAATAGCATAACAATAATTTCATTAGACTTGAATTGTATTGTTTGTGGTTTTTATCAGCTTTGTAAGCTTCTAATTTTGTATTTATTTTTCACGCCAAATATTTTATTCCATGCCTCAGTAAGACAAAGGTAGGATGGGGTCAGGTTGCTTCTAGATGGGGTCTGGCTGTAAATAAGCTTGGTCTGAGTGATCAATGAAACTTGCAATGAATCTAGCTTCAAGGAGGTGGCAAAGTAAGAACAGAAAAAACAAGGAATAAAGCAGTGCCTGGTCCAGCAAACCAGAAGAAATATGCCTCAGGGTAATATCATTTGTGGCATTATTCAGGCATAATTAGAAGGCAGTATGTCACTCCTCAATTTATTTTGTGCAAGAAAATGTTATTGCTTACAACTTTGTTTTCCAGTAAATTAGAGTCTTAGAACAATAGGAAACATAACTTTTTAAAGATCAAATACTTCAAGAACTTGAAGTAAACTAAGGCCTAGGACTTCAAATTAATATTCTGAGTTTGCTTAGGGACAGAATGCACTATTTAACTTTTTTTTATGTAAATCTTCTAAGAATTCATGTTTTATGAAAGCTGCCTGGAAAACGAATTTATACCAATGAAAGCACTTCATGTTAATCAAGGAACTCAAGGCATAACAAGAAAACAGTAACATTTTATTTTTAAATGGATGCTAAGAGCTTCCTAAGTCCCTCTCAGCATCAGATTACAAGAGAACCTGATCTAATATTCTGTACACCTAACATTTATCATGAGGAATTAAAGATGAGCTAAAACCCAAAGGAAGCCCTTAAAAAATTTCTACTTTAATTTTAAGGAATCAAAATAATTATATAACCAATGATTACATCAATTATTTTGCAGATCTGCATTAACTTAGTAAAGTAAAATGCTCACCTAATTTTCTTTAAATCACTTAACATTTCACTTGGGTAGTAGCTACACGCAGGTATGAAATCTAATATGTCAGTGTAAAATCTGGAAAATATCTTTGTACTTTTGGCAAGGTTTTACAATTCAGGAATTAACTCATAGTTGCCAAGATATCACTGTTGCAATGGCCCAAATATTCAGATTAACCATTTTGTGGTTTTTCCCCTTTCATCCTAACAGACCATGCCAGAATATTGCACTGTTACTGATTAGCTTCTATGTACCAATTATAGTGCCACATTTAATATTCACAATCTCATATAATTCTGCCAGGTATTATTTTCTCAATTTTACAGATGAGAACACAATCTCATAAAGATAAAATAACTAGGCCAAGGTCACACAGGCAATATCTATCTGTGTTAGGGTTTGAGATAAAGCTTGCTGTTTTCGAAAACCTACTTTGTATAGCAGCAGCAATGTTATGGCTAGCTCTCTGTCTTCAAAGGGTGACTAAATGATGAGGACCTGGGCTTGAGTCTGAGTTAGACCTCTCACTAGACATCAATACAGCCTCTTAGAGTATCACTGTGACTCTTGACAGAAAACAATAAATAAATAAATAAGTTAACTGGAGCAGAGAAAATCCTAATAACTAGACAAAAAATGACTATTAATTAAACGACATTCATGCAGATAACTTAATTTAAACACTCCCCCCAGACAGGAGAATTAGTCATCTTGTGCAAGTTCAAAGATACTTTGTGAGACTGCTTTGCAAAGCTAGATTTCTAATCCTGGTTTCTCTCCTAAATTTTAGAAACTTGTTCTTAAACCTTTTTCTAGATATTTGCATCTAGATAGTCTATCTGTAAGAGAATGTATTCATTCGTATTTGTATTCAGTTAACATTGTTTTAAGTCCTAGCCATAGAAATCTGTGTATGCTTCATTGTACTGGAGGTCTTGGGAATGTAAGCAAACCAATGACTATGTGTTATGTTCACGAAAATAGTGAGCTCCTTAAAAATGGATCTTATCATGACATTTCTATTTTTGTTAGTTAAATATGCATGTATTCTTTGATAAGGATTTCACATTTCACTGTCAAACTGGACTTCCCTCTTATAGCAGATTGCATTGTCTGAAGATGGCAGTGATGTCATCTTTCATTCCCTATGTTCTGTCATAATTTTGCCACATTCCTAGAGTCTAATTTCTCTCCCTTTGAATCTGGAAAGGTTTGGGATTCATTTGTAATCAACAGAATGCAGGAAAATTTACACTAGATAATATCTTAAGCTAGATTAGAAAGGATGACACAGATTCCATTTTACTCACTAAAACCCTCTTTCTGGAGCCCTGGGCCACCATGTAAACATTCAACTGCTCTAAGCTGTCATTGCATGAGGATGCCCAATCTACCCTGTAGAGATAGACTATATGCTGAATCCCTGAGGCCATAAGGAGAAAGGAAGTGAGAGAGAGGAGGAGAGAGAGACCCAGCTGCTCCTGCTCCCTGCAGTTCAGCAACCACTACTTTCTGGCAGCAATGGGAGTAGATCCCAGTTAGAACCACCCAAACAAGCCTTTCCAAATTCCTGGTTCACATAAACCATGAGAGATAACAAAATGATTGTTTTGAGTCACTGCATTTTGGGATAATATGTTATGCAACAATAGTAACCAGAACACCTGGTGATGATTGCTGCTGATGCTCATTAGCCTTCATGCCTCTAGGCTCTCTCACTTCCAATATACATATTGCCCACCACCTACACTTGTCCTGTCCATTTCCGGAAACTCTCAATGACTCATATTATTTAAAACTTAATAAGTGAACTCCTTATTCTACCAATTTCTGTCAATCCTTATCTGGATCTATCTTTATTCCATTTCTTCTACACAGGCCCGTGAGAGACCCAAGTTCAAATAAAGTTTTGCCTTATACTTTGGAGACTTTCTCTTCAATGTGAATTTACCTGGGCTTTTCCTTTGTTCTAGGATAGTGTTTCCCTTGTATCTTTATATAAAAAAAATATATAGATATAGATATGAAGATATACATATATACACATACATACACATACACGCACACACACACACACCCCCTACCCACCCATTCAAGTCCAATTTGAATTTCACCTCTTATATGAAAGCTTTTGTAAGTCCTTCAAAAAGAAGGATACCCTCCAAAACTTGCCATATACATCTATTTTTGTGCTGTCATAGTTTCATGTAACTGTGCATACATTTTTTCTATCTGTGAAATTTCAAGCTCCTTGACATCAAATTTTTCATATTTTCTCTTTTGACCTTTTTCAAACTGTATAGATTCAGATATTCCCAAAGTTGAAATTCAGTTTATGTTTCTACTACATATATTTACTTACAATCTTTCCTGTTCCTAAATAGAATTGAGGCAGTTTTAAAAGATGCACGCGACGGGCGGGGTGGGGTGGAAAAAATAAATAAAAGATGCACGCAAGGTAATAAGATAAACATTTAAAATAATCAAGAAAATGAAGCAAAGGTCAATTAAGAATTTTGAATGTAACATGGAAATACAGTAGAAAGAATTTCACAATGGCTCCTGTCAGGGTCACAGCAAGGCAAACCCATAGACCCCCTCCCTGTTCTCCCCTGCTAAGCTGAGCTAATAACAAAAACAGCCTCAAGCCTTGTAAACAGGGCACCCCGCTCTAGAACCCAGGATGTTGACCCAATTAAGCAGAATGTCAGCACCTGAGAACCAAGATGCAGTTTTTCCCTGGCTACCTGCAGACTCCCTATATAACCCCCATAGTCTGTAAGCTAGGCTGCTGCCTTCACTGCCTGTGGTGAGGCAGCCAGCAGGTTGAAATAAACTTGCTAAACCTGACACTTGGGTCTGCCTCTCCATCCTTTCTGTCAGCCTCACATTTTGATGCCAAAACCTGGAACGGGAGCAGGTGCTGGCCGCTCTTTCTCTCTCTCCCTGCTGCCGTGGCTAGGCCGTCCCCCTCCTTCCCCCACCATCCCGAACCCCTTTCCAGACCCAGGAGGGAAACCCCAGGCCTCCAATGCCAACTGTGGTTATCTATATCCAAATAATCACCTCCTGGCCAGTAAGTTGGATAGAGAACTGCCTCCGTCCGAGTTCCTCGACCGTCCGTCTGTTTCTGTCCGAAAGTCCCAGCACTGGGCCGAGGACACTCTTCCGGCCCCAGAGGCCTCAGTCCCGTCGTCTTGGGGGACGCCTAATTTGACAGTGACTGTTCCAAATTCACTCTCTTAGGTAAAGAAAACAGGTCAGAGGACGCTCTCTCCTGTCTTCCTTCTCGTCAGCCTCCTCTTCCGGCCTTTACCGCGGGCTCCGGCCAGTGCGTTCCGTCTAAAACCACCCCCCTTAGGACGTCTCCTCCGGAATCTGGACACCCTTGGGTTCCGGTCTGAAGTCGGGCCCACAAGATTAATACGGCCTGGCCCCAATATAAATAAGATAATGGCTCTCAGTGGCCGTAAAATGATACTTTGATTTCAACATTCTCCAGGACCTTAATTTCTGCCACCGCAATGGTAAACGGTCTAAGGTTCCCTATGTTTTCAGGCTTTCTTTACCCTCTGCAACTGCCCCCTGTCTGTCAGTCCTGCTCCACTTTCCAAATCCTCGAATCCTCCTCGCCCGCTCAAAACCCACCCTCAGTTCCTCCCACAGCCCCGGTGGATGATGCGTTCTCTTTTGACCCACTGACTTCCCTCTCCGCCAACACCCTGACCTCCGCCAGGACACCCTGAACCTCCCCTTGTCCCCTCCCCTCTTCAATATCCACCACCCCACCATCCCCACCCTGCTTCCAACTCCAACTCCTCTCCATCTCCACCCCACACCTGCTCTTGGACGCGGCATCCCCCGCAGCCAGCTCCAGCTCCCTTACTCCCCCTTCAAGAATGGCGGGGGGTGGAAGGCGTTGTCCGCCTTCATGTCCCCTTCTCTCTGTACGATCTCTCCCAAATCGAAAAGCCCCTCGGGTCCCTCTCCTCCAATCCAGACACTTACATCGAAGAATTTAAATATCTTACCCAATCTTATGAATTCACTTGGCATTATCTCCATATTATCTTCTAAGTCCGTAGAAGCCGCCGCGATCCCCCGAGAAGAGCCGAGGAAATTTTAACATCTCTTATTGTTGTACACCCCCTTACCTTCTCCTTCACCCTTACTTCTATTCCCCCACCTATTTACCACACTAAAAAACATAACCTCAGACTATCACATATGCTCTGTTACTTCCTCTCACAGGGTCCTCTGCTCTCCTCCTATCCCTACACATCAGCTAAAAAAAAAAAGCAGCCTCTCCCTATAACATATCAAACATGAAAAGTCCTTTCCTCTCCCCCATTCCCACACGGAAATAAAGGTCTTAACTCACCTATTCCTTGCTCATCTGCAAGGAAGCTTTGACTATCCATAGAACTATCAGCCCTCATAAACCCTTTAAAGAGGCCACCTCTCCATACAACCCCTATCAACTCCTTCCCCCAGAAACAGACCCCAATTCTTCCTCAAGTTCCTAACTCTTTTAATGGTCAGCCGCACTGTCTCTGCTCTCTCAAAGTGCCTTCCTACTTCTACAAGCCTCGGACAATCTTTCAATCTCAGTCCTTGTTTTTGCGCTCCAACTCTACACTTGCTTCCCGTTGCTGGACCTGATTTTCCCCTTTCCCCTACTGTCTACACAGCTATCCCAATTTCTCAGCCCTGAGACCATATTCCCGTTCGCTTCTCATGCACTATCCAAAACAGCTCTGCCTTTGTAGACGAAGCCCTCACCCTCACTAGGAACTATTCCATGGCCCTCACTAACAGAGCTACCAAATTTCTCTCCACATATACTGCCAATTACGACCGCACAAAACTCCCTCACCCTGCTACCCAAAGTCCTATAACCCTCCACATCACAAAACTTGGCCAAGCCCCCTTATGTGTCACGTCTTCCAAGGGACACATACACGTAGGCACCATCCCCCCCTCCCCCATGGCTCAACTCAAACCATCTCCCATTCCTCTTCCCTTACCTCACTCCAAGTAAATTATTAAGTTTCTCCTGAAGCTAATCGCCTCTTTACCCAGCCCCTCCACATTACCTCCTCTCCTGCCTCTCAAACATGGAAACCCCTTCCCCAGACAGGAGCTCTCAAAGGGGTCTCTCTCTCCTCCTCACTCTAGGTGACTAAAGCTGGACCAAGTCCCTCCAAACAAGGAACCTACACACTCCAACACCTATTCTCAATTCACTTGTCTGTTTACATTAACACTACAGGCATCTTCTTCCTCTGCTAGTCCACAACCTACTTCTGTCTCCCTACCAACTGGACAGGTACTTGCACCCTAGTCTACCTTAGCCCCAACATTAACCTTGTCTCTCCAAACCAAAAACTCCCTGTCCCTGCTACACTACATGCCCTCCCCCACAAAAAAAAATACAGTTTATTCCCTTAAAGTCACAACTAGTGTCAAGTTAGAAGCAGGAAACCTAAAAACCTTATTATCATATTTCCAGTCACTCTCCCAAAACTTCCAATCATCACTAAAAGAAAATAAATAAATAAATAAAATAGCAAACTCTATCACTCACCTCCAAAACCAACTAGACTCTTTAACAGCAGTCCCTCTACAAAAACCACAGAAGCCTATACCTACTCACTGCTGGAAAAAAAAAAAAAAAAAAAAAGTCTGTGCCTCTTTTTAAATAAACAATGCTCTTTCTACCTCAATAAATCCAGGTTGGTACAAAATGCTACCAAAAGGCTCAAAGACCAAAGCCAGAAAAAAAAATTCTTCTAACTGGCCCTCCTGGTCCTGTTTGTCTCTCAGCTCCTGGGCCCCTTGGCTACTTCCTCCTCGGCCCTGCTATAATTCTCCTCCTCCTCTTAGTTTTTGGCCCTTGCCTCTTACACATTTTCACCCAGTTTTTGCAGAATCCATTACAAGCTTTTACCCGCCGCACAACAGAAGACATGATAGTGTTCCAGGACTACCAACCTGCAAGCCAGCCTCACCCCAACCAGTGTCTTTACTCAGCACTATGCAGCTAGAAAGGAACAGCACGCCTTTCCCCTTTCTTTTGTATGTATAACAAAAGGCTGGAATGTTAGGGTCACAGCAAGGCAAGCCCATAAACCTCCTCCCTGTTCTCCCCTGCTAAGCTGAGCTAATAACAAAAATGGCCTCAAGCCTTGTAAATAGGCACGTGGGTTCCAGGATGTGGTTACACCCAACTCTAGAACTCAGGATGTTGACTCAACTAAGCAGAATGTCAACACCTGAGAACCAAGATGCAGTTTTTCTTAGAATAGTCCCTCGCTACCTGCAAACTCCCTATATAACCTTCATAGTCTGTAAGCCAAGCTGCTGCCTTCACTGCCTGTGGTGAGGCAGCCAGCCTGGCAGGTTGAAATAAACTTGCTAAACCTGACCCTAGGTCTGCCTCTCCATCCTTACAGCTCCAAGATTCTCAGTCCCTGGAGTACATACCTCCTCCCCTCCTCCCGTATGTGACAGAGTAACGTTGAAGGTGCTGCTCTGAAGGGATTTCTTTTTCTGATATAGTCAAAGCTCCTAACCAGCTGATTTAACTTGAGGAAATTAGACAAGCCTGACCTACTCAGGTGATTCCTTAAAATAGAGGGAGAGAGCGAGAGAGAGAGAGAGAGAGAGAGAGAGAGAGAGGCTGAAATAGCAAACAACCATGTTGTGTGAACTCTAGGTAGAGAACCTTGTGGCAAAGGAACTTCAGGTCGCCTATAGAAGTTAAAGACCTCAGTCCTACAACCCCAGGGAATAAATCTTGCCGACAACCTGAATGAGCTTGGAAGTGGATTAGTCCTTAGGAAAGCCTCCAGATGATAATGCAGCCCAGCTGGGAGCTTCATTACAGCTAGTGAGATCCTGAGCAGTAGAAGCAGGTAAGCCATGTCTAGACTTACAACGCACAGAAACTGTGAAACAATAAATGTGTGTCATTCTAAGCCACTAAATGTAATAATTTGTTACATGATGACAGAAAACTACCATAGAAACCAAGAGTGAGATTAGTGCCCAAATGTCATGCCATGAAGTCCCACAGAGGTGGACCAGACATTTGTATCTAAGCTTCCAAATGGCAATGTTAACTGGGTGAGAAAATTCTGATATGAGACCCGCAAGGTTCATAAAATTATTTTAGAAATATGGGAAATACTATTCTTCTCATTTGCAATTGCAGGGGGAAAGAACCTGCTAGAGGTTTACCCTCCCTAGTGATGTTTACCTTAGGGTATCTCTCAAGGCTCTGCCTTCAGACTTCCTTCTCCCTTGCCTGTTCTATGTCTCAGACTCTGTGCTTTGGATTTGGTCACAGCTCTATAATTCCTCCCCACCCCCCTCTCTAAGCTATTTTATCTTCACCTTTTAGTTCTGCCTAACTCCTTGGCCAGAGGCTTTATCTTCCACTGCATACAGTACAGCTTTGCCTTGGTCAAAACTCAGCCCTCATTTTAGGAGTCCCTGCCCAGATATGCCCTCCTAGACAGCAAGGCTGGTATAGCGAAGGTTCCTGATTTGGTCCTTTTATTCTTTCCATAATAGATATATCCTTTTCTGAGAGCATACATTGTGTTAACATAAGAACAAAAATGATAATGCTGATTGAATTCAGTACCAATCTGTGCAGATGTTCAGACACTTCCCTATGGGGCCAGAGTTTTATAGTCAGGATCGAAAGGGTCCCTCTAGGCCTTGTCCTGGCCTTCATTTAAGCTGATTCTGCTTCATGTTAAATTGGATAGTCACTTTATGATGAGATCAAATGGCTTCTTTAAAAACTGAACAGGTGCTATATTACAAGCCAGCAGAAACCATTCCCATGAATTGTGGTAATAGGCAAGCTGCAATGTCATTCCAAAACCAGTAATATAATAAGGGTTGCAGAGAAATCAGGCTCTGCCTGTCCCCTAAAACTAGATGAAGTGGGAATAGGAAAAGGAAATTGGTCTGTACATTTTCTATTCCCATTAGTCTAGAGACTACCTCTATGCCGGGAATAGATTAGACTTTAAGGTCAAAGTAGCCAATTAGTTGGTGTACTTTAGAACAATGTGCATTTATTGGAATATAAATATTGCTTACAAAGTTTTTCTTTCTGTATAGCTCAGAAAAACGTCCTTGGGTAGAACCCAAATCCGAACATTTTGCCATAAACAGCATTTACAATTTGGCAACAGTTATAGACTTCTTATACTATTATTTCTGATATAATTTTAAAAGTCTGTTTTTATCTTTGTGACGCAAGTTATTAGTGCAGATTCCCCATAGTCTTCCTGAATTTTTCTCACTCAACTGTATGGGCAGCAAAGCCCCAGGTGGATAAAAGTAATTAATTAGCATGTTTTATTTATTTAAATACATAGCAGTGTATAAATATGTATCATTGTGGTTGTAAGCCCTCAGGATGTAAAAGTAATCAACAGTCCTGCCCACAATGAGCTTACAGCACAGTAGAGAGGACAACAACTAAAAATGCTAGTATAGCAAATGCTTTTAGTGCTGGTTCCCATTTCTGAATAAGTTAGAACCACCTCTGGAGCTTCTAAATAATATTCTAGCTCTGTTCCTACTCCTCAGAGTCTGTCTGGGGTGGAAGACAAACATTGGAAGTGTTTTAAAGTTCCCCAGATGATTTTAATGTGTAGCCACGGGCTGGAAACCACAACCTTAAAGGATACATTTGCCAGGTGCTCTAATAGTAAGCTACTAACTTTTCCTTTTGTAGAGAAATAATTAATATTATTGAACTTGAGTTTAAATTTAAAGGATGCATAACACCTCTCTAGGTAAGAAAGTGGGCAGAGGAGGTTGAGAGGGCTTTTGAAGCAGGGTTAGCCTGCAAGGTAAAATGTGGTTGATGCTAACTTTTTACTACCGACCTAACATATGTGTATATTAATCTCCACTGCCTTCACCTGAATGCAAACCACCATCATCTCTACCTTGCAAGAATCGACCAGTTTTCTAGTTCATTTCTGAATAAGCACTCTTTTCCTCTTTAAACCCATTGCTCCCGCTATAGTGAAAAAGATTGTCTTAAAACAGAAATCAGTTGCCTTCCTCTAATTCAAATCTTTCAGTGGCTTCATAATGATCCTAAAGTCCAAAATATTTAACCTAACAGATAAGACTCCTATTATTTAGCCCTGAACTTTCTGCAGCCTCATCTTAAGCCTCCTTTGCAGACTCAGTCTTGTTCATGCTAGCTTTGCTTCAGCTCCCATGCAAACTAAGCTTTCTCCTTTCCCATTGCCTTTGCAGAGAATGATTACTCTTCTTAGCACCCTATCCCAATGCTGCCTCTCAGCCTACCCTATGACCTAGCAAATTCTACTTATGCTTAGGTCTCAAATACCCCTTTTACACAGGTTTCCACAACCCCCCTTTTAATTAAGTTAGGGGTTCTGGTTATACGTCTCTGTGGCCAATGCTCCTCTCCTTTTTAACCTAAATCTTCAGGAATCACGCTATAAGCTTTGTGATGACAGAGATAATTAATTTCCAGTTTCTTTATGTATCATTAGTGCCTAGTAGTTGGTAGATGATTGGCAAATAATAGTTGATTAAGTCAAGGGACAAACTAACCTACATTACCTCTCTAATACTTTGTATTTCTACCTAGATTGAAATTTGGGCATGAGATGTGGCTAGAATGTGGGATGAAGCTTTACGTATCCATACAGCTTTCTTCTTCTCTTTCTGCTTCCTCTTTCTCCGTTTCTCTCTTTCTATTTGTCCTCAAGAGTTTAGCTTTTTGTACGAATATCTGCATTTAAGCAGAGGAATTAGTAAATAATATTTATTCACAAGAATATTATTTTATTATTTCAATGAGTAAAAAGGGAAGAAGCTGAATATTTTATAGGTAACTATGATATATTCCTAGGATTTACAGTTAATCATTTAATATTTTTTCTGTCACAATAATTTTCCTATTTTTCAGGTGAAGGAACTGAGACTAGGAAAGACCATTACTTCCCCGAAGTTCACAACTCATAATAGAACTACCAGGGAAAAGGCCAGGAACTACATAACTCTGCATCTCCTGCTCTCTCCACTACTCCATCAGATCTGTAACAAAGAGGTAAGTCATTTTCAATGTACCTTCAACTCTCTCACATGAGCAGCTATCCAAGGTGTTTTAATTTTATATTGTTTCTTACATGGTTGATTTCAGGGGTACATAATATACTTCTGTTAATTATGTCTACAAGGATAAAAGATTATGCACATAATCAATTCCTATCTCTTGTCTCATAACCTTTTTAAAATTGCATTCATTCATCCATTCAATAAACGTCTGGTGCTAGAAATAAAATTTTGAATTGCTTTTAGAAAATTAATATTATTAATCATGAAGACATTTTCCTAAGCTTTTGAATTTGGTTATATTTCATTTCTTTCTGAGCTTTGGAATTAAATTCCATTATGCAATACCTAGAATACAGTTGCGTAATTCTTGCATATGGATAAAATGGAACGGGCCATGCCAGCATCTGGGTTGTGAGGAATGGGGAAGTAAACTTACAAAGTGTACCCTGACTCTCAAAATAGATAAACTATACCAGAAGACATCATGATGGTTATTGTAGGCTAAGTGCAAACTCTTAATACCAGTCCAATTAAACCCATATTTTCCCAGATAGTGACTTAGAAAAAACTGATCTAACGTTAATTCCCTGTACATCCACACATTTTAAAGACCATTGATTGTTCTAACAACTCTGTAGTTTTCAAATCCAAACAATCACTGCCAAAACCAACCTAGGACTAATTCCAGCTGACCTCTTCCCTCATTTTTTCCTTTCCCCCACAAACCATATAACTGAGTTTAATTATTAGTTAGTTCGTATGTTTATTGCCAAGTTGTACTGCTTATTATCTCTTACCATGACAAAGCTTTATCTAAAAAAGAAAGGCAACAAAGACAAATATCTTTCAAAGACAATAACTAACTAGACAATTCTTTCTAAAATTACTGTGTTCATCTGTTACTATCTAGGCTCAAACCAGAACAGGGTGTCACCTATGTGAGTCTGCAGAAATTGCTCAAGCAAACAAAATATTTTTCAGGTAGCTGTTGGCAACATAGCCAAAGGGTACATCTTGATTTAGAAGAAATGGGGAATAAAAGTCAAGTTTGTAAAAGTGATAAGTTAAAAGAGTCAATAGGAGGGATAAAAAATAAGAAATTAAAGGGACTGGAAGTGCAAGATAAGTCAGAGAAAGTGGTTCAAGACATAAATTGTGAACAATTTGATTGCTTTAAAACTTGCTTTACAGCCAAAATTGACACATGGGATCTAATTAAACTAAAAACCTTCTGCACAGCAAAAGAAACTATCATCAGAGTGAACAGGCATCCTAGAGAATGAGAGAAAAATTTTGCAAACTATCTATCTGACAAAGGGCTAATATCCAGAATCTACAAGAAATTTAAACAAATTTACAATAAAAAAAAGGAAACAACCCCATCAAAAAGTGGGCAAAGGAAATGAACAGACAATTCTCATAATAAGACATTTATGCAGCCAACAAACATATGGAACAAAGCTCATCATCACTGGTTATTAGAGAAATGCAAATCAAAACCACAATGAGATACCATCTCATGCCAGTTAGAATGGCAATCATTAAAAAGTCAAGAAACAACAGAGGATAGAGAGGATGTGGAGAAACACTTTTACACTGTTGGTAGAAGTGTAAATTAGTTCAACCATTGTGGAAGACAGTGAGATTCCTCAAGGATCTAAAACCAGAAATACCATTTGACCCAGCAATCCCATTACTTTGTATATATACTCAAAGGATTATAAATCATTGTACTATAAAGACACATGCACATGTATGTTTATTACAGCACTGTTCACAATAGCAAAGACTTGGAACCAACCCAAATGCCCATCAGTGATAGACTGGATAAAGTAAATGTGGCACATATACACTGTGGAATACTATGCAGCCATAAAAGTATGAGTTCATGTTCTTTGCAGGGACATGGATGAAGCTAGAAACCATCATTCTCAGCAAACTAACACAAGAACAGAAAACCAAACACCGCATGTTCTCACTCATAAGTGGGAGCTGAACAATGAGAACACATGGACACAGGGAGGGGAACATCACACACCAAGGCCTGTCAGTGGGTAGGAGGATAAGGGAAGGATAGTATTAGGAGAAATACCTAGTGTAGAGGACAGGTTGATAGGTACAGCAAACCACCATGGCACATATGTACCTGTGTAATAAACCTGCACATTCTGCACATGTATCCCAGATACAACATGGGAGTACAGATATCCCTTTGTCATTATGATTTCAATTCCTTTGGACATACACTCAGAAGTGAGATTGCTGGATCATATGCTAGTTCCACTTCTAGTTTTTTGAAGATCCTTCATATCATTTTTCATAATGGCTATAGTATTCGTGTTAATTTTACATGAAGTTGTGTAGTGTCATCTCCAACTTTATTCTCCTTCAATATTGTGCTGACTATACTCAGTCTTTTGTCTCTCCATAAACTTTAGAATTAGTTTGTCAAAATCCATAAATTATAATAACTTGCTGAAATTTTGATTGGGATTTCATTTAAAATATAGATAAAGTTGATAAGAACTAATATCTTGACAATATTGAGGTTTTCTTTCTATGAACATGGAATAGTTTTATGTTAATTTTCTTGTTTGATTTCTTTCATCAGTGTTTAGTAGTTTTTCTTCATATAGATCTGAAACAAATTTTGTTAGATTTATACTCAAGTATTTCATTATTGGTGGTATTAATGTAAATGTTAATACAGTTTTTATTTCAAATTCCACTTGTTCATCTCGCTGTATAGGAAAGGAATTGGCTTTTGTGTATTAACCTTGCATCCTGCAAAACTGCTACAATCACTTATTAGTTACAGGAGTTTTTTGGTTGTTGATGATTCTTTCCTATTTTCTTTATAAATGATCATGTTATCTGTGAACAAAGTATTATTTCTTTTTTCTCAATATATATATACCTTTTATTCTTCTTTCTTGTCTTTTTGTATTAGATAGGCCTTCTAGAACAAAGTTGAAGAGCGTTAGTAGGAGGAGACATATTTTCCTTATTCCTAATTATAGTGGAAAAGTTTGAAATTTCTCATCATCACGTATAATTTTTGCTGCAGGTTTTTAAAGCTATTTTTATCAAGTTGAAGTAGTTTCCTTTTATTTCTAGTTTGATATGAGTTCTATTTTTTTTTAGTCATGAAGGGGTATTATATTTTCTCAGTTGCTTTGATATGCTCATGCAATTTTTCTTCTGTGAGCCATCGATGTGATGGATTACCTAATTGATTTTCCGGTGTTGAACTAGCCTTGTATAACTGAGATAATTTCAATTTGGTCATCATGTATAATTCTTTGGATAGATTGTTTGATTTCACTTGCTAGTGTTTTGTTGAAGGGTTTTACATCTATGTTTATGAGGGATATTAGTTTGCAGTTTCATTTTCTTGTAATATCTTTGCCTGGTTTTGGTATTAGGGAAATTCTGGCTGCATACAATGAGGAAGTATTTCTCATAGGACTAGGAATTACCCTTTTTGCTTCAAATTTCTGAGATTGTAGAGAATTAGCACAAGTTCTTTCTTAAACATTAGGTAGTGTTGAACAGTGAACCCATCTGGGGTTGGTGTTTTCTGTTTCAAAAGTTTATATTATATACTCTACTTAATATATAGGAACACTTTTACACTGTTTGTGGGAGTGTAAATTAGTTCAACCATTGTAGAAGACACTGTGGCAATTCCTTAAGGATCTACAACCATATTGTAGCATTACTCACAAGGGCTAAGATATGGAATCAACCTAAATGTTTGTAACAGATGAAATTATTTTAAAATGTGGTATATATACACACACAATGGAAACCTTTTCAACCTTGGAGAAAGAATGAAATCCTGTCCTTTGAAACAACATGGATGAGCCTGGTAAACATTATGGTAAAGGAAATAAGCCAAGCACAGAAAGACAAATATCTCATGATTTCACTTAAATGTGGAATCTAAAAGAGTTGAACCACTAGATATAGAGAGCAGAATAATGGTTACTTACTAGAGGATGATGGAGGGGGAAGGGAGGGCATAAAGAGGTGGTCAAAGGATACAAAGTTTCAGATTTACAGAAGAAATAAGTTTTGAGATCTATTGATAGCAGGATGGTTACAGCAATAACAATGTACTATATATTTCAAAATAACAGAGTAAATTTCAAATGTCTCATCAGAAAATGATATGTAAGCATGGTGGTAGATATGTTAATTAACTTGACTTAATTATTCCACATTGCATACATTTATCAAAACATCACATTGTAGCTCATAAATGTATACAGTTAAAATTTCTCAATTAAAACTTTAAAAACACTTTTTAAAAAAAATAAGTGTTTGCTAAAAATTATAGGAAGGGAGGGATGAATAGGCAGAGCACAAAGGATTTTTGTAGTAGGGCAACTACTCTGTACGATACTATGATGGTGGATACATATCATAAGTTTGTACAACCCCACATAATGTGCAACACCAAGAGTGAAACCTAATGTCAACTAAGGACTTTGAGTAATTATGATGTGTCAATGTAATCTCATCAATTGTAACAAACGTACTACTCTGATGGAGGATGTGGATAATGGAGGAGGCTGTGCATGTGTGGGGCAGATAATATATGGGAACTGTGTACATTTGCTGTGAATCTAAAATTGCTCTAAAACATAAAGCCTATTAAAAAAATAACAGCTGACTCATGCAGGGGTTAAACTCCCTCCCTCACAAAATAAGCAGAAAATGTGAACAAGTGCTTCACCAAAAAGTCTAGAGAGACAGAAAATAAGCAAAAGGAAAGATTCTCACCATCATTTGGGAAATATAAATTCAAGCCATATGCTAATATACCACAATATAACCACCATCCTGAGAGGCTAAATTGAAAAGACTCTGCATACCAAGTGTCAGCAAGCATGTGGAACATCAGTAATTCTAACATATAAGTTAAAATATTAAATTGTACAACCACTCAGAAAACCATTTGGCATTTTCTTATCAACTTTAACATACATCTAGCATATTGATTTCATGTACCATATGTTCTAGCCATTCCACTTCAAAATCTTTATTCAAAATAAAAGAAAGCATATGTCCATTCAAAGACTTGTGTACATATTTTTATAACAGCTTTATTTGTCATAACCAAACACTGGAAACAACCCAATTGTATATTCACAGGTGAATGAATAAATAAATTGTGGTATAACCATACATTGGAATACTATTCAGCAATAAAGGGAATCTATTGTTCATGCTACAATATGGTTGAATCTCAAAATAATTACACTGAGTGAGAAAAGCCAGACAAAAAATAGTACATTCTGTATATTAACATTTACATAAAATTCTAAAAAATGCAAAGTATCTAAAATTACAGAAAATATATTACTATTTGCCTAGTGATTGAAGAAGAGACACTACTTTTGAAATTGATGCACATTTTCAGTTTTTATTTTAGTGAGGACTTACAGCTGTGTACATTTTTAAAACTTAACCAAATTCAACATTTCTATTATGTGCGTTGTATCATATGTTAATTGGACCTCAATAAAGACATTAAAAATAAACCAAAAATAATGTGTTCTATAATATACATTTAATAAAAGGTAACATATCTAAGATAACTTTAAATAATAAACATTGTTATCCAATTTGAAATATTGTTATAATTTACATTGTGATTTTTAAATTAACCCATGGATTTTAAAAGGCCTAAACTTTAAAATTGAGTTTTAAAACTTAAGTCTTTAAAAATTTAAATCATTTAAACTTGAGTTTGAAGAATTAAATTCAAGCCTTTAAAAATCCATGGGTTATTTTTAAATTCATGATGGAAATTAGAACAATATTTTAAATTGAATAATAATGAGTATACAACAGATCCAAATCATTTGCAGCAATAGCAGTGCTTAGAAGGAAATTTGTGGCATTATGCTTGTTATGAGTTGAGTTGCTTCTCCCACAGATGCACATGTTAACGTAATAACCTCAGTACTCAGGACGTGACCTTATTTGAAAAAATGTGAACTAATTACTGCAGATGTAATTTGTTAATATGAGATCATATTGGAGTAGGTTGGGTTCTTGTTTACTATAACTGGTATCCTTATAATAAAAAGTGGAAATTTGGGCACAGGCACACTCATAGGAAGAATGCCATGTTAACATGAAGACAGACATTAGTGTGATACTACTGTAATCTAAATAATGCTATAGATTGCCAGCAAACTACCAGATGCTAGGAGGAAGACATATAATAGATCTTAACTCAAAGCCCTCAGAGAAAACTAACCCTGACAGACCTCAAAATTCTAGCCTCCAGAACCAATTGTGAGACAGTAAGTTTCCACTGTTTAGGACACCTGCTTGTGAAACTTTGTTAGGGTAGTCCTAGCAAACTATTTAGCACAATGCTTATTTTAGAAAAAATCATTATGTAAAAGGTTTAATATAAATCATCAAAGTTTCTACTTTCAGAAGCTATGAAAAGAACACATTTAAAAAGCAGTAAGTAGAATAAAGGAGATAATAGAGATAATAGTGGCAATTAATTAACTACAAAATGTGTAAACAATTGAGAAAATCAATGAAATCTACACTAATGAAGTCAAACCAATAAAATCTAGACTGATCAAATAAAGAAATAGAGAAATACTAATACACTAATAGAGAAATATACCTTACCCATGGCTTGCAATATCCAATACTGTTTCAAAGTTAATTCTTTCCAAATTGATATACAGACAAAGTAATTACAATAACAATCTCAGTAGATTTCTTTGTTTCAATATGGAAAAGCAAAGGGCCTAGAACAGCCACAATTGTCTTGAAAAGAAAAAAAAATTAGAAAATACCACATGATTTCACTTATATGTGGAATCTTAATTTTAAAAAGTTTTGATATCATAGAAGCAGAGAGTAGAACAGTGATTACCACAGACTGGGAAGGGAGGAGAGAGGAGAGGATGGGGAAAAAGGTTGGTCAATGGGTACACAGTTACAATCAAATAGAAATAATAAGTTCTGGTGTCCTACTCCACATTAGAATAACAGATGGTTAACAATAAGATATTGTACATTACAAAATAGACAAAAGAGAGGCTTTTGAATGGTCTTGCCACCAAAAAAAAAAAAAGATAAAGACATGAGGTGAGGATAACTAACTACCATGACTTCATTATTGTACAACATATATAAATATATATCTACAACATAGGTAAATATGTTGTACAATGATCAAATCATATATATAATTATATAAATATATGTTGTACAATGATATATATTAGTCCATTTTCACACTGCTGATAAAGACATATCTGAGACTGGGAAGAAAAAGAGGTTTAATTGACTTATAGTTCCACATGGCTGGAGAGGTCTCACAATCATGGAAGAAGACAAGAAGGAGTAAGTCACATCTTACATGGATGGCAGCAGGCAAAGAGAGAGAGTTTGGGCAGGGAAACTCATATTCTTAAAACCATCAAATCTCAAGACTCACTCACTCTCGTGAGAACAGTTCAGGAAAGATCTGCCCTCATAATTCAATCACCTCCCACCAGATTCCTTTCATGACAGGTGGGAATTGTGGGAGTTACAATTCAAGATGAGATCTGGGTGGGGACACAACCAAACATCATTCCACCTCTGGCCCCTCCAAAAGCTCATGCCCTCACATTTTAAAACTAATCGTGTCTTCCCAGCAATCCCCCAGAGTCTTAATTCACTTCAGCATTAAGTCAAAAGTCCACAGTCCAATGTCTCATCTGAGACAAGACAAGTTCTTTCCACCTATAAAATGATTTGCTAAAGATCGTAATGCTTCGGTATGTATTTAATGAATGAATTAATAAATGAGAACTGATGCAGCATGATTTGGAAGCTGTCTCCTCTTCTGAGACCATTGTGTATGTATTATTAGATGAGGTAGATAGCTTTTCCATTCTGTTTTTGGTTTTGTTCCTCTGATTTTTTTAACCCCTTCTTTTAAAAAATGAAATTCTTTGTTAAGCATTTTTAGAAAGAAATTTTAAATCCCATAGACTAAAAGAAGAATGTATATAAAAAATTATTTGTTAGGGAGCTTTTATTCACCATGATAGGAATGTTCATGTTGAAAATACTCCATGTATATTGAACTGTTTGCAATTTTACACTACAGAGGAAAAACATTTTCCAGATTTTATAATTCTTTCTCTAATATCTTCCAGTTAACATAACCTCCCACTTACCCTCTGTCCTCATGCTCTATTTCCAGTTTTTATCTCAGAGTACAGTTTGCTGATTTCTATTAAAATTCATGGATTCATAGGCTGGTCCTGGGAGAGATCATCTGGTTCAACAGAAACCAAGCAGAGATGATGCCTCCAAGACTGTAAAAGTCAAAATGGAAATAGGCCTGTGATCTGCTCAACATTTGCTACATTCCTTGTCCTTCACCCAGACTAAATAAGAGGTCAGCTTTCTTCATTTCAAGCTGAGATAAAACTTCCAAGTGTTGTGACCAATTATTTCATCCCATTAAGTTCTGATTGACAGGGTATATGTAATATATATTCATATATACTATATATGTTATAGTTAATTAGAAAATGGAAAATTAATTAAAAACTATTTCCTAAATGTAATTTTCCTACTAGAGAAAGTCTTTTTGAAAACAAGTCATATAGATGGAAAAAATTAATAAAATTTTTCTTTAACATAAAAATGTATATGACTATTAAGCTAGTCAATATTTTTTATTTCCATAAATAGAAGTGAGCCCCAAAGGTAAAGTTAGTGGCTCAGAATTGTGTAACAAGCTGTTGGAAGAGCAAGATATGAATCTTAGTTATCTTGGTCTGTTGGTTCTTTGAGGTATATACACATATCTTCATGAACTTTATTACATATTAATTTATCACCTTACGATCTCAAAACAAGTCATGGTCTTTTAGTCTATTTAAAATAAAATAAATAGAAATAGAGATATGTTAAACTGTGTGCAAAGGTAGGTTTCTGTATCCCTGAAGCATATCATCATATGACCTAATTTGCTTATAGTTTCAAACGTTTTAAAGTTTTATGAACTCTGACCTCACACATCATCTCATCAACAATTTAATATTATCACATTCGTGAATGGATACTTTGAATGGAATTACCAGCATACCTGTGGCTATGGGGCCAGCAAAAGGAAGCACTGTGTCATTGGTTGTGGTGGTAGTTGGGGGTATAGGCAGTGGATGAGGGAGCTCTGTGCTTGGACCTGGTCTTAGGTTGTCACCTAAGCAATAACATAATTCTTCTGAACTTCCATCGTTCTCATCTGTTAAAAGCAGAAGATACTGATACCAATAATCTTACAGGGTTTTGGTAAAGATCAGATAAGTTATTACACATAAAGAAATACATAAGCAAAACCTTTATAATATTTATATTTATTTTAGTACACTTAAAGAACGTTTCCATGAACAGACATAGAGAATATTTTTTTTATTAACAAGACTGCTGATGAAAAAATTTAAAAACTAAAAATAATATTAATTCTTCTGGAAAAAAAAAGCTTTAAGTAAGGGAATAAAGCTAAACACACAGAAAGGAAATCACTGCCTTTAGTTCAGTACAATCCCTCTCGGCTCTGCATTTACCAGTTTCCCCATTAAGAGTGAAAATGACAAGGTAATCCCCCCAACTCACCTAACACATCCTGTATTCCATCTGCAGTGTTCCCCAGACTTTTCTGATTATAAGAATATAGATTCTCTTCTTCAGTGGACCTGAGGTAGGGCCAGTTAACCTGTATTCTTAACAAACTTTCCAGTTGTTATTTATAATCTAAAAAGTTTCAGAACACTGCCTGAAGCAACAAGCAAGCCTAGATAGTTTCTCTGAGAGAGAAAAGCATGGGCATACACAGCTAACTCTATGAGACAGCTTCCCATGCTGGAGTTTAAGATGTGAGATTCAAGTTCACAGCTGCCATCCTGCTGCTTTAACATTAGCATTTCCCAGTTTCTGCTGCCCAATTAAAGATGGATTGCCACATTGTCCCTTGAAAAGTAAAATGGATAAATATGTGCCTAGCTCTTAAACACTTTTTTAAAAGTGAGAACATGAAAACATGTAAAAATATACAAGAGGTAGGTAATGAAAAGAAATGCATGTCAATGTGGGAAACTCGACTGTGTAATTTGTGGTAGTAGGGTACTGTGTTCACGCTCTCCCCTGTTTAAAAACAAACAAACAAACAAATAAAAAATACTGTTAATTTAAATAAGTGAAGAACCAGAAAACCCCTTAGTCACAGTGGACATCTCTTCTGTTGAATGACAACAAAGTCTTCCTCCTAAGGTGACCTGGCAAGGGGGAGTGATGCCCTCCCATCAGGGAAACTGTAATTGCCTAAGGCTAGCTTCCTGACCCAAGCTGAATCAAGCAGCATTTCCCTTTGATATTTTACTGTGAGACCAAGGAAAGTAGTTGCCAGTTTCTGCTGAGGGAAAAAAACTAAAAGATGTGAGTCTGGAAATCCAACTTGGCATAGTCGGATGCCATTTTACAGAGGGAAAAAATGAATGTTTCAAGAGAGAGCAGAAGATAAGAAACTGAAGAATAGTATCTTGGAGTTTTTCCCACCCTCTTCCCATTCACATCCCAGGCATGGCTACAGCTACAATTTCCTTGCATCTTTGTAGAGTGAGCAAAAAACAAAACAAAACAAAACATTGTTTCTTTTTCCCTAGTTATTTATCTGTCATGTGCAACTGGAAGGACACTGATTGGTACAATAAATTGTCACACATTTCAGATGTAAAACAAGTAGCCCCTGAATATTTGCTCTCAAGATTTGGCACTTTTACAACAAAGACAAAATATTTTTTAGGGGGAAAAATGGAGTGCTTTTTCACTAGTAATAGCTCATGAATGCTGATTTTGGGAAAAAATAAAATGTTTTCTCTTAATTTGAAAAAATATGAAGTTGAAATTACTTGAATAGCACCTACTGTTCTGGCTGGCATTTTTTCAATATTGCTATTGCACATGCATGCTATCGCAAACCTAGGTCAGTAATAAAAAATTATTTGGAAGAGGTTATAACCTGAAGAAAATGTCAGATCATCCGTATCTTTGTGATTTCTGATATACTTTTAATCTTTGACATGCCTACAAAAATAGTTTCCACCCACAATCATTCAGGAGAGCATTTCTGTAGAGATAGATTTTATACAGCACTTAAAGCCCAGGAATTTTTTGTTCAGAAGACCTGGGAATGCACATAGGATTCATACTAGATTTTATCTTTATTTCAGGAAAAGTTCATTGTTTAACGATATGTAGAAGTTTGCAAATGAGCTCTTCCTGAGTGAAAATTTTTGTTGCCTTGGAAGAAGTTTTTCAATATAAAACTATTATATAAAATTCAGTCTCTTACTTACATTTGCTAAAAATAACATATAAACAATACACCTCTATGTCCATTGCATTGATCTACACAGTATCTGTTAGAAAAAAAAATGAAAGAAAAATGACATTAATCTTTTCTGTTTTTATGATCCATTTTGCCACATTTTGAGATATGTCCTTGTATGTCTATTGTCTTCAATAGCCATCTTTGATTCTCATATTTGTGATCGTTGGTATAAGAAAGCACAAGACTTTTCCTGATTACAGATAGGAATTAGGAGTTAGAACTCAAATCAGAGATATGTATTGTCTATATGAAAGAGGAGAAATGGAGAAAATACACAGGTTGTTGTTGGTTTATTATGATTTTTTCCTCATAAATTACTAAGGCAGAAAGCAGGCACATAAAGAAACTGTATCATGAAGATTTGTCTTTAACTTTCAGCATTTACTATTTAGGAAGGGTGCTAGATGATATACAGACACCTGCAACCAAGATATTACAAGCCATGGGAACAGAGTTAGTTGGAATACGTGAACACACTAATTTGTAATACATTCAGTTCCCTGGAGAAATTAAAACAATGCATAATATACAACATTAGCATCTAGAAATTCTTGGTGATGCATAGTTAGAGTTAACAAATGAATAAGTAAAACCAAAAAATTAACTCTTCTCTAGGCTATTTCAATGATAGTAAAATGAGCTCTCTTTCCCACTACGTGGAAATCATCTACTGATTCTACTTTAAGTTAGGCTGAATTTAATATAAACTTGTACCGAACAATAAGAACTAATGACTTTCATGCACTTAAAATGTGCTAGACAAAAATCTCAGGGCTTAATTTGTATTAATATATTTAATTATCTAAACAACCTTATGAAGAAAATGAGGCATAGAGATTTAGGTAGCTTGGGCAATGTCACATAACTAGTTGTAGTACAGTACAGCCAAGAAAACAACACAGCAGTCTGGGTTCAGAGCTCACACTTGTTAATTTACTTACACCCACCTGGAAAAAAAAGATATAAGACCACTTAGGAAGACATATGTAACACACAAAGATAATATGAATTAAAGTAGATGAAATGTCCATTTTCAGTCACAATGGGCTAGATATTTTCTATAAAATTTCTTGAGAGTAACGTCTTGAGAGCAACTAGTAAAACCAAGGGAAAATTTTTAAATAATCAGTAGGAAGGCAGCAAAATGCCAATAATGTGGTGCACACTTATTTGGCTAGTATCTGAGAAAAAAAAGAAGCTCAGAGACGTAAACTAACTATGAGCTTTTCCTTTTCTAAAAGGACTGCCTAAAACTTGGAGAGACTAACAGCCTTGAGCTCAAGACAGGAATGAGAGTCCACGGTGTATCAAGTGTAGCGGGTATTGGTAAACACAAAAACGTGGCACCCACAGACCAATGCTGAAGTGAAAGTAGACAGCCCATTGAAATAATTAATTGGAAGGCCATTAAATAGAGGCAGCTCCAGTGCTCTGGTTTCCTGCATAAGCAAACTGAGATCCAACTCAATATAAACAGTCACATTCTAGGTAAGCCAAACTTCATCTTAACCCATCAGAAACTGCCAACCAACCTCTAAGAGGAACTAGGAACTTTTCACTAGGATCATTCAAATAAAGTGTTTCAATAATTAACTGGGAGGCCATTAGGCTGAGACAGCTCTAGTACCATGGGTGCTGCCACAAGCAAACCAAAACCCAATTCAATATAAACAGTAAAAGGAAACTGAAGCTTAACCAACCACAGTCAACTGGCCTTTAGTTATATAACTAGGAACTTTCCTTTAGATTATATCCAAATAAGGCAAATGCCTCACTGTAGCCAGTCAAGTAGTTTCTTTACTTTGCTTCTGTGTTCAGCCTATGAGACCCCGCTGCTCATGCTGCTACAGCAGAGCTCTCTGAACCTCCACTGGTTCTGAGTTATGTCTATTTCATGAATTCTCTTGGCTCAAATAATCTCTACTATATTTAGCTCATTTAATTTTTTTTAAGCTACTTTAACCAGTAAAATATTTTCTTTGCCTTGCTTTCACATTCACTCTATGCAAGCTTTCTCATTGTGTCTCCTTGGTGGAGTTCTGAACTGTTTGCAGTCTAGAGCTGCTTGCAGAATATATAAAGAATTGTTACAACTCAGTTATTTTTTTAAGCAACTCAATTTAAAAATGAGCCAAGATTTGAATAGATATTTTAACAAAGAAGATATTTAAATAATTATTAGGCTAGGTGGTGGCTCACACTTGTAATCCCAGTACTTTGGGAGGCCAAGGTGGCAGGTCACCAGGTCAAGAGATCGAGACCATCCTGGTCAACATAGTGAAACCCCGTCTCTACTAAAAATACAAAAATTAGCTGGGCATGATGGTGCACACCTGTAGTCCCAGCTACTCAGGAGGCTGAGGCAGGAGAATCACTGGAACCTAAGAGGTGGAGGTTGCAGTGAGTTGAGATCATGCCACTGCACTCCAGCCTGGCAAGAGAGTAAGTCTCTGTCTCAAAATAAATAAATAAATAAATAACAAAAATAACAATAAAAATAAATAAATAATAACACATGAAAAGCTGCTCGACACATGAAAACTTTTGCATTTACATTGGTAGAAATGCATTTATATTGTATTTACATTGACAAAAATGCCACAATGACTTACCACTTTATACTCACTAAGGTAGATATAATAGAAAAGACAGTTGATAACAAGAGTTGGTGACGATATGGAGAAGTTAAGAGCCCTGATACATTGCATGTTGGAATGTAAAATGGTGTGACCACTTTGGAAAACAAGTTGGCCGTTCCACAAAAGAGTAAAGACAAAATTACCATATGACTCAACAATTTTATGCCAGGAGAAATAAAAAAAATATATTCACACAAAAAAATGTACATGAATGCCAGAGCAGCGTTACTTGTAATAGCCAAAAGGCCAGTGCCACACAATAGCCAACAGATGATAAACAAAAAGTGATATACAATGGAATAATAGTTTGCATACTAATAAATTCACTAACATGGATGAATTTCAAAAACACTATGCTAAATAAAAGAAGTCACAAGATTATACATATATTATCACATTTATATGAAATGGCCACATTTATTAAATCTACACAGAGGAAATAGATTAGGGCTGCATAGGCTTGAAGGTTGAGGGGAAAAAAATGAGACTGAGCACTAAGGAGTATAAGGTTTCCTCAAGGATTAATAAAATGTTTTAAATTTAGATTATGATGATAGTTACACGCTATGTTAATATGCTAAATAAACGAATTGTACACTTTAAACGAGAACTTTAAATCATGCAAATTACATTCTCAATTCAAAAAAAAAAGAAATTATACAATTGACAAACTAAAATTAAATTTTTAATTTAAAATGTTCCACAAAGCAAACATCAGGTTTTAATGGCTTTACTAGTGGTGAATTATGCCCAGTGTTTAAGGAAGAAATAATATCCATCCTACCTAAATCCTTTCAGAAAACATAGGAAAAGAAATGTGGAAGCTAATTCTTTCAGTATTTCTTAGTGAAGTGTCCCAGCCTTCTGAGCAACAGAATTTGACAAGGTACAAAGACTGAGAATACCCACTTTTGTTCCCTAGACCTTTTAGTTCTTCGCATTTTAAAAGTATTAGACCCAGAGAAAATATTTACATTTCAGAGTGGAAAGAAGCACTTGGTCATTTGTTTACATTCTGAGGAGTTGTAAACTTGGGACCTCCTTCTTATTCATTTCTCAGAGATTTGTTTATATCACAAAGATTCATTTTCTCCACTTTCTCTAGGTTTGTCTTGTGTCTTAGGAGACACAAGTGGTAACTGGGCTGTTTGCAGTTCATATAAATTCCCATATTTATAATTTATGAGCTCTTCTCTTGTAGTGCAAATATTCCATTTCTTTTCTGTACATGCAAGCCCAATTATCTGTTGTAAAATAATAGATTGGTCCTTATCCAGAAACCTCACCTTTGCTTTCAGGACAATATAAATATCTACAGATGTTAAATATTTACCAAGAATGCTTCCTGAATCATTTTGTGATGCAAGTATTACTCTGACACCAAGCAAAGATGTTACAAGAAATGAAACTACAGATCAATATCTTCCACTGAACAATGAACACGAATTTTTTTAAATTTCATTTAAAAAACAATTAAAAAAAATTTTTTTAAACATAAGCAGATCAAATTCAACAATATATGACAAGAATGTGCCATGAACAAATACTGTCTATTCCAATTGTGCAAGTTCATTTTAACCTTCAAAAAATCAATGTACTTCAGCATATTAGCTAAATAAAGCATAAAACACATACAATCATCTCAATAGGGTGAGCATTTGCCAAAAATAAATTTGGCAAAAATCTAGACATGCACATTAAAACTATAAAACACAAACAAGAGAAATTATTAAAGACATGTAAATTGAGAGCTATATTATATTCATGGATTGGAAGACTCAGTACCATTAACATGTCCATTTTCCACATAACAATTCATAGATTGAACTCAATCACAATCAAAATACCACCCATCTTGTCACTGTAAAGTGTGTATAAACATGCAAAGAACCTGGACTAGCCAAATAAATTTGACTAAGTAAAACAAAGTTAGGGAAGATACTCTAATCTGTTTTAAGATTTACTAATCAAGACGTGATATTAGCAAAAGTACACACATAGATATCAGTGCAACAAAATAGAGAGGCCTATACTAATCACAATTATAGGGTCAATTGATCTTTTTTAAAGATGCCAATGTAATTGCATGATGAATGAACAGTTTTTCAACAAAATTCCACTAAACTGACTAATTATTGATATGGACAAAATGAGCCTTAAATCTTGTTTCACACCATATACCAAAAAACTAAATTGAAATGCATCCTAGCCCTAATGTACAAACTAAAAACTATGAAACTTCAAGACAAAATATAGAAGAAAATCTTTTGACCTTAAGATAGGAAAAATTTTTATAGATAGGACATCAAACATAGAAACCATAAGTAAAGTAAAAAAAAATGGCAAAAGAGACCTTCATCATAATTTTATTTCTGTTTGAAGATACCTTTATGAAAAGGAAAAGCCAAGCCCCATACTGAAAGTATTTGTACTACATATTAACTGGAGGATGACAAACATGCAAATTAAAATATTGCCAAAAATGGAGCAGACACTTTACAAAGGAAGACAAAATATGAAGAGTCAGGACATGCGAAAGCTATTTAATATCATTAGTCATTAGAGAAACACAAATTAAAATTATGAGATATACTACATGTTTAGTGGCTAAAATAACATGATAAAGACTGACAATACTACCTGGTAATAGGATGCAAAAGAACCAACACTCTCGTACATCACTGCTGCGAAGGTAAAAGTGCACAACCCATTTGGAAAAATCTTTGACAGTTTATTATTCAGTAAACATACACTGACCATACAGCCTTTCCATTTTCATTTCCAGGCTATTACCTAAAAGGAATGAGAACTTATGTGCATGGAAAGATGGGGCTACTTGGAGAAACTGTGTTCATAATAGCCAATAACTGAAAATAACCTAAATGTTCAACAACAGATGAATGAATTTTTAAACAAATTATAGTATATCCATAACATATATCTTCAATAAAAAGGAATAAATTACTACATATGTAACACAGTGAATATAAAAAATATTATTTGAATGTTTTTCCATTTGTTTGTGTTCTTTCTTATTTCCTTAAGCAGTGGTTTGTAGTTCTCCTTGAAGAGGTCCTTCACATCCTTTGTAATTTGTATTCCTAGGTATTTTATTCTCTTTGTTGCAATTGTGAAGAGGTGTTCACCTATGATTTGGCTCTCTATTATTGGTGTATAGGAATGCCGAGATTTTGCTGAAGTTGCTGAGACTTTGCTTGAGGAAATTTTGGGCTGAGACAATAGGATTTTCTAAATATATAATCATGTAGTCTGCAAACAGAAACAGTTTGACTTTCTCTCTTCCTATTTGAATATCCTTTATTTCTTTCTCTTGCCTGATTGCCCTGGTCAGAACTTCCAATACTATGCTGAATAGGAGTAATGAGAGAGGACAAACTTGTCTTGTGCCAGTTTTCAAACAGAGTATGTCCAGCTTTTGCCCAGTATGATATTAGCTGTGGGTTTGTCATAAATAGCTCCTGTTATATTGAGCTATGTTCCATCAATACCTAGTTTTTTGAGAGTTTTTAGCATGAAGGGGTGTTGAATATTATCGAAGACCTTTTCTGTATCTATTGAGATAATCATGTGGTTCTGTTTATATGATGGATTATGTTTATTGATTTGCTTATGTGGAACCAGCACTGCATCCCAGGGATGAAGTCGACTTGATTGTGGTAGATGAACTTTTTGATGTGCTGCTGGATTCGATTTGCCAGGATGTTATTGAGGATTTTCACATAGATGTTCTTCAGGGATATTGGCCTGAAATTTTTTTTGTCGTGTCTCTGCCAAGTTTTGGTTTCAGGAGAATTCTGGCCTTATAAAATGAATTAGGGAGGAGTCCCTCTTTTTATTGTTTAGAATAGTTCCAGAAAAAATAGTACAAGCGCCTCTTTTTATCTCTGGTAGAATCTGGCTGTGAATCTGCCTGGTCCTGGGCATTTGTTGTTTGGTAGGCTATTAATTACCACCTCAATTTCAGAACTTGTAATTGGCATGATAGGAAGAATCAATATTGTGAAAATGGCCATGCTTCCCAAAGTGATTTATAGATTCAATGCTATCCCCCATTAAGCTACCATTGACTTTCTTCAGAGAATTAGAAAACACTACTTTAAATTTCATATGAAACCAAAAAAGAGCCTGTATAGCCAAGAAAATCTGACACAGAAAGAACAAAGCTGTAGGCATCATGCTACCTGACTTCAAACTATACTGCAAAGCTACAGTAACCAAAACATCATGATGCTGGTACCAAAACATATATATATATATATTATATATATGTATATATACACACACATGTATATAATATACCAATGGAACAGACCAGAAGCCTCAGAAATAATGCCACACATCTATAATTATCTGATCTTTAACAAACCTAACAAAAACAAACAATGGGGGAAATGATTCCCTATTTAATAAATGGTGTTGGGAAAACTGGCTAGTCATATGCAGAAAACTAGAACTTGACCCCTTCCTTACACCTTATACAAAAATTAATGCCAGATGGATTAAAGATTTAAACATAAGACCTAACATAATAAAAACCCTAGAAGAAAACCTAGGCAATACCATACAGGACATAGGCATGGGCAAAGACTTCATGGCTAGAAACACCAAAAGCAATGACAACAAAAGTCAAAATAGAAAAATGGAATCTAATTAAACTAAAAAGCTTCTGCACAGCAAAAGAAAATATCATCAGAGTGAACAAGCAACCTGCAGAATGGAAGAAAATCTTTTCAATCTATTCATCTGACAAAGGGCCAATATCCCGAATATATAAGGAACTTAAACAAATTTATAAGAAAAAAAAACAACCCCATCAAAAAGTGAGTGAAGGATATGAACAGACACTTCTCAAAAGAAGACAGTTATGCAGCCAACTAACATATGAAAAACAGCTCATCATCACTGATCATTAGAGAAATGCAAATCAAAACCACAATGAGATACCATCTTACACTAGTTAGAATGGCGATCATTTAAAAGTCAGGATGTGGAGAAATACAAATGATTTTACACTGTTTGTAGGAGTGTAAATTAGTTCAACCATTGTAGAAGACAGTGTGGTGATTCCTCAAAAATCTAGAACCAGAAATACCATTTGACCCAGCAATCCCATTGCTGGTTATATACCCAAATGATTACAAATCATTCTACTATAAAGACACGTGCATATGTATGTGTATTGCAGCACTATTCACAATTGCAAAGACTTGAACCAACCCAAATGCCCATCAGTGATATACTGGATAAAGAAAATGTGGCACATATACACTGTGAGATACTATGCAGTCATAATAAAGGATGAGTTCATGTCCTTTGCAGAGACATGGATGATGCTGCAACCATTATTCTCAGCAAACCAACACAAGAACAGAAAACCAAATACTGCATGTTCTCACTCATAAGTGGGAGATGAACAATGAAAACATATGGATGCATGGAGGAGATCATTACACACTGGGTGGGGGGTGGGTGGGGCTAGGGGGAGGGATACCATTAGGAGAAATACCTAATGTAGATGACAGGTTGATGGGTGCAGCAAACCACCATGGCATGCAATGTATCCCAGAACTTAAAGTATAATATTAATTAAAAAAAAAACACTATGTGAGCAAAAGAAGCCAGGCACAAAAGATGACACAATATGTTAATCTATTTACGTGAACCTCAATTTTAATTCTAGTCTACAGCAGAAAAGCATATCACTGGTTGTCTGGGTCCAGAAATTGGTGGTGGAGATAGAACATAAAGGAGTACAAGAGACAAGAGATGTGCAATCTTATTTCTGGGTTATCTATTCTATTTTATTGGTCTATGTGTCTGTTCTATGTGTCTGTTTTTGTGCTAGTACCATGCTGTTTTGGTTATGTAGCCCTTTAGTATAGTTTGAAGTCAAGTGGCATGATGCCTTCAGCTTTGTTTTTTTGCTTGCAATTGCCTTGGCTATTCAGTCTGTTTTCTGGTTCAATATAAATTTTAAAATAATTTTTTCTAGTTCTGTAAAGAATCTAAATAGTAGTTTAATAGGAATTCCATTAAATCTATAAAGTGCTTTAGCCAGTGTGGCCATTTTTATGATATTGATTCTTCCTATACATAAGCATGGAATGTTTTTCCATTTCTTTGTGTCAACTCTGATTTCTTAGAGCAGTGCTTTGTACTTCTTATAGAGATATTTATCTACCTGGTTAGCTATATTCCTATTTTATTATTTTTATAGCAATTATGAATGGGATTATATTCCTTATTTAACTTTCAAATTGCCTCTTGTTGGTGTATAGGAATATTAATGATTTTTGCACAATGATTTTGTATCCTGAAACTTTGCTTAAGTTGTTTATCAGCTTAAGAAGCGTTTGGGCTGGCACTGGGGTTTACTAAGTATCTGACAAAGGTCTAATATCCAGCATCTATAAGCAACTTAAACAAACTTACAAGAAAAAACAATGCCATTAAAATGGGCAAAGGACATGAGAAGACACTTTTCAAAAGAAGACATACATGTGGCCAACAATCATATGAAAGAAAGCTAAACATCACTGATCATTAGAGAAATGCAAATCAAAATCAGAATGCAATATCTCATACCAGTCAGAATGGCTACTAGTAAAAAGTCAAATAACTGATGCTGGCAAGGTTATGGAGAAAAAGGAATGTTTATACACTCTTGGTGGGAGTGTATGTTAGTTCAACCATCGTGGAAGACAGTGTGGTGATTCCTCAAAGATTTAGAATCAGAAATACTGTTCAACCCAGCAATCGCATGACTGCATATATACCCAAAGGAATATAAATCATTCTATTATAAAGTCACATGCACACATGTGTTCATTGCAGCACTATTCACATTAGCAAAGACATGGAATAAACCTAAATGTCCATCAGTGATAGACTAGATAAAGAAAATGTGGTACACATCAACCAGTAAATACTCTGCAGCTATAAAAACCAGTAAGATCATGTCTTTTGCAGGCACATGAATTGGGTGGAGGCCATTAACCTTAGCAAACTAACACAGAAACAGGAGAACAAATACTACATGGTCTTATTTATAAGTGGGAGCTAAATGATGAGAATACATGGACACATAAAGGAAAACAAAACACATGGGGACATATTTGAGGGTGGGAGGATGGACGATGGGAGAAGGGAGAGGATCAGGAAAAATAACTAATGGATACTAGGCTTAATACCCGGTGATGAAACAAACTGTGCATCAAACTTCTACAACACAAGTTTATCTATAATAATAAACCTTCACAGGTACTCTTGAACTTAAAAGTGTTTCGTTTTTTTTAAAGTACAAAAGAATTTTATGAGGTCATGTAAATTTATAAATTGTAAAAAATGAGACTCTGAGAGCCTGGGTTGGTTTGAATAGAAATATCTCATGGACACTGTATAAGAAACAAATGAAAATTTTTCATTTGACTTGGGAGAACTACTAATGAGAGAGGATAAAGAAGAAGGAAGAGTGTGGAGGGGAGGAAAATAAGTTGCACAATATGGAGGATGTTTATGATCAAATTGTCTAAGAGTTAAGTTGTTGTCCTCCCTATGAAATAAAACTCAATCCTGCCAAAATTTCATAAAGTCTAGGATATACCAATGGCTTGTATGAGATTCCATTCCATACCTGAATCTGTAAGAAACTAAAAGAAGGGAATCCCTTGTAAATTAAAAGCTACTGATGGTGACAGTACTGTAGAAACAGGTTCTTGAAAATAATTGTGAGAATTTAAATCACTGGAAATTTAAAAAAAAGAGGCATGAGAAAAACAGCAAGCCTGAGCTGTTCATAGGGTCACAGTTACTTTCCACACTAACCAGCATGGCATCTGGAACATCAGAGATACTCAATAATATATGCCAAATAAATTGATAAATTAAAAATGTTGATGTCTATAGGATTCAAAGCATTAAGCAAAATCATTTTGCAACTGTCAAACGAATTTCTATTAATTCTTCATTGATTGCTCTTTATATCATATTGTGTTGAATTACTAATCTAAAATATCTGCATTTTTTTCCATTCTACGCAACTTTGGTTTTTTTGAACAATTTATTCCTTCATCATGTAACGCAGAACTGATTTAGTGAAAAATTCATTATCTACCTTTTGTGAGGTGGCAGCCTTGTCTCTTGCTTTCAGACATGAAGCTACACTCCTCTCAGTGAAATGTATGAAAGAAAATGTCATGTTTAACATCAATACATTGCATGAGAGATTATGGTCAGAAGTTAAGTCAGTGCTTATTTTAAGAGATCACAACCTTAATTGCGCATCTTGCATCTAATCTAATATCAATTTATCAATGGATAATTAGGAGCATGGGAAGGTAAAGACTTCTTTCTTTATAGTCCTTTTGAGCCGAGATGAAGGAAAATAATTCCTCAGTTTCCCACAATCTCACACCCTGAAGATAAGGGTTACAGGTCCAGTTTTTAGTCAGTTACATTAGATGGTGATTTCAGGTCATCACCTAATGAACTGATTCTTATTCACCTGAAAACTGAAAAAACAACTGGTAAGTGTTGAGCAGTTGGGTGGGTAGGTCTTCTAAAGCCACTGATTGGTCAGGACCATTACATATAATTTTAGTAGCTTATTATGATTTAAAAGAAGAACTTGATAATCAAAGTGTTTTTTAAAATTAGTATAGGCTTTAGGGAGTAGCTGATGCTGAGAATATGTGCACTTTAATTGAACAAATTGTAATATAGAAGTGCTCGTTACTTGCAGAGAAATAGGAATGTGTGCTCATTTAGTAAAGAAGCTAAAAAAAAAGTGAAGCAGGGACTCCCGTTGGGAAATCAGTGCTAGCAAACATTAATTCACACCTGTTAACTGGAGTGCATTGGCCTGGAGACAGCACCAGGTGTGCCTTTACTCACTGCTTGAAGTAATTGAAATAGATTGCTCTGTATCCTTAAGCAGTTTGGGCTTAAATTGACCCTTTGAAAATCATTTTATTTTTTCATTTTTTTCCCTTATTTTGTAAAGTCTGCACATTTTCAGTAATAGAGTACTTTTATTCCGAAGATATTGAAGTATGAGAACTACACATTTGCTTGTGGTATTTATGAAGCTATCGTGTTAAAAAAAAATCAAGTTGAACAGCTAAAACTGTGTTTCCATAGGAGCTTATTTGATTACATCAGAGCCAGAAATCTAAATTGTGAAGCAATGAGAAAATTAATTTGCATTTATCTTCAAAGCAGTCTGACTTAATGCAATAGAAACTGAGTAGTAAATATGATAGCTAAGAATATTAATTACTTTGTTTCTAGGGGACCATTTCACCACTATTGTATAATACTGAAAGATGCTCGATAATGTCTGTTAGTTTGAAATATAACATATCATTGGAATGGGAAAAGGAATAAGAGATTTAGAGATGGATCTTAACGTAAAAGCAGTAGGAAAAATAAATGAATCAAAATTGAAGAGATGATTTAATACTTTATTACTAATTAAACACTTCTTTCATTCTGGGTCCTACAGTTTACATGTAACTAAGTAAAAAAAAAATGTTCTTGTTACTATTACATCGAGATTCTTCTTGAGTATCCAAGGGGTGAATGTGTGTAGATGAGTGGCTTTTAATATTTAATTCAGCCTGAAATGCATCATTTTGGTTAAATATACTCTGGAATTTGGCTTATTCAGTTAAACCAGCCATGTTTCTAAAGGAAGATGATTGTTAAAATTTGATTTTTCAGAAAAAAGTTAAAAATTACATTTTGAGTTTGTTAAAATATCTTGTTCTATTCCTGTCTACTGTGTTTTAAAACAAAATATAGAAACTTTTGTAGATATACATTATTTCCTTTGAATAACATTGCTATCAATCCAAATTATATCAAAACAAGAATCATGAACATGTGTCA
The DNA here is from genome assembly GCA_036589455.1 of Ateles fusciceps. Lineage (NCBI taxonomy): Eukaryota > Metazoa > Chordata > Mammalia > Primates > Atelidae > Ateles > Ateles fusciceps. Next base: position 1,946,251 of record JAZHEH010000479.1, on the reverse strand, counting down.
TACCAACTAAATACTACTTTATAGGGTCTTCATTCAAATGGTGCATCTAGGCATTTAACATACTTAAGTATCATTTATTTCACATTTTCTATTAAGTTATAATTGCAGAAAATGAAGAGTTATGAATGTAATAGTGATTCTATATGTTATCTATATACACACTTTTAATGAATGATTTGTACAGATTCTGTAATTATTTTCTTTTTCTCTAAGATATGTTTCATTTATATCATACATATATAAAAGTTATATTCCAGTGTATATATATATATATATATATGTATAAAATATTTTCAGTATTGCTGTTGTCCAGTTTACCTATTTTTTTTTTTGCTGGAAATTATATATACTGGAATATGATTTCATGTTAGTTGAATCTGGTAATAAAAATTTAGATTTGTGCATTTTATTTTATTTTTCTAGTGATTTATTTTTTGTTGTATTTAGTATAAGCATCAGTCTGAGAGAGACTGAAGGAAAACAAAAGGATCATTCATTACAGATCTTTGAGAAGCAATACTGTAATCTACTGAAATGTGTGCATAAGGAAATTTTTAATCCCATGAAAACTAAGTTGAATGATTTAGAAAGACTGAAAAAAAAATGAGTTGCTAAAATAATTAATATGAAATTGGGTGTGGGCAAGAAAATCAAAGAGTATAAATAAAATTTAAAATCTAGGATTCTGTCTCCAGATTGCTTCACAATGTTTCCATTTGACTTTAAAAACTATGAAATTGAAGATCTTAGATTGGATATGAATTTTGCTAGAGAATCTATAGAGAATTCTGAGCAATCCAAATGCAGTAAGAAAGCTGATCTCCTCCTCCAAAGTTTGACTAAGAACTAACTTTGAGATTAGTTCTAAAGACACAAGCAAAATATAGGTAAACTGGACAACACCAATATTGAAAATATAATTTAAAAACTTATTTCCATTTCACGCAAAAGACACAAAGCAAAAAGGCAACCCACAGAATGGCATAAACTATTTGCAAATCATATGTCTAACAAGGGGTTAATATCCACAATATTTAAGAACTCTTACAAGTCAATAATAAAAAAGCAAACCACCTAATTAAAAAATGGGCAAAGAACTTGAATTGACATTTCTCTGAAATTATGTACAAATAGCAAATAAACACATAAAAATATGGTCAATGTAACTAGTCATTAAGGAAATGTCAATCAGAATTACAATGATATACCAATCCACATCCATTAAAATGGCTACATTTAAAAAATGGAAAATAACAAATGTTAGCAAGAGTATGAAGCAATCACAACTCTTGTGTGTTATTTGTTGAAATGTAAAAATACTCAGCCACTGTGGAAGTTAAACAGTTTGGCAGTTTCTCAAAAAATTAAACATCAAATCACAATACCTCTCATACTTTCACTTCTAGATATACCACATACTTAAAATAATTGAAAGCAGGGACTCAGACACATATACACCCATGTTAACAGAAGCATTATTCACAACAGCTAAAAGGTAGAAATAACACAAATGTCTATTAACAGATGAATGGATACATAAAATATTATGTATATACATTTCTTTGTTGTACATATATATTTCATATATATTATATATATACATGTATATGTATGAAATGGATTATTACTCAGCCTTAGAAAAGATTAAAATTCCAATACATACGCAACATGGATGAGCTTTGAAAACATGGTAACTGAAATAAGCTGGATACAAAAGACAAACATTGTATAATTCCACTTAGAGGTACCAAGAATAGACACATTTATGAAAACATAAAGTAGAACAGAATTTACCAGGAGCTGGAAAAGGAGAGAATAGGGAATTACTGTTTAAAAGAACAAATTTCCTATTTAAGATAATTAAAAGTTCTGGAAATGAGTAGTGCTAATGGTTGTACAATAATGTAAATCTACTTCATGCCACCTAGTTGTATGCTGAAAAAAATGTTAAAAATGGTAAAATTTATGCTATATATATATATTTACCACATTGAAACAAAACTAAAAATACTTTTTAATCCATCATGCGTAATATTTAGGATTTCTTATTTTAAAAAATAATTTTAAATAATAAAACAACTTCTGATCTCAATTGAATCATATCAAAAGGCTTCTACATGCAAATGCCACTACTAAAAACTATGGTATCCAGAAGTCAAGAAAACGAGTAAGAATTCAGAGGAAATTCTAGTTGGAAAGTCCCTCAGGCTAAAGACCAAAACGTTACCAAAAGGTGATGTGCCGTAAATTTGGTTAATAAATATCACTGTGTTTTCAGATCTTTTTGATGGGTCTGATCCAGTTTCTTGCTCAAAATAATCTTATCTATTATAATCAAATCTCCTGACTTATTTTTATTCAATTATTTCTTCCTGTGTTCTTATGAAACTTCATTTTACCTATTAATTTTGGACAGAACATTTTTGGGAGGGATGTTCTCACGAAAGATAATGGTCATGTTGTTTACTACCACTGATCTCTTCTTTATTAAAAAGAAAACTGTAATTTTGTTTGGAATAGCAATATAGTAATCTGAAATCTTGCATTCCTGGCCTCTCTTGTGTAGCAAAATATTCACGTAACACAATCTAGCTAGTAAGATAGGCGCAGAGGATTTTTGAGGAAACACAGTTTTCTTAATATAAGATCATTCCTTCCTCCTTGTGACTTTTCTATCTTTTCTCCAAATTGATGGTGGTAACATGATTGGAAATAACTGCCATCTTGTTATCATTAGGTGATCAGGAGAATAAATCCACACATCAAGGATAGCAGAAAAGAGAGAAGGAGCCTGAAAAACATGTAATACTGCAGCACCAATGCTGCAGGATTGCTACAGTGACCTTGAACTGCCTAACCGTGGACTTCTTGTTATAGGAGAAACAATAACACTTACTAAGTCTCATAGAATTCCATGCTTTTGTAGTTGAATTCAAACTAAAGCAGTTTGGGATCCTTCAAATTACATTTTTAAATTCTACTACAGTTTGGCAGCTTTTAAAAAGTTCAACATAGATCAAGCAAAGAAATAGTAAAATAACACCTCTGATGAAAGGACAAAGCAAAAATAACTCTTGAGGCTTTAAAAACACACTTGAAGAGACTCAATAATTTTATAAGATTCTCTTAAGGAAGATAACACCAAAGAAAGCAAATGAAAAGTGGAGAAATAATGGAATTCTTGGCAGGATGGGACAGGAAGATAAAATCTCTTGAATTATAAGTCACATGTGTCTGGCCAATAACACAACAGAGCCACTGCCCTCTTTGTCAAAGTTGCTGGCCCTGCAGTTCCTTCCACATCTGAGCAATCGAGGTCTCATCTGGAGCCTTCATTGTTGGCTTTTATCTAGTTTCCTTATCTGGGAACCATCATCCAAATATTCCCAAATGAAAAAGGAAGACTCAAGTTAACACTGGTGCATGACAGCATGCCTGTCTGATGAGTGATTTCCTAAAAACAAAAACAACAACAACTAAAAAAAAAAAAAAAATGATGGAATAGGCACTGGGATTCTCTGCAGAATATTGCCCACCACCTTTTTCTGTTGTACAGGCCAATCTTTTACCCCTACGACAGAGACCCACTTAAGAAAACTGGAAACATGAACCAAAAGAAACTTACGGCACTTTGTAATACAGTAACTAACACACACACACACACACACACACACACACACACACAGAGAGAGAGAGAGAGAGAGGAGAGAGAAAAGAGAGAGAGAGAGAGAGAGAGAGAGAGAGAGAGAGAGAGAGAGAGCACTCACTGACACTGGTCTAGGGTTAAGTTCTTAGAACAGAGGTACCTCTAGTTAACCCATAGACTTTACTTTTACTCATAGAGTTAGCTAACAAGACAAACTCCAGGAAACTCAAATATTTTTAACAATGTAATAGTTTACTCTGTCATCAATTGCCAACTATTAGTGTCACTATACTGATCTGAAGATAATTGCCTATAATTTCAGGTCTCCCATCATAATCAGGGATTTTTTTTTGATCCATATATAGGTGTACTGTCAGTCACAATTCCAGGGCCACATCAAGTACCCCATATGACACCACATTGATCATGTTCAGAATGATTGAGAAGGAATTTTTGGTGTTTTCTCTAAATTATCTGAAATTTGGATGATGAAGGACAAACTATATTGAGTAAAATACTGATTCATCTCTCTGCATCCACTGAGGTTGCATTTTCAAGCACTTTCAAGATATACTTAGCAATGAGTTTGCCCACGAGGCATTTTTTTTTCCTTTAATTTCTGGCAAGTGCCCTCTGGGTAAGGTGACCATGCCATTACTTAAACTCAATTTCCTAATGAATGCCCTCTGCTGAGAGTTTCTGAGAATCAGACATCAGCTCACAAGGTGCCCGCAAGTTCCAGCTACCTGGGGAGACAGTGGGATATTTTGGACATACTGGAATATTTTACATTCTGAGCCACTCCCTCATTTTGTGTGTGTGTGTGTGTGTGTGTGTGTGTGTGTGTGCTGTGTATTCTTAGTTAAAAGGTTGAAAGATCATAAGAGAAAGACACAAAATATTCTCCAAACAATTCAACTATTTAAAAAATAAAATTGCTCAGGTAGACACAAACTGCCCTCCTGATTCTGAAAAAAAAGGGGGCTTTGAGCACAAAGCTTACTTCTCCCTCCACAGACAGCTCTTTTCTAAATCCAATACTGTATCTCCCACTGGAATTCTTGCATTAGTCATTTTCACATCAAAATATTTATTACCAACCACCCTTCTGTCCCTGAACATACCCTATCACTCATATCTTAAAAATATCTTCCTTGAAATTGCAAATTATGCAATATTTTGCTCTAGTCCCCCTACATTTCATGCTCAGAATTCTTAAAAGATCACGCTCTTTCCCAGACTTTGATTCCTCACCATCCAATTAAAACTTAATCCCTTGCAGTCTGGTTTCCACCTCCACAGTTGCTAAAACTGCATTTTCAAATATTAGGAAATGAAACAGCTGGTCCCATGGCTCAATACAAATCCCTCTCCTCCCTCATCTTCATTAACTTCACACTGTCCTTGCCTGCAACTCCAAGACGACTGATCTCGCTGTCCTTTCCAGCTCTGTGCCCCCTCTGTATCTCTAAATATCTTCATTCTTGAAGTGTGATTATTGCCCATCTCCTCTTTTTTACTGTTTTCATTTGACAATTTCACACCTATGGGGATTTTAGTCAATTCCTTTATACTGAAGACTTCTATATCCATTCCTCTAGGCTTACCCCTCCCTAAACCCCAGACAAACATTTTCAGCTCCCTGAAGGGATCTCTACAATGGGTACTTCCAATGCAATGTGTGCAAATGAATCACATTAACTCCTCTCTCTCAATCTCCTCCTCGTCTCCTCAAATAGATGTTTTTGGTTTTTTGACTTCTGGTTAATGAAGTTCAGTTTGCTCTTAATTATGCAGCTCAAAATCTTGCAGGTAAATCTCAGGGATTTTGCTTCTCATGTATCTATTGGAGGGTCTCTTCAGTCCCACTGTTACATACACACACACGCACACACACCCATCAGACCCCTCTTAACTCACACCCAGGGCATTCTGTCAATGCTCCAATATAGTGCCACCATTACTTGATTGCTTTTCTTAAAGAATAGATCCAGCCACGTTTGTATACCTGTTCACAAACTCCTCAACCCGGATTTTGACTCCAAGTCACCTGTATGTCTTAGTCATATCTTCCTGATACCTATTGTTAGTTTCAAATAAAGTGTACCGATTTCTGTTCTTTGAACATGGCCTAGATAGCTCTTCTTTAATCCCTTTGTTTATTCTGCCTATAATTCTATCCAAACTCCATCTATCAGAGCGTATTCACCCATCAATGTCCATCTCAAATGCCATCAGCTCCCTGAAGCTTTTCTTGATTTCTGCACAGTCATCGTGGCTTCTTTTAGCTTCCTGTGCCTTTTAGCTTTCTCTCTCTTAAGCGTGTTGGTGTTTTTTAAATTTGTCCCTTGTTTTTGTTTGGCTTTCTTCAATCTACAAATAACTTTTCATAAATTGCCTCATCTTCATTTAGTGTAAAGAATATAGGTGTAGAGTCATACAGAACTGTGTTTTAATATCTTCTTCCCCACCTAGTGGTTGTATGAGTATGTTGAGAGGAGAAAATCCTCAGTAAAGGGGAGCACCCAGGTCAAATTTGGGTTTCATGGGTCTTCACACAGTTCTGATGCCATCCCATCCCAATGCTATATCTCACTCCCTCTCCCTACTGCAGACTCTATCACAGAAGCATACAATACAATAAAAAGCCACAAATAAGTGGATTTTAAAATAAAAACAAAAATTGATTTCAATGTTGGAAAGTAGATACCTTACATGAAGCTCTGTAAACATCCCTTTGCAGTTAGACAGGCTTGGGTACTTGGGATATGCTGCTAGACAGTTTTATAGTCTCCCTGACCCATATAAAATTCATTTAAAAATACATTTAAATTTGAATACTGTTCAACCAAGACTACACTTTCTACACAGAGTCCTATCCCATTCCCATCTCCCATTCACTCCTTGGTTTATGCCCAACCTTCCTCAGCGATTTACTGCAATGCTCCCAAAACTCAATATAGGTTTTTAATCTTCCATCTATGTCTACATTAAAGGCAAAGAAAAAAATCAAGAAGAGTTCCAGATACTAATTAAGTAAAACAAAATCTTCAATAAGTTAAAAAGAGAGAAATAAACAAGAATTCCAGTTTCCAATAATTTTTTCATTTCTTAGAAGAAAAAATTTGAAAGCTCAAAAATATTAGTGGCCCCTTCTTCATAAAGGACTTCCTTTCTTCCTCTTTTGTAGCCTAATAATGCTTTGTATGTCTCTTTAAGAGGAAAAAACATTACTTAACTAATGAGCTTCAGTTTCCTTATCTACAAATAATTTTAGTAATTTCACCTACTTTACTGGATTTTCAAGACTAAAGGAATATATAAATAAGATGGTTAGTACAAGGCCTGACAAAATTGGAGGAGTTTTGTATAACTTTAAAGTCTACTTTTCTTGCTTTTCCAATAGACAACAAACTCCTAGAGCACAAAGCCTTTTTTTTAATGAGTTTGGTATACTGTCCAGTACCTACCACTCTCTCTCTCTCACATAATACGTTCTCCATGAACAGTTTTTTATTGATATTAACTTATGAGGATGAGGAGGAAGTAATACATCAGAAATATGTAGAGAGTTTCTGAAAATACATAGGCAAATTCCCAGCCCCAGATATGATGGTTCAGTCAGCCTGGGTTAAAATTTGGACACATTTGTTAATCAAATATTCCCCAGATGATAATTACAATTATCATTGTTTGAGAACTATTGGTCTGAGTCAACTGGCCTGATTCTCAAGCAAAATCATCTTTGATTTTAACCCATATGTCTCCACTTCTTACTTCATTCCGTTCCTCTTTGGGTCTTTGTAACAGACCTTGCTCCTGTTAACTGGACTCTGCATGCAGTGAGCAACGAACCTGCTGTTCATTTGCATTTGGATTATTGTTTGCACAGATGCACCTGTATGTTACCTTTTGGATTGTTCTCTGCATGTTGAGTCCAATGATATATTTTTGTATCTATAGTGTAGCATCCCTACCATAGTGAGTGCTCTTGGGGATGTGACTAATTACTTCTCACATTACTCCCTGGCAACACAACAAAATAACCTATGCCTAAGGAGACGTCCACGAAGCACACTTCTCCAAGAACAGCCAAGAGCATATTCCACTAAATCTCATTGAATATTAGAGATTAAAACTACCTTTAAAAAATTTATTGATTATCCCATGTAAACTATTTCCTAAGAGTATTAACCAGGAGATAGAAGTTAAACAAGAAGATTTAATATAAAGAAATATTTTCAATACCTAGTTGGGGGAAAAATAGAACTCAGAACTCTAAGGAACAGGAAAGCAACAAATAAAGGGAGCAGTCACACCTCAGGGACAGAAGCAAAGTTCTCAAGGAAGTCACCAATCTGGAAGAGCCCAGACGTTGGAAAGGATGCAGGTGTAGACCTTGGATGATAAGGACTTTTGTGGAGGTGCTGTGTGGTGGACCTCGCTGGAATCCATCCTCCGGGTCTGAGAAGTCTTCCTCTGGAAGGTGACAGCCTGCCCTACAAGAGTCAGCTAGTAGTGAGCATACCCTGAACCAGGAAGAGCCCCTCTCTCCTCCAGTGTCCTTCCAGCGCCCTCTATTGGTGAAACTAGACAATGAATGGTGACAATGGAGCTGAGAGGCCTGAACTGTTGACACACTAAGCAACTGAAATTCAGAATGTACTCTCTCGAGATTAAATACTGAGTCAGTGACAGAGCAGGGATAAAAATTCCCAGTTCAAAAATCCTTTGTGTTATATCATTGTGGATAGATAAGACAATCCTGGAGTTGATTTTGAAGAAGAAAGGGGCTGGGAAATGTATAGCCTTAATAACAGGTCTTATTTGTTTTTAAATCTTTGTTGTTGTATAGACAATGAAACTCAAACTCAGAGAAGTGAAGTCATTTGATGGCCATATAGGAAATACGTGACAGTCAGGATTTGATCTCTGGTCTGATGTAAAAGTTCATAATATTTTGATTATACTGCATTACAGAAGAAAGTTAACTAGACTGTGATGTGAAAAAAATGGAATTTATAGTTTTAATTATGACTGTTTAATTTTGCACTTTAGTCATCCACTTCAAATGAGTTAATTACTTTTTCAGGCCTCTGAATGAGAGAAAGCATTGCTGTCCACAGAGGCATAGCAAAGCAGTGTTAAAAATGTTGAAGCAAATCAAATACAAAATCCGTAAATCATATGAAGGAATAGATTTTTCAGTAAGTGAAATATACTGTTATGAACCAAATTGTCTAATGTCCATCTGTGCCTTTTTTTTTAGAACAGTATAGCTCACAGTGAATAATTAATTGATTTTAAGTCAGTTTGGTTCAGTTGGAGGCTACTCTAACTTAGTACGAATATAAAAATATACACATTTTTAAACAATGCATTTGAAAGAAATAACTGGTTCCCAAAACCTCTACCTAGTATCAAATAATTCTGGCAAGATATTTTGCTATTGTTGCTTATTGAAACAAACTATTTCCAACTAGGTAAAAGAAATTTTATGTTTTATTGGTCAAAAGCTGCCATTGAACTTATTGCTGTATTTTTTCATAATTTAAAATCAGTAACATAGGCATTGCTTCTTTCAATAAAATGGATTATCAAAGGCTTAATTTGACTAGAAGGTTAAAAGGAGCTGAAATCTAGAACTTGCTGCTATTGAGATACCAAAAGCTAAGCACTCCTTTGGGAATGCAGGGACTATGTAGTAATCATAGTTTCCATTGTTAAGCCTGGATATGGACTGACAGAGCATCAAAATCTATCATTTGTATCATCTGTGAGGACAGCACCATCAGGGAACAAAATCACATGGGGTTCAAATTACTTCAGCAAGTCACATTGTAGCAGTGGATTATGTATCTTAAATTATCTCTGAGATTTACTTTACACATACCTATAAAGGACTTTGGCCTATTAAATAAGACTATTTTGTAAAATAGAGTGAGAGTCCCAATTCTCTTCAAATTTCTGAGTCCTCAAATACAAGAAGACAAAAATACACTTATGCTTTAAGGTGTTGAAGATGCCTAGAATCCCATCAAGCTTTCAGTGAGGACCAGCTCTCATTTATTTCTCTCTTTCTCTGAATTCTCAAACTTAAATTACAGAACTTAAATTATGCAATTTTATATTGCTTGCTACAATTTCCTTTGTCTCACCCATGCATTCAAAATCAGAACATAAAAGATAAAAATATTTTTTATTCTGTATATCTCTACAACTGTCTTAAACCCATAGAAGGCTCTCAGTAAGTATCAGTAATGTGTGTTTTGCTTCTTTCAGGAGGTGGGAGGATATATGTACTCACAGACTACAGTTATAGGTCACTATATTTATATGTTCATTCATTTATTTTGTAACTCTTATATTAATTTATGGCACCTGCCCTAATGAAGCTACGTGCTGACAGATTATGGTGAGTGTGTTGAAAAAGTTGAACAAGTTAATGACAGAAGGTTACTGGGGAGAGCCATTGGGATCTTGCCATTGGAAACGGCCTCTAAGGAGAAGACATTTGAACCCAAAGCTAAAGGAAGAGAATGAGCAAAGCAATCAGGCTAAAAGCTAACAGAATACAACTCCAGAAACAGGGAAGAGTGCAAAGGTCAGAAAGGAGACGGACTTACCTAGCAAAACTTTTTAAAAGTTAAATAAGAATACATAACTTGAAAAATCAAGGGAATCTTGGTGAACACAGACAATGTAAATAATCTAATCAGAAATAAATGGTTGATATTTTACTTTTTGTCATATTATTTAAGATTGAAGAGCTAGGATACCCACAAGAATCTTCAGTAAAAATAATTTTTGAGATCAAATATCATCTCATGTTCAATCTTTGCTGTTTGCTTATAGTTGCTATGCTATTGATAGAATTTAGACATTCCTGATTTCAAGGATATTGTCATATATCCTTCATTTGTGTTTGGAGTATGTAGATTTCTTTAAGAGGAAGCATATTTATTTTAAGTTAAATGAATGAGTCATTTGAGTGTCCCTCTTTAATAGATGGGTAATAGTCAACAAGCATTTTTGAAGGTCATAATGCAAGCAAATGTTGTTACTAATTTATACCAACCATGTAATTTCAAATAAATGACACAAACAAAAAGAAATAAGACATTCCATTTTCCTTATTTTATAGTCAATTTCATGTTAGCTATAACTTAAAATACAGTTCCTAAAGGGCTTATAAACAAATTAAACTGTGCTTATCATTATTTAACATGACTCTTTTAAAAAGTCCTAATTGTGTCACATAAAAAAATCAATTTTTCACTCTGCTCAAGTTAAATTAACTGTGGTTGACTGGTTATATTTTCAGAGAGGCAAAACAAAGTTGAAAATTGTTGCTGTGGTGATGAGAAAACCTCCTAATTTGTTTTGTCACAGCTTTTACATTGTGCTAAAAATAAGTATAGTAATTAGCCTTCATTTCTCTAGCAATTATTGCTATTTCCTGTACAATTCCATTTCAATATCTGATGCTATAATAATGCCAATTTAAATAATTAAATCTTTAAAAAGAAAAATGAATTATCAAATATAGAATTCAGGCTGAAGGAAATAAGGCCTACATTAAATAATAAATACCTTTGTGCCCTTTGTCTAAAATGCCTTAAAAAATAATTTTCTTTTAAATTTATACTGTCAGTATTAAATACCATAATATCTTATTTCATAATAATCTACATAGAGCTTCTATATTCGACACTTTATTTTACTCCCACAAGAATTCTGAGAGATAATTTGTATTGTTTTCATTTCACAGAAGTTAATATGAATAAACAAGATAAATACCCAGGTTCTTGTTTTATTTTTTAGTTTTATTTTATTTTTAGTTCAGAACTAATAATTATATTTATGTATGGGGTACAATGTGTTATTTTTGATACATGTATACATTATACACTGATAAAATCAGGCTAATTAAAATAGCTATCACCTCAAATACTTATACATTATTTGTGGTGAGAATATTTTAAATCCATTCCTTTATCTCTTTTGAAATATAAAATATATTAAGTATAGTCACCATGCTGTGCAATAGCTCGCCAGAACATATTCCTCTGGTCTAGTGAAAATTGTCTCCTCAGACCAATATCTTCTCTTCCCAGTCCACTCCACTCCCCCCAACTCAGCCTCTAGTAACCACCATTCTGATCTCTGCTTTTATGAGTTTTACTTTTTCAGATTCCACATAACCTAGGCTTTTTAACACATGTTCCTCCATCACCTTTTCCACATCCTTCAGTCACATTTTTATGAAGATGATCTTTCAAAAGTGTGGCTCTCATAGAATAATTTATTTTGAAAATCAAGATTATCACATCTTATTTTATAACTGGTAAATAAACTCAATAAAAAATTTAAGCTATATTTAGAGATTTTCATTAAATCATCTAAAAATACTTATTTAAATTGGTGCTAGGATATGACATTAAAAGATATGATTCCTCTTCCCAACAATATAGTTGCAGTAGAAACAATTACATAAATAACTTAGTAGTTATCCGGTAGAGACAAAAAAAAGAAACTTCTGAAATGGTACCATAAGAGTAAAAGCAAAAAGGCATGCAGTTTTGTAATTATTTTTCATATCTAAATGTATTTGAGATGCCTGGAAGGTGAAATTCAAGTGGTGTTTTGGCAGGAGCAGGGCAAGAGGCTGTTGAGGCCAGATCATTAGGTTCAATGCATTAGGCTGAGTGTGGACCTTATCTTCTGGCCATCCCTAATGTGTGTTTATGATTAAACACCATATATTAGGGCGGTACAAAAGTAATTCCAGCTTTTGTCATTACTTTTAATAGTTTAGGTATTTGAGAGTGGCATTTCATTTTTGATTGGCTATTGATTTACTTTACAGAGTTATTGATTGTAAAGTATAGATTTAATTTACAAAAGATGTATTTCTACATTGTACAATTCTAAAAAACCAATCAATTTAAAACAATGAAAGGAAAACACTTCTCTACATTTTCCTTTTCCAGTGGTAAATGTTAACAGTTACATGTTCTTAATTTTTTCTACATGTACGTTTGAGTGACAGTCTATATATCTATCTATCATGAAAATAAATGGGATAGTGCTTACTTTCGGTCTTGCAAATTTTTTTACCTCATTTATTGTCAATTTTTTGACCTATAAATTTTTCTTTCAATTCGCTGTAATATATCCAAAAAGTGGTGTAAGTTGCCTACTGTCATGTTATTTTAAGCTCAGAGATAAGAAAAATGGAAATGAGGTCAACTATCACAAAGACTGCTGTGCAAATCATTCACTTTCCTTTAATCTAAATTTTCTCATTTATTGTGGACATTTTCTCACTCTGTTTTCTTCTCTTTAAAGGTTGCTAGTATTAGATTATATAACTGTATTATGATAATTTATTCAACCCCTAAAATAAACATTTTGATTGTTTCCACTATCGCTATTATAAAAGTATTTTAATAGACATCCGCATGTATTGAGATACATCTATGTGTGTAATTTTTACATAGAGTAAATTTCTAGCTTTTGGCAGTATGGAGTTAAAATTCCTACCCATTTTTAGTTTTGATTGAAATACTGTCTAATTGCTCTCTAATTATTTGTGTGAATTTTCACTCTGTGATGGCATTTCAGATTACAAATAAAACTATTCCCATCCAGTTCTGTCCAAAGATCAATATGCCATAATAAATATAATAAGATGCCATTTTTATAGCAGTTTTGTGCTTACAGATGCTTTTACACATATTAATAGTGTATTATAATATTAGAGTCAAACAAAAATATCCTGACAAATGAGAAAACTTATTTGTGGGCTTTTGTTTTTTGTTTAACAGAGAAGAAAATGAAATCTTCTCAACTAAAGCCAAGCTCCAGCTATGAATACCATAATACTATTTTCATCACACTATCTGAAATACAAATGTAAATGGACATATAACAGTTTTTCACATTTCTTCTGCTGTCTTTCAGTGGCACTGAAAAACTATTGTGAATCATTGTTTAAAAGCTACTCTGTCCATATAGACCCTAAATGTTAATGTATTATGAAAGAATAAAGCTAGTTTTAAATATCAGCCTTTTGGAGATTAAAAAAAAATGTTCTGATCTGGAAGCAGTAGTTATAAAACCTCATGCACCATTTTTTTCATTGAAAGATGAGTATTTCTATTTGAATTTACTAATTATTAATACATGAGATAATTGAAGAGAAAGCTTTACAGTAAGTATACTTAGCTAAAGCAATTTTTATTACAATTAACTATAATGTATCTAAAAGGTAGTGTAAGTTTCCTACTGCCACATTGTTTTAAGCTCAGAGATAAGAAAAATGGAAATGAGGTGAAGCATCAGAAAGACTGCTCTGAAAATGGTTCACTTTCTTTCCATGAATCAAGCCACAGAATTATCAATGAAAATAGAACTCAGGACTAGTAAGCAGTTAAAGGTGTAAAAGTGGTAATAGGTTAATGTACCTGGCAATAGTGTCATTGAATCAAGTCAGAGCTGCAGTCCAAGGCACCAAGGAATTAAAGGATCTAAAGGATTTCTTCCAAAAGTTTCCTGACTATTATAGTTGGAGGTCAGTGAGAGAAATAAAGAAGTAGAGAGATATCTGAAGGCAGAAAGAGGTGTTGAAGTCCAGATTAGCAGTTCAAAGGAAATTATCCAAGGATAAAAGCAGTTCAAAGGAAATTCTCCAAGGATGAAAGCAGTTCAAAGGAAATTCTCCAAGGATAAAACCACTCTCAGAGAAAAAATGGAAAAGTGGGCCAGGAATCACTTACAGGCCAGGAGAATACTTTCAGTGCGGTTTTCTTAGTGTCTGAAACAAATAGGGGAAACTAGGATGTGATACTAAAGGGAGCAAGGCAAGGACCGAACTCAACAACCAATGACAAGAGACTAGATACAGGTCCAAAAATTCAAATAAGGCATAGTAAGATTGGTGCAAAACTAGGCGCAGATGGGAAGGTGAGGAGATAGAACAGGGAGTCTTAGAAGAGTTGCCTTGGGAATAAGTCTGAATGTACTTAAATTGACTTACACAAACTGGGTCTCATTACTTATATTTTACAAATGAGGGAGTGAAACTCAGATTAAGCCTGAAAAGTAGGTCTTGCCTTTGTTTTCCTAGAGCAAAACGTCTAAGAACATCTATAGGTACCATTGGGAAGGCCTCTAACCCTATGAAGTTGAAATTGAAATTTAACACAATTCAGGATCCAACACACAAAAAATAAAGATTAAAGGAAAAGTTTAATGCTGGGTATTAGACACATACTAGGTATATAAAACATATCATATTTTTACACTGTCAGGTTGCATCTGTGTTTATTCTAAGGACTGGTTGTTTCTCACTCTCTTTACCTTTTATATTTTCTAAATCTTCCACAAAGAACAACAGACATGCATAACTTTTGTAACAAGAATAGTTATAAATGTTTTGAAATAAGCTTTATTGAGGTATAAGGTCCATACAATAAAACGCAAGAAATTTCCATGAACATCAATAAGTTTTGATGAATTTATTGCACTCTTGTGACCACTACCACATTTCCTGTATAGAATATTTCTGTCAACCCCTAAAGTCCCTTGTGTGTCTTCCAGAACAATAACCTCCCCACTCTTGACTGCAAGCAACCACCAATTTACTTTTGTCACTAGGGGTTAGACTGCCCTATTCTAGAGTTTTAGATAAATGGAATCATACAATCTAACCATACGTATCCTTTTGTTTTATTTTATTCTTTCTTTGTGCTCAATATAATGTTTGTAACATTCATTCATATCGCAAGTAGCAGTAGTTCATTCCTTCTTATTGCTGAATAAAATTATTCACTCAATGGTTTATTCCATTGAGTGAATAAACCATAATGTGTTTATCCAGTCCCATGTTGATTGGCATTAAGATTATTCCCAATTTGATACAATCGAGAATAAAGTCATTTAAAAAATTTATTTGCAAATATTTATATGGACATGTTGTTCTAATAATTTCAGTCTTAAAAATACTAAAGACTGGAATTTGTCATATTGTATATTTATGTTTATAAGAAACTGATAAGCTATTATCCCATTTTATATTCTCCTCAGCAGCATATGAGTGTTGCAGTTGTAACATATGCTTAACAAATTTAGTATTGTCAATGCTATGAATGTTTACTATTCTTATGGGTGAGTAATGGTATATTATTTTGTTACAATTTTATTTCTCTAATGACTATTCGGTATCTGTTTATGTGCTTATTATTCCTTTGTATAACTGACATTGTTTTGTGATGTGTCTGTAAAAATTTTGTGTACCTTTTTAAAATTGCATTGTTTAAATATTAAGTTGCAACTTTAAAAAAATATTATGGCTACAAGCTCTTTGTCACATACATGCACTATGAATTTTTTCTTATAGTCTGGGGTTTGTCTTATTATTTTCTTAACAGTGCCTTTTGAAAAACAGTAGTTTTTAATTTTGAGGATGCTCAATTAATTTTTATATATAAACAGTGCTCTCATAATTCTATGTAAGAAATTTTTGCTTAATATGTCAAAGGAACAGAAAATGACAGAGCAAAGTGATTTTCCTAAGTACATTCCTTATTGCCACCAATGGAGAAATTCACAGAGGGATAGAGCCTTTGGATTGGGTAGCTCTCTATGTATTCTAATTTTTCCAATGCAATTTAAACTTGTTATTCCACCATAATTATTAATACTTTTTTAAACTCTTGCAAGGATCCCAGTTTAGAGAGTAAAATATAGGTCACTACACCATCTTCCCCAGATTTTTTGCCCTTTATATGTCTTGGTGATATCATATCAAATATCCAAAATATGTTGAATAGCATCTAAAGATATGAACTTGGATTTTTTGGAGGTAAAACAGTCTTAACTTTTTCAATATGGAACAAAATTTATGAAGGACAGCCTATGTTTAATTTTAAATGGTTTTTTAAGGGAATGTATTAGAATATTCTGGGATACTTATCAGAGACTTTCTTGATGCTACTTTAAAGTCAGCCACGTACTTAGCAGGATAAGAAAGACTGGATTTCAAAAGACTGTGTAATAAGGTGAATAATGGCCCAAAAGATATCCAAGTGCTAATCCCGGGAAACTGTGAATGTTACTTAAACAGCAACAAAGATTTTGCAAATGTGATTAAGTTAAGCATCTTGAGATGGGGATATTATCAAGGAATATTTATGGCAATCCTTGATGTAATCACAGTGTCATAAAAGAAAGTCAGAGATTTGATTATAGGTGAGAAAGCAGGAGATCCAAGAAAGGCAGCCAGGGTTGGAGTGATGCCAGGAAAGGGTCCCAGACAAAGGAGTGTAGGTGGCCTCTGGAAGCTAGAAAATGTAAGGAAATGGATTGACCCCTAGAGCCTCCAGAAGAAACCAATCCTGTTGACACCTTGATTTTGGCCCACTGAAAGTGATCTTGGACTTCGGGCATCCAGAACCAAAACATAATTGATTTGTGCTGTTTTAAGAAATGAAATTGGTGGTAATTTTTAGATCAGTTATAGCAAGCTAATACACACCACTTTCTTACCTGAAGTGTATATTTTAAACATGTTATATCAACCAGTTCTCACTGGAACTCTATGAAGTAAATGGGATCACTTCTTATTCACGAGGAGACAGATGTTCAGAAGTAAAACAACACAGTTAATGAGCCCCCACACTTACTAATTTCCACAACTTGGGCTTCAAAAAATAAAGAAGGTCCCAAAAACACTGAAACCAAAAGGACTAGAAATATACCAGAAGTCAAAATCAAGCAGGCCTATTGTAAAATGCTTACATGGAAATGAGATATAGTTCTAAAGCTATATGTGTAGATGAGAACAAGCTTTGAATGGAAACTCTTAGGGACTTCTTAAACAATTCTGAAAGAAAGATAATAGAAGTGTATGATCTAATAATAAAGATGCTTTGGCTAGAATGTATAATCACAGTATATCAGCCATTTATTTTTGATCAGGAAAGCTTTATTACTTGAGTCATAAACTTCTACTCAAAGAAAACAGCATTTAGGTTTATACAAGAATAACTGAATTTCAGAAGTGGGTCCTCTCCTTTCTATGTGAAGCCTTTATTAAGATCCACAGTAAATTATGAGTTTTTTTGATAATAAAATTAAATGTGTTATGTATTGTATTTAGAAAACAAAATAAACACATTTCCATACAAATATTTTAAATAATATTTGATACTTCAAATTGTGTCTGAGAGTGTGTACAAGTTAAAAATATGAAGAAATTCTGACGTGTGTGACAATCAGCTTTCTTATTAATAGTCATGTCCTATGTATATAACAGAATAACTGTAACTTCATAGCATCAGGCACATGAGAGGTAGAAATTATTTATTGAAACACCGGGAAACTTGTGAGGTATCAAATAAATCTTTGAAGATTTGACCCATAGTTTTTCTAAAAGCAATAGATCATAAGTAGTAATGGAATTAATTTCCAATTATTGACAAACCATCTACAAGAGGCAGCAAAATGTACTAATTGAAAGTATGGACTTGGAATTTGGTGCCCACTGTATATATGTGAATGGTGACCCTGGAAGTATGTGGCCTGCAGCTTATGCCACTGTAGATGGTAGCTCTGCCTGGTTCCTCCTGAGCAAAGTATTGAAGCTCTCTGTCTCGCTTCCTCTGCAAAATGAAGATAAAAATAACCTCTCTATCATGAGGTTGTAATTAAGAATAAATGATTTAGAGATGTGAGGCACTTAAAACACTACTTGGGACATAGTAAGCACCATGTGTTTCTATTATTATGTTGAATTGAATAATATCAAATATTTGTGGATTGGATAAATTATAAATTTCCATTTTCCTAAATTATGAAATGTTAATATTAGATGCCCTACAACTTCAAACTTGGTATTTAATGATTTCAAAAAACCTGTGTAGGTTTTCCATGCCACTTTTTTAAAACAAATTGACTGACTAAATTGTATGTATTTCTCATGTACAACGTGATGTTTTGAAATATTGTAGAATGGTTAATTCTAGATAATTAACAAATGCATTAACTCACATAGCTATCATTTTGGTGAGAACACTTAACGTCCACTCTCTACAGTTTTCAATAATACAATAAATCATTAATTATTGTCACCATGCTATACAGTAAATTTCTTGAATGTATTCCTCCTATATAATTGTAATCATATGTCTTTTGGCCAGTCTCTCCCCCATTCCCCTCTACCTCCTAACCACCCCATCCTCTGGTAACCATCATTATATCTTCTTCTGTGAGGTCAGTTTTTTAGCTGTTAACCTCACAGAATCAGTGAGATGATGTGATATTTTTCTTTTGTTTCTGGCTTGCTTCACATAACATAATGTCCTCCAGATTCATCCATGTTATCAGAAGTGACAGGATTTTGTTTTTTTATGGATAGTGTTCCATTGTGTATATAGACCACATTTTCTTTATTTATTCATACAATGATGAATGCCTAGAGTGATTCCATATCTTAGCTATTGTGAATAGTGCTGCAATAAGCATGAGAGTGCAGATATCCCTTTAATATAATGATTTTGTTTTCTTTTGAAATATATTTAGTCATCCTTTTTAATAATGAATTTCTCTAATACTCAAAATAAAAACTCATAAAATATCAATTTTTATATACCTAGAGTTAAGTAACTATAATTTCTTTAACTATGACACTTTCTATATTTATGTGATGGGGTGAAAATGATTTATTTTTCTTCTCTCCCAAGGGTGTAAGATGGAAAGATAGTATTCTTCATCTAGGAATTACACTCCCTTCTCCTTTTGTCTTTGAATGACCACACCAGGCTCATCTAGAGGTCCAAAGTGCTGTCCATTGCACCACACAGCCACTACCTTTGTCTTAACAGCAACTCTCTGCTTTAGGAATATGTTATCAGATGAAATGAGTGTTTCAAATAAAATGAGCATGGCACTTTTCATACCTAAATAACATATTTCCATACTAATCAAGGCTACATTCATTGGTCTGAGAATGAAATATGAGATTTGTAGAATTCAAATAAATATTCCTAGAAAATGCTTAAAAAATGTTCATTTATTGAAGGTCATTTTTAAGACACAGATTTCACTAAAACCAAAGCCAGATAACTTTAGAATAAAATTATAACATAATATAATTGATGAATTTTTCACTTCTGTTGCTGAACTCAATCAAACATTTTTCTTTCAGATTGTAGGTCAGTAGGCTAATTTTCTCATGAAATATACCTCTTGAAGTCCAAAATCTATCTCCTGAAGGAATGAAGAAAAAGTCATATTATGTGAACACTATAAATGTATTATATGTGCAAATGCCTTTATAAGGAAGAGAAAATGTGAAACAAGAGAATACTCACAGAAATGAAAAGAGCAGTTAAAACTGTTTGGGCCTTGTATTCCTAACTAACCAATCTCCACTAATGCATGAATTTTGATATATGAGAGAAACAAGAAGACCCATTTGGCATTCTACCCTTCTGACTGGTACACATGGCATGCCAATTACTCTAAGCCTGCCATCCTTCACTGGCTTAATGATATATTGGCTCTAAGAGCAGAAAGTATATTATTTGAATGTTATAGCTTTGTCTCAGGAACAAACAAAGTATGTCAGAGAATACCAAGAACACTTCAGCAGGCATTATTGTTTAAACTTTGGGCAACACGTCGAAAGAGCAAGCAAGATTACATTTAAGAATAATGTTAAGTATGCTCTAAGCAAAAACATAACTTTCACTCTAACTTCTTAATGTACAAAATAGTCTGTTCATATCAATGTCTTCTAAAAACTTTTCTAAAGAGCAGTTTTAAAAAAATAAATAGAAAAATGTCACCACAATATTTACAGTTTTATGAATTAGCCAACAAAAACATCAGCTTTAAGTACCCTCTCAATTGATCCAATTACAAAACCAAACATTTTCCTATTTTGTTTTTATTTCTGAAGAAACTACAGTATATGCTATAAACCTTAATGAAAGGGCAATAATTGGAAGTCCCCTGCCTCAACTAAAAATAAAGTATCAACAATATAAGCTGTCAACCCAATTTTCTACTGCAATCAGTGAAATGAAGAAAAAGATTCAGTAAATTAAGCTCTTCTAATCAAATTACTAAAAATGTGTAGGTTTACTGAAATTCACAGATGTCTGTCTGCTTTTTCAAAACTCTAACAATATAAATGTGGGATGCCAAAGAAATTGTATTATTCAAGGTTCTCCTGAAAAATAGAACTAACACACACAGATACACACACACATCCTATTACATATATATATGTACACACACACACATATATATGTACACATACACGTACACACACACACACACACACACACACACACACACACATATATATATATAGAGAGAGAGAGAGATTTGGGAGTTGGTTCACATGATTATGAATAATTATAGAGGCTGACAAGTTCCACAAAAATATCATCCTGAAAGCTGGAGAATCAGAGAAGCTCATGGTATAATTCAGTGTGAGTCAATCGCCTGAGAAGCTGATGTAGGGGAAAAGATGCTGGTGTAAGCCCATGTCCAAAGGCCAAAAAACCAAGACCTCCAGTGCCTGAGGACAGAAGATGGATTCCCCAGTTTAAGGAGAGTAAATTTGGCCTTCCTCCACCTTTTTGTTATTAGACGTAGGTTCTCAGTACATGAATGATGCTCACCCAATGTCATTACCATTGGAAGATGCCAGGTGAACGTGATCTGTTTTTATTCAGCCTACTGACTCAAATGCTAATCTCTTCCAGGAATGCCTTCAAAGATGCACCCAGAAATAATGTTTACCAGCTATCTGGCCATCCCTTAGCCGAGTCAAGTTGACAAATAAGATTAACTGTCACAAGAATTATATAATTTTTTCTTTTTGATTGTTCTACACATCATCAAAAATTTAAAAAATATGGATAAGTCAAGGCATATTTTGAGTCATGCTAAATGCCTAATGTGTCTATGCTCAAGGTCAAAATATTTAGATAAACTTTTCGGAATATAAAGGAGTGTAATAAACTTTGTATAAAGGAAATCTTTTTCACTTTAATCCTTTGTCTTGGAAAAAACTGCTTCCACAACAACAGAAAAAAATAGATAAATTGAACTATATCAGAAAATGTTTAAATTATGAGTCAAAAATTGGGCACACTCTCAATAAAATGAAGAAGCACTGAATGAGAGAAAATATTTGTAAATCATATGTCTGCTAAGAGGTTAATATGCAGACTGTTTAAAGAAGTACTGGCCGGGTGCGGTGGCTCACGCCTGTAATCCTAGCACTTTGGGAGGCTGAGGTGGGTGGATTGCCTGAACTCAGGAGTTCGAGACCAGTCTGGGCAACATGGTGAAACCCCGTCTCTACTAAAATACAAAAGAAATTAGCTGGGCGTGGTGGCGGGTGCCCCAGTCCCAGCTACTTGGGAGGCTGAGGCAGGAGAATTGCTTGAACCCAGGAGGCGGAGGTTGCAGTGAGCCGAGATCTCACCACTGCACTCTAGCTTGGGCGACAGAGTGAAACTCTGCCTCTTAATAAATAAATCCTGCAAGTTGATAACAAAGAAAAAACCCAATCACCTAATTAAAAATGGGCAAAGAACTTGAACAAATGTTGCTCAAATGAAAAAGATATGAAAGGCCAAAAACCACATAAAAAGATGTTCAACATCACTAATCACTAGAAAAATGCATATCAAAACTGTAATGATACACTATTTCATGCCCATTAGGATGGCTATTACAAAAAGAGAAAATAGCCAGGTGTGGTGACACGACCTCTAGTCCCAGTTACTCAAGAGACTAACACAGGAGAATCACAGAATGTCAAGTCCAGGCTAAACAATATGGAGAGATCTTATCTCTAAAATATATATGTGGATTGAAAATGATATGTGTTGAGAAGAATGGGGAGAAAATAGAAGACATGTCCACTGCCAGAAGAATGTAAAATAGTGTAGCTACTATGGAAAACAGTATAGAGGTTCCTTAATAAATTAAAAATTACCATATAATCCAGCAATTCCTTATTGGGGTTTTTACACAGAAGTGTTGAAAGCAGACTCAAACAGATATTTGTGCAACTGATGACAAAGTACTATAGACGCCCAAGAAGTGGAGACTACCAATAATGTTGATAGCAGCATTATTGACAATAGCCAAAAGGTGGAAGCAACTTAAATGTCCATCAATAGATGAACAGATAAATAAGATGCAGAAAATACATACAATGGAGTATTATTTAGCCTTTAAAAAATAAAATGTGGATACATTCTATTCATGTAACAACATGGATGAAATTTCAAGACATTATGCTTAAGTTAAATAAGCCAGTCACAAAAGAACGAAGACTATATTATTTCATTTATATGTGATAGCTACAGTAGTCAAATTCATAAAAACCTAAAGTAAAATGGTGATTGCCTGGGACTGGAAAAGAGGGAAGTGTGGAGTTATTAATAGATTCAGAGTTTCAGTTATCCAAGATAAAAAAAGTTCTAGAGACTTTTCATGGTGATGATTGCACAATACTGTGAATAAAATCAATGCTGCTGAACTGTAAATTTAAAAATGATTAAAATTATAAGCTTCATGTTATATATATTTTACCACAATTAAAATATATCCGGCATTCTTTTTTAGTAATATGGCAGATTTGGTTGTTTGGATTGAATTTTCTTTATAATCAACAAAAAGTGCTGAATAAAAAAAATTAATCATATGAAAAACATCACAGAATTGATCTTACTTACATTAACTCTCCCTGTGAGAGGGTTACACGCAGCTCTGCTGTCTTGATGATAGGCAAATTCATATGACTCTATATGGGCAATAAAAGATGAACAGAAAGGTGAAATAGGAATCTCACCTATCCCTCTTTAATAAGAATGCCAGTTTCCATGTAGCATTTACTTCTTAAGTCTGCATATCAGAATGAAGACGACTATAGTTTCACTACACCTGGTATGTAATGTAAATGAGAAACAAGTTGATACTGATGTAAGATAGGGACACTTGTTTTATCTGTTATTTTGAGATAAACTAGTAAAAGCTGACTTGATGGCCTCATTAGACACTGGGAACAGAGT